>OZ018317.1:189285841-189885841 GCA_963969495.1 Ceratothoa steindachneri
GTGCCGTGGCTCCCAACCAAGCAGCACAGACGGTCCCCGAAGGGGCCATCGATTTGTCACCAGGTGAACAACAACGAAGCACGCCCCTTACTAAACTCCTACTAGTTCCCTTCACAACGGCCAGGATCTCGGAGCAGCGTTCAATGGATATCCCGCCCCACCAAGAGACTCAACCCAAGGCTTTTTATTGGCCTGGCAACCAACCTGGGAACAAATGGCCGTCACCTCGGACCGATGCTACCAGAGGCACCCGTCAACGGGCACTGGGAACGGTCAATAATTACGCGCCAGGGAAGGGGTTAACGGGGCACTACCCTCATCCCATTCATCGTGCCCCAACGCCTAGGACACCTCTAGTCCTAGTCTCTCGCAACCAGTGAACGTCGATTAGCGTTGTTTATAGAGGTTCCAAAGCCTCTCTTCTGACGCGTGAGGTAGCTGCCAGGTCCTTATATGTAGATAGAGGGAAAAAAGGGAAAGAGTGACATGATAGGAGTAGGCTTTTTTTTGTTTTTTTTCTTTTTGTATAAGTGGGAGAGATAGGATGAAAGTAAAAAAGGAGACTGATAGAGTAGAAAAAGGAAGGAATGATGCACTTAGTCTCATTTTCGACCAAATCGACAAGGGAAGCCCTACCAGGGGTACCCAGAAAGAGGCACCCCCGCCGACATAGCTCGAAAAGTCAAAGGTACACACAAGCTCTCTTCCCGCGACAAGGGGGCGTCACCTCTCCCTCTACTTTCTTTTTGAGAGAGAGTTTTGAGAGAGAGAGAGAGAGAGAGAGAGAGAGAGAGAGAGAGAGAGAGAGAGAGAGTAACAAGGAAAGTAAGTACCCTAAGAGACCTTACGGTCCATTCAAAGAGGGTACCTTTGGACTATCAATCGAGCAGGCACATGACTGCTCAATTTTTTGCGTCCCTAAACGGCCACTTTTCAAGACTTTGTCTAGTCTTGACTTGAACTGGTCAACCGATTCACTGTTGACAACTTCCACTGGAAGTGCGTTCCACTTACCCCAGATACTGTAGGTGAAAAAATTTCCACACATATTGCGGTTGTAACGCTTCAGTTCAAGTTTGAAGCCGTGATTGCGCGTTCTCTTCTCACTCAGTGTGAAAATATCCCGGTAGTCAACATTGTCGAACCCTCGAAGTATTTTGAAAACTTCGATGAGCTGACCACGCAGTCTACGGGTTTCCAGCGAAAATAGATCTAATTCTCCTAGTCCTGTGTGTTGAATGGAACAGGAGCTGCCAAGTGTAGGCCATGAATGGTCTTTTGCAGTCTCCTTCTTTTCTTATGTTCTTATAACTTTTATGTCGGATAGAGGGAATCAGTTTGGTTGCCCTAGCTTGTACGCGTTCCAACCTTGCGATGTCCTTTCGAAACGATGGACTCCAAAATTGTACGGCATACTCCAGGTGCGGCCGAACGAGGGAGTTGTACTGACAAAGTACTATCTCCTTGTTACGATATCCAAACTGGCACTTTATGTAGCCTAACATCCTTTGGGTTTTCTTCTCTGCCTCGATGCACTGTTTCGAGAACTTGAGGTCGCTAGTGATAGTAACACCCAAGTCCTTCTCAGTGTCACTCGATTCAAGAGCAGTGCCCTTAAGGAAATAATGAGATTGGGGGTTTCTGTGGCCGATATGCATTACTTTGCATTTGTTCACGTTAAAAGGCATTTGCCACGTTTCCGACCACTCCCCAATCTTCACAAGATCTTCCTGCAGGCGGGCAGTATTTCCATCCTTTGCAACGTTCATACCAAGCTTGGTATCGTCGGCAAATTTGGAAATCTTGGCAACCATGTCACCGTCCATGTCATTGACGTAGATGATGAATAGTAGTGGTCCGAGGACAGAACCTTGAGGCACCCCGCTAGTAACGGGCACCCACTCAGAAGCCTGTCCATTTACCACCACCCGTTGCCGTCTGCCACTTAGCCAGTTCTCGATCCAGCCGGCTACTCTTCCGTCTATGCCCAGCGCTCGCACTTTCCGGAGAAGGCGGCGGTGTGGTACCTTATCAAAGGCTTTCTGAAAGTGTAAGTAAACCACATCCACCGCCTTGTCCCGATCGTGCTCACTTAAAACGAAGTGGAAGAATTCCACAAGGTTCGTCAGGCATGACCGTTGCCTTCGGAAGCCGTGCTGGGAACTCCTCAGTAGCAGGTTTGACTCTAAATACGACGTCATTTTGTCCACCATCATGCTTTCCATGAGTTTACCGACTATCGAAGTCAGACTGATAGGTCGGTAGTTTGACGGATGGCTGGGGTCTCCTTTCTTGAAGATCGGAGTCACCTCCGCCTCACGCCAGTCTCTAGGAACGCATCCGGTCCGGATTGACATGTTAAAGATAGCGCACAGATGTCGTGATACTTCATCGCACACTTCCTTCAACACCTTGGGTAGAAACCCGTCCGGTCCAGGGGACTTATTCGTCTTTAGGTCAGCGATCTTTTTCTTTATTTTCCCCCCGAGTAGGAATACGTGGGCTGGGGGATGGGACCACACTCTTTAGTAAACACTGAGGAGTAGTCATTGAGAAGGTTAGCATTTTCTGCATCTGAGTGAGAGAGAGTGTGTGTGTGTGTATGCTTTCAAATAAATCCACTGTACAAGGATTGAATAATTAAATAATCAGCAATCATAAATTATAACATTTACTAAAGAAATAAATACTAAAATCACATGGGAAGTTACGAGGGGCGGTCAATAAGTTTTGCAATTCGGATATAAGGAAACGAGATGTGAGGAAATGTGTTTTATTATTTTTCAATATAACTACCCTTTACTTCAATGCACTTGCGCCACTTGTCCCTGAGGCTTCGAATTCCCCACAACCAGAAATCTCCCGATTGCTGTTCAATCCACTCCTGGACGGCGAGCTGGACATCTTCATCGTCCCCAAACCGGCGTCCACGCAGTGCAGCCTTGAGCTGGCGGAATAAAAAGTAGTCACTAGGAGCCAGATCTGGACTGTATGGGGGATGGTTGAGCTCCTCGAATCCGCACTCGCGCAGGGCAGCTTGTGCAACTCTGGCCTTGTGGACTTTAAGGACGTTCAAGTCGATCATGGGGCGTGAGGTTTCTAGGGACCCAACGGGCAGAGACCTTGGTCATGGCCAAATTGTCGTGGATGATGTTGATAACACTTCCATGTGATATTCCAAGTTCTCGCTCGATTTCTTCGACCTTCACCCGTCGATTTCCGAGGATCCTCCTCTCCACACAGGCCACATTGTCCTCGTTGGTCACGTCTGACGGTCGTCCTGGATAGGGGTCATCTTCAAGGGACCTACGACGATGGCGGAACTCCCTATTCCAGCGAGCAATGGTTGCATAGGAAGGGGCGGTGTCGGTGTACACTGCAACCATGCGTTCATGGATCTCTTTTGCATTCTTGCCTTCCTTGGTCAAAAATTCGATCACTGCACGGTGCTCAACCTTCTCCATTGTTGAAAAATTTGTGACTGACGATCTGCGATCAGCTACTGCTTCTTAAATAGACGAGGCAGGAGCGTGCGGCTGCAGGTCCTGAGTTGTCATAACTAGTCCTAACACCCCCACAAACAGCCATCCCCTTTCCTCTGTTTTTCCCTACCGATTCGCAAAACATATTGACCGCCCCTCGTATGATGGGGGAAATTTACTGAACACACATAAAGCAAATTAAGCTCAACACAATTATGAGAAAACAACTTTAAATTATCATATCAATTTTGGGGGTAATTTATGCTGACAAATAGATACAATGGTTAGAAATATGCAAATTGAATTAATGCAAGGGACAGAAAAATGAATACAAGATCAATGGCAGACATTATGAAATTTAACACTACACAAATGGCAAAATTAATACATGCAAATGACAAAACTATATAGCATGTGGTAGAGACAAAAGAATGTAGAAACATATTATTGATCAAATTGTATGATAATGCGTTAAATAGATAATTATACAACACAATGGAAAATATGTGATACTATAATTCCATCAATTAATTTATATGGCCATGAGTTATGTGCTTAAATGCTCAGTTGTCCACTATTTTATATGATATTGGTGTTATTTCTCAGTGTATTAATGCTGAAATGAACAAAACTATGGCGAGTACAATATGAACAATGTGATTACAAAATTGTTCATGCTTTATATGTAGACCTTTGGCATTGATTTCTATGTTTAATATATTTGTCACTGTGTGGGTTGCGCGGTGTATTCTGTGATGTACACCTGTAGCAATGAACTGAACTATATGCCCATGTTAAAGATCAAATATTCTCTAGATGATGGGTGAGAAAAGGATATTTTGGCCACACATCAAAGTTGTTGCAGTTCAATGCCAATTATTTAAACGTCTTATAGGGGCAACAAGCTATGTGGTTCCAGATCATGCATGCAATCATCAGTAGGACCTATTTGTAGCAATGTAGAGGCCAATTCTGATGGCGCGAAGCTTCAAAGTCTCTATTTATATATTTAAAATAGAGACTTTGAAGCTTCGCACCATAAAAATTGTTGGGTCCATGCTTTTTATGTAGTCCATTGATAATTTCTATGTATAATGTATTAAGATGAAGCTTCTACCAAGAGTTCAAGGTGTGAAAAGGATATTTTTGCCACATGTCAAAAGTTGTTAGAGGTTTAATGTTAATTATTTAAATTTCGGGTAAGGTCAGCAAGCTTCATTGTTCCAGATCATGCAAGAGCTATTTGTAGCCACGTAGAAGCAGATTCTGATGGCGCGAAGCTTCAAAGTCTCTAATTATATATTTAAAATAGAGACTTTGAAGCTTCGCACCATAAAAATTTTTGCTGTACTTCCCAACCTCTTTTCTCTGAAGTCGTCTTTGAAGTTTACATTGATGACACATTTGAACAAGTGCCGACAGATCTCAGTCCATCTCATGGTGACCACTCTAACAAGTCAAATGAAACATGATATGTGATTCTTCAAATAATCACAATATAGGATGTTGGAAGAAAACAGTTCTGAAAAAAAAATCATAGATAATAATAGATGTTTCAATTTCTGAAAGATTATTCATATTCAGAATAAAGATTTTTTAGAGGGTGGTGGAGACTTAATTTATGTATATGCATCCTCCTACTCAATGTGATGATAGAGAAAGGATATAAGAATAAATAAATACTTGCTTATTAAAGTAGAATTAAAAAAAAACCCCTCTGACAGCCACTAAGAAGGGCACAGCCACCAAAATTGCAAATAAGCCTTTTGATAGGCTACTAAAAATAAAAATATATATATATAAAACAAAAAAGGATAAAAAGAGAGAAAGGAGACTGGTGATGAAAGGAAGAAACTCAATCTCTCAGGGGCATAAGGGTGCAACAAACAACATAAATACCAAGGAGACCCGACTCCTACAAAAACTCAATCATGCAATAAACTGGTCTGCATGAGTTACATCCTAGGATAGCAACAGGCAATTTCTTTTTTAAACAAGGAGCGTACAATTTAAAAAATTAACACTTTTAGGCGAATTTAAAACTATAATAAAAGAAAAGCAGAAAAGGAGTAAAAAAGGGAATACATAGGGTTAGAAAGAGGCCAGCCTGCCTCTAACATCTAAGGTTGCTTCCAATACAAAAGGCTACAGAAGTAGAAAGACAAAATGTAGACATTTTATTTATTTTCAGAACACAATATTACATAATAGTTTAACTAAAATATATATATATATATATATATATATATATATATAATATTCAATTGGATCTCCTTTTCCTTCAATGTTATGATGAAGTCTATTTATGACCTGAGCAAAAGTGGCACACAGGGCTTCTACTGATATTTTCTCCCAGCATTTTTTCACCTTGCACTTCAGAACTTCAAAGCTTGGATGACATTTAGTCTAGGTCTTCCACTAAAGTATTAACCACACTCCAAAGTCCATGTGGTTCAAATCTGCCAAACTGGGAGGCCAAAGTTCCTTTCACCAGTAACTGTTGCTTAATCATTACCCTCTTTAAAGATGGGTTTTGGCCTACTGATGTTATGCCTACCTACACCATCAATATTGGAATCCATTATCCACTGTTCAATAGGAATCTCATTTTTATTTTGTGGCTTAACACCATCATTTTGTGTATTGTGGGTGACTTGGGCAGTGAAGAACTTTTCATCCATCCACATATTTTTTTTAATATATATATATATATATATATCTCATCTGGCGACTGCCTTCTAAGGCATAAGTTGCTGTACTCAAGCTAGCCTAAATCTACGGTATATTAAAAGCCCAATTAAAAAAAAAAAAAAAAAAAAGCAAAGGAAAAACAAACAAATTGAAAAAATATAGAGCAAGCTCCATCGACGGGATAAGGCCCGCCCTCCCCCGCCGAAGAAGACCGTGATCCATAGTTGAATATTAAATAATGGGAATAAGGCTGGCCTCCTCCAAAAAGTCTAAAAGTCCACAGGTCAATGTAAACGAATCCGTCTCAAGTACAAGGGACAGGCAGTAGCGACCCCGCCCATCCCGGTACCCGGAAAGGTAACGTGTGCGAAGATCGCCCAAACTGGGATATTCAACAAGAATGTGCCAAACAATTTGGGGGACAACACAGTCTTCACAGGAGAGCGCTGGCGAGTGCTTCATCAAATGGCGAAGCGTCCCGTGAGTGTGCCCAATTCAGAGATGACAGAAAGCAACCAGAAGCCTTCGTGGCATTGTGGGGTAGGTCCATGGGAACAGCCGTGGCACAATGGCATGCAACTTTAAGTTCCCTTTGACCGTCTCCCATCTTCTTTGCCAAGCAGTCCGAAGAGCTGCCCATATTCCGGCCATGTAGTCGGTGTGAGGAAGAGCGAAACGCTGGGCTAGTTGCAGGGTCCTCGCAGACTCTTTGGCGCCCTCATCGGCGTGCTCATTTCCCGCAATTCCTACAAGTCAAGGAACCCAGCAGAAGATAATCTCGACATCCGCCCAGCTCGCCAAAACCGTGGCATCACGGATATCGCAAACCAGGGGAGTCCCTATAGATCACAATCAAAATCAGCTGCGGATGCAGTGAGAGCTGTTGGCGACTGAGGGAGGCACCGGGCTCAGGCATACAGGCGAGTGATGCACTGTAAGCGGCATAGAGCCAGTGGCATCTTCCCAGTATCGACTAGTAGGCTCTCAATGGGCTAAGTGCAGAAGGCACCGTTTGCCAGGTGAAGGCCGGTGTGGTGGATCGAGTTCACTTTCTGCAATACACACTCGGCTGTGGATGCATAAAACTTGCATCTGTAGTCGAGCTTCAAATGAACAAAGGATCGATAAAATAGTAGCCATATCAGTGCCCAAGCGCTGAACGTCACGGGACGGAGAATATCCATGGCGCGGGTAAAAGAGACCCTAAGGCTGCGAATATGAGCCTCCCAGGTGAGGTGTCAGTCAAATACAAGACCAAGGAAACGGTGCAATTCAACCACTTCCAGGCGTACCCCATTAAGAAACAAGTCTGTGTCTGGGTGGAGCCGTGGATGGCGGCAGAAGTGCACCACCTTAGTCTTGGACAAGGAAAACCTGTGCGCTTCGGCATAGCGAGAGACGCGGTTCAATGCCTGTTGGAGTTGCTGCTCCAGAGTTGGCATCTGGGCCACGCCAAAAGAGATCAAAAGGTCGTCCACATAGCGAGAACATCTTCCGGCAGCACCGAGGTGATGCCGTTGATGCTCAGGGCAAAGAGTGTGACACTGAGGACACTTCCCTGCGGGACACCCTTCTTCCTTCTCTATTGGACCGGAGAGGGCTCTCCCCACCCATAGGCAAAATTGACGATCTTGCAAAAATTCAGATATAAATATTGGGAGACATCCCCTCACCCCCATCGTGTGGAGAGTCTCCATGAACCGTATCGCCATACAATATCATAGGCCTTTTCCAGATCGAAAAACACTGTGGCGTAGTGCTGTCTATGAAGGAAGGCCTCGCAGGCGGCATTTTCCAGTCAGAGCAGAGCATCCGACGTGGATTGGAACTTGTGGAAGCCGCACTGTGCAAAAGACAGATGGCCTCCGCTGTCCAGAATAAAGGCTAATCTAACATTTACCAATTTCTCCATCAACTTGCACGCGCAAGAGGTTAGAGATTGGGCGAAAACTGGCCGGAGTAGAGTGATCTCTCCCCGGTTTGTGAAAGGCGAGCACATAGCGATTCACCAGGAATCTGGGAGGAGACACTCCACTCAGATCCTGTTGAACAAATCTAAGAGAAAGGCCATGCCTCACTCACCCAGGTGTTGAAGCATGGCGTACGGGACATTGTCCGGACCATGGGCGGTGTCCAGGCGCAAAGAAAGAGCAGAACGCAACTCACTCAGAGTAAACCTGTCGTTGAAGGGTTCTCTGCCTCTGGAGGTAAAGTTCAGCTGGTAGCCTTCCATGATATCACAACGTGCATTGAATGCTGGCTAGAGAATGCAGAGAAAACGGTCGCAAAGGATTCCACCATGGACACGTGGTCCAAGATTGCAGTCCCATTCTCCATGGGAACAGTCACGGTGCAATGGCATGCAACTTTAAGTTCTCTTTGACCGTCTCCCATCTCCTTTGCCAAGCAGCCAGAAGAGCTGCCTATATTCCTGCCATGTAGTCGGTGTGAGAAAGAGAAAATGCTGGTCCGGTCGCAGAGTCCTCACAGACTCTTTGGCGGCCTCATTCCCCGCAATTCCTACATGTCCAGGAACCCAGCAGCAGATAATCTTGACATCCGCCCGGCTTGCCAAAACTGTTACGTCACAAATTCATGTAGTCAGAGTGGGTGTGAAAGAGCAAAATGCAGCATCAATTATACAGTGAATCACTTATTTCAAGCAATCATCACATTTCCAAGAGCTAGAAATGGAACCGACATGTTCTCAGCAAGTTAAATGAATTGGTGCATGAAGTGCGAAGGGATGCCAATGTATACACGAAGAGTTTGGTTGGGACCAGGTGGCAGGAAGATAGGCTTGGAATAGGGAATGGAAAGAATGAAGTGACTGATGTAAGTGAATGAGAACAGGAGGGAGGGTGAAGCTAGGCCTAAAGGGACTAGCAGGATCACTGAGGTGCTTGTGATGGCTAACTCTCAGGATTAGATAGGAAGTTGAGTGTGAGCAGATGGAAGGGACTGAGAGTTTGTTTGTCGGGTGCTGGTGTAAATGATGAGTTTAAGAGGTATGATAGTCTAGTGTGTGGGTGTGAGAGAGATGCAGTTGTGATAATGCATGTGGGAGAAAATGATGTAAAGAATGTGAGATCATGTGAGTTACGAGAGGTGTACAAAAGGTTAGTTGAAAGTCCTCACTGGCGATGTGGTGGTAAGGCCACCCCCACCCATCATTTATTTGTTTGACCTTTTCCCCATTGTTCTTTGTGCATTAGTTTTTTAAGGACGATGTTTTTTTGACTTAAGTTTACAATCTATTGGTCCGAATTCAGTGACATTATCCATGAATAAACAATGTATTTTGTATGGGGGTTTTTTTACTCACTTTTTCCCTTTTTTCCACCTAGTCTCACACTTTTCTTTCTATTCTAGAATTTTTGCTTTTTTTTTATACTTGCATGACTATTTATTCCAAGATATAATGATTTTAAGGTTTATTTTAAGATTTTTTAAATTTATTCTTTTACCCATGATTTTCTAGGGTTTTTTTTTTTTAGTTTTTTGCAATTTCTTATGGATTTACATATTTTTAAAAAATTAGATATTTTGGGGGGTAACTACTTTTTGTTGCCCATACAACCAAATCTTGAATCAGTCTTCAGCATGGCTTTCTTATATGAAGTGTCAAAAGAAATTGTGCCACACATTTTTTGTGCTTGAAGCAGCAAATATCTCTGAAGAAATGAAAAATTGGGAAGAGCTACACATGGGCAAATGACTTACGCTAACATGAAAGAATGCATTCAGAAATTTTTTGGAGATCCGTCGAGTGATGGAAGTGAATGTACTCCAACAGTCAGGAGTGAGCCAGTGATTCATTTTGATCATACCAAAAATATGAATTATACTTGTGTGTCTAGGTATAGAGGTGGTTGGTGTGGTCAGAAGAGGTAGGTCATAGTTATAATACATATAATCTTTCTCAACAAGGTGGACCCAGTTATGGAAAAATCCTGTTGAGAAGGATGGTAAGTTGCTAGTGTTTTCACATGCTAAGTGTGAAGTGTGCCATCAGTGGTACACACTTTGAATTTGCCTGCTGCGAAGTGAGCCATCCTTGGTACACATTATATATATTTTAACTTTATTTAAACCAATTTTTCACAATTAAATATCATCTATATATTTATGATATACCTAATAAATTTGTTTATAAAAGGGGTAAAGAAATATGATTCTAGTAAAATTATTTTATTGACATAAGTATCACCAACCGAAAATAGGATTTTTTTTCATTTAACATTTCTCCATTAAAAATTGTACAAGGAATGTGATTTTCACTAATTTTCAACTGCTTTCTGTATAAATCATTGATTCTTTTCTTTTCTTTTTCTTAAATGCATGGGCCTAAATTAAAAACACTTAAAAATAGTACTGCAAGATAGTTATGGTGTTATTGACAAATAATTCCCCAGCTAACCTTGGGAGAACTTTGGCAATTATATCATTTGAAAGAAAATGTAAAACAACAAAAGGGTTTTAAATTTCATAGAATGTGCCAAATAGTTATGATGTTATTGCCAAAACAAAATAATTCCTGGCTAACTTGGGAGGACTTTGGTAATTATATCATTTGAAAGCAAATGCAAAACATAAGGGTTTCAAATGCATTCATGTACCACAATGGCACACTTCGCTGTATAATCATAATAAATTATGGTCTCACAACATGAGCCACACATGATGCACTTTTTTTGCATAAAAACACGTGAATTACACTTAGTGAAGAGCACACAAAGTCCTACATCAATACCCCAACTGAAACTGATGATATCGCAATTTGAAAACCCCCGAAGGTGGAAATAGTTACCAAATTCATCTTCGCACATAACATGTTAAAGGTGGTGCCACTAATTATATTGCAAGGTCATGTCCCTCAGTGAATCTAAAACTCAAGAAGTACACAGTACTCTCTTTAATGGGAGATCTGATACAGATATGGCAGGTCTGGTTAGAGAATGCTTTAGTAGGGTGTTATTAGACAGTGCTTGCACAAAGACTATATGTGGTGAAACTTGGATAGATGCGTATTTGGATACACTCGATGAGGATGAGATGAAACTTGTTGAAACACTACACTCTGATACGAAATTTAGATTTGGTGATGGCATAGAAGTTAAGTCTATCAAGCTTATGAAAATACCGGCCACTATTGGGAATAAAAGGGTAATGATTTCTACTGATGTAGTCAAAAGTGATATTCCCTTGATTATGAGTAGATCATGAAAAGATCTAATATGGTATTAGATTTTCTGGATGATACTATGAAGGTTTTGGGTTCTAGAATCAAGTTGGAATCTACTTTTTCAGGCTACTATTGACAAACAAATTACTTAATACCAAAGAAAATTATTCTAATATTGTTTTACATACATCAGCTTTGAAAGACCTCTCAAAATCTGACAAGAAAAAGAAGGCAATAAATTGCACAGGCAATTCTCACATGCTTCTAAAGAAAAACTTTGTAAGTTGGCTACAGAATCTGGAGATTTCAGCGATAATGCAGGCCCCAAAAAATGCGCCGGCACACACTTTTTGTGATATATCCTTCATTCATTCATTAATCACCCTTACTTTGCAGGACATGACAGAAGCAACACCTGTGAACACACCTAGATCTCAATGGGAGCTGGAGCAAAGAATATACTGCATCAAACATTATTACAAGACCGGCTCGTTCAAGAAAGTGCAGGACACTTTCATGCATCAGTTCAAATGTGAAAAAGCCCCCTCCAAGAGCAGAATTTAGGACTGGGTGGACCACTTTGAGAACTATGGGACAGTGGAGAACCTAAATGCAGCTAGTGACAACCGTTCAAGCCATTCAGGATGCCCCAGGAAGCGTACAGCTGAGCTGGTCGACAGCGTGAGAGAATCAGTTGAGCAGAGTCCCTCGGTATATCCTGTGAGATTTGCAGGATTGCAAGAAAGTGCTAGCAATGGATGTAAAGGCCTACCCATACAGACCCTTACTGCCTCAGACAATGAGCAGAGAAAGGCTATGACCGTCAAGATACTGGAGAAGATTCAGAAGACCCCAACTTTCCTTAACTTCCTTTGGACCTCAGATGAAGCTCACTTCCATCTTGAAGGAAAGGTAAACTTGTAGACAAATGTCTTCTGGGGGACCTCCAGACCAAATGAGGTAGACACCAAGCAGCCCCTACACTCCCCGAAGTGCAGTCTCAGCCAGAGGCATCATCGGACCATTGTTCTTCAAGGAATCTGGCGCAACAGTGACAGACACCAAGGAGCGGCATGTTGAGGTCCTCAAAACCTTCAAGAGGGAGCAGCAGACCCTGTTTCCGTCACTTATGGGAAAGTTCTGGGTCCAGCAAGAGGGAGCAAGCTCTCACACCTCAAACCTGTCCCGAGATTGGCTGAAAGAGAACTTTTGGTGGCTGTGTGATCAGCACCTCACAACCCAGACCTTAACCCCCCAGATTTCTTTCTCTGGGGCTACCTTAAAGACAGAATGTAAGCATGGAGACCCAGGACCATCACAGAACTTAAGGAAGCCATCAGGGAGGAGATCAGTGCCATTAGTCAGTCAGTTATAAGGACATTGTAGTGGAGCGAATGTGTGTTTGTAGGGCCATTCTCCCACCCCCTTTCTAGCGGACCTCTCCCTCCCCCTGTAAGAATGTGTGTGTGAATGGGGAGATGTTTTTTTACGTATATATATATATATATATATATAAAAGATTTCAGGTTTTGTTTAAAATGTTTTTATCTCTTTGTAGTTTCTTTGATAAAATCTTTTAACAAAAAAACACTTATTTTGTTAAAATTTAAAGAAGGTATTCCTTTTGTAAAGAGTGGCTTATTTTGCAAAATTTGCAATAATTTAAATTGAATTTATAAAATGACCATAATAGTTTGTTGGATGGAGGGCTTTAATAGCCTCAAGATACAACCAGGTCGCTTGAGAATATATTGAGCTCGGAGGGTGCCAGGCCCTTAGACATGTGCACCCAATTTTAGTCACAAGAGTGACTGCCTGCAAGACTTTTCCCCTGGGGGACCCCTAAATTGTAAGATAAAAAAGACCTTTTTGTTTTTTGTGTGTTTGTTTAGTAAATATTTTGTTTGGTGAGAGGATTGATTGTTTTTTGTATATATTTATATCATGATTGCATAGTAAATTTATCTATCTATACTCTTTGGTTTGTGTATATATAATATAAGTAACGAGATCGAATATATTTACCCCATATTTTTTTAGAAATAAAGGACTATATATACAATCTGTTTCATTTTTCCCTTGATTTCTCACATCCAACTTAGTGTAAGAAGCGGGTTGGATAGATTGGGGCTAGAGTGTAGATTTGTGGCACGCTACATTTGGCGCCCAAATAGGGACATGAGATCTCAAAACTGGGAGCATGACAGGATTAGATCGCAGTCCATGATCAGATTGGGTGTAGTTGATTGTTTTTTCACTTCTTCTGTCCTTTCTTACTAACCTGGGAGGATGGCTTCAGTGGAGCAGGGTCTCCATGATGAGGTTGTGCAACTGAGGCTCGAATTGAGAAAGAAAGAGGAAGAATGTAAAATGTTAAGGAGCGTGATTGAGGGATTGAGGAGTGATATGATGAGTATGGATGAGAAGACTGACAGGATAAAGAAAGAAATGGATGAGAGACAGAAGCAGGTTGACCAATGAATGAAGGACCTCTATGACATGATGAAGGGGTCAGGACCGGCCCCAGGACCCTGACCCCTGCTCTGACCGAAGGGGATAAGACTAATGGGATCAATGGGAGTGTGTGTGAGTCTAGAGCGGACAGGATGATTGTGAGTGGTAGGAAAGAAGGTGAATGGAAGAGAGTGGGAGGTAAGAAGGGAAGGAAGAATGGTTTGAATGGTAAGGATAGGAAGAATAGAGGTAAGAGTGTGGACTCTTTCTATTCGGATGAAGAAGAGCTTGAATGTATGATTGGCATGAGTGAGAGTGAGAGCAGCTCAAGTGCGAGTGAAGTGAATATTGGGAAAGGAATTTTGATTTGATGGAAGTCGCGAAAGTTGATAGGTTTAAATTGCATGGTAAAGTGTGTGAGAGTTCTTCCGAGAGTTTGAGCGCTATTGCAAGCTAAAATACCCGGAGAATAAGGGGCACTGGATAAATGTTTTAAGGGAGTGTTTAGATGGAAAAGTATTAGAATTCTTTGGACTAATAATGAGTGTGGGTGAACCGAGGTATGAGGTGGTGAAGGAGAGACTGATTGGGCAGGTGAACCAAATGAAATACTGTGAAGTATAAAAGGGTGAATGAATCTGAGAAGGCTCGCATGGGGAAGAGTGAAAGTGTGAACATGTATGCACATAGGCTTGAGAGTATAGCGAGAAAGAGGTATGGTGATGATGGTGTGAATGAATGTAAGCAATTGATGAGAAAGTTCCTTGATACGGTCCAGCGAAAGATAAGTGAATGGTTGAATGCGAAGAGAAAGGAGAGAATGAGGCTGATGGGGAAACGGTTGATGTGGGAGGATGTGTTGGAGCTTCTGGAAGATGGGCGATTTGATGAAGAGAGTGATTTAGATGAGGATGGATGGTATAGTGTGAATGTTGGTGGTAAGAAGCCCAGGAGCTTTCCTCCACCTCAGTAGTTTGGTAGCTATTGGGATGCCCAAAAGGCTACCCAAGCTGGGGTGATGTCCAGCTTCCCGGACAGGCAGAGTGGATGGATGAATGGGAGATGGACAAGTGGTAGGGGACAGATGGCTGGCGTAAGACCGAATGGGGGTATGAGAAAGAACAGAGATATGTCCCGGCGAGTGAATGGTCAAATGGTGTGAAAAGGATCGTGGAATGTGGTAGGTGTGGAAGGATGGGGCATATGTTAGCAGAATGTAGGTGGATGTCTGGTGCATGTTTTGGGTGTGGTAAGAAGGGGCACACGATAAAGGATTGTCAGGAAAGTGTGAAGGAATGTTTTGAATGTAAAGAGAGGGGACATTTGAAGAGAGGCTGTCCGAAGTTGAATGTTGGAGCGACTGCTGGGGGGAGTATGAAGTATGCTTGTGGTAATTGCGGAAAGGCTGGTCATTATACGAGGATGTGTCATAACCAGAGGAATGTATGTAGCTATTGTGCAATGGAAAGTCTGAAGCAGTAAACTAAATTGTAAGAGGGTACCTGGTGAAGTATACTCTGGGTGCATGAGTGTGAGTAATATGTTGGTAAGTATGTCTAGTGTGAAAGTGTTGTCTGGTAGGAAGTATGAGTGTCTGAGTATGGAGGTTGAATTGAATGAGATTGAGTGTTTGGCTTTGGTAGATTTTGGGTGCAAGACGAGCTTGGTATATAAGGACGTGTATGACAAGCTGAGTAATAAAGCCCTCCTGTCTGAGTGTAAAGGTAGTTTGGTAGGAATTGGTGGTATGAAAGTACCTGTGATTGAAATGATAAGGTCAGCTGTTCGAATGCATGCTAAGTTGATGAATAAGTGTAAATTCTCTGTGAATGATAAAGTGAGTAGTGAGTATGGTGTGATTTTGGGGTATGATTTTATGAAAGTGAACCATATAGTTGATCATCCTGCGAGTGATCAGATTGAGAGAAAGATTGGTAAAAATGGGGTGTATAAGTTGTATATAGGGAAAGATGGTAGTGTTTTGAGGAGTGTGTTTAGCGGTATTGAAGTGATTGCTATGGAGAGTGTAAGGCTTGTGAAGGGTGAAAGGATGTCTGTTAGAGTGAGTTGTAGTAAGGATGTGAGTTTGAATGTGGGTGAGAATACTGTTATTGGATGGAAAGTGTGCATATTATAAGGTAAGGCGTGTTGCTTGTGTGTTTGATGAGTTTTGGGGTTTTTTTATTATAGAGCCCATCTGGCAACTACCCACTTGAGCATAAGTCGCCGGAAACATGACACAGCCTAGAACTAGGCTACTTTAAAATAAAAAATAAAAACTTAACAATTAGGAAGCAAACTCCGGCAGCGGGGGGAGGTCCCCCTCACCCCAGGGCAGAAGCGTGCAACCTACAAAAAAAAAACAATAACAAACAAAAAAAATTACAAAAAAGGAATCTTTTTAGATAAAGGGGAGAAGCCCGGCCTCCCCCCAAAAGTCAACAAGTCCACAGGTCAATGTGCACAAACTCATCCTGAGCACAAGGGACAGGCGGTAGCGACCCCGCCCATCCCGGTACCGGGACAGGTATCGTGCGCGAAGATCACCCAGACTCGGACATTCGACAAGAATGTGACTTGATGAGAATGAATGATCCTTTTGTATGTATGCAGGCGGACCCCAGGATAAAAGGGCAGGTGAGAGGTATCCAAGTTGGCAATTGCTGGGTCACCTCTCCACTGTCAGTGAGGTAGGTGTGGATGATTGTACTGTCAGGGTGAATGTCGTGAATGAAAAAACTTGTGAGTGGACGTATGATGAAGTGAAATTGGATGAATGTTTGACTGAGTATGGAAGGGAGGATGTGTATCAAATGCTATTTGAGCGAAAAGGGATCCTTTGTAAGGGCAATCTGGATTTTGGGAAAGCAAACCTCCCGGAATTTAAGATTGTCCTGAAGGATGGCACACCAATCTATCAGTGGCCAAGACATTTCCCGCATCCAGTTGCTGATGAGATTGAGGTGCAGTATGTGAAATTATAATGATTAGGGGTGATTGAAGAAAGTGAGAGTGCATGGAATAGTTTGATTGTGCCTGTACGTAAGATTGGATTATCAAAAGGTAAACTAAAGGACTGTGAAAGAGAGGTTTCCAATGTGTGTGGTATTTGAGTGTGTATATAGTATGCATGGAATGAAGTGGTTTACAAAGCTGGATCTGGTACGGGGGTATTACCAGATACCCATTGCTGAGGAGAGCCGGCCGGTGACTGCCTTTTCCTATACAAAAAGGCATTATCAGTTCCAGAACCTCAGCTTTAGGTTGGCTAATGCACCGGTGCCTTCCAGCAGGCAATGAACATTGTGTTGAGCAAGTTTGTGAGCAAGAATGTGATTGTGTTAATAGATATTTTGATTATGACAGAGTTTTGAGGAGCATATGAGATTGGTGAATGATGTGTTGAGAATGTTAGAGAGTGTTGGTGTGAAGGTAAAAGTAGCAAAGTGTGAAGGGTTTATGAAAGTCACCAAAGTATGTTGAGAAGGTGCGATTGTTTCCAAAACCGATGACTGTGAAACAGCTGAAGTCATTTCTGGGTTTGATTAAGTTTCAACAAAAGTTTATACAAGATTGTTTGGGTGTGAGTAAGCCTCTGACTGAGTGAATGGATAAGAAAGGTAGTACAATTGTCAGGTGGAATGATAAGATGAATGAAGTGTATGAGAGATTGAAAGAGGCAGCAGCTGAAGATGTTGAATTGGCATACCCGGACTATAGTGTGAATGCTAGAATTGTATGCGAGTGGGTACTGTATGGGAGGTTTTCTGATGCAAGAGCAGTGAAAGTGTTGTGTCCCTTTTTGTATGGTGTGAGGTTCATGATTAAAACAGATGACAAACATCTTGTGTATTTGCAAAGTATGAAATAAGCTAATAATAGGATTGCGAGGACTTTGGAAAGTTTGAGTGATTTTGTCTATTTGATTGAATACATGCCTGGTGAACGGATTTGATGACAAGGTATCCTAGTACGAATGATGAAAATGTGTGTAGAGTGAGTAATCCTGAGTATTTGCTGAAAGGGATTATGAATGGAAAAGAGTGTATGGGTGGTGGTGATTCCTTGTTTGAGAGCACAAGGGGGTTAAATTGTTTCTATACAAATGCTTGAAGTCTTAGAAACAAGAAGGATGAGCTATTTAGTTATATTAGCGATGAGGATATAGATATATTATGTGTTACTGAATCATGGGTTAATGAAATATAATTTAGTGACACTATAAGTGAATTTGATTTATAGGGTTATAATATGTACATTAGTCAAAAATTAGTTAAATACTTCAATAAAGCAGGATGGAGTTGAGTCACTTTGGATAGATATTAGGTTCAGTAAAAATAGAATAGTGCATTTGGGAGCTTTTTACAGACCACCTGGGCAGACTGATGATATAGATGAACTAATGATAAGGAAAATAAGTAAGGGATGTGAAACAGATGCAGTTATTATTGGGGACTTCAACTTAAACTCTGTGGACTGGGAAAATATGATAGGTAGGGATAGAACAAGTGGCAGGTTCATAGAATGCTTTGAGGATAATTTTTTGAATCAATTTGTTAATGAGCCAACAAGGGATGACAATATATTAGATTTAGTACTTTCTAACAGTGATCATTTAGTTCAAGAATTGACTGTTGGGGAAGCATTGGGAAATAGTGACCATCGTTTTAACTTGGGAATTGAGAAGGGTAAATAACCAAGAATGCTGTAAAAGTTCCAAATTTTCATAAGGGAGATTATGTAAAACTTCGAAGCTTGCTAAATTTGGTAGACTGGGATGTAGAATTCAGAGGTAAAAATGCTCATGGGATGTGGGATACTTCCAAGCATATAATAAATGTAGTCCAGGAGCAATGTATCCCAATGAAGGCCATTAGGAACAAAAGTAGGAAACCATTATGGTGGAATCAGGAGATAGCTAGAAAAATTTCAGAGAAGAAAAGCATACAAAAAATTACAGGTAGAAAATAATATTCAAAATTTAAGTGATTATAGAATGGCTAGGAATGAGTTAAATAAGATTATAAAGAAGAACAAAAGGGTATCAGAAATTAAATTAGCTCAGGATAGCAACAAAGTTCTTTAGTTACTATAAAATTAATAACAATTCTGGCAGAGTTAAAATAGGACCTATCAAATATGAAGGGGTTGTGAGAGAAACTGATGAGGAAATAGTTGAGGTACTAAATGGTCATTTTGCATCAGTATTTACAGAGGAGAAACTAAATAGTCTTATGTATAGTACTCATGGGTCAGGGAAAGAGGTGTTTACTACCATTAGTGTGGATTGGAGGACGATAAAAGGACTAAAAGGTGAGTGAGATGCTACCAAGGCCTCCGGCCTTGATAATAATTCATTCTAGGATACTTAAAGAAGGGGTAGAAAGTATCTCAATAGCTCTGGAGGTTGTATACTAGGTCACTGGAATATGGAGAAATACCCGATGATTGGAAGAGAGCGAATGTAGTCCTCATTTTCAAAAAGGGTAGTAAAGAGGATCCAAATAACTTTAGACCGGTTAGCCTAACTCCTGTAGTCTGTAAAATTCTTGAGAAAATAGTTAAAAAAGGGATTTGCCAACATCTAGAGAGGGAGGGGTTAATCAGCGATGCTCAGCATGGGTTTAGATCAGGTAGATCATGTTTGACTAATTTACTAGACTTTCTGGAGTTCGTAGCAAATCAAGTAGATAAGGGAGACAATGTAGATGTAATTTACTTGGATTTTAGTAAAGCATCTGATAAGGTACCACATAGGAGACTAGTTCATAAATTAAAAATGATTGGGATATGTGGGGGAGTTTCAAATTGGATAGCTAAGTGGCTGAAAGATATGAAGCAAAGAATAGTGCTAAATGGTGTAAAGTCAGAGTGGAGGGATGTTATCAGTGGGGTTCCTCAGGGATCAGTTCTCGGTCCATTATTATTTGTCATCTATATAAACGATCTTGGGGAGGCAGTTAATAATAGTGTCAATTTTTGCGGATGATACCAAATTAGGAGCTGTAGTTAAAGATATTGATGATAATTTTAAAGTGCAGGGGGATTTAAATAAATTGTTATCCTGGGCACATAAGTGGCAAATGACTTTCAACCTTGATAAGTGCAAAGTTATTAACATGGGAAAAGATAATAGAGAATTTAACTATGAGCTCAGTAGAGGATGAGAAAGATCTAGGAGTAGTAATAGATAAGTCATTAAGGTTTTCTAAGCAGTGTATTGAAGCAAGAAATAGGGCAAATAGAGTGCTGGGTTTCATTAAGAGAAATGTCAGTTACAAAAGTAAGGAGGTTATTCTTAAACTCTATAACTCTTATGTTAGGCCACATCTAGAGTACTGTATACAGGCATGGTCCCCACATTTTAGACACAATATTAACCTTCTTGATTCAGTGCAATGGAGGGCAACAAAGATTATTCCTTTCCTGAGGCACCTTGAATATATAGATAGACTGAGGGTATTAAATATGTTCTCGTTTGAAAGGAGGTGTGTGAGAGGGGATATGATTGAGCTCTTTAAAATTTGTTCTGGGATAGATAAATTGGATGTTAGCAAGTTTTTTGAGTTAGATGATGGAAATCGGACTAGAGGTCACCACTTGAAAATTAAAAAGCAAGGGTTTAGGTTGGATTTAAGAAAATATTTTTTCACCAATAGAGTGGTAGACTTCTGTAACAAATTGCCACTGAGGGTAGTAGGTAGTCCAAATATAAATGTATTTAAGAGTAGGTTGGATGAGTTTATGGGGAGGGAAGGTTGTGATGGTTCATAAGAACATAAGAAAGAACATAAGAAAAGAAGGAGACTGCAAAAGACCATTCATGGCCTACACTTGGCAGCTCCTGTTCCATTCAACACACAAAAGATTTCTTACCAGAGAAAAGTCATCAACATTGTCACCCTTAACAGGAGTTCGTCAGATCTAATCTACAATATACATAAAATGCATCCAGAGGATTATGTCCATTCATGCAACCGCAAAATATAATCTTCCCACTCCTTTAGAAAAATATATACATATGTACATAAAAAAAAGTCAGTCCCATCTAGCAGCTTCATCCATATATTTATCTAATCTATTCTTAAAACTACCCAGAGAGGAGGCTTCTATCACATGCCTAGTGAGCCTATTCCATTCATCTACCACACGATTTGTAAACCAATTCCTCCCAATCTCCTTCCTAAACCTATACTTATCAAGCTTAAACCCATTGCTACGTGTTCTGTCATGTTCACTAAGTATAAGAACCTTACCCAGATCCCCTTTATTATATCCTTTTACCCATTTGAAGACTTCAATCAATTCCCCTCTGACTCTTCTCCTTTCCAATGTATGTAGATTTAGTTTTCTGAGCCTTTCACCATAAGGTAAGTTCCTTAGCCCACCAATCATCTTTGTCATCCTTCTCTGCACAGACTCAAGCAAATCAATATCCTTCCTATAATATGGTGACCAAAATTGTACTGCATAGTCTAGATGAGGCCTAACTAGCGCCAGATACAGTTTTAGAATGACTTCAGCACTCTTATTGCTTACACTCCTCCTAATGAATCCCAATATCCTATTAGCTTTATTCTTAGCATTTAGACATTGCTTTCTAGGACGAAGGTCTGAACTTACCAAAATACCCAAGTCTCTCTCACAATCAGTCCTCCCTAAAATTCTGCCATTTAATTTATAACTATTCAATGGATTATTTCTACCTATACTAAGTACACTACATTTGTCTATGTTAAACTTCATTTGCCATTTCTCGGCCCAATTGGACAGAATGGTCAATTCCTCCTGTATTACAACAGCATCAGAATCAGCCCTAATGGCCCTACCTAGCTTAGTATCATCAGCAAATTTACTCAGGTCACTACTTATACCTATGTCAAGATCATTAATATAAATTAAGAATAGCAAGGGACCCAAAACAGATCCTTGAGGAACTCCACTGCTAACACACCCCCACTCAGATTTAACTCCATCTATACTAACTCTTTGCTGTCTTTCACCAAGCCATGACTGAATCCACCTAAATATACTGCCATCGATCCTGTGTGCTTTAACTTTGCTCAGAAGTCGTAAGTGTGGCACTCGATCAAAAGCCTTACTAAAGTCCAAGTATAAAATATCATAGTTTTCATCATTATCTGCTGCTTCATACACCTTACTATAAAAAGACAGCAAATTAGTCAGACAGGATTTACCCTTACTAAAGCCATGCTGTGATTCTTTTATCAACTTATGCTTATCCAAGTGATCTCTAATATTCCTTGCTATAATAGATTCCATCATTTTCCCTACCACTGAAGTCAAACTTACTGGTCTGTAATTAGACATATTTGTTTTATCCCCACTTACTGGTCTGTAATTAGACATATTTGTTTTATCCCCAAACATATTTGTTTTATCCTAAGTTTTGTATATATTAATATTGTTTGTATATATCTATAGCTGCTTAATTTAGTTTTTGACAAGCTTTGATGGTGATACCCTTGTTTATGGACGCAATCCTCTGGATGTAGTTTTCTTGGGAGTTTGGGTGCCTTAAAAAAAGACGCCGTTTGATTCGGATGACCTATGATGAGCCCTTGTGGCTTTTGTCATCTGTTATATTATATTGTGGGGGACTTTGATTTTGTCTTCCCCTGGCGATGGTGCTTTTTGTGGGTGGGTTTTGACGGATGCGGATGACCTTTGATAGGCCCTTGTGGCTTTTTTCATCCGTGAAATTATGTTATGCTAAAATTTGAAGTGGTGAAGTAGATGTGAGTGCCCGATAGTGGATGACTTAACGAAGGAGGTAATGAGTGAAGTATGTGGGAAGCCTGAAAGTATTGGTATGGCGAGGGTGCGGAACTTTATGAGTGATGTGTATGCAGGGGTCCCGCTGTTTCAGTACCGTTTCAGGAAGTGTTGATTGTAGTGAGTCGTTTGTATGGACTGATTGTTTATGTGCACTTTGGTGGTGAGAAGCTGATTGTGTACAAAGATGAGAAGATGAAGGGTTTGAATGCTAATGTGGTACATCTGCAGTGTTTGAGCGGTGTGCATTACAATTGGGTGATTGAAGTGTTCATATATGAGGGAAAAGAATGATTGTCTGGATGAAGATGAGTGTGTGGTGAGTGATGATGACGGTGTGGATGTCAGTACTGATGTTGGTGTGAGTGTTCCTTCTGTGCATTGCACGCACCATAGGGTGCTAAATATCCTACACCCTATTTGCTCTATTTTTTGCCTCTATACACTGCTTTGAAAACTTCAGTGACCTATCTACTACTAAACTTAAGTGCTTCTCATCCTCAACTGAATTCAGCCAATGGTAAATATGTCGACGAGCGGCCCAGCCGATAAAACGTACTATTTTCGTCCGTGTAACAAAATGTTTCACGTTTTTAGAGTACATTTAAGGGGACGGCTCGTGTGGGGGGAAACACAAGGGGGGGACCACACTATGAATATCCTGAGTTTCATTAAATTGGGGGGGTCTGGGGGGCATAGCCCCCCAGTATATAATCCTAATTGTTATAATGTTCTGACGTTTAAAGAGGTGAATGCTTTAACTACATCATGTCAGCATCTTTAATCGTTTTGCGAATTATAATATGGGTTGGGGTGGGGGGGTATGACGTCAGAAATGCTTGATTTCAATTTTTTTTCCCAACTTAATAGCTTCTTATTATCCTCATTCGGAGTCATTTTTATTTGTCAATATATTTTTCCACATTTTACTATTTTTATTACCGTCTTTTATACATTTAAATGTAATTAGCTAGATCATTTCAAGGAACTACTTGTTTTTAGCAGTTTGGGTGTCAAACATTCCCCTTTTACGCAGTTTGAAAATGATCAATCAGACGTGAAACTAGTATCGAATTGTGAACTTTGTCCGTCGTCTATTGCGGAATTATTAACGCTAGTTTCTGATAAAGATAAATTAAACACCTTTTTGGATGTTCATAATTTAGTGCGAATTAAAAGCGAATGCGACATTTGTGGCCGAGCATTAGATGTGAATCCTAACTTTGAATTTAGATGCTCGAAAATAAAACGTGATTCAAGTCAGCTAGATTTCGAATAGGACGCAGACGCGCAAAATAAATAGGCTTAACTCTTCCCTATTTCGGAAGTATAACCACTGCAATTAGTACGGAAACAGTGTGTTTCGTTTTTTTTCTGTCAATTTTGAAAAAAAAAAAAAAATGGCATACATAAACAACGTTTTCGGTTTGTTTACTTTCGGGCATTTTCTTAATACAAAAAAGGGCAGCAGCTATCATTCGAAGAAAACTCAAACGCGCATGAATATTCAAACACGGGTGAACGATAATATTTACACAAAAATAATTTATTCCGAGAGGGCCGCTCGTCTACATGTTTGCCTAAAAGTCATCTGGCACTTCTGAGCCCAAGCCAAGGTAATACTTCAGATTAGGGGCGCACGGTAGGTGGCGCTGTTAGTTGGCTACAATATGTCTTATGACGTCAGACAGTAGCTTCAGATGTGACCAATCACGGAGTTATATTTTCTTTTTTTTTGGGGGGGGGGGTGTTGTAGCATTTATTCTGTATTATTTACTAAATATTTGCGCGCCTCTGCTTGTTTATAGTTTTTTCTAAGTTAGGTAAGGTTTCTTTGTCTCATATTGTTTTTTCGTATTTTTTGTTTCGTTGCGAACAATAACAGCTTTTTACTGGCAATGTCATAGCTATAAATAGGACCCGCTGCACAAATGTTTCGGTTCCGTTATGGCTTCTTCGTTCTCTAGTTGTGCTTCTTCGTTATTCGAATTCGGGTTTATTTTGCATGACTGCGAAAAACTTTTAGATTTTTTAGAGGCGCATAAACTAATTGAGAAAACTATAAAATGCCCGAAATGCAGTGCGAATTTAAAATTTTCGGAAAATTTAATGTTTTGTTGCGATAAAATATATATAAATGAAATCAGTAAGCAACAGCGGTGCCGTTTCAAACAATCAGCGCGTATGGGTACATTTTTCGCAGGTTCCCATTTAAGTTTAAAAGACATTGTTCAAATTTTATATTTTTTTGTAATTAATTGTTTTACGTAAGTAAGTAAGTATTGTTCGTCACTAGGTTACCAGGTTTTTTTTCTGCCAGTAAAAAGCTGTTGTCGTTTGCAGCGAAACAAAAAAAATATGAAAAATAAAATAGGAACAAAAACAGTAAATTCAAGGGGACTGCTCGTGGGGGAGATATCACTGCGGGGGACCACCCTACGATGATCCTGAGTTTCAATCAATTGGGGGGGGGGTCTGAGGAGCACAGCCTCAAGATCATCATAGGGGGATCCCCTCGCAGTGATATCTCCCCACGAGCAGTCCCCTTGAATTTACTCAAAAAAGGTGAAACATATTGGAACATGGCCAAATATTATGCAGCCAGGACCGGGAAGAGCAGAGGCGAGCGCATGATGCAGATCTTCAGGTTTACCCTATCTCCACCTTCCACTATTATAATTGGGCCGGGCTGATTTTAAATGAGACCTCGATCTATAGAAAAGTCTATTAAATTGAACGAGGAATTAACAAAAGTCTCAGTTTCAGGTTGCCAATGTTTGAAATAAGGTTGAACTAATGGTTGCCAGTTTGTGAAATTAATGGTTTAATTTCACAAAAATAGTTAAACGAAACATACAAAGTTTAATACATGAGTAATTATAAAAAAATCAATGCATTACTAAATAATATAATTAAGTAGAAGTGCAGGCATTTACTAAATAATAAAGAAGAAAGGAAAAAACAAAAATACAGCGCCGTGATTGGCCTCCTTTGAAGCTACCGTCTGACCTCATGAGGCCTAGATTGTAGCCCAGAAACAGCGCCCCTAAACTGAAGTATTACCCTCTCGCTTATCTAATTGTTTAGTAACATAATCCATAAAATCCAGTAAATTTGTTAAACACTATCGACCTCTTCTAAACCTATGCTAAGCATCATTTATTAACCTACCATACTCTAGATGGTCAGAAATCCCCTTCTTAACTATCTTCTTAAGGATTTTACAAACGATAGAAGTTAAGCTTACTGGCCTAAAGTTATTTGGGTCGTCTTTATTTCCCTTTTTAAAAATTGGCACTACATTCGCTATTTTCCAATAATTAGGTATTTCTCCAAACTCTAGTGATATAGTATATATCTTCTCAAGAGCTACTGCAATACTATCTAGGTTTATTTCTCTAAGTCCATCGTTGGCCTTCCTGAACTACGAATAGCTAGAGCGCTGTGTGCGTATATGGAGACTGGGCAATCTTTTGCCGGGTTTGGTCCCCACCTAAGTCCACCTGTCGAGGCATATCTTAGCTCACCCAGCTGCTTGCAGTGGCCCGGTTATTAGAAAGATATGATCACCTTACCTGTTAACGGTTGCTCTGACAATGTCCACGGTGGCAGAGTTTCGGAGGCCTACTTCTCCTTGTGCTGAGAGTAGGCTTGGGGTTTGCGACTTCCGTATCCCCTCGTCCCGCTTTCCGTTGTCTCGATGCGTCCATTTCTTCGTTATCTTCACTTGTTCGGCCAAAAAAAGGGTCGCCAGTTTATGGGGTGTCGAAGTTAATAATGCGATCAAAAGTAAAATGGCGCCAAGCGTTCTTGCAGTAGGCTTCGGCGCAGATGGGAATTCGTTTGACCACTGGCTTTGATATGAGATAGGCTGGTCTACTGAAGGTTTGATATTGGATAGGTTGGGTTCACTGAAAGTGTTTTCGAATTCGGTGAGAGAGAAAGGCCTTCGAAAGGACGCAGCAAAAATATAAACTTTATTCTTCAAATTGGACTACTCTAATGGGGCCAGCAAAAACGTCTCAAGGTGTTCGAAGTCAGTGAGCAGACTTCGCCAGGCCTTCATCACGACGGAAGAGAAGGGAGTGATTGCCTCTCTACATTTTGACTTCTGACTACGGGCTGACTTCTAAATCTGACTGTGACGGTCTACTAACTTCTGTGACTGTCCTTAGTGGGAATTTCGTAGTATATATATATATATATATATATATATATATATATATATATATATATATATATATATATATATATATATATACCTCTGAAATAATGGGTGTGACCTATTGTTCTCCACTCTTGTTTTTGGGGGGGAGGAGGAGTTTATCCTATGCTTTGGGAGGAGCCTATTCCACTCCGTGTTATAGAGATTCGTTTATGGTCAATATACTAAGGCACGACTGAATTTTGGCAATTCTTCGCCATACAAACAATGGCCGTTGTTAATTGAACAATGACCACTACTAGCCTGATTTAGTCCGCATCTGCCTCCCAAGTTTTGTTTAAACAGCTGGCCTTGTATCGCGGCAATGGAATCACTTCTGTTTGTTTGAGTGTATATGTTTGATCAGCTGTCAACGCTTTGATAGCACGACGAATTGCTTGCCCTGCATTAATTGACGTATATATATATATATATATATATATATATATATATATATATATATATATATATATATATATATATATATATATATATATATATATATATATATATATATATAGTTCCATGTCTGGATTGTCTCTCTTTTTATATCGGCCAATCTAGCAAAGATTTGGAAGTACGTATTAAACAGCATAAGGGAAAACTCTCATCGGATAAATTAGACCGAGAGTTCTGTGATCGCCAGATCGAAAGATTTCTTTTCACGAAATCTTTTAAGATCTGCGATTATACAGCTTACTTCTAATTGTAATTTTAACCTCAGCTCCGGCATGTATTTTTTGAACCCTTATATTACAAAAATGTTCAAGAATTACCTTAAATATAAAATCACTGAGCGAGGTAGAGTCACTGTGCGTGGTAGCTTAACAGTAGAGCATCTGACTGGTAATCAGCAGACCCGAGGTCGAGTCCCGGCCAGGAATTTCAAACTTTTTTCCCCTGGCGTTATTTATGTCTTCTCTGTAAAAGGATTGCCTTCATTGTGCCGCCCTCTGCTCTCTTTGATTCTACTGTTCTTCTAATGTCCCTTTCTCTTGCCTCTAAAAAAACCCTCCTGTTTCTTGTCTCATTGCTCATTTGCGTCAAATTTCTCTTTCTCTTGTACTATATTGTTATATAGTCTGTAATACAAGGTTTCTGCATCTTTCTTTCTGTCTTCAAAATTGTTTTGAAAGGCAGAAAATAAATATCGCAAAAGCCCTGTGGTGGTTGTTATCACCCGCAGAACTTGTATTTGCTCTTTCTTTATATATATATATATATATATATATATATATATATATATATATATATATATATATATATATATATATATATATATATATATATATATATATATATATATTTATTATTTTTTTTAATTTACTAAATTGCCTTCTAGTATTTGATATATTGCCCGAGCGTCTAGTTGTGAAGTTTCTCGCTGGGCCTATTAAATCTTACAATTTCGGTGCCAGAAGCCTCCCGCTACATACCTATTTTCAGGATTTCATAGATCCACCGGGCGCCTTACCTATCTTATAATTTTGGTGTCACAGGCCTACTTTCCTTGCAATTCGAGGTCTATCAGTTTTCCGTTAACTTGAGGTCACCAAGTCTAAGGAGGCAAGACTATGGACGGATTCGTGTCACTAATAATTTAAAAATAGCGAGTAAGCTATACTGACAGAGGACTTAGCTGATTTTCTCTATAGATTACTCTCCTCTCCTCTCTCTGTGTATGTTTAACATATAGGCCCTTATTTCCAATGGGTGTGACCTTTTTTCATTGACCTGGTCGCGGGACAGAGCTAATTATCAGAAATATGTTCGCCAGTTCATTGGTGACCGTTGGGCGGAGTTACAAGAGGTATGTTCGTTTAATGAAACTACATATTTTCCCAAGTTGGGTTTACATCCTATATCAGAAAGACTGTTTTGTATTTCACAGGTCCTCTAAAATTTTAACAGGCTTGTCCCTACTATCTATTATTGAGATCGTTTCGTTTGGCAGCTGTTTCCTAGCGTGCGTATGTTTGTGTGACTCGTGGGAACTTTGGCTGTCCGCTTGCTTGATTCATACTTCTCTAATTAAATATACAATTGTGATATAAGTATTTCTCTCTATTTTATATTGGTTCACTACTTATTACCTGTCATATTATCTCATTAATTAATGCGCGTACCCAATTTCAGGATTTCATAGATCCAACGGGCGTTCATTTGTGGGGTTCCTCTCTGGGCCTATCTATCCTGCAATTAGGGTGACACAGGCCTACTTTCCCGTGCAATTTTGAATGACACAGATTCACGAAACGAGCAACAAACTGCTCAATTTACACACCAAGAAGTGGAACTTGCCAATTCGATCACTATCAAGCTTTTCATCTTCAATGAAGCAGCTGTGACGGGATGATTTAAAATTGTGGAAACACAATTCCACATTTCAAGGATAAGTCTGGAAGACAAATTTTTTTCATATCCTGGCTACTTTACCTCATGAGAGAGTCGATCGTCTTCCTGCAGCGATCTTTTCCTCGAAGAACTATCGTCTCATTATGACAGAAGTGATTGGATTTTTTGAGAGGACAAAGCCAGAACTCTTCGAGAAATTAATCACATCTTCTCCACTTACCGGATGGTCATCGGTCAATTTCGAAGAGCTGAGAAAGACTGCACTGCAAGTTGAAGTTGGTGAGGACTTATTGAGGCACAAGTTTATCCAGGTCTTACTTCCGAACATCGTGCCCAACCTCGCTACGTATAAGAATTTGACTCTCGCCTATTAGAAACATTGCAGATGAACTAATGCCATTTTATATGGAGGCCTTTGTCCCCTCCCTTGTAGATTGGAGTGATGGTAGCTTCCTTGAGAGCCAGAGGAATCGTACCCGTGTTGAGCGAGTGGCTTTATAGTTTGTGGAGTGGGTATGACAGCACGTTCCTGCATTTTAGAAGGGCATGACTGGGACCCCATCTGGGCCTGCTTCTGTGTTCATTTTCAGTTTCTTTATGACATCAATTATGCCGTTCTGTGAGAAGGTAAGGTCGTTGAGAGACAAGGACTGTGCTGGACCTGGTATCTCATCCGCTGTGAAGAATATTTCAGGATCACTGACTATCATTACAGCCCTTGGTGTGCTGAATACGTCTTAGTATCGTTTCATTAGGAACCGACATGTTTCCTTGGCATCGTCCACAGTTATGCCTTCTTCATTCTTCAGTGGACCTACTTGGGTTTTGCTCTTTGCATACCTCTTGCAGTAGTTCAAGAAATATTTGGGATTGCTTTTGATGTTAGGTGCAGCCCATTGTTCTTCTTTCTGTATCTGAGTGTCGTGTGAGGCTTTGAGTTGCAGTTCGATGTTCTTGATCTTGGTGGCGATGCTTTGTCTTACTTCTACGTTTCGTGTTGTAGGGAGAAGTTTATCGAGGTGGGTCCTTTTTCTCATTAGGGTTCTCCTATCCCTATGAATGTTGGATTTCCTCGTGAACTTCCTTTTGTGAGGGATATGGTGGAGGAAGACTGATTGGACGGTGTCGATGAAGGTGTTGTACATGTCATTCACTTCTTTGTCGTCCAACAGAGTCCCAGTCGATTTGATCTAGGGACTTTTCTATCCCTTCCCAGCCTGCATCTTTGCTGTAGAAGTTTAACCTACTGATGAGGTTTGGTGCTGGTGTTGTCGAGTTTCCTATCTGTACACCTGGATTTGTGTAGGATGTATTATTGGTGATCAAGGCATGGCCAAAGAAAATTGTTTTCTCTACTCTATATTCTAGCACCACACTCGAGTTGTTGATGAAGAATAGGTCCAGTATGTTGTTGATCCTGGTTGGAGTGGTTATGACCTGGGACAGAAGGAATTTGTCGGAGATTTTTAGGAAGGCTTTGGCTTGGATTTGATCCTCCCGTGAGCTCACCATAATGTATCCTTCTGGCCACTTGACAAAGGGAAAGTTGAAGTCGCCACAGATGATTGTGTCCGGTGTAGGCGTTGGTTGGTCCTCCAGCACTTTATTGATCCAATCCATTGATTTCTTTAAGTTTTCAGAAGGACCCTGTTGTGGGTGGTAGCAATTTATCAGTGTTAAGTTGCGTCTGGACATGTTGATTGCGAATGCTTCCACATGGCCATCGGAGTAGGCAGCCAGTTCTCTTGTGTCTGGGACAAGGTCGTTTCTTATGTAAGTGACGATACCCCCATGGTTTCTGGTTGCTCTATCCATTCTATGTGGAGTATAGCTATTTATTTCTATCTCCGCGTCTCTCACCTCTTTTAGGTGAGTCTATGTGAGGGCAATAAACACATAGTCCTCTACTTTAGCCATATCCGCAATAAAGGGTATTTTAGACTTCTTTGTTTTGGGGTAGAGGCCTTGGATGTTGCCCAGGAGGATGTTTTCTAGGCTGACGCTACTGAGTTTAGCCACGGTGTCATAGGAGACTGGGACCGCAGCTGGTGCTGGATCATTTATCGAACTTGTGGTTGGCGACCCAGCACATGTGTAGCTATGACCGCCGCTTGTGCCTCCATATCCCTCGTCACTGTGTCCAGGTTTTTTTTTCATCCCTTTCAGCATGCCTAAAAAATGTAGGGGTATTCTATTGTCATTTGAAGCCGACTGTTTTGGGGTAATTGTATGGGCCCTCTGACCCTGGGGGTTCAGGGCTGGCGTTGTCCGTCTTGGAGTTACTGGCGGCTGTTGTCGGCTGTTAATTTGTTGGCGTTGTTCTTGTTTGGTACTAGGCCTGAATCTTTTTGTGCCCCTGATGTGTGCTTTCTTACACCCTTCGTTTAGGTATTCACCTTTGTTGATTGATCCCTTGCAGTGTGTAAGGTGAAGTCTGGGGCACCTGTCTCCCGATGTGGTCGACGAACCTCCAGCATGGCTTAGAGTGCTTGTATCTACAACCTCTCCCAAGGCGGCCGTTGCGACATTTGCCGTTTTTGTTTCGGATGCATACGTCCGATACCGGTATTTCCAGGGTAGGGTTCCGTGTTGGTCGAGTGCCAGTAAGCATAGGCCTAGTTTGTTCCTCACCTTCGGTCTGACTCGCACTGTTGGTCTTGAGCCTGGGCCTAGGATTTGGGCTGGGTACAGTCCCGATAGTCCTGGTTGCCTGTGAGCTTTCAGGATACCCTGGAGGACTGAGGTTCAGGTGAGGTTGGCTCCCCATTCCCAAGTCGAGAGTTCTGTCCTTGGTGGTGGCTCTATGGGTGTCCTTCTGTTGGGATGTTTGATTGGCAACTGACTGTTTGTATCACCGTTGGTAGGGTGTTGTTGTATGTGGGGGTATAGGTAGCTGAGGTAGGGCTAGAGTTACTTGCAGGGCCAAGGGCAGCGGTTGCAGCAGTAAGGCTAGGCTTACCTCCAGTAAGACAGGCTGCTATGATTTGGCCATACAGTTTGATGTTCCCTAGGCTTGTACTTCTTTCAAGAGGCAGCCTGTTTTTAAATTTAGCCTCTGTTATTTTACTGAGGCTCCCCTGTTCCTTTTAGTGCTTCTCTGTGGTAGATAATCGCTGTTTCGGCCTCACGCATTCATGGTGTGTCCTCCCAATATTTGTCCATGCAGTATAATTCGCACATAAACTTTCTTTTCGTTCTATATAGGCACAATGTATAGTACGCGGGAAGACCACTGCAGTAATAGTGGACCCAGTTTTTACAATCATTGCACTGAATTGTATGTTATAGGTCCGCTTTTTTTTTTACAGGAATAGCGCTCATTGTCTTTGTTTTGGTTCGCTTTGTTATTGTTCGCGGACATGCTTGCTTTGTTTCGTCACTTGTGTTCTGTTTATATCTCTTTATATTTCTTTAATCCATGATTATCGACTGTTCTTTTTCACTTTGGTAAGCTTATTAGTGCTTTAATTAAGCCTTCACTGTGATTTGTCGTCGGATTTCACTGTATTATATATATAATTACAGATATATTGTGGAGCGAGAGCAAAGCACGTACGTCACTATAAATTCCTTGGAAGAGACTAGGAAGACTTTTAAATAATTTCTTGATGGATTTTCTGACAGGACTGCATTAGAGACTGAAGAGCACACAAAAGAGTACCTTTCACAACAAAGTAAAAATCTTGCACACAACTAAAGTTCTGGAAATATATGAAATGTGTCATGTTTTTACACAAACACGCATTGTTTGAGAAACAAGATCGATGAATAGAAGGTCTTACTTGAGACAAAAAAAAACAAACAACAACTTCGTATCCTTCAAAGTCTATATACTCTATAATATCAAATATGTTATCAATTGAGAAAAACAAAAACTATATATATATATATATATATATATATATATATATATATATATATATATATATATATATATATATATATATATTGTTATAGCAATCCAATCACCAATGAAAGATAAATTCCTGATCCAAATGATTAAAATATTATATAGAGTTGTTTATATATAAAATTTAACTAACTACACCAAGTGCTCAAATTCTCTTTTGAATGTGTCGACTAACTTGGTGCCTCCCGGGTCGATTCTTCTGGGAGTGCATTTTACTAGAGACACTGACTCCCAAGGGTATAGAGAGTTATCTTCTTTCTTGATTGAAGATTGTATTTCTTGATTGCAGGCTGGGTAAGGGTGATCAGGGATTTCTTTAAGCGTAAGAAATCTTCGGAGCTGGATTCAGTATTCTTTATTCGGCGAGAACTTGGAAAGTGTTCAGAAGTAGCTCTCTTCTGGTATTTATCTCTTCATATGTATTATTCTTCTTTTAAGACACTTTCCAATTTCCATTTTATGTAAACCGTCCACATACACAGCTGTATTTAACAGATTACAAATGGAATTCATTTTTAGGCATTCGATTTGAGTTCAAACTAAGATTACATTTGTACCTTATAGTTCAACGGTTCTCAACCTGGGGACCATGGCAACCTCAAGGGAGCCATGTCAAGTATTTAGGAAACTTTGCAAGATCCTACAGGTAGATGTCAAACGTGTCAACTTTGTGAAAGCTGGAGATCTGAAGACTCGCTTTTTCCAGAACCATTGTAGAGACATGGATTTGGAGCATGAACTTCTCCTTTTTAATCAAAAGTGCGCCAGCTTCCAAAGAGCATGTTGTGAATCGACTCTTTGAACTTCGGATGGAGGTTAAATTGTTCCTGGAAATGTAGTGGAAAGATGATCTCTTGAGTCAATTCAATGAAATTTTGTGAGAGTCATTGGTTATTTTTAAGTGGCGCAACTACTAGGTTATTGCCACTTGTGAAAGCCACGTCTTGCATACTTAGTAGGTATATTTGAGCAATTAAATATGTTGAATTTCAGGCTAAAGGGCTAGGTAAGAAATGTTTTACACATGATGGATTTTCTTCGGTCATTTCTTCCCAAGCTCCAGAAATGCCAAAGGATAGTTGGTGCCGTCAATCTTGCCATGTTTGAAGATCTTTAGACTGTTCTTGACGAGAATGAAGAAGATGGTCTGTTTGACCAATTACTTAAAACTGAATGTCGAGGTAATCGTATTTTATCTGTTGTTTTAAGGAAGCCGTTCGGATCCTATTAATTATACAAGACAAAAATACTTCAATATTGGCTGAGTGGACTTTTTAATTACTTTATTGTTGAGAGAGTGTCACAGCGTTTAATCCGATTTAAGGAAAGAGCCCGTTAAACACGTAAAGGATCTATTGAAACGCCAGAATTATCACAAAATAAACATATATTTTAATTTAACGATTAACAAAAAATTAAACAGAAAAAACTATTTATATTCACCTCATAAGTTAACAGAGGCTAAACAAGCTTGCAACTGAGCCTATTACAAAATCTAGTCATGACAAAAATAAAAAAATAGGCTCCACGTAAACATACCAATTGCCAATTAGTTATTTTATCGTGACCCTTTTAGATTAGCGTTAAACATCAAATTAAATTACACTCTTCTACTAGTAAATATGATGGGGTTCACGTACAATTGTTTCTACTTCAGTTAATTTGAGTACCGTAATAAATTCATATTAACGCAATACGAATATAAAGGGTCATTCTAACTTACATGACAGATAGGAGCAGGGGTTGCCGGATGTCACTGGAGGGCTTTTCTCCCGCTTCGGAGTGTTGGAGCGGCCGATGGTAGATTTTCTTCGAGATAGGATGCAGGTAAGGGAATCTGATATCTAATTCTTCGGTCTTAAGATCGCAACTTGAAAGTCACTCCAGGGTGACTGGTTCTTCTATTATCTTGTTTGCGAAATTCCTGTTTGGTACTAGGAATATTGGTCCTGCTAAGCTTCTTACTAAGCCTGTTCAGGATGCTTCGGGCTGGCACCGAAATAATCCTTCTTCTCTTGCTGCCGAAATTCCTGGTTTGGCACTAGGAATGGTAATCCCGTCAGGCTTCTTCTAAGTCTGTCACGGATGGTTCGGTCTGGTACCGATACAAAACGTGACGTTTTAAGTTAATTCGACACTGGGTGAAGGATCGATCTTCTCGAACTATTCCTTTATCGTCTCTCGAAATAATCTTGGTTATATCGAAATGGGCGAAGGACCGATCTTCTCGAACTGGTCCTGTATCGTCTCTCACCGAATAATGCCTTCTCTTACATTCAGGGGCTTATTTATAGGCTGGCGACCGCCCCATCTAAAGGGAAAGGAGCGAGGTCGCAGAAAAGAGAGCGAGGGATGACGAGGTTGGCACCGCGGTGCCCAAGTCGGCTTGTTAATTAGAGACACCACCAACCGTCACCATCTTTGGCATTCCTTTTGACTGACACCGCGTTTTGGTGATTTAACCACGGGCCTACGGATCTCTTAGGTAATTGGATCTTTTGAGCACTGTATAAGGGCCTTTGGTGGTCACCCTAGCAACAGCGGCTCGCTCCGACTACCTATGCGGCGGGGAGATCAAACAGGGTAGTCAGTTAGACTGTTATTCGCCGGCTAACGTTCCCACGAGTCTCCTCATGTGGCTCGATTCCCCAGCTTTCTCCGCCAGGGGGGGGGGGGACTTTAATGTATACGTTCGCCTGGCCCTTCGGGAGGCTTTATATTGTAATTCCTCTACATTGAAATTACTCATTCATCTGAGATCCTTGGAAAGTGAACTTAAAACGTACTTTTCATAATTCGAGGAGTAACAAAGGAAGTTCGTAAGGAATCCATTCACTGGCACACTTGATATTATTACCATTCCAAATGATGTTCATGACGAATTCTTTGATCTCAAAAATGATTCTAATGTCAAAGATCTCTATGAAGAAAAATTTCTGAATGTATTCTGGTGTTCAATGTATCAGTCATATCCAAAGGTTAGTGAGATTGCACTTGGACTACTCTTGCCTTTTTTAACTACCTATTTATTTGAACCTAGTTTCTCCACCATTTTACAAATCAAAAATAAGAGCCAGAACCGACTGGATGTGGGTCCCGACATGAGCTGTGCATTATTAGTGACACAACTATGACTCGTCGACTGCTTAAAAATAAATAATGTCGACCTTCTCATCGAGATGTGATACATTTTTTTGTGTGGTTAAATATAAATACTCTAGATTTTAATATGAAAAATTACATTAATTGATTTATATGTAAAAATATAATTACAGATACAAATGCTTTCGACTTTGAGATCAAAAATACATTAATTGAATTTTTAAGTATATCACAAAAATTTATCGAAATATAAGATAATTATGATTATCAACTTTTTAATGATGAAAAAAGCAAAAGTTCTCTTCATATACATTTTTTTACCTTTTTTGTCGGAGGGGGGGGGGTGAAGGGAAGCCACAAAGATGTTGAAAATTCATGAAGGGGAGCCACAAGGATGTTAAAATTCCTGAAGGGGTAATAAATTGAAAAAGGTTGAGAACCACTGTTCTAGTTACATTGATTTGTTTTACAATTGTTAGGATTACATCCTTACCTATAATCAAACTCCAACTGTATTATATTATATGAATAACAAGGCAATGGCTTCGCCAGGGAAGCTTGCGCTTCGCTGCTAAGATTAAAATTTAAAATAAAAAAAAAGCGGATGGTTAAATTTTTAAATAAAATAAAAAAGCAGCCTTACTTAAATTTTAATCAATTTTCTGAACTTCACCAATTGTAATTCATTTCCTTTTAAAGCATTGGATAATCATATTTATTTTTTCTGAACTAAACTATTTTGTTTTTTCAAACTCTAAAGAAATTCTTAGAAATTACCTTGCTAAAAATTTAAAATATACTTAAGTCATAACCAAACTAAGATGAAATTATTATTCAAATACTCAAAAATATTCCCCTTCTTAAATTATAGAGTTCGTGATGATGATGATGACAATAGTAATTAAGAGATTATCAAATAGGCAGGAAATAAGAACTCAGAAATTCACACAAATGTAGGTACATTATCTTCCGAAGCTAAAACTGCAGTATCTGACACAGGCATTCTATTTTCTCAACCCCCTTCTTGCTGACCCATCCTCCCTGCTTCAGCTAAACTCCTATGGCATTAACAAGCAATCTTCCCTCTTAATATGTTGCAAATGCTGATTCTTCATTTCATAAAACCCATCCATCATTCATACTCTCACCAAAGATCATTCCTTTCATTTGCTCTGAATAAATTTGATCTTCGATTCATTCCCATAATCTACGGTGACATCAAGTTATTCTTGCAGGTCTTTTATTTTCGTTTATTATCACCCCATCATCTGCAAATATTAGACAGCTGATATTTATATCACTAATCCCCATTCATCCTCTGATAACTTTCCATCTCTTTAGTACAGAATTCATTAATGAATAGTTTAAAAGCTGTGGAGACATGGTACATACATGTCTCACTCCCATAGCATTTAGCATTCATTCATCTTCCAACCGCAAAAAAAAACATCTTTATTTTATTGCTTAGATAGAAACTCTTAATCACATTCGAAATATTTATATTCCTACCGTTTCATTTCGTCTGCCTTTTTTACTCCAAAAGGAAAAGTTTGTCGTTGACCGAGAGAACATTTTTTTTCTCTACTCAGCATTTTAGTGAACATGACGCGTTCTATTCGGACGAAGTTCGTTCGATTTTCTCAAATTTTAGTTAATCATTCTTCGTTTTAATATTTATATTATTGGATTTCTCAGTTAAAAGCGTTAGTTAACTTCGAATCACTTATACTTATTTGCTTACTATTATATTTTCCACCCTCATTACATAACAAATGCGTTTGTCAATTTTTTCATGTTTTTATATCTTTATTTTCTGCCTCCTTAGGATATAATTCGATTCATTTGGCGAAAATTTGTCTCCTAAATTCATATTTACTATGTCTATTATCTTTAATAAATGAACTATTCTATATATAACAACATTTCAACTTTAGTTTTGTTGTTTGGCATCACTAATTAATTACTTATGTATGGCCATTTCATTTATGTCTCTTTTCTCGGACGAATTATACAAATTTTCTTCCTCGATTGGATTATACAACCGTCCCTTTCTATATTTTTGTTAACTTTTGTAGCAAATTATCTTATTTTCGAAGGTTTTTGTAGACTTTAGCACCCCCTAAATTATTAAGAGCCAGCTTGCGCATTTTATTGAGAACATCTCCCCTGGATTATTAATAGAAAATCGAATGCAGGCCTACTTTTAGTTTTTACTGCCCCTTTAACACTCCAAGAAAATTTTCTAAAATTTCAGAAACAATTACGAACCTTCTCCAAATATACCCTCGTCTCTGTTTACTCACAAAATCACACATCAACCCACACCAACATATCCATACTCCCTTGTAAAATCAGATCAGATAATTCAACTTAGCATTGGCAACAGCATTTGGGTTTCATTTGAAGGAACACCGCAAATCAAATACACCTGTTTTGGAAATCATTCTATGTTTAAAATTGAATCACCTTTTCTAATCTCTAGTGGTTGCTTCATTCGCAATGAATCTGTCGAAATCTATAATCCTCACAGAATAACTTTTAATCAGACCTATCCTCTCCCCAACTTTGAAGCCAAATTCATTAATTTAACGCGTTGAATATCTCTGCCTCTCAAGTAACCATCGTTCCCGAGTTACATGCACCAACTTGGGATGATCGCTTAAATACTTATCATAATGATCGATTATATGTAACAAAATTATAGGCCCAATTACTGTTTCCACTGTCACATTATGAACCATGTTTAGATGCGCCATTGGCATCCTATGTGTAAAGTCGAAAAGAAAGTAATAATATATGCGCAGCCGCACCTATATATATATATATATATATATATATATATATATATATATATATATATATATATATATATATATATATATATACAAAACCAAGGTCATTGTTTAGAGCCAGTTCTTTCACAAATTAAACATTATAATTTCCTTTCCGAATAAGCCCACATAGGATTAGACTAGACATTGATGTATACCTCATATTTTATTTTATTTTATTTTATTATATAATGTACCTATATAGTATTTTTTATTCCAAAATATTTACTCCAAGTCAAGCAATGTGTTTACATTTTACTATTGTAGTATTTTATATGGTTTTTGTTTATTATATGATAAATTCAAATGCTTTAAAATTTCTATTTTGTATTTTGGGTTGTTGCATTTAAACATCATTTTTGGTCCAGGATTTTTTGGTGGTTTTATTTGTCTCTCTTATGACTGTAAATATCCATTTTGTTTAAAAGGGGAGCAGGTTAGGATTACATCCTTACCTATAATCGAACTCCAACTGTACTATATTATTTTAATGATAATAATAATAATAATTAGAAGATTATCAGATAGGCATGAAATTAGAGCTCAGAAATTCACACAAATGTACTTCATCTTCCGAAGCTAAAACTGCAGTATCTGACGCAGGCATTCCATTTCCCCAACCCACTTCTCGCTGACGCAACCTTCCTGCTTCAGCCAACCCCTATGGCAACAACAAGCAACCTTCCCTCTTAAGTTGAAAAATTCTTTAAAACCCCCAACCCATTTCCTGTGGTTTCACTGTTTCTCTGCAAAAGACAGATTCTTAGGTAAACCCTGTCGGGTGCCGCCTCTAATCATCTTGAATTATATAATAATGGTTAGTACTAAGGTATGAGTATCCTTTATCTCCAAAATGTATTCATATTCGCTCAGTTGTAAGAATTTTCTGCCCATTAACCTAATGATATAGATAACTGGATAGTTATTGTAAAAATCATCCTACTCTGCTCAATGTTCTATATAACCATGACGCAATTGTAAAAATCTAAAATAATCAATAAATAAATCAAAGATAATTGGATCATTATTATATAAACCGATCTTGCTATGTCTAATATTTTATGTAGCCATGTAGCGCTCAACTACACGGGCATTTGGAGTCAGATTACATTCTACAGTACCGGCGCCTTAGCCTCGCTTACCAATAAATTGGATCACACCGTTTGCCTATAAACAAGGGGACCTTAACCCCAATAACTACACTCTGTTGAAATGAGTATATAAAAAATTATAAAACTTCTTGTGAGAAAAAGAGAGAAGAGTCTCAGACATAAATCCACCGTCTTGAATTGTCTCATTACGCCCTTCTGCCCCGTGTAATTCGACATAACCGATTCACACCTTCAACGACTGGTCCTCTCCTCCTCCGTCGAGCATTATGCCTTCTCGAGTTGTAACAGATGACGTTTCCAGCTATAAACTGGCTTAATCTTTCTCACCAGTCGTATCACACGACGTTCTGAGCATCGTGCCTTCTCCAGTTGTAACAGAGGACATTACCAGACAAACTGGCGTAACATTCTTCACCAGTCGTATCAGACGACGTTCCGAGCATCGTGTCTTCTCCAGTCGTAACAGACGACGTTACCACCCATAAACTGGCGTGATCTTCCATACCAGTCGTAACAATATTTTGCATTATTACATAATCTTACAATTGGTATGTAATTATAGTACATAATTAATTAATAAGATAGTTTTTTTCATATTTCTTCTATAAATTGAGTTCTTATTTAGAGCGTTTAATAAATTCAAAAAGAAGTTTAGGGGAGTTTAGTTTATTGTATATGGTTTGTTTATAATTAAAGATATATTAATTTTAACCGAAGAAAAATAAAGTTATTATATTCAATTGTTTTTCTATAAGATTAAAGCGATTTAAAGGTTAAGTTTCTATATTTAATTAGTGGACATGGCGACGTCTGAGAACCATCTTTTCAATAGTTGCCAAATGCCACCATATCTCTCATTTTTGTGCTCAAATAACAAATTCTCGTTTAAATCCTCGATGAATTTAGTTTAAATTAAATATATAGAAGCTATTGAAATGTAGTCATTACCTAGTCTTTTACACATATTTTAATAATTATTCAACCAAAAATATTATAGTCATGTCTTTTGTTTCTTTGTAAAACAGTTCTAAAGTTCCTCGAGTTAACGGGAAAAATGATTTCGTTAGTAATACAAATACGGAACTGATTGTAAAAATGACAATAATTTGATAAAATATGACTAAGCTGTTTATTCTTTTAACGTTAAGGGATAAATAGATTATAATATTGACGGTATTTACTGTTATAAAATCTACGAATTACTTGTTTACACGTAAAATATCCTAATTATCAAAATTCGCCCAATTCTTTATTTTTGCACCGTAAACAAGGACTAAAATATTCAAGCCAGACTGAATTAGCCTACCGGAGCCCACTATTAAAAAAAAGTTTCACAATACTTTTTCTTCTTACGTGGAAACCGTCATGAGCGCCTTTCTCCCTCTATCGTTCCTCGCCGGTGATTAGCATGCGACCGTGAATCAGGCTTGCCTCATAACACTCGTCCCAACTATGCCAGTCGACAGCAATACAGTATAGTTGGGGGTATTGAAGGAAACGTTTGAGGAATAGCTCACAGCCGAATTCAGTACCAGATGAATCGAGACTACGGAGATTGTGCATGAAGCAAAGGAAGAAGGAATTCTAGCATTTAATATTAGAGTTCCGTCCGAAAATATAGAGCAGGAGAAATTCCACAATAATCAGATGTGTTTCTCCTGTTATAAACTGGAATCCCATACAAGCCACCCTTGCTTAGAAAATGACAAAAAGATATATTCTGAATGCAAACAAATTGAACAGCGATTTAAAAAATCTACCTCAACGACTAAGAAATGCCTTAATTGTAACTGTAAACATCGGTAATGGCTCTCAATTTTCCTAAACGAAAAGATATAATAAAAAGAAAAGAGGAAAAAGCACGAATCCGCGGCTGGAAAGAGAACAAATATGAGAACAAAGGCTCGAAAGGCTAATGCCAAAACAAGATATCTTATATGTAAAGTTAACCAATAAACAAAAACTCAGAGGACAAAGGCTCCTATGCTCAAATAAAAACATAATATAATTATAATTAAAACAAATCAAAAACAAAACGAAAGTGTTTGCAAGGCAACCTGACGCAAATCACCCCCCCCCCCCTCTTATTCTAATTATTTATCATAATTCCTCCCTCTCGTCATTCATATCATTAACATTACTCATCTCTCCTTTGCATAATGATTTCTACCTATCTTATATATCTCTTTCTCATATTCATCTCTTTTTGCTACCCCTATCCCTAAATTCAGGAGTGTGATATCCTTAGTTTCAGAGTTAATTGCTACTAAATACTCAGCACGAGTTCTCCTTATTTCTTTAAATACTCTTGCAGTATATTTAGGCACTCGTTATAATTTTATAGTTTTGCACTGCTTGCAAAGATCACACCATCTTAGGGAACACAAACCCCACCGGTCATTTGATCACTGTCCATTCGAACTTTTCTCCAAAAGAGAAGTATTTACGATATAGGAACAGTGCTCTTCTTAGAGCACTTATCCAATCAAATTCCCTTACATTAAATGTTATTTTGGTTCGACGTAAACCCATTATAAGATTTCATAAAAAACTACAAAGTGCTCATTTTGGAGGCTTTATTTAGTCACTTATGTCAACATATGAGAACGACACACAAAGCGCTATTGTTACGTCAAACTAAAGCTCTGGAAGGAGTGCATTTTTGAGCGTAGATATGAATGCTTTGAGGATTTACGAGTATGTGAAATTCTACTTCCTAACCAACTTGATCTGCAGAGGAACCTTAAAGCTTGGAAAGTACATTAAATTTGGGAAATACTTTGTTTCTGACATTGCTAATGTCCTTTGGATTCAAGATCCATTTTTCGATTCAACAAACGTCCAAGCCTAGTCTTACAAAAAAAAGGAGTAGTTCATTGACATATCAAGAATTTATGAGTTAAAAGCCAAATTTAAAGAGCCATTATAAAAAAAAATTGGATTACCTTGAGTGAACAATAACCAGATAGTACAACTAGGGCTCTAAAAGTGTTAATAAAATTTCCACACATACATGTGTGAGAAAATCTTCTTAGTATATGGAGAAAAAAAACAGATTAAAAGAAATGGAGATAGCCTAACGAGGGAGTCTTATAAACTCCCTCGTTAGGCTATCTCCATTTCTTTGAATCTCTTACCCTTTCCGTCTTCTCAGTTTGACCTTACTACCTGATTCTTGTAATTTTTAATGTGAATCTTTACCTTCCCCCTTCCGTCTTCCTCATTGGTGATTTCTTGTTTTTGAGGCGGTCTTTTATACTTTTCTTTCGTATATATACCTCTAATATAATACTATTTCTTGTAGTTATCCTTGATAAGGAACTTAATAAAGTTCGAAAGTACTTAGAAACACCATTTTATTTTTTCCTGTGGGACATTGCATTCATATATATATATATATATATATATATATATATATATATATATGCAAATTTTGTTAAAGAAGACCATTGTTTATTTCGCCTTAATTAATTTCCTTTGGCACCTTCTCTTCTTCTATCTTTTTTATTCCATCTTGTAGATGGTGGATCACTTGTCCAGTATTCGATCTTATTCGATCATCTTCGGAGCGTTTTGATATGTTCTTGCCTCCTTTACCGATGTAATGAGTGGAGTGAGGATTTGACAGATTGAAAGAAGCATAAGATGCATAAAGTTAGAATGTGGAGAGAGAGAGAGAGATAGGATAGATAGAAATTAAAGTGTAGTGTTTTGGTGCGGGTGTTAATGTGTGTAGGATGATAGATGAGGTTGATGCAATGAGGATGTTAAAGATTTGTGTCAGGTTTCCTGCCTAACAATTTCGTTTTTCTTTTATAATTTTGTTTTTTTGAGATACATAGTTATTTTAAGCATTCGAGCCTTTGTTTTCATTGGCTCAATTGAGCGTCTGTATCATTTTTTTTCATTTTGGTTTTATTTATTTTTCTGTGCTTCTTTCGCTTTTTTGTTTTTTGTTTATTTTTTATTTGTTTATTTATTTTTTTTCTTCTTTAATATGATCAGTAATTACTTTTCTTAGTTTCTCATCGGGATTCTCATTTGAGTTGTATAGTTGGTAGTTATAATCGGTTATCCTTTTTTAGTTGTTACGTTTCTGGTAGTTACATTTATGTACTATAGTTTATTACCTATAGATTGGATTGACGTTTGTTAATGTTTTTCTCAAGCTTCCGTCGAAGCGTCGCTTATAATGCGTACGGCGGATCTCGTCTTCTTGTACGATGGTTTGGTCAATTTTATTCTGGGGTATTGTATTTTTTATTTTTTCCTACACTTTTCTTGCTCTTTTTTTGTACGATTGTGTTCATGGGTTCTATATTAGATCTGCGGTGAAGTTCTTCTGCTGGTATGTAGTCTAGTCTTCCTGTATTTGTTATGAATCTAGTGGCTTGATTTTGGACTCTTTGGATCTTCTTGATTTGGGAGTTACTTAATGCGTTCAATGGTACTATTGGGTATAGGAGCTTAGGTTGTACTAAGGCCAGGTATAATTTTCATTTATTTTTGGTTAATAGTTGTCTGAATCTGTATAGTGCTGATAAGCTGGATTTTGCTTCGATGATTTTTTGTGGTAGATGGCATGTATAGCCTGACGTTGTTAATTTTAGTCCGAGGACACGTCCTTCTGTTAAGTAACGATAGGCCTCTCCATCTACGTGTACAGTGGCTCTTTTCCTTCTGTTCGTGGGTATTAACTTGAACTTATCTTTGTTTGTCTTTAATTTGCTCCTTTTTTCATAATCATTTAGGTTTTTAATTTCCCTTCCCGTTCTTAGGGTGATGTCCCTGGGTTTTTTTCTGTCACTGGTCACTATTTGTGTGATATCGTCCGCTAGTTGCATATACATCGCACATTCATGGGTTGGATGCGAAAGGTCCCTGGTGTACACTGTGTACAGCGTTGGTGAGAGGCAACCTCCCTGTGGGACACCCGTTTGCAGATTAATTGTGTCACCCGTTTGGCCGTTTATCTGCAATACTTCTTTCCTCTCGTCTAGGTAGTTGCAGAGTGTTTTGCAGAGGTTTACTTCTAGATTAAGGTCACAGATTTTGGCTTTTAGGCCGGGCAAACACACCTTGTCAAAGGCTTTAGCAACATCACGGAGTACAATATCAACTCTGTTGCCTCGCGCTGTTTCTGTAGCAATTTTTTCCGTTATGATTGCTAGCGCGGTGTCTGTCCCTCGCTTGCTCTGGAACCCGTGCTGTTGTGGGTTGTATAAGTTGTTTTCGTTAAGGTGGTTGATCAACCTTTCGTTAAGGAGCTTTTCTCTAGGACTTTGCCTAAAAATTCCAGGAGCGAGATCGGACGGAAGCTTCTGACTTGGTGTTTCGGTTTACCCGGCTTCGGTAGGAAGATCATCTTTGCCGTTTTAAATGCTTGGGTAAGTATCCCATATTTAGGCAGGCATTGAAGATCTTCACTACCGATTCGGGCACATTTTCTGGGGCATTGATTAGGTGAGCTTTGGATATTCCACTTAGTCCTGGAGCCTGTTATTTAAAGGATTTTAAGGCTGTCAGGTATTCATCCATTGTAAAAGGCTTTCCTTCTCCCATGGGATTGTGTCTTTGTTCGTCAACGTTTCTAAACGGTATAGTGCGTTCACATTGTGTTTCCAGGCTATGTATGATTTCTTCTTCGTAGTTTTAGTCGAATTCTTGGTTCTCTTCCGGTGAAATAGAAAATATTTTCTTCCAGTGTGTTCGGAAGCGTTCTTGAAGCTCCTCATTTTGTTCTACTTTCTGGTTCTGTATTTTCAGGCTTATTTCTTCTTTTGGCTGTGATCCGCGTAATTTCCTGTATTGTCTCCAGAATTTCTTTAGATCCTTTTCTATTTCCATTTTGCCTATTATATTATCCCAGAAACGGTCTGAATTTTCCTTAATGAGGGTGTCTATCCTCCTTCTGATTGTGATAATACTTCTGTACCTTTACATCGTATTTCCCGATACCCTGATTTCATTTATTATGTTTTGAAATTCTTCCATTTCATCTTAGATCTCTTGGGTCCATCTAGGTGCAGGTACTCTATTTTTGGGGTGCGTATACTGTCCGCCTCTCTGATTTTTCTGGTAATTAATTCTAGTTGGTCATCTATTTCCTCTTTACCTTGGTTGTTAAGGGATCCGGTTTCTATTGTGTTTAAGTACTGTCTGTATCCATCCTAGTTTGTTCTGCTGGCTGCTTTTCTGCGTGTTATTTTTATTTGTATGGGCGAAGTTGAGAAGGTGGTAATTATGCTTAAATGGTCGGAGGGGGTTGCGATGCCTGGCTGTGTGTGGTGATTTAGATTGAAGTTTTTATTCGTTAAAATAATATCTGGGGTAGGCGAGGCTCGGGCTGTAAGATAAGTAGGAAAGTCTGATCCTTCTCTGTTTAGTAGGCCTCTTTTCATTCGGAGTTGTAGGGTTTTTCCCGTTCCATTTGTATGGGTTGTGTGCCCTGCTTTCCTGCACCTTGCGTTAAGGTCTCCGGCTAGATAGGTTGAGGTCTGTCTATGGAAGAGCTTAATAAAATTGGATATCGGTAGGTGCGAGCGGCTTGGGGGTTGGTAGGCCCCGGCTATGACCAGATCACCTCTGGTCATTTTTATTTTTACTGCTAAAAATGATTCTTCTAGGTCTTTTACGAGGGGCGGTCAATAGGTTTTGCAATTCGGATATAAGGAAACGAGATATGAGGAAAAGTGTTTTATTACTTTTCAATATAACTACCCTCGACTCCATTGCACTTGCGCCACTTGTCCCTGAGGCTTCAAATTCCAGACAACCAGAAATCTCCCGACTGCTGTTTAATCCACTCCTGGACGGCGAGCTGGACATCTTCATCGTCCCCAAACCGGCGTCCACGCAGTGCAGCCTTGAGCTGGCAGAATAAAAAGTAGTCGATAGGGGCCAGATCTGAACTGTAGGGGGGATGGTTGAGCTCCTTGAATCCGCACTCGTGCAGGGTAGCTTGTGCAACTCTGGCCTTGTGGACTTTGACGACGTTAAAGTCGATCATGGGGCGTGAAGTTCTAGGAAACCAACGCGCAGAAACCTTGGTCATGGTCAAATTGTCGTGGATGATGTTTATAACACTTCTATGTGATATTCCAAGTTCTCGCTCGATTTCTTCGACCTTCACCCGTCGATTTTCGAGGATCATACTCCCCACACGGGCCACATTGTCCTCGTTGGTCACGTCTGACGGGCGTCCTGGACGGGGGTTATCTTCAAGGGACGCACGACCATGGCGGAACTCCCTATTCCAGCGAGCAATGGTTGCATAGAAAGGGGTGGTGTCGGTGTACACTGCAACTATGCGTTCATGGATCTCTTTTGCATTCTTGCCCTCCTTGGTCAAAAATTTGATCACTGCACGGTGCTCAACCTTCTCCATTGTTGAAAAATTTGTGACTGACGATCTGCGATCAGCTACTGCTTCTTAAATAGACGAGACAGGAGCGTGCGGCTGCAGGTCCTGACTTGTCATAACTCATCCTAACACCCCCACAAACAGCCATCCCCCTTCCTCTGTTTTGCCCTAACGATTTGCAAAACTTATTGACCGCCCATCGTTTTTCTATGAAATGAATTCCTTTTTTTTAATACCTATTGCAACTCCGTCATATCTTGACTGTGAGTAGTTGATTGTTATGAATTTATAATTGGGGGTTTTATGGTTTCCGTCTCTGTGGACATACCATTTTCTGTGAGGATTATTAAGTCTGGGTCTTCCTTTCTTATTATGTTTGAGTAGATTATGCGTTTCTCCTTCCAGCCGTTAACGTTAATTAGTTCTTTTTTGACTGAGCATGACATGGCTAGAGTTCTATGCCCATTTCTGCAGTTTAAGCACTTTTTTCTGTGCGTCTGCACTCGTCCCACCTGTGATCTTGGCATGAGCATTCAGAGCATGCTTCTCCTTTGAAGGTATCTTCCTTGATTGTGTGCTTGTCTAGCGCGTAGCACGTGAAGCACACTTGCACTGACACGAATTTTTCTCTTTCGATTTGATCGGGGAAGATTTTGTGCAGAATGCAAGGAGTCCTTGTTCGGCGGCTTTCTTTGAAATTTCCGTAGATCTGAAGATCACTTTGAAGACGTGACTATGGTCTTCTCCATTCTGGTCATTAAATATGATCACGTCCTCGATCTTTGCCCATTCGTGCTCTTTTTTGAGTTCCTCTTTTATTTCTTGAGCTGTGTGTTTTCCTATCCATAGGTCAAGGCGCCGGCATATTATGGATATTTTTGTTTGCACGTCAGGCGGCGTCCCGGGTACAAGTCCGATTTTCCCGAATTTTTTTGGCTGCGCCCTCACTTAGAAGAAGATCAAGGTCTTTTCCAGTGTCGCAAAGCGCCACGTATCCATTGTGTTGATCTTTTAGCCGTAGGAGGAACACTCCTATATCTGCATAGATGCTCTTCAGCATCTGTTCCCGGGAGGGTTTCTCCCGACACGGGAGGATTCGAAGTGGAACCCTCTTCGCTGCTTCACGGTCGTCCATTGTGGCTGGGTTCAGCCTCCTTCTTCTGGTGTCTTCTGGTTGTTCATCGCTGTATTCGGTAATGTATTCCTCTTACTGTAGGGTCCGCTTGTTCTTGATAGAGCGCTTTGAGAGCCGTCCCCTCCTCGTTGCAAGCAAGTTTCCATGAACATGAACTCCTGGATGGAATAAATGAATGATGGTGAGTGAACCCGGGAAAGCCCATCAGACGGGTGAAAATGTGGCGGACTTGATGATGGGTAGTGATCGAATCAGCTGCCACCACCCGGGGGTGCCGCCTCGTCTGGGGTTTGATTATCTATGCTGATTCTAACTTACACCGGGACAGTTACATGTCCTCCTGTGGTCCTGGCCGGAAACTACCTTTAGAGACTAGAGCGAACTTTTCCCCAAGCTTTCAGCATCGCCTCTTAACTCGGCTGCCTCTGACGTAAAGTTCCACAGTGGGCTAATCCTCAAACCTGCTTTCCTCTACGCCTCCAATTATGTCTATCAAAGAGACCGACATAGTTAGATCGAGACTAAATGAATGGCAGTTCAGTTCACTTTGGCTCCCATCCCCGATGAGGGGGCTATGTGTGTGTGGGAGGGGGGTAGCCAGACATATGTCGGCTATCCGTGGCTCTGTAAATTCTCTCCTTTTTTATATCCCGTGGAGAAAGGTGTGGCAAGTTCACGTTTTTGGCGTGGCTTTCCTTTTTCTTTCCCCGTTTACCGGTGAAAAACTTCTTCGAAGAGCTTGAGATCAATCGTCTAGTATGTGAATCATCTGTCTAGTGTACTCTAGTGTACTCATCCTTGAATGAAAGAAAACGATTTTTAAGGGGTATTTATTCCGCCCAGGATGAGCGTAACGTTAGAGGAAACGGGTCAGTCCGGTGAGTGGAATTTTAAAATAATTTTAATGTTCGATTCCAGCTTGTCGCTTGACTGTTGATGGCCGGTTTACCTTCGTTTATTAATATGGCTTCTAAGATGTTCAGCCTAGCTTTATTAATTTCTTTTCTTTTAATAACGGTGTTGTCAACTAGCATATCTCTCGTTAGGTTAATGTTATGTGTACTCTCCATATGATTTTTAGGCCCTCCGCTTTGCAAATGCATGGTTAAACGTCTCAAAAGTGTAATAGTTGTCATGCCAATATATTTTGAGTCGCTATAAAGCTTACAGTCTTTATCTACTTGACGGTACATATTTACATTTGGACAATAAAACATGGCGTCTGAGGTGCAGGCATGTAGGAGTTGTCTTAGGGCGGCTCTGGGTAGGCCAATAGGGGGCAGATCCTTTCGGTCAAAAACACGTTTCTGTATTATTTCTATTGTTTTGGTAACCGGAACATTTGTAAACAATGACTCAACATCCATAGAAGCTATTATTCTTTTAAGGGCAGTAGCTCAAATAATGTCAATGAAATGGGTCGATGATTTTCTAGTGTAAAGTTAGGGCACGTAGGGTGTTAATATTTTGCATAATAACTTGGCCAGCTCATAGGTAGGGGTGGGGATCTGACTTATTATTGATCTAAAAGGGCTTCCTACCTTGTAGGTTTTCACATTATCGTATTCATAGCCGGGGTTGAAGTCACCAGTTATTTTATTCAGGTTTCCTGGCTGTTTGTTAATGCTTTCTATGCTTTTATTCGCCTTCTTTTTAATGTTCTCGGTTAGGTTCCTCGTATTTTTTTTTTTTAATTTAGTCTGATCATTGAGTATAGTGTCCATTTTCGTGAGGTACTGTTCTGTAGGGCACAATGACGAAGATACATGCTTTGTCTGTTTTCTGATGGTAATCATAGGGTTATTCTTAAGTTGATTAGTGCTCTGGATGTGGCGCGAAGTAAGAGCCTTGGAATTTAAGCTACGTCTGATTTTAACTGCTTCAGAGAGGAGCTCCGCAGCAAAGGTGGGTTTTTGTAGTGATTTTTCGTTCATCTTCCAGTTTGTGTATGTCATCAAGAAGGGGTTTATTATTTACTCGCTTTTGATGTTTCTTTGGTCTAGCCATATGATGGCAATTGATTCCAAGGTTGCGAAAGTCCTCTTATTCTGAATTTAAATAATGTTCAGAAAGTTTTAATTACCATTTGGTAGTTTCGGGAAGTTTTAAGGGGGCTTCCGTTTATCTAGGGTGTCGTGATCGAACTACGCAATAGGTAGACCTCTGACACCAAAATTGCTGGATTCAATAGGCCAAAAAGATACCTCCACAAAATGGACGCGAATTCGTCCTATTAAACCCAGGCATGTCTTATTATGTATATATATATATATATATATATATATATATATATATATATATATATATATATATATATATATTGATATATATATATATATGATGTAAAGATTTAATATTGTATGAGAAATAGGATGGAATTTATAAATGTACATATATGTAAGCAAGCAAGCGTGAGACACAGAGAGGAGCAAATAAATGTTAAACACCTGCGTTTGATAAAGCTGCCCAGGTTGTATCTCGAGAAAGAATTATCAAAGACGGATATTTAAAGAGGAGCGCAAGTAAACACAGCTGTTGACCGTAAGAGATGGTGCAGTGGCAATCGTATCAAATTATACAAATAAGAGTTTATCATGTGGATGCACACACTGTGAACAGGCTTCCTCGCCCCAACCAGAGGGTAGAAGAATGACTATAACGGAGGTAGGTTGCCCCACGTTCATCTCTAGGTCACGCCCTCTGCATTAAGAGGCCACATATAAATAAGAAAAGAAAGAGAGAATAGTAACGAATTCATTCGCGTTTACCCTCCCACCTAAATCCACTAAGTCTTGTCTCGCCCTTAACTCGTACTCGCGTTGATAATATAAAGACTACTAGTCTCCCGTCTACTACGTTCCGTTTCGCGACGCATGCATCCAAATATTATGTTATTAGAATAAAGAGTTTATTTTCGTATGTCCATCTTTGCCTTGAACCTTTGATATGCACAACCAAGTAGAAGAACACCGTAAAATCATTTATCTTTGGAGTCAGATAAATAATTCGCCGTAACGCTATCCTTCACCTATAAACCTTAACTATTCGCCCCCCTCATAAGGTGATGGTTTACGGAAACATCTTTCATTCACTGTCGCCAGCACCTATATAACTGGTAACCTTGTTGTCTACTATACCATTTACAATACCAGACAGAGAAGGCATAAAATACAGAATGGGCTCGCCAAGCAATCGTCAGATAGGGCAAGGTGAAGGGGATTTCGTGAACGCCGTCAGCCATAAGCCGCCCATTTTTAATAAAGCAGCAGTCTCAGGATGGCTCCAAATTGTGGAGGCTCAATTTTACATTTTCGGGATAAAGAAGGAGGAGACTCATTTTTTTTCATATTTTGGCCTCATTACCTCTCGAGACTGTTAATCGTATTCCGGCAGACATTATAGCAGGGCGTAACTACCAGTGTTTAAAGAATGAAGTAATTGGCCTATTCGAGAGGACCAGGCCCGAGCTTTTTGAGAAGCTCATCGAATCCTCCCCGCTCACAGGCCGACCCTCAACTAACTTAGAAGAGTTACGGAAGACAGCCATTCAGGTAGGAGTGGGCGAAGAGCTTGTGCGTCACAAGTTTATCCAATCATTACCGCCAAGTATCGAGCCGATAATCGCTACTCAGAAAGAATTATGCTTAGCACAATCAGGAAAACTTGCGGATGAACTTGTAACATTCAATCGAGCGTAGTGCCATAATATAAATACATATAGTGAGTCGAGAGGACAAAGTGCGGTTTCAAACGCGTTTATAATCCATAATAATACGAGTGCTAACTTTAGAGATAATTTGACATAAAATGCGTTATCGGTGGCCAAAAGTAATTACAGTGTGCATAATCCACCGGGGGGATTGCGAGCCTTCCATAAAGTCCAAAAGCTTGTAGTTTGTCGCTCGCAAATATATATTTCGGTGAAAAGGATAAATTCTGCAAACCCTATTGCAGGTGGACGAAAGGTGAAGGATCTGTGCAAATGCAACCGTCCTCCAGGTCATCTTCGCCAACACTGGCGGAAAACTAAGAGAGCATGTCATAATAAACGCGGCCGCGGGCGTGGTGTCTATTTTCACCGTCGTCGCTAAAGTATATAACATTAAATGTGAGTTCTTAATTGATACAGGGGCAAGTGTCTCGATTATTCCGGCTAAACTGGTGAAGTCAAGTGATGTGCGCGATTCTCGCACTAACATTTCAACAGCTAATGGCGGAAAAATTAAAGCTCATTTGAGAGTAACAAGTCAGCCTTAATCGGCTCCGTAAAATTCTATCACCCGCTGTCCAAAGAGTCCCCATACCAGCAGGTGACGGATTTTTCTCAGTACGTGGCAGGTGCTGCCCTATACCAGATGTTTGACGGATCTGCGAAACCAGTGGCATTCTTTTCGTGCAAGCTAAGCCGGAAGCAGCAAGCATACCCCATCTACGACAGAGATCTCCTAGCGGGAGTCGCCATAGCTGTCTTCTCAATGGATGCAGGGTCTACAGGGATTTGGAAAAATGCATCCTTAAGATTAATTTTAGAGAATTTAGTACAGTTTGGCAGTTTTGCCGTAAAGTCGGTAAGGTAAGGTAAGGGATATTTGTCACTAACAGTCACAGAATTAAGTCACCTATAATCACAAGTAACGCGCTAGATGTCATCTGACTTTTTAACAAGATGAATTTGCGAAGGATAGGGTGATTTGCTTGGTCTAACTATACGTTCTGACGGCATAGTTTATATGCTGTCCTTGACAACCTCTAACATTTTCGTAGAAAGGCGTCTTAACCTCTCAGCAACCGGGGGGGGGCCCTCCTTGAGAATGAAATGAGGGGGAGAACACTATGTCTGCTTTGGGGTTTAACACGTTTATTATTTGGTTTATAAATAGCACTATATTTGTTTAGTAATTGGTCTATCGGGGAGCCATTGGAAATAAATGAAACACGACTTCCTTAAATTAACTAAAAGATTATAGTGTGCCAGGAAGTCGGCACCTAGTATAGCACATTGCACATCACAAATGAAAAATTTCCACACAAAATTGCGCCTAAGTACGAATTGGGGTGCCAGAAGCGGGAGTGGGGGGAATATGCAATTCTTCGTCTTTCTGTTTTTGCTTTATGGTAGCGGGTAGAATGCTAATTATATAACCATTATTAACTAAAAACTTCTTAGCCGTTATGGTATCAATGACGTATAAACAAGGGTGGGGAGCACACAATGACGAAACGTCATCCATCACTGCTGCCTGTGAAAATCGGGCATGGCACTCGCCTTTTGGCACCCGAAAATACAGCGACGTACCATTTGACCGAAATTCTTGCGATAACAACAAATACCGTTTTCAAGTGTATGAGAGTTGCGAGAGTAATTAAAGTCGGTGTGAGGGCGGGCATGAGAGTTGTGCCACCACGATGGTGATCGTCGTCTTGATGGGTCCGTAAAGTCTTTTAATGATGCTATTCGGTGGGAGAGGTTTGCCAATTCTTCTTTGATAGCGGCCAGCGCTGCTTCCATTTGTGACTGAAAGTCTGGGATGGGGGTGGGAAGCCTTGGCAATGGCCGTTACTCGTGCCTGCGAACTGCGATTGAATACACGAGTGGCCGCGGTCGTAAGTTGGTCAAGTGTGGTATCAGGAGCCAGAATCTCGAGGGCCTCTTGAATGTGAGATTGGAGCCTTCGGTCAAAGAATTCCCGAAGAAATTCATGACTCACATTGTCTCCCAGAGTGTCACGTAATCTACGTAGTAGGTCATCGGGTGCAAGTTAGGAGAGTTCCGTTGTGCGGGCTAACATCTCCATTTTTTGAGCAGTGGCCGGGGTATATTTTTCGAGGATAGCGCCCCGGAGGAAAGGGGAAGAGAGGGTAGCAGGGTTCTTTAAGAGATGTGAAATGTCATCTATTACCGTATAGGAAAGTTCCCTTATAAGTAGTTTTAGCTTGTGGTCGTCACTGGTAATGCGATCGAGATTGAATAACAACTCATTTGGGGTAAACCAGGATTGTGGGGAACAGCTTTGGAACTCTGATAGGGAGATGGCAGAAATTGTGCTTACCCCAGTGGAATTATCGGCGTTGTCCATTTTTGAAAAAGGTGTCTTGTTGGCGTCGGTTGTGTGCTTGCTTGCCCTTCGAGGTCAGGTGAGTTGCTTGAAGTCACTCCGATCGATGATGATGATTTTTGAAGTCACTCCGGGGTCACCACTTGTAGCGAGAGAAGTTGGTTCCTTCTTGAGGATGTCCGACCAAATAAGTTCGATTTTGATTTTTTATAAATAAAGTGAAAAAATATAACTTCATTTCTGAATTTGAAGTTGCATAGCATGAAGGGCTGAAGTTAGTGAGCCTAGATCCCGTTTCCAGTGGAGGGAATAAATGTTAAAATAAGTTATGCGATCGAACGTCTTAGTAATGCTGATCTGATCCCATGAACATAATGCCTCTTGTTTATATGCGTAGAGAAAGTGGGCGCGATCCAGAAGAGAGAGCGAGAGAGAGAGTGGAGAGATATATATATATATAGAGAGAGAGAGCGAGTCGTGTATCCAAGGAATTGGACAGAGAGGTCGAGGGAGAAAGATAACGAAGTCGAAAAGCAGAATTATTGATGTTACAAGTCAAGGGCCAATAAATAATAATATAGGGGTCTTATGCCGACGGAGATTAAGAGGAGATGAATGAAGTTCACATAGTCGTTAGACGATACCTAAATGTAAGAAAGAACGAGTATCTGAGTGTGCACAACTTTTGTGTACATGGATCACTACATATATATATATATATATATATATATATATATATATATATATATATATATATATATATATATATATATATATATATATATATATATAATATGAGAAATCAACCTTCGCCGGGATTCAAACCCGTGATAGTGAAATATATCAATATAGATCTGAGATTTTAACTGTCGATTTTGTGATACATGTAACAAAATAAATTTAGTCATGGACTCTATAGCACCAAGGCAAATGGAAGAGTGCCATATTAATATTTTCGAAACAATGCACTGTAGCGTCACAAAAAGTGAATAAGGTTCCAGGATGCATCGCTTGACATTTAACGTTTAGAACGAAATATATTCTTTTCTCCAAATTTTAGGCGCTTGTAAGACCTAATTTGAATATACTGTACAATTAGGGTACCGATAAATGCAAAGGACATTGTAATATTGGAACGTGTCCTGCGTCGGGCGATGAAATTAATTTCCGAATTTAGAAATCGATCACACTAAGAAAGGCCGAGGCATCTCAATTTCTTTTCACTTAAAGAGCGGCAGCTACGCGGTCAAGTTATTGAAGTATTTATAATCCTAAATGTGTTTACTAGCATAAACTATGAATCAATATTTGAGCTAGATGACCGAGCGACAACTAGTAATAATTGCTTTAAACGTGCGAACAAAGGATTTGACAGTGCGATAACACAAAATTTCTTTTCTTATAAAAACCACATACTTGAAATGGTTTGCCTAGGAATGTCGTCTGAAGCACTACAGTAAATATGTTTATGACTATAATTAATTAATATAATCTTGCAGAAGTATGAGTTGTGAAACAAATTGTTTACCATATCTTCTAACCCTTTATTATCCTTGACCACTCACTACATCATTTGCACTCTTTATTTAACTAGCCTCTATGTGATTTTGGGTGGGGTGTAATTCTTTAAAGTATAGATAGATAAACGCTTTCTTGCATGAGCCCATTCCGAGAAGGATGCAGGGGCGATGACAGGACCTACTCGTGATCACGTAATGATCCTGGTGAGCAAAGAATCACTCAACGTGGTAATGTAAAACGGGTTGGGTCACGAGTGCAGGGTGGAGCCTTGCCTCAAGACCCGTTATGTTGATGATTAATTGTTTAAAGTGTTGTGGGCTCAGCACTGGTTGGCTCAACGGATGTTATTGAAGGCAACGAGCGAGAGTATTACTTCCCGGGGCAATCCCCCCACCCTTGCTGGCACGTATTACGGCATCCGGTCCTCTTCTGTAACATGACCGTGTCGAATACGCAACATATAGCCAGGCAGGGAGAAACATGAATGATTAGTTTTGGATTATTATAATTAAGTTTTTGATGAAACTTTTAAAAGGATTACTATGTCTCACTAAGTCCAATCTTACGAGTTTAAATTGACAAGTGGTCAGCCTCTGAATGTCTCCAAGGACTAGCTAACTTTTAAAAATAAATTTGGAGCTTATATACTTATTAAACGGCACTAAAAGGGGCTTAAACTGGAGTTTACGTCCAACCAATCAAGGCACATTATGGTACAGAGAGTGGATTTATTCAGATCTTAAGCAACTCGCTCATTTATGCCCGATGATTTTAAGATGGGATTTGTTCGCCCGGTTTCTGAGGCGGGACAAACTCAAGCAAAAGAGAAGGATCTTATTCGGGAGAGGTGGGAATGTTGATCCAGCTGGGGCATGCTAATTAGAGGTGGGTTGGCGCGTTTTGCGCAAGGAATGTTTTTAAAGCTAATTTATTAAAATAAAAATGAATCGGGAGAGATGCTCGGTTTTGCAAGTGTAAACATTGGGATTTCGCTAAATGGGCAATGTCATTGACAAGGGTAGAAAATCTCTTCTCTGTTGCTTGGTGCCTCTGCTCGAGTACAATATACATGTATACCTATACCTATGTATATATAAATATTGACATACACTAAGAATAAAAAGAACACAAGTTAATGTTAATAACGCTGCCATTGCTGTAGACTTCAACAGTTTATATATACATATATATATATATATATATATATATATATATATATATATATATATATATATATATATATATATATACAACCATATATGACCATATATGCTCATGCATAATACAATTCCGAGAGTGAGCGCATATTATTATTCTAATATTTTCTGTATTATTTTATTATTAATTTATAATTTTTAATTTATCAATGTTAATTTCATTAATAGTCATTAACTAATACACTTTAATTAATAGTCTTTAACTAGTAGTTTTAAAAAATTATCTTTAACTAATAATCATTAACTAATAATCCTTAACTAATAGGCTTTAATTAATAGACTCTAACTAATAGGCTACTAGGCTTTCGTGATTTCCATAACTTTTAAAATACAATCAAGCCTAATAGGATTTCGTAAGTGCCATAACACGAAACTAGGCTCCTTGGGTTTCATGAGTTCCACAATTTAACACGAAACAAAGCTACTAGGGTTCTATCAGCTCCATAAATTCTTAACTGAGTGCAATATGTTCTTAAAACGAAACAATGTTCCTAGGGTTTCGTGAGTTCCAAACTTCTTGACGCGAAACATGGCAATAAGGTTTCACGTGTTCCATAAGTTCTTAACACGAAACATGGCTACTACGTTTTTGTGACGCAGACATCAAAATTCTAGCATATAAGACACTCGTTCGGCCACACTTGGAATACTGTGGTACCGTCTGGGATCCACACACTTACAATAACATTAATAAATTAGAGGTCATACAAAACAAAGCCTCAAGATGGATCACACCTGATACAGACACACTACAACAGTCACGTTGCTCAAACAAGACATTAAACTGGACCCACTACCAACAAGAAGACAAATACATAGATAACAGATGTTATACAAAATCACAAACAATTTGTTGGCATAGACAAGGACACATACTTACACCCTACAAATATACGTACCACCAGAGGTAGCCACAATCTAAAATACCACACATACCAAACGAGTACTGACATTTTCAGGTGTTCATTCTTCCCCCGCAGCATCCAAGAGTAGAATCATCTACCATCTTATATAGTTAATAGCCCGACTCTTGACACATTTAGGTATAGGATCACAAATCATTATATTACTCCTGACCCACGCCCTGCTCCCTAGTCCTAATCCTTTATCCTTTCCCCCGCACAACCCCCGCATAATATGCCGCCCGTGAGCGGCACTCTGCGGGTCCCCCTAATCAAGATTAAGATAAGTTCTTAGCGCCTAAATTCGGTCACATAATCCGCAGAACAATGTTTATTTCTCTGGGAAATAAGTATTTCTTTAGAACACTTTATTTACTCATTCTTTCGTTCATTCTCTAATTCTTTTTTTATTAAGAAGTTATTTTGTAACGTTTGGTGCCCCTATTTATTTAAATTTATTATTTTGGGGTTGGTTCTCTCATTTTCTCTTTATTAAGATAGCAGCAAGAGTAAACATTTATTCTTGATAACCACCTACTTGAAAGATAAAATATATGTCCATTTAAATCTAGAGATTAAGAATAATCAGGGTTGGTAAATTTGTCCTCTCACTATTTATTGACCTATGTTTATCTATTTGTTCATTAGTTTCGTAATGGGATGATATATATATATATATATATATATATATATATATATATATATATATATATATATATATATATATATATATATATATATATATATATATATATATATGCTTAGCAAACACATTTCACGAATTGTAAATATTCATTTTAAGATTAGCCTATAGTTCTGTATTTAGGCCTAGAGATGTAGTTTACGGTCATTACTTTGGGGAAAAATACTTGATAAATTTATTTAAAGATCAATGCATGCATTACCCATAAATATAGGAGTTAAACTTTGATTAGTTTAATTTAATTAATTCTTAAGTTAAATAGGCTTTGAAGTGCTCGTGTTTGCCACGAATTCCCGAAGAATGCGTACGAAAATTAGGAATTAGGAAAGCAATTGAGAATGGATTCTAGCTATTATTGACTATAGTCTTGAAAAGAGGATGTTCCAGTTCTCGTTTCACTCCAACTTGTGGGTGAAAAAGGAAAACGCTCGTACTAACGGACAACCCCACAAGGGGGCGAATGGGGTATTGGAGGCAATACCCCTCCTACAACTGAAAATTGGAAGAGTGGTGCTCTCTCGGGTCCTTGTTTGCACCTTTATTAAGTCTTCCATTATCTTTTCGATGCCTCTATAGACCCATCGAAGGGCGAAAGAGGGCGTTAACCTTTCAACTCAGAGCCCTTTCTTCAATTGCTCCTGAAAGATGAGAAACAAAGACGGCCGGAGGTTAGGAAATATTTTGGGTAATTTTCAAATAGACCGACGCACGATATTTTATCAGGATTTTTTTGGCAAAATTTTAGCCATTTTTATCTTTTAAAAAAAGTTAGTTTCTTTGTTAAGTTAGTTTATATAAGTTTAATATAATTATTTAAGTTAAAAAATCTTTAAAAAGCTACAAAATAGCTAAAATATAACAAAAAAACAAACAAACAAAAACCCCAGCTAAAATATCGTGCGCCGCTCTCCTTGAAAATTGCCATATTTTGACGCAGCTGAGACTTCCATATTAAAAATCCAACTATAATTTTCGTAGGGAATTGATTTTAAGTATAAAAAGACGTAGTTTCTTAACAATTTCTCAAATGAATGACGTTTTCAGAGTTATTGGTGAATGCACATAGGTAACACGCAATAATTTACGATTCAATTATGTCCATTTAATGGTTAATGCAATGATAATTTTGTTTATTCATAAAATCATGTTTTCATAAATGCTGTTGATGCTCAATAATAGTATTTTTTTTACCCCCTCCAATTCCACAAAATTGGAATCAAATCCTTTAAATTCGATTTTTTTCCCCCATAATCCTTATTTCCATCGATCAATAGAGGCTGTGGTCTAATAATTTATCAAAGAAAAACAATTGAAATCAGCGTAAGAAACAATTGCAGTAGGAGAGAAATTTATAAAAATACAGGAGAAAGTACACCAAACCTAACCTAAACTTACCTAACCTAACCTAATTTTAAACTAATAATAAAAAAAATCATTTAGCATCAGAGTAAGAAACAACTACAGTAGTAGCAGTGAAATCTACAAAAAAGATTATAGAACGTACACAAACCACGATAAATTATGCGACAAAACTTTGTATACAATTCGGTACATAATATACATAAAAAATATAACTGGTTCGCCTCGTTTTTCAAAAGGTGAGAAAACTGTAGTCTCCAAAACAAGATTTTTTTTTTTTTAAATTTTGCCCGATAAATAACATTCAAGAAAAACAAAAGTAAATAATCGTTATTGGTAGAATGATGTTCAAATAATAGCCTTTATTTCCACTACATCTTTTACATCCTCCTACCAATTTACTTCCGTCTACCAAAAAAAAAAAAATGTACGTGGTTTAGCGGTCATCCTCCGTTCATCTACACCCGCGGGAATTTCTTGCAAAGATGAGAAAAGGGAAAAATCAGACTAAAAGTCTGGTGCAATGGCTGATGTGACAACACTATAAAACCGATATATTAAATAAATAAACCCAATTTACGTAGCTATTGAGAATTAAATACCGGAATATCAGTCTTTATTCTGCAGAAACTAACCTTTTCCAGCTTTATAAAAAGCGAAAACAAGGTCTGCTGACGAAAGTCGCGTGTTCTCACTTATTCTGATTTATGACCTTACGACCTTCATAACTTTCAATAATTTCTGGACTAACCTTGGGAGGACCTTGGTATATCATTCGAAAGAGAATGTAAAACAACATAAGGGTTTCAAATTTCGTTAGAATTGGCCAAATAGTTATGATGTTATTGTCAAATAATTCCCCAGCTAACCTCGGGAGGACTTTGGCAATTAGATCATTCGAAAGAGAATGTAAAACAACATAGGGCTTTCAAATTTCGTTAGAATCGACCGAATAGTTACAATGATATTACCAAAATAAAAAAGAGCAAAACGGGGACCGCTGGACCATAAAACCGACATTTTGAGATATAGAGTTGCACGCGACTAAAAATGTGTAACTTGAAAATATCAATGATATTTGCCAAATTTCCACCTATTTTCCCTTTTCTCCAGCTTAATTAACTTTATATATTAATTTAATTTTTAATCATCGATATCACAAAAAAAATATTCGCGTTAGCATTATGTTATTTTTAGTCACGTGCGATTCTATATCTCACTATGTCGGTGGATCGATCTCCGTTTTGTTTTGTCTTTGTTTTGGTAATAACATCGTAACTATTCGTCCGATTCTAACGAAACTTGAGACTCTTATGTTGCTTTACATTCTCTTTCGAATAATATAATTACGAAGGTCCTTCCAAGGTTTGTCCGGGAATTATTGAAAGTGTTTTAGGTCGTAAGGTCATAAATCAGAATAAGTGAGAGCACACGACTTTGGTCAGCAGACCTTGTTAATTTTTAGCCGTATAATTAATTTTCCACCTGTGTTATGAAAAAGATGATCACTTGTCAACGCACCACAGTAAAGCCTAGTGGAAGTGATTCCAAACTATTCGAGGATTTCTAGAACATAGTTCGAAAAATGTGACGCCTAATTTGGGCAACTGTACATTCCTCACAAAAATGCTTTGGAATATAAAAAGGATCAGCTGTCAATTAACCAACGTCTTAAAACAATGATAGGCTACAAAATGCCCCCTTTTAAGCGGCTAAAAGTAGACTTGAGATTAAGAGAAAGAGTTACCGGATTACAAAGTCAGATAAAGAAGGATGTTCATGTGGTTGAATGCAGATATTAGAATAGATAATACTTAAGCATTCTTTTCATATTATAGAATGAAAAATAAAGTGTTTAAATATTAAAAGAAGCGGATCAATTGGTTCAAAATAAGCTTGAAAAAGCGATTTTTAGGAATAATTATTTTGGTTCACTTTTTAGCAAAACTATTGCGAATTTATATAATGAACACTGGGAAAAGATAAATATAAATGTACTATAAAGGAATGATATAATATTTACACCTGATTACGTAGAGGAGGCAATAAATAAGTTCATATAGAAGTAACGGTGTAGACACAATATATGCACGAAGTCTTTAGGAAGTAAAGAACGAATGAAATTGCCGTTACACATTTGTCCAATTATTATTTGAAAACAAACTTTATCCTTGTGAATTCGAAAGTGTTAAATTTCGTTTTGTGTATTTGAAAAAGGTAGACGTGTCCCCCCCCCCACCAATTTCTATTGTCAGCTTGACTTCATTAATATGAAAACTTATGGAGTCTATTATTGTCATGAAACTATCTAATTATTTAGAGAGTAAGAAACTTTTACCAAATACTCAACACGGTTTAAAATAAAATATCTCGTTTTACAACTACAAACAGTTTTTGAAATAGTAAAAGTGTGGATTCGGGTTTATGCTACGATATTATATGTATATCAAGATTTTGCTTAAGCCTTCGATAAATTGCCTCTTAATATCTTTCTTTCAAATTTAAAAGCTATATACTTGTACATTAATGCGATAAATTTGATTAAAAGCTGGTCTACAGATTGCCAAAAGAGAGTGTTTTTAAATGGGGTAACATCTGACTGGCGATCAGTCACAAGTAGCCTTCCTCGAAGCTCTTCTGGGACCACTCTTTTAATTTCTGCAAACAGCATAGGTTCGGGAATGGAGAGTGAAGTAAAATCATTCCCTGATAATACTAAGCTAGGTCACATAACAAAAATGAAAGTGACGGGAATAGCTTATAAAAATAAATGCTTCTATAGATCAATCAAATGGTACGACGAGTTTGGTATGTAAAGAAATAAGTAAACATTTAGATTTGGGAGTTAAAATAGATAATAAAAAAAATTGACCCATTGTATCGCAGTAAGAAACAAAGCAACATCGTTTAGCAAATATCGTTGATCAGGCAGTTCGTCTTGAAAACGAAAAACAGACAATATGCTAAGACTATATACACTTTGCTAGTTTTTGTCTCCATATTTAGCAAGAGAAATAATCTTAATAGAACAGGTACTGTAAGAAAAATATTTTCGACCTGTGGATTTTCCCCTTTTCTCTTTCGTCTATCTGCCCTTCTCTCGTTTTGTCTACCCGTCTTTGCCTGTCTATTTATCGCGCGTCCATTTGTCTCTTTTTCAGTCTAAGTGTCTGCGGTGGGTGTTTGAAAATTTTGTTGTTGAAAAATGATACGAAAAGAGTCATTGCACCCCATTTTTCCCGACTTTCTTGGACTTTTGGAGAGTTTGGGGACAGACGTAGTATTCTATGAGCGCATTTACCATTCCCACCCCCAACTTTGGGTGCACATTTTTGAATTGTGGGATCCAGAGGGGTATTTCTTCAATCTTGTATCCACCTCTGGTGGAGGAGTACGGAACCTCCCGTTTTTAGTTGCACATTTTTAAAAAGGAAGAGACAAAGATACACCATTGGAAGCAAACACGTGTTGTGGCTTGCATCCTTTTTTACCCAGAGGAAAGGAGGAGCAGCGGTACCAATTTTCTCTAGCATTTTCATCTCACCCTTTCCAATTAACTGTTCACCTTTTAAGTAAAAATAATTAGTGCTATTAAATCAATGGTAAGTTAATTTAGACTCATTACATAAATAAGGCGAGTGCTTATTTTTATTATTTTGTCGTGGTGCCACCTTTTTAGTCAATTATTTTACGTTGCAGGAAACTTTGGTTCTCTTGCACGTACTATCAAATCACTCAAATTCTTTTCTGACTGAAACGTAGCCTCTTTTCAAATTCATTCTTCTTATCAAACTTTAACAGCTTTATATTCAAAGGTCAGCTTTCATCCTCTTCTACATCTACCTACGAAATAACGAGAGAATTTGGGAGTCAAGCTGGGAAAGCATTTAACTTTTCCAAAACAATCAATCCGATCTGTTGCCTACTCTAAAGCCATTCCAAAACCAGTAAAGACTACCCCTTAACATTGGAGAGGTTAACACTACAACAAGGAGTAACAACAAGGAAAGGAAATACCCTAGGAGACCTTACGGTCCATTCAAAGAGGGTACCTTTGGACTAGCAATCGAGCAGGCACATGGCTGCTCAATTGTTTTGCGTCCCTAAACGGCCACTTTTCGAGACTTTGTCTAGTCTTGACTTGAACTGGTCAACAGGTTCACTGTTGACAACTTCCACTGGAAGTGCGTTCCACTTACCGCAGATACTGTAAGTGAAAAAAATTACACACAGATTGCGGTTGTAACGCTATATAAAAATTATAAGTGACATAGGATATCTAAAATATGAAGAAAGGTTTTTAAAAAATCACGGCTTAGTTTAGATCTATTGTAGGTGAAAAAAGGGAGAGCAAATAGAAAGGTATAATTTCATGAGAAATGCGCCCAATACTGCAGATTTTTTTTCTCCATTTTTCAGAGTACAGGAGTGAGAGGACACTATGGGGGTAAGCCGTTTAGCCCAGTTGTGACTGGTTTGGTTATCATGGGTGATTTGTCACCAAGTTTTGGTACTACTACTAGGTAGCCCGAAAGATTTCTTGGTACGGCTTGGTGGCTACAGGTTCGATTCTTCGGGGAGCGCCTTTTGCGTGAGGCACTGACTCTTAGGCGTATAGTTATATTCTTTCTTGATTGCAGGCGGGGTAAAACTGATCACGGATTCCTTCCTTTAAGGGTAAAAAAATCTTGGTTGTTGGATTCAGTATTCTTTATTCGGAGAGAAATTAAAAAATTATCAGGTGAATATCTCTTTATCTGTAAACCTCTTCATATGTATTATTCTTCTTAAATATGCTTTGAGGTTACTCCTCCCCTCTGTACCCCTCCCATGATTAGGGGGGGAGGGGGCACAGAAGAGGCGGAGGCCCGCGGCAGAATTGCTCCTGGAGAAATTCCCCACACTTCTGACTCTCAGTTCAAGTGAACCGATAGTGAAGTGCTTAATGGGAAGTCTGAAACAACCTTTATAAGAGGGTTTATAGCTGTGGGAGGCGAAAAGTTTAGAGTTAAAAGAGGACAGATTCGTAAGGAGGCAGATTGGGCAACCTCGGTAGTCAAAGGTGGAAAGGGTGGCATACCCTTGCCCGAGGGACAAGGGGGACCTGCTGATTAACGTGGATTCCCAACCACCGTCATGCATTTACTCATCATGCATCATGCTTACTTCCTTTCTCATCCTTTAGCACCTATGTTCTTCATACAGAAGGGGGAGGACCGCCTAATCTCAGTTCTCTTATTCTTTTCATCTTTCCTTCAGTTGTTTATTGTAGCATTCATGCCGGTTTGAGTTATCTTAACTCTGAGCTCTGAGCTTTGTTTATGTATTGTTATGTTACTTGTTTTTACTTTCCTTACTTTGTTTCACTTTCTCTTGTTGTTATCACTTTTTCCCTTTAGTTTCACTTTGTTCACTTGTTTTACTATTAACTTTCACTTCACTATCATTTTTGTTAAACTTTTTAATACTATAGTTCACTTATTTCACTTTTAGTTTACTATGTTCGTTTTATTTCTGTTTTACTCTTAACTTTCACTTCACTATCATTTTTGTTCAACTTTTTAATATAGTTCACTTATTACACTTTTAGTTCATTTTGTTCGCATTATTTCTGTTTACACTTGATCTGCGTTGTCTCCTTAGTCGGTTGTTTCTTCCTATGTAGGTTGTTTAAATTCGGTTGTCTTATTATGGTATCAATCTGGTGTCTTGGTTGGTTATTTCGTTGGTTGGGTTTGTATATAGTCGGGTAAATATCTTTATCGTTATGCTTGTTCCTTCTCTCTATTTTAATTTCAACTTAAGTAAACATGGGAACCTCCTCGATTCTCAGCTGTTGTCTGCCGCTGGGAAATCGAATTTTAAAGGGGACTCCAGCTCTGGTGTTTGTGTGCTCTGCAAATATCGGAGGTAGATCGTCTATCTTCCTCCATATTTTCTCCGCTCTGTTCCTGATGTTGATGTTGAGCATTTCTAATCCTGCTTCTTGGTGTAGGTCCTGTAGTCTTCTCCTCTCTCTCCTACGTGTGTTGGTGATTAGGTAGAGAGCTTTATTTTGTATTTTCTGGAGTACCAATTTTTTGGTACTTGTTTCACCGTTGATAGGGGTTGGCGGGTATAGTATGTAGTACCTCTCTTCCTAGAGTAAAATAGATTTTTCTTTTATTTTTCCTGCCTAACCCTCTTAGATTGTACAGTAGGTTAAGCATCGGAATCGCCTTGTTCTTCCTCTCCATTATATGTTGTTTGTAGCCTCTTTTAGTTATTTTGAGTCCTAGCACTTTGCCCTCACTATGATATCTGTAGTTCTGATCTTCAACTACAATTTCAGCTGTTTTGTTCCTGGAGATTGGGATTATTGTAAATTTCCCCCTGTTCGTCCTTATCTTCCAATCTCTTTCGTAGTTGTTGATGTTGCTGATTTCTAAAGTTGTTGTCCTTGCCTGAAAGCGTACGTTCCTGTAAGGAGTGACGACGAGTTGGCTTATGTCGTCCGCGAACTGTATGTTTAGACAACCAGGTATTATTGGTGGTGGCAGGTCTGCTATGTATATTGAATACAGCGTGGGGCTGAGACAGCCCCCCTGCGGGAGTCCCGCTTCCTATCGAACTCTGGTCCTGAATAACCATTGATCTTCACATATGCTCTTCGCTCTGTGACATAATCGCAGAGAATTCTCTCTAGATTGGTATTCATCTGGATATTTAAGATCTTATATTACATTCCTCTGACCCAGACTTTGTCGAATGATTTTTCTACATCTCTCAGGACCAGATCGATGTAGTTATTCTCTGCTTTGGCCTTTGCTATTTTCTCTGTTATTATGGTAAGTGCCATTGTGGTCTCTGCCTCTTCTAAATCCGAACCGATAATCATTTTAAAGGTCATTTTCTTCAAGATATTCTTTTAGTCTTCTGTTAAGGATTTTCTCGAAGATTTTGCCCACGAAGTTCAATAGCGATATTGGCCGGTAACTGCTGAGGTGGTTTGATGGTTTTCCTTGCTTTGGGACGAATATCATTTCCGCTAGTTTATAGCTATCAGGGAAGTAACCGGTGTTTAAGCACGCTTTAAAAATATTCTTTAATGCTCTGATGATTATGTTAGGTGCCTTAGTATGATTAATTCTTGTTATTCCTGAGGGGCCTGGCGCTTTCTGTTTGAATGATTGTATTACGCCTTTGATCGCTTCCGTTGTTATGTAGGCCCCTGTACCCAGAATTTCCTCTCTTTCTCGCTCTACACTTGGTGCTGAAGTGATCTTGTTTATGTTTCCTCGCAAGACTGTGTAGACCATTTCGTCTATCTCTGGATTGAAGTCTTCGTCCTCCTCTGGTGTTATGGAGAACACTGATTTCCAGTGATTATGAAAAAGTTCTTCTGTGGTCCTCTCTTCTTGGATCTTTTCTCCCCGTTCATTCTTAATTGTTATTTTTTCTCTCGGGGGTCTGCCTTTAAGTCTATTTATTAGTCTCCAGTTTTCTTTTGGTCTTCTTTCTTCGTCTATTTTCTCTATTAGGCTATCCCATATGTGGCTTTGCTGTTCTTCTATGAGATGCCTCAGTTCTTCTCTCCGTCTTCGGATTTCTTCGTGTTGCTCTCTATTTGGTCCATGGAGAATTATTTGGTCTAGTATTCCTCTTAATTGCCTATTCTTTCCCTTCCTTTCCTCTGTCCATCGAGGATGTGGAAGAGTACGGTATCTTGTCTTTGGTATATATCTTTCGTCAGCCTCAATGATCGTTCTTGTTAATCTTGAGTTCTCCTCATCAATATCTTCTAGGTTGGCGTCAGTGAGATCCTTTGGGACGAAGTTACTAAGCTCTTGTGTGTAACCTGCCCAGTTTGCTCTCTTGTAGTCCTTCCTCGCCGGTACCGGCAGTATTTAACAGAATATAAAAACAATTAATTTTTATACATTCCATGATTTTAAATAACATTAAACTTGTACATTATACTTACATCAATTTATTTTACAATGTTTTAAATTATTATAGAATCTTACCATTTCATTTTAATTATGCACAAGTAATTAATAAGATATTTTACCTTAATATTTCGTTCATAGAATGCGTTCATATTTACGGCGTTCGATAAATAAAATAAATTCATATTTAGAGCTTTAAGACATTCAAATAGAAGTTTTAGAGTTTAATTCATTGTATATGGCTTGTTTTAAATTAAAACTATGTTAATTCTTACACAGATAAAACAAAGCGATTATATTAATTGTTTTTTATAAGATTAAAGTCATTAAAGAGCTAAGTTTCAACATTTAATTAACGGACATAGTGACGTCGGTAAACATCTCTTCAATGGTTGCCAAATGCCACCATATCTCTCATCTCTATTCTCATCTAACCAATTCCTCTTTTACTAATCGATAAAATCTGATTTAAATTAAGTATAAAGAAGAAATGGAATTGCAATTGTTACTTACATACTTTTGCACCGGTTTTTGTAATTATACAGCTCAAACTATTATCTATTGTATTTTGGTTCTTTTTAAAACGGGTATAAGCTTCCTCGAATTAAAGGGAAAAAAACAATGATTTAGTTAGTCATAATAAATAATAAATTGATTACGAAAATGACATAAATTTAGAAAAACTATAGCTAAGCTGGTTATTTTTTAACGTTATGAGATATAGAGATTATAAACTTGACTAATTACTCTTTTAGCCGAGCGTTGAAATTCAGGAAAATGATGATTTTTTTCAGAGCTTTTGCTCCTAAGTATCCTTACATGAGTTTTCCTCATTTCTTTAAAGGTGTAGCAGTATCTTTAGGCGCTCGTTATTTTTATTATTATTATTATTTTAGTCTTGTATGATTAACTTTAGAATTGCATTGCTTGAACAGATTCCATCAGCATAGTGAACAAAAAAAAAAACCCGGTCATTTGACAATTGTCCTCTTTGACTTTTCCCAAAAGATAGGTAATACCATAAGAGAATAGGGCTCCTTTTAGAGCACTTATCTATTCAGATTCCCTGACATCAAATGTTATTTTGGTTCGACGTAAACCCATTATAAGATTATATATAACTTCAAAGTGCTCATTTTTGGAGTGTCTTTGAGTGTTTTATTTCATCCTACGATATGGTCCCTATGTTTAGTGCCTTAACAACAGAGTAACTGTAGCATAGTTAGATGGAACGGGAAGCACGCCTCTCACTTTCATACTTAGGAAACATACATTTGCATATAATTAGATAGAAAGATAGATCGATAGATAATAGATAGACATACATATTAGATGCTTAGCAGTTCAAAAGTTTACATTTTGTTTTCAAAGCTCAACCGTTCTTTGTATACAACTCTCTCATATGTTGACCAAATTCTCTAATTGATTTTTCGAACTTAAATGATATCATAGCAAAAATCGTGCACGTAAGCAGCCAAAACCAAAGCACTTCTATACAAAATGATTAGGAATCTGTTATACGATAAAAATTATTTTCTGCTTGACGTCATACGTTACGGGTGCCACTCCCTTTTAATATAGGTTAGGAAAAGTGTATCCCTGCCCACTAGTCGTAAAATTAGCAAATAAACAGACAGTGTTGGAAAGAGAACTGGCCTCCTTTGGTTAGTATTGGTAGACCCACTTTTAAAAAACCCTATGTAAACTCCTCCCACGTAATATAGGATTGAAATACCCATTAAATTAGTCAATAGCTCCTCCTAAGTAGTATCCTATTGGAGATGAGTTCTACCTCCTCTCATATAAACCTTATATAAAACCTTTGTCAAAAAGGAAACAGTCTGAGCAAATCTTGTATTTTGAATAAAGCTAAAGTCATACAGCTCCTTTTGCTCTCCGTCTCTGTGTCGTACCGAGTCTTCATCAAAGTCTGGCAAGCAAATACTCCAGGTGCTGACGCCAATCAGGACCAGACGAAGAATTACGTTGAGTTGCTGTGACCACTTAGGGGCACACACCCATCTTCTACGATCGAACCCCATTCAAGAATCATCATTCAACGTCAGATTGCACCGTGTATCAAACTACCTGGTAGTCCTTTCTCACCAAAAAAAGATTCCGTTACGCCTGATCTCCTTGAGTGCGTTCCCCATATGTCGACTGAGGGTCATTGTCGCCATAGCCATAGTTACAGGGCCAGAAGGGAGCACATGAACACCTATACCACTTCAACAAAACAAGACAGTAAAAAAATGCAAATCAAAATATCGCCTGAGAATTAAGAGCCGTAGTACGTTGGGAGAGTTTTATTCAGAAACTAGTTTCGTTGTCCAACTGAAGATGGAAGTCTACGTGGTTAAAAAATAAAACTTTCAAAACACGATGGTTCTTAATACTACTGAACAGTTCTGTTAGGATTAGTCCTGAAGTAATCGTCTGGGAATTTTCCTTCATTAACCGTGTCGGTCAAAAATGGAAGTCTCTACTGCAAGAAATCAGCGCATCAACTACCAATATAAAAAAAAATAATAACTTTTTATTCGAAAATGAAATCAAATCATCTAATTTTAAATTGAGAATTTGAAATTCAAATATTGATGTAAATAATTAGACCTATTATTAACAGGGCCTACTAACTATAAGTTCAAAATATTCCTGTAAATTCCATTATAATGTTTGTTTGTTACATTGATGACGAAAGGTCATCATGGCAAACAAAAAGATTTGAAAAAAAATCTAAGCTACAATGCGAAGAAAACATTACTGAAACTAGAAGGTCAATGCAAAAGTATATCAACAATAATCATTTTTGCCATGTACTACTTTTCGCGACTCTAGTTCAATCTGAACTATCTTGGTTATTCCCACGAAACATTAGCAATAATAAGGTGTCTCAAGCCTGGTAGTTAATTGGGCGTTCCCCGATAGTGTCCAGAATGAGGCTTGTGTATTGGAATAGGATGGCTGCGTAATGCGTATCGATTTTAGAACAAAGAGTAAAAGAGAAGGAAAACATTGCTCAAATTATGATGAGGTAGAGGTCTAATATGATGGAGTTGCACAAAGCCATAACCGCCAAGGGGTCGGTACGAAATGGAACGCATTAGCGAGGGTAGGAGTGTTGGCGAAAGATGTTCTAATGCTAAAAAGAAGATTGGTCAGATAAAATGGGATTGAAAGTAAAGTGTATTAAATAAAAGCATATAAGAAGAGATCAGAGATTGAGCAACTTGCCTGTTAGTATTATAGTTCCCCGATGTAAGGGGTTAGTCTTTATGTGTTTTGAAATGGCTTGATAGCAGGCAATAGACGGATTGATAGTTTTGAAAAAAAATGCATACAGAGATGCTTTGAAGCTAATTGAGTCCCCAATTCTCTCTTTAGTTGGTAGAAAGTGGAAGAAAGGGATGAATTTGATTCTTTGATTTTCTAAAAAAATAAAGGTACTAAAGGTTTGATAAAGGCAACTTGAGTCGTACTGCAAGTTCCCTCGTTTGAGAAAGAGGTTTACTGCAAGTCGCAAAGGTTGCGGTCGTTAAACAAGATTTCAAAACCATGTCAAAAATGTCCAGCGTAGATCTGTAGCGTGCGAGAAGTTCAGGCGAGCGGCTTAAATGCTTTGCTTGAATGAGTCCTTTTTTGAGACTCAGGAAACTCGTTTCGCTACTTTTCTTTATTAATTTTTTTTTGCTTCCCTTTCCTCCCCTTTAGACACGTGAAAAATAAGATTCAAATCATGAAGAGGATTGAAACTTAAAGAAACCTACTCATTTATTAACTTACTAGTTTTTTTATTATTTATTTAAATTACCGTTATAGTTAATAATGGAGGTTTGCATTTCACCATTTCCACTGGTTTCTGATATTTTGAAGAAAGACGAAATTGATCGCAGTCAAAGGGACAAAGTATTGAAAGCAACAAAGATTTTTGAATTTAATCGGGATAAAAAACTTGGGGAGAGCAGCGAACAGCTTTTCCGGTTCGGGGCGAAAGGATTCCCTTAGTTTAAAGTTTTACACGCTAGGACTCGAATTCTGCTGGGCAGTAAGGGCCGAAGTATGGAAGAAACAAGATATGGATAAAAGAGAAATGTAATAAAGAAGAAATGGAATAAAGTAAAATGGTAAAACAGGATATGAAAGAAAAAAGAAATGAAAGAAACAATTAATGAATAAACAACATAGGAAAAACAAAAATTTGACGTAACAAGAAGTGGAAGAAATAATAATTCGAAGAAATGCAATAAACAAGAAATAGACTAATCCTAAATGGAAGAAACAGGAAATAAAAGAAAAAGAAATGGAAGAAACAGGAAATGGATGAAATAAAGGGAAGAAAGAGGAAATGTAAGAAAAATAAACAATTAAAATGAAGAAAACACGAAATTGAATAAACGAACCATAGAAAAAAAACGAAATAAGGAAGAAACGACAAGTGCTAAAAGAGAAAATGTAGAAAAATAAATTGAAGAAACAAGAAATGAAAGAAACAAAAATTGGAAGAAACAACAAATAGAAGTAACAAAAATATGGATCAAATAAAAATGAAAAAGACAAGAAAGAAACTTTAAGTGGAAGAAACAGGAAATGGAGGAAACAAGAAGTTTAAGAAACAGAAAATGGAAAACACAAGCAATTGAAGAAATTGAACAATCGAAAATTGGAAGAAAACAATGAACAAACAAAAATAGAAAAAATTAGAAGAAAGAGGAAATGGCTGAATCAAAAATTGAAAGAAACAAGAAATAAAAGAAACAGAAATTGGATGAAACAAAAAATGGAAGAAACAAGAAAATCGAATAGGCAAAAAAATGGAAAAACAAAATTGAAAGAAACAAGAAAAGTAAAGAATAAGCAATGGATGAACCAATAAATGTAAGAGGAAATTAATGAAAGAAACAAGAAATTAAAAAAACCCAAATGGTTGAAAGAAGATATGGAAGAAACAAGAAAATCGAATAAATAAATGAATGGAAGAATCAAGCAAAGGAAGAGTGAAGTAATGGAAGAAACAAGAAATGGAAGAAAAGGAAATTGAATAAACAATAATTCAAGAAAGAACAAAGGGAAGAAAAAAATGGAAGAAACAAATAATGGTTAAAACCAGAAATTTATCACTTAATAATTTAATGAGAGAAGATATGGGAAAAGGGATAAATGGAAGAAACAATAAATGGAATAAAAGAAACGGAAGAGAATACAAATAGAAGAGACAGAAATGGAAGAAAGAAAATGGAGGAAACAAGAATTCGAAGACACCTGAAAGAGGAAAAACCTTAAATGGAATAAATGAAATAGAAGAAACCAGAGAGCTACAAAACAAGAAAAGGAAGAAACAAAAAAAATTGTAATAAAAAAATAGAAGAAACAAGGAATATATTAAAAAAGAGGTGGAAGAAAACAATAGAAGAAATAACAAACAGTAGAAACATGAAGTGGCAGAAACAAGAAAAGATAACAGGCAAGAAATTTACGAAACGGGAAATATGATAAAGGAGAAATGGAATGAAGAAGATGTAAAGACAATAAATGGAAGATAATGGAAGAAATATTAAATGGAAAAAATAAGAAATGGAAGAAGAAAATAACCAAAGAAAACATAAGCGGTTACACAGTAAATGGAAAAACAAGAAATGGAAGAACTAAGAAATGTAAGAAACAAAAAAATAGAAGAAACAATAAATAGAAGAAAAAAGAAATGTAATAAATAAGAAATAGAAAAAAACACAAAACTGAAGATACAGTAAATGGAGGAAATTATAAATGAAAGAATAAAGAAATGAAAGAAACAAGCTATGGAAGAATCCATAGGGATAAGAAACAATAAATTGCAATAGCAAGAAAGGGAGGTTTCCCTGTCCTCACTTACCAAACGGGGAAAGGGGATGACTCTTCCTTGAGCCACGAATCACGAAGAGTTTCCTCCTCGCTAGGGAAAAGGGAATTGGGGAGGGGGGGGGCGTCAAAACACAGCATTGCTACTCGGTCTTCATCTTTACTTCCAACTAAAACCGTGTAGCTCTGCTGCCCTCTGGGTTACTAGGAGGAGACCTAGCCCACGTTTGAAAGGGAACGGGGTGGGGTGCAATTAACTCTAACGAGTAGCACAAGAGCCCTTGTGTGTCTAGGAATTCCCTGGTATTGGTGTCTTTTTACATCATTTCCTGTGGATATCAGTCTTATCTTTATGCGAATTACATTATCGTGTCAGGAGACCTAACCCACGTTCGAAAGGGCACGGGGTGGGGTGCAATTAACTAACGAGTATCGGTAACATTCTATCTCATCTCCCTCCGCTCCGTCAAACATCTAACCAAGAATAAAAGCCAGAGGACCGAGTCTATAAATAGTGACCTCCTTCCAAGAAACTAAGTCAGTCTGTGGTCGACGACAGTGCCTTCAAGATGTTCACGTACTCTCTTCTTCTTTCCATTTTATCGGCATTGCAGGTAAGCTATAAATGTTCGGCCCCTTTGTGATCTCTTTTGTTCGACGGTTAAAACATGATGGAAGAGTGAGAATAATGCATTAGAAATTCATTATCTCGTTTAATAATCGGATAAGGTGATTAAATGAAATATAGTTGTGTTGTATGATAGATATAAAAAGAGGCTGGGATTTTGCCCTATTCACGGTTGTATTTATTGACTATTTATATTGGAGAAGGGAGTAAAACTAATCCAATTAATTAGTTTTAGTGGGCTTAATTATTTTATTGAAAACTGAATTAAAAATTGGTGACAGGCGCTAGGTCAAGAAGTGGAGGTGAAATTCCAAGTTTGGGGACAAACTGAAAACATAAACCTAATACAAGGGATATTCAAAAGGTTCCCGGAAAAATTGGAATTAACAAAATGTAAGCCTCAAATTTTAATTTTTTCCCCAGAGAAACAAACTCATGTGACCATGTTATGATATGTGTAAACATGAGGTGAATGATGCATCAGAGGTTTAAAAGACCACTCAGTAAACTCAATTTCAATTAAAATTGAAATGAAAAAAAAATCCACGCATGGCAGAGTTAGGGCTGATAGTAAATGGAATCGACGATGCTTTAAAAAAGAGGTTTATGGAAAAAATGCATCATAACATCAAGATTCCAATCCTTTTGTACAACAAATAGTAAATGGAATCAATGATTTTTCTATTCCTTCAATGTAATAGAAGACATATTTAATAGGGGTCCCCATTAAACTCGTGTTTCGTCCTTGCTGACCCATCAAATCATCTCGGGTTCGTGCACACCATAACATCGTCGTAGGATTTCAGCTTCTTGGACTAGATTTGAAATTTTAAGCTTTGTTTCTCTTTAATCCTCATTTTCTACCAACTTTCCAAACATCCATGGTGGAAAAGGTAGCATGTGTGGTTAAAAAGTGACCAAATGCGGTCCTAAACTAGCTAATATCAAGTAAGTGCCATGAACAGGCATATCCAAGTTAGATCATGCATGATTGTGGACTTGGATTTAGATTTTAAAAAGGACCATCCTCAATTTCCTGTTCTGGTTGTAAATTGTGTAGGCTTTCGGTTGAAATAATAATAAAAACAAAGAGGAATTTAAAAAGAACAAAAAGAATACCATCCTCATTTTCATGGGCTGGTTGTACATTGTGTAGGCTTTCGGTTGAAATAAGAATAAAAACAAAGAGGAATTTAAAAAGAACAAAAAGAATACCATCCTCATTTTCATGTGCTGGTTGTACATTGTGTAGGCTTTCGGTTGAAATAAGAATAAAAACAAAGAGGAATTTAAAAAGAACAAAAAGAATACCATCCTCATTTTCATGTGCTGGTTGTACATTGTGTAGTCTTTCGGTTGAAATAAGAATAAAAACAAAGAGGAATTTAAAAAGAACAAAAAGAATACCATCCTCATTTTCCTGTGCTGGTTGTACATTGTGTAGGCTTTCGGTTGAAATAAGAATAAAAACAAAGAGGAATTTAAAAAGAACAAAAAGAATACCATCCTCATTTTCATGTGCTGGTTGTACATTGTGTAGGCTTTCGGTTGAAATAAGAATAAAAACAAAGAGGAATTTAAAAAGAACAAAAAGAATACCATCCTCATTTTCATGTGCTGGTTGTACATTGTGTAGGCTTTCGGTTGAAATAAGAATAAAAACAAAGAGGAATTTAAAAAGAACAAAAAGAATACCATCCTCATTTTCATGTGCTGGTTGTACATTGTGTAGGCTTTCGGTTGAAATAAGAATAAAAACAAAGAGGAATTTAAAAAGAACAAAAAGAATACCATCCTCATTTTCATGTTCTGGTTGTACATTGTGTAGGCTTTCGGTTGAAATAAGAATAAAAACAAAGTGGAATTTAAAAAGAACAAAAAGAATACCATCCTCATTTTCATGTGCTGGTTGTACATTGTGTAGGCTTTCGGTTGAAATAAGAATAAAAACAAAGAGGAATTTAAAAAGAACAAAAAGAATACCATCCTCATTTTCATGTGCTGGTTGTACATTGTGTAGGCTTTCGGTTGAAATAAGAATAAAAACAAAGAGGAATTTAAAAAGAACAAAAAGAATACCATCCTCATTTTCATGTGCTGGTTGTAAATTGTGTAGGCTTTCGGTTAAAATAAGAATAAAAACAAAGAGGAATTTAAAAAGAACAAAAAGAATACCATCCTCATTTTCATGTGCTGGTTGTACATTGTGTAGACTTTCGGTTAAAATAAGAATAAAAACAAAGAGGAATTTAAAAAGAACAAAAAGAATACCATCCTCATTTTCCTGTGCTGGTTGTACATTGTGTAGGCTTTCGGTTAAAATAAGAATAAAAACAAAGAGGAATTTAAAAAGAACAAAAAGAATTAAAAAGAAAAGAAATAAGTTAAACATAGTAAAAATAAGTTAACAATAACAAAAGGAATTAAATAAAGAAAAATAAAAAAATGAAAATAATTAAAAAGAATTGAAAGGAACAAAAATGAAAAGAAAAAGGAAATTCTAAAAATGGACAAACAGAATTCAAAAAAGGAAAAAGAAAAATCAACGAAGGCATTTCCATCAATAACCTTGTTAGGAGAGGCTCATAAAGAAGTTGAGAAGTTAGGGAAAAACAAAAGAAGAAATAACAAAAAGTACAAAAGAAAAACGAATAAAGATAAAAGAATTTAACAAACTGATTCTTTTTTTTTAAATCATTTAACCTAAAGGATGAGCAATAGTGAACCTCGTAAACCACTAAGACTGTTATGGATTTGTTAGAGTGCGCAGGCGAGCGAGGGGGAGGGGGGTGATTATGAGTTCTTCCGCGATATACACTACTGGGAAGTGTTGAGACATTTGTTTCTCTCCTGAGTTTATATTTTATCCTTTATTTGTGTCTTGTCTTTCGGCCGGTCGTCTCCAGAGACAAATAGCGATAAATCACTGGAACTGCCAAAAATATGTCTGGGAAATGGCCATTAATAATTCCTGGGGAAAACCGAAAAATTACTAGAGCAGTCATAAATATCATTGGCAAATAGCGATTAATTTCTGAATTTGCTATTAACAAAGATTGGCAAATAGCGATTAATTTCTGAATTTGCTATTAACAAAGATTGGCAAATAGCGATTAATTTCTGAATTTACTATTAACAAAGATTGGCAAATAGCGATTAATTTCTGAATTTGCTATTAACAAAGATTGGCAAATAGTGATTAATTACTGGAGCTTCCATAAATAAATATTGCCAAATATTGATTAAATGCAAGAACGATTGGCAAATAGCGATTAATTTCTGAATTTGCTATTAACAAAGATTGGCAAATAGCGATTAATTTCTGAATTTGCTATTAACAAAGATTGGCAAATAGCGATAAATTTCAGAATTTGCTATTAACAAAGATTGGCAAATAGCGATTAATTTCTGAATTTGCTATTAACAAAGATTGGCAAATAGTGATTAATTACTGGAGCTTCCATAAATAAATATTGCCAAATATTGATTAAATGCAAGAACGACCACAGATAAATTGTAGTACATACCAATTAATTACTTGGATCGATATGAATATTTCTTGTCATAAATAAATACTGGGAAAAACCTAATAATTACTGGTTGCCATGAATATAATTGGCAAATAGCGATTAATTTCTGAATTTACCATTAATAAACATTGGCAAATAGCGATTAATTACTGGAACTTACATAAATATGTAAATACTGGCAAATACCGATTAAATATAAGAGCTGCCCTAGATAAATAGTGGTACATAACAATAAACTAGTGGGATCGATATAAATATATGATGGTGGCATTGTTTAGGTACAGTTCCTTTTAGTATCTCTCAGTGTGTTGTACTTCGGCCACTATTCTCTGTTGTATGGATTTTAAAGCTCTCATATGATGCCCATTTGCCCAAATTAGTATTGACACATTTTAAAAAGGTTTCGGCCAAAAGTAAGTTAACTATGGTATAATTGTTTATGTTTATTAACTCCTCGAATAGTTTTGAATGATTGCCGCTATGCTTGGTTGGCTCTGTTGTGGCGGCAAATAATGATATTTTTCCTCACACGTTGAGCTGGAAAATGAATTATAGGGATAAAAATGTGAAAAAAATCGCCTAATGTAAATTCGAATATTTTTTTATATTGAAGATTAAAAGTTAAAGATATAAAGTTAATTAAGCTGGAAAAAAAGAAAAAAAGAGGAAATTTTGGCAACTGGTTTTGAAACAAAACCGTTTAAAAATATTTCGACAGTAATGTTTGCAATTGCGCAATAACATAAAAAAAATTAAATAAATTTCATTTATTTTATTGTTAAATTTTATAATTAAATATACACAAAAACACTACATCTCTCATAAAATAATAATTTATTAAATTCTCAATCTATGAATGAAATTCAACATTGTCACCACTAATTAAGGCAAGTGTTCAGACAGTCCGGTTTAAACCAGTATCAACTTTCTTTTGAAATCTGACCAATTTCTAATCTCTTGAGCAGAGTAAACTTCAAAAATTAATGTCAACTTTTATTTTAAAATAAAATACACGAAAAAATTATATAATCCTTGCGTTTATATTAGTGAATAAACTATTAGGTATTTCCATCGCTTATCTCTCTATCTTATCGACACGTCATATTGTTGCAGTCATAGGCGTTTGTAACATATGAATTAAATTGCAAGTAATTTTCACCCAAGCCTTATTAATTGCCAATTGCGAACACTAGCACAGGAACTCATAATACGAACTTAGGCAGAGGTACTAAGAAATGCGAACTGATACTCAAAAACTGAGTTCCAATACCAAAAAATCAAAACTGCGAGCACTCGGAATTGAAAACTTGAACAAAGGAACTTGATATGTGAAATCGAAAACAGGAACTAATAAATGAGAACTAAGGTACAGGAGTTCAGCAATGCGAAGTCGAGCACAGGAACTAAAAAATGCGAATTCAAACAAAGAAACCTAAACAAAGTAAGACAGAAATGAGAAGTCGAGTATATGAACTCGAGCACAAGAAGCGAAAATTGCAAACTCAACCAAAGTAACTCAAAAATGCGAACTGGAAGACAGGGAATCAGAAATACGAATTCAAAAAGCGGAACTCAGAAATGTGAACGGTATTATAGGAACTCTAGAATGCGAAATCGAACAGAAGCCATCATTCCGATCAATTCTCCAAACTCTTTCAAAGTTCTATTCGCTTCCTTACCTCGAAAGGCATCTTCGAAAGGCATCTTTCAAAAATGCGTTTATCTACCGACCCAACGGGCACCCATCTAGCAGCTCTTTCGATAAGCTGCGGATGAAATTTCTTAACCTGGCCTTATATAACCACTCATCAACATTGCTTGCTTGATTGCGAATTTCGATTCTCCTAACTTACTTCCTCATATATCTAACCTCTAGCAGCAAAAGTTTACAACGTACTATTAGAAATGCAAATTTCTATGCTCTTAGTTAACGCAGGTTAATGAAATTTACAACGCACGTGGAACTTTATGTAATAAATACAATGTATCGATCAGAGAACTAAAATGGTGAACAGGAAAACTTTATAACGACATGGGCGAAATTTAACAAGGCAAAAGTTTACAACACATTTGTTCCCGAATATTCAGAATATTCTACACTAAATGCGATTGTTTCGTCATCGTACCGTCAACATCTTCATCACGGGGAAAAACAAACAAATCAGTCAAGATCTTCGTGAACGCATTCTAGCCCCTGATAAAAGTGGCTTTGTGTATAGGTCTCGTAATTCAATTTATCCTTTCGATCGTTCATGTCTCCCTCGGATGTTAACGGAACGGGCAGCTCGACAACTTGCTTGAACAGCATGTGATAAACTACAGAGACTACTCTTAGAGAGCTGCAGGAACATCTGTAAGCAAGTGGAGTTAAAGCTAGCAAGGATACAATAAGTAGAACGCTGCGTCGTTATGATTTCTTTCCTCGTACTCCAAGAAATACGCCATTCCTTGAAGAAAACTCACAGCAAAGCTCGCTTGGCGTTTGCAATTGAATGTTCAAATAAACAGGCAACGTTCTGGGAACAAATCCTTTTTGCAGATGAAACGAAAATAAAACTTTTCGGTCGAAATTCAATCAACAGGGATTAGAGAAAAAAGTTGTGCAGTTTACGCGTCAAAGAAATCGATCCCTAGAGTAAAGTTCGGTAGTGAATCAATCATGATACGAGGTTGTCTTGGCTAATTTTGGATTGGAAGAATGGAAATAGTCGAAGGATGGATGAATGGCGAAATGTCCATGGCCATTTTAGAAAGAAATTGTTCTTCTAGGTTTGGCTTCTGAACTTGAAACTAGGATGAGTATTTCAACAATACAATAACCACAAACATCAACAAAACAAAGTAGAAATTGGCTGCATAAAGGTAGAATTAATGTTTTGGAATGATCTAGTCAATCTCATGACCTGAATCCCATTGAAAATCTGTGGAGGGAATTAAACCCAATGCTCAAGAAACGAGATCCGATTATCTTTTCTGAGTTAAAGAAAATATATTTGGAGGAATGAAACAAAATCAGCCCAAGTACCTGTACCGTGTTTTTCAAAAGTTCTGTTACACTCGATTTTTGAAATTTAGAGAGGTCTAGTCTGTGAAAGAAGAAAGTTACGTCAAACAAACTTGAAGTTCTACGTTTCTAGCATGTGTCATTAGAACGTCTTTTCCATTGTGTGAAGGTGCGTTTAGAGGGAAGTTAAAAGAATAGAGATCTTTGCTCTCTTGCGTGCGGGCCACAACAAGTTGGACATCGCCAAGTGGCTCAACGTCAGCCGGTTGTTCGTCCGCAGAGTCACCAAGAGCCTCAAGAATGGGGAAGACCTTAAAGATCGACATCGTTTAGAAAGACCAAAGTGCTCTGAAGCTCAAAATGACTGCGCTTGCGAAGAAGAAGAACATCTCTGTGGCTCCAATGTCAGATTAGGTTAGGTTAGGTCGGCAAAAGCTTGAGGTGCGTGGAAAGGCTTCTGCTCACCAACTGTATGCGAGAACAACGTTGAGAGTGCCGTTCTCACCCGTTCAATGACTCGAAGTGTCATGGCAATCGAATTCTCATTTGTTCTGATTAAAAAACCTTCACGATCGATCCGGTCATTAACAAGCACAACGACCGTGTGGTAAGCTTCGGTCAGGACGTCTCCGAGGTCCGCAACGTGTCCACGACCAAACGCCTAGTCCTCGAGATGATGCTTAGCCCCGTGGCTTCGAATGGCAAGATTATGCCGCCGGTGTGGTTCGCGGACGATTACAGGGGCATCTTGGCCACGAGAGTCCTGCCCTGAGTGAGAAAGATCACGAAGAAGGCGGACTAAGTTTTTCAGGAGGACGGTGTCCCAGCCCACACGGCCAAGACTGTGCAAGAATGGCTAAGGGTCGAACATGAACTTCTGGTCGAAGAACTTTTAGCCGCCGCAGTCGCCCGACCTCAATCCTCTCAACTACAACTTGTTGGTGCATGTCTAGGGCAAGGCCTGCAAGGTCCGCCACCGCAACATCGACAAGCTGAAGTCCTATGTCAAACGCGTGTGCGTAAAAAAAATAAAAGCGTGTCTAACTGCATCAAAACTATTGTGGAAGAATAAAGAGAGAGAAAAGGAATCTCCCCCCCCCCCCTGACCTCCCCAGTTCGCCGTTGACCGCTCTAAATTCGTCTGCTCTATATACTACGAAAATTAGTACAATGGAAATACCATTAAGGGAGATCGTGACTTCTCGCTATGGACCCTTATCGCGATTCAAGGCAATTAAGGAAGTCTGTTGGCGATGAATCTCTCACACCGTCTAGATAATTTCGGAGTATATATTCGATACTTTGAAGTTCACAGGCAGAATTTGTCTGAAGCCACCGTCCAGTACGTTAGCCGTTAACGTCTTCTTTAGTCGAGAGGAAATCGACTACATTCTCGTCCAGAGAAGAATTGAGTGATTATGGAAGAGCTAGTCGTCACTCAGTGTTGTTCGTGGAAATAGTTAGGCGCGCTTCAACCCTTCTCACCACGTCTTTGGATTTTAAGGATCGGAAAAGCCACCCCCGAAGTATCCTCGTTTGCCTCTTAAAGGACAAGAGGTCCCATCTTCAATTTCCCGGGGTTGGATTGAGCGTTTCGTGAGAAACCCATAAATTCAAGGTCGAACTTACCTCCCTGGTCCTACTCGCCGCACATCAAGGTAAAAGGGCTTTAACCCCCGGTTCGTCACGCTCCTCCTACTTTACCGCGTCGAACCTTAAGGATCCCCATTGCTCGAGAACTGGCATCAATGTAAGATTATTTCTAAAATAATTATCCCAAGGTTCAAACTTAATTGATAGTGTCAATTATCTTAGCCGTGAACCGTTAATATTTAATTGCATTGCCATTTAACTTTCCCTATACGTGTTTGTAATCGTTAGTCCTATTAAAGTATATTTTTGTAGCCGTATTTGAATTTTCCTTGGCTTAGTAACTGTATTTAAAGCACTCTTAGAGCCATCCTCAGGTGGAGCCTTAATTTCTGTCTGCCAGTAAGCCAGTGTGCGTATAACAGCGTACGACTGGTCATACCACGACAACTAACATTATGCCCTTTGTTGAGAGTGTCGTAATGAGTGTAACACAACTTTTGCAATACCCGGTAGAAAGTTCGTAGGAGGCTATTCAAAGTGCCTGCAAGCTGTAATTGACAACTAGAGTTATACAACCAAGTACTAAATAATGTTTATCGGAATATGTTGTAAGCATTTGCACTATCCACTTCCAACATTGTCCTTATAAAGTTTTTTCTGTGTTACGCCTGCGTCGCAAAGATTTTAGGGTTTATATATATATATATGTATAACTCAATCACGAAAATATGGAACGCGATGAATATATATATATATATATATATATATATATATATATATATATATATATATATATATATATATATATATATATATATATAGAGAGAGAGAGAGAGAGAGAGAGAGAGAAAGAGGTTAAAGTTCCAGAACAAAGTTCTTGATACCTAAAAATCGAGGTCGATTATAGGGACTTTTCCCTTGACCTCCCAAAGCATTGGGAGTGATTATGGCTACAAAAAATAGAAATGGAAATATATGACGGCAGGCCAAAGAAGGGCCGCTCCAAGTGCGCCCTTTAACATCCTCGGGGCCAGGGAGGGTGTGGTAGCCAAGGCACACATTCGACCCGTAGAGTGGCTTCCAATCTACTGTTAAGGTGGGAAAGAGGCTTCATTCAAGTGGTTCTCACTCTATTATAGAATTACCCCCATTGTATATTCCCTCAGGCCCCTCCAAACTTCTATTATCGGATGAGACACCTTGCTTCATCGAAGCATTGCTACAAATAGTTCCAAAAGTAGTTCATAATCGTCCAGGGGCTAAAGGACTTCGTGGTCTACGCGATCATGCACCCCTAAGACTGTCCCTTCCAGGTTTACGAGCGGATTAGCTTCGGGCCAAGTTTTGTCGGTTCTACCTCTCCCAGGCATCCCTCTGTTAGAGCTGGCGGTAGTATTAGCTCGAACCCCCCTTGCATACAGCGAAGCGGCTGCCCTCTCCACCGTGTGACAAGACTAAGAGGAGGCAAAACCCAGGAAGGTGGTGGTCAAGACACCACCTTCATAATGTCTACCATATTTTTCATAATGTTTACCATCCCCCCATCAAAAGTATTGTAACATCGAGGGAGGTTCAGTTCCAGAGGGGAGACGAGGCCCTTTGGAAAGTCAGGTTACTCCAAAGGACGGCGGAACCACTGACACCAGAGGTGCGCAACTAGCCAAAGGTTTCGAGGAAGAGGAAAGTTACAAGGAGTTACAAGGAAAGAAAGTACGCTAGGAAACCTTACGGTCCATTCAAAGAGGGTACATTTGGACTAGCAATCGAGTGGGCACATGGCTGCTCAATTGTTTTGCGTCCCTAAACGGCCACTTTTCAAGTCTTTGTCTATTCTTGACTTGAACTGGTCAATAGATACACTGTTGAAAAAATTTCCCCAGAGATTGCGGTTGTAACGCTTCAGTTCAGGTTTGAAGCCGTGATTGCGCGTTCTGTTCTCACTCAGTGTGAAAATATCCCGGTGTTCAACATTGTCGAACCCTCGAAGTATTTTGAAAACTTCGATGAGCTGACCACGCAGTCTACGGGTTTCTAGCGAGAACAGATCTAGTTCCCTTAGTCTATCCTCGTAACTTTTATGTCGGATAGAGGGAATCAGTTTGGTTGCCTGGCTTGTACGCGTTCCACCTTGCGATATCCTTTCGAAACGAAGGACTCCAAAATTGTACGGCATACTCCAGGTGCAGCCGAACGAGGGAGTTGTACAGACAAAGTACTATCTCCTTGTTATGGTATCCAAACTGGCCCTTTATATAGCCTAACATCCTTTGGGCTTTCGTCTCTGCCTCGATGCACTGTTTCGAGAACTTGAGGTCGCTAGTGATAGTTACACCCAAGTCCTTCTCAGTGTCACTCGATTCAAGAGCAGTGCCCTTAAGGATGTACTGAAATTTGGGGTTTCGGTAGCCGATATGCATTACTTTGCATTTTCCCACGTTGAAAGGCATTTGCCACGTGTCCGACCACTCCCCAATCCTTTGAAGGTCCTCTTGGAGGCGGGCAGTGTTCCCCTCCTTTGCCACATTGATACCAAGCTTGGTGTCGTCGGCAAATTTAGAGATTTTGGCAACCATGTCTCCGTCCATGTCGTTGACATAGATAATAAACAGTAGTGGTCCCAGGACGGAAGCTTGGAGGACACCGCTAGATACGGGCGCCCATTCAGAGGCCCGACCATTCACCACTACGCGTTGCCGTCTGTCACTTAGCCAGCTCTCTATCCAACCTGCTACCTTGCCGTCTATGCCCTGCGCACGCACTTTACGAAGAAGGCGGCGGTGTGGTACCTTGCCAAAGGCCTTTTGGAAGTCAAGGTACACAACATCCACCGCTTTATCCCGATCATGCTCACTGAACACGAAGTGGAAGAATTCCACAAGGTTCGTCAGGCATGACCGTTGCCTTCGGAAGCCGTGCTGGGAACTCTTCAGTAGCAGGTTTGACTCTAAATAAGACGTTATCTTGTCCACTATAATGCTTTCCATGAGTTTACCGACTATCGAAGTCAAACTGATGGGTCGATAGTTTGACAGATGGCTGGGGTCTCCTTTCTTGAAGATCGGAGTCACCTCCGCCTCACGCCAGTCTCTAGGAACGCATCCGGTCTGGATTGACATGTTAAAGATAGCGCACAGATGTCGTGATACTTCATCGCGCACTTCCTTCAACACTTTAGATAGAAACCCGTCCGGTCCAGGGGACTTATTCGTCTTTAGGTGAGCGCTCTTTTTCTTTATTTCTCCTTCGGTGAAGTGCATTACCTCCAGCTTTTCCCCCGAGTAGGAATCCGTGGGCTGGGGGATGGGACCACACTCTTTAGTAAACACTGAAGAGAAGTAGTCATTGAGCAGGTTAGCATTTTCTGCATCTGACTGAGTTAATGCACCCTCCTCGTCCATTAAGGGCCCAATCCTACGATGGATTGGTTTACGGCTATTTACATAGCCGAAGAACTCCTTGGGATTCTCCTTGCAGAGTCTCGCCACTCGGAGTTCCTCAGACCGCTTAGCCGCCCTTATGCTGGACTTCACTCTTCTGGCTAGCCTCCGGTACTCGTCAAAGGCACCCGAGATCTTCGATCGCCGGTACGCATTTCTCTTCTCCCTAAGCAGTTGGCCGATTTCTCGATTAAACCACTTTGGTTGAACAGAAGACCGATGGGAGGATGTCAGAGGGATGCAACTTGATTGAAGACTCATGAACTTATTTTTGAAATTGTTTCATGAATCCTCAACATCTTCGCATACCGCTAGCCTTACATCAGTCACCCAGCACGAAGGCTTGCAAAGTCTGCTCTTCTCAAGTCAAGTTTCCTTGATTGACTGGCAACAGACCTTACCTTCGGGATCTTGACGGCAAATCTAATTAGCTGGTGATCACTGCCACTGAGCTCTTCGCCTACAGAGAGATCCTCAACGATATCATCCTCAGAGGTGAAGACCAAGTCGAGGATATTGTCTCCTCTCGTCGGTTCTCTGACCCATTGAGTGAGGAACTCGTTGTTGGCGAACTCCAGGAGTAGCGCGCTCTAGCCACAGGCTGCTCTGGTTTCCCAGTCAACTTGTCTGTTGAAGTCGCCCATAACGATGCACACTCTGCCTTGAACAAGCTCACCCAACAGCTGATACAGTTCCCTATCCTTCTCAACGGGTTGGGAAGGGGGTCTGTAAAGCAGCAGGGTCCTGTATCTGACAGGCCCTATCTCTAGGTCAACACCTAGGAGCTCGTGATCGGATATAATGTTGGAGTGCGTAGATTTGATTGTATCCTTGACATAAGAACATAAGAAAAAAAGGAGACTGCCAAAGACCATTCATGGCCTACACTTGGCAGCTCCTGTTCCAGTCAACACACAAAAGATTTCTTACCAGAGAAAAGTCATCAACATTGTCACCCTTTACAGGAGTTCGTCAGATCTAATCTACAATATACATAAAAGGCATCCAGAGGATTATGTCCATTTATGTAACCGCAAAATATAATCTCCCCACTCCTTTAAAAAATATATACATATGTACATAAAAAAGTCACTCCCATCTAGCAGCTTCATCCATATATTTATCTAATCTATTCTTGAAACTACCCAGAGAGGAGGCTTCTATCACATGTCTAGTGAGCCTATTCCATTCATCTACCACACGATTTGTAAACCAATTCCTCCCAATCTCCTTCCTAAACCTATACTTATCAAGCTTAAACCCATTGCTACGTGTCCTGTCATGTTCACTAAGTATAAGAACCTTACCCAGATCCCCTTTATTATATCCTTTTACCCATTTTAAGACTTCAATCAATTCCCCTCTGACTCTTCTCCTTTCCAATGTATGTAGATTTAGTTTTCTGAGCCTTTTCGCCATAAGGTGCGCTCCACGACATACAACATTACACCGCCACCCTCTCTGCCTGGCCTATCTTTGTGAAAGAGTTGGTAGCCAGGAACCATGAATTCGCCTTCAAAGTCTCGGTTTGAGGTTTTTATCCACGATTCTGTTATGGCTACCATTTCGGGTTCTTCCGTCGCTACGAGTCCACGGAGCTCAGAAAACTTGTTCCTGATTGATCTCACATTTAACAGAAGAACTTTCAGGGAGTCCCTTAATGTAGGACCCCCTATACTCTTCCGTTTCCCGGCTTCTTGGTTGTCGCGGTGGCACCATTTTTGACAACCTCCGAGAAGGTTGTTTGGGGAGTGACTCGAGCGTACTGGCGTACGTCCGCCTTCCCAATGGGCCGGACACTCCTTTGGGTGCGCTCCACGACATCCTGGATGAGGTTGGCTAGGAAAGCCTTGCCCTTAAAGGAGAGATGCACCCCATCCCTTTGGTAGAGGTCTTTTCTACCATAGAATACGGCGTACGGGTCGACAAAAAAGACACCCTCCGCCGTACAGAGGTCTGCAAGGCGCCGGTTTAGCGACATGTTCCTCACGTGGGTAGTCCGGCTTGGTACCCACTTCGGGAGCATCCCCACCACGACGCGTCTGCGGGTTTTCAATCCACCTTCGTCGACAGCGCCCATACCCGTCTTCATAATCTCGCCTGTAGGGCCTACCCTACCTCCTCTGAGGTAGAGGTCGTTGCCACTTACCATAAGGGCAACGACTGAAGTCTCAGAAATCTGAGACTTCTCGGCCTCAGCTCTTACCTGCTTATTCCCAGAGCCTGGGAGGCAGCTCACCTTAACGCTTGTGCGAGGCGGGCCACTAGCAGGGGCTGCAGGCCGCGTGCCTGGTAATCACCCACAAGGCTGACTCTGGCACATTTGCCTGCTGAGCTCGGAGTCTTTATTTTCTGAGGCAAGCCCTCCGATTCCTCTCTCTTCTCCGTCATGGTCTTTTCAGTCTTTTTTTCTTCTTCTTCTTCTCTATCATCTTTTCCCCCTTGTCATCCTTTTCATTCACTTCTACCTTTTCTTCTTCTATTTCTCTCTCTTCCTCTATCTTCTTTCCCTTTTTCGTCTTTTTTTTTTCTTTTTTTCTTTTGGCATTTCTGCCACATTCGGGCCCAGCCTCTCTGCATAGGTGGTGTTTGCCACAAGACTCGAGAGCTCCTTTAACTTCTCTTCGAGTCTGCGGATCTGGTGGGAGTGCTCCTCCTTGAGCCTCTTGATTTTTTTTTCGAGGTCTGTAGTCCTTTTCCTGTAGTAGTACACTACTTCTTCCACTTCCTTATTTAAGATGCTCTCTCGCTGAGACAACCCTCCTGCAGTAAGCTATCGAAAGAAACAGCGCATCATGCCCTTTCGGCGACCAAAGATCCCATCTGAAGTCTTAATCCAAGACGCCTATGGTCGTTTTTATGAAAGTATTCACATCGAAACAGGGCCCCCTACATCTCATTCTCACTGAACCTAAAGGCAGATTTCCTTCAATGGAATTACAGTGGACTAATTGGAAAGAGCTGTGGAGGCTCGTCTCCTGCAGTTCACTATTTGTTGTCTGCTATCATGAGAATAGGTTAGGCGAGTCTCCCATGCCTACACTCGCGAAGTAGGTGGATTAACAATTTACATCTTGCATGATGTACACCTGTCTCTCTTATTCTTCGGTATATGTCTCCTTCAATAGGAAGACACCTCTTGTAGAGGTGTGAAAGCGTATTGAAAGGATTCAACGCAAGTTCTTACAGGATCCCCTCCAGTCCTCCAAGAAGATGGGACTATAATCCCGGACCCCGCCTCCGTATGGGAGTCCTCCATAACTACTTTGCCCGCATTTTATGGTGTAGATGCAGCTTTCCCAACGTTTTAAGCTCGTCGCTCGTTCACTGAAGGCTGCTAACTGGAGTTCTCCTCCAGAGGCAGAAAACGCTCCAACGACCTGTTTACGCTAAGAGAGCTGCGTTGCGACCTTGCTTCATGCGCAAATACCGCCTCTAGCCTGGACGATATGATATCCCATACAACATGCTTTGACACTTAGGTAAACGATGCATGGCCTTCTTGTTAGCATTCTTCATTAGTACCTAAGCGAAGCGTAGCTTCTTAGAGCCCTGGTAAACAGCTAACATGCTTGCTTTTCGGAAGCCATGGAGATCACTCTAGCTTGCCGGAGTCCGTCCACTTTGAGGGAGAAATTAGGTAAAGACAGGCTAATCTCATTTTTGGACAGTGTGAAGTTCCTTTTTGCATTTGATGCTACTGTAAGATGTTTTCTCGACGCTCTACATAAATGACTTTTCAATCTATTTTTATGCAGACCAGATGCCTACCATCAAGCGTCACTCCAACATACTCTAAACAGTATCTCTCGCCATGCCAAAACGCACGGGTTTCGGTTTTATTTGACCAAGACTAAAGTGGTGCACTTTTACTACCATCCTTGGTTTCACACCGATCAGGACTTGTTCCTGAATAGGAGGCGCACGTTTGCAGTCTTATGGTCTTTTCCTCTCGTAGCATGGACATTCTTCGTTCCGGCCTTTCAGCACATGGAGGGCTCATAGTGCTATTTATTTATCATTTTACTGTTCCTTTGTTCGTTCTAAGCTAAACTATGCTACAAATGTGAGTTATACGCATTTACAATCAAGCGTGTATTGCAGATGGTGGAATTTATCCAACACGGTTTTCTTCGTTTCGCACGTGTCCTGTAGAGAGCTTTCTTGTCTATTCGAGGGAGATGCCACTCGCTGTCCGATGTGCAGTGCATTTTTACGTTTTTGAGGGCAGGTTCAGGTTCTCATTTCGTCCGCAGCCGATCTCGACGGTGCCTATACCTAAGCGAGGTGGCAGTATCCTATTTTTTTCTGGCTTAGGACTAAGAAATTCTTTCGAGTGATTGACGTTGATCTTGCACCGGGGACGCGGCTGGTTCTGCACAATAATCCTCCTTGGATACTGTCACCTTTGAACTTTTGACACAACGCATCTGCTTCAAAAGCTTCCTCAGTACTGGAGTAATACATTCGTATTTCTTATAAATCATATGTCACACTGTAGCTTTACCAGTGTACACGGATAGCTCCAAATCTAAATGAGGGTTGGCTTCCATGCCTTCTCCATCCAAATGAAGCCAACAGGGCTCTTCCGGGTACTGATTCAGTCTTCTAGGGTCGAGCTAGTTTCAATACACTGCTTAGTACGGCAGATTACAGGGTTACCGTGACTCGGAGGTAAAATTGTAATTTATAGCAACTCAGGGCACCGGAGTCCCCTTGGTGTATTGCAATCTCTCCACGCTCTAGTTTACAGTATCCGTGACGCCATGGCTGCTTCGAGTAGGGGGATATCGAGATTGTCTTCTGATGGGTTACTGTAATTGTACGGGTTTGCTGGAAATGAGCGTGCTGGCGGTGGAGCCCTACTGTCTGCAAAGAGTGAATTACAGGACCACTTTTCGTTCTCCTTCACTCTAACTAAATTGCAGGAATCACAATAGCCCTTCTGATTGCATGATAAAGGACATGTGATACACCCAAACGGAATTTAAAGTTGCGTATCATTGCGCGGCGATTTTTCCACTGGAACTACCTGACAATGCCTCGAAGGCTTCAAGTCATCCTTTGTGGCCTCCAAATCGTGGACCTCTCTGGACACAGCTCCATCTGATGGGGCGTTCCTTGAATCTTACTGTGTCGAATGTCCTAGTCTGAAGAAACTTTTGCTTTTGTTTTTGTTGCTTTGTTTTTATTTTATTTTAAATTTAGCCTAAAAATAGGCTTATTAATTTCGGCTGTTCTACCCTTACTGGCGGCCGCACAAAGAGAGTGAAATTTGTGTTTTTAGTAGCGTGCGGCTTTAAAACTCACTATGTCGGTCGGTCGGTCTCTTTTTTGCTTTTTAATTGTTTTGGCAATAACAATTGTAACTTTTCCGCCGATTATAACAAAATTTAAAAACTTAAAGTTGTTTTACTTTCTCTTTCGAATGATATAATTGAGAAGGTCCTCCAAGTTAGCCCTGGAATTATTTTGTTTTGGCAATAACATCATAACTATTCGGCCGATTCTAACGAAATTTGATCCCTTATGTTGTTTTACATTCTCTTTTGAATTATATAGTGCCAAGGTCCTCCCAAGCTTAGCCTGTAATTTTTTTGGCAATGACATCATAACGATTTAGCCGATTCTAACGAAATTTGAAACCCTTATGTTGTTTTGCATTCTCTTTCGAGTGATATAATTGCCAAGGTCATCCTAAGGTTAGTCCGTAAATTATTGAAAGTTTTAAAGGCCGTAAAGCTATACATCAGAATAAGTGAGAGCACGCAACTTTGGTCAGCAGACTGTATTAATTTAATGGTTAAGGTGGCTGTTTATTATATGTCTTTGTACCCTGATAGTGTCTCATGAACCCCCATTTTTATTCCAGAGGCAGGAGGCCGATCCGGTTAAAGTGACTGTTTATTATGAGTCTTTGTGCCCCGACAGCATAGCTTTTTTCACATCGCAACTTCAGCCGACGTATTTTGCAGTGAGCGAAATTATGACGGTGGAGCTTCATGCCTATGGGAAGGCAAGGGTGAGTGTTCCTCTTCGACTTCCTTCAGTTCTGTGGCTTTCATATGCGTCCTCGTGGTTGTCCTGCCTTTTAGGATTTGGGGCGGGGGTTTGGGTCATAAGTAAAATGAGCCAATATATGGACGCTATGGATATCGGGAACCTCTGTGTGACTCAACACTAGAAGGACCGAGCGCGTCAATAGGGTCATTTTCATTTTTAATTGCGTGAAAGACAAAAACTGCCGAATAGTTTAATATGATATTGAATTTTTAAATTTTGTTTTAAATGTTCTGCCAAAATTTTGTCCAACTCAAAGGGTAGTGCCGAAAATAATTTGTTGACTACCTTGAATGACTTGAATCGTCAAATGACACTAAGTAATCCAAACAGGGCTGCCACTTTTGTAATTTCGTATAAAATTCGTTACCTTTCTAAGGTTCTGAAGCTGTAAAAAGTTAGATGTTTACCTCTTTTTCAAAGCATTATATAGATAAAATAGATAGTAAATTAAGAAATATGCTATCATCTAGGAAAATATTTATTACGTTCGCCAAAATCTAGCGGCAGCCCTGATTCTAATCTAGACATCACTGTTTCAGTGCTTCATACAATCAGTCTATTGTCAGAAGCTTTAACATATGTACATTTTCATCAAGTAAGTAAAACTAAATAGGTATTACTTACTTGCACTTTGTTTGTGTTGACTGAAGATTCCAAGTACTATACTTTGCTTAGATCATTGCTTGAATGCCAATCAATTTCCAACTTTATTATTTTTATCACTGCCAAAGTGTCTGTTTTTATCATTTTTCCCATTAAAAAAAAAGTATTTCTCTTTAAAGAAAAAGTTTGATATTTCGCGATATCACTTCAGATAAGTCGGAAATAGAATATTCTAATAATGATTAGAATTGAGTAGATAAGGTAGATGAAGTTAATATAGATGAAACAATTTCTTGTTGTGATGATAGCGATCAAGAAGAAACCTCTTTCAGTTTTCACTGTGTAAAGGATATAACTGATTTTCAACAAAACTCTAGTGTTCTAGACGATGCAAAGGTAAAGATGACATCAAGGAAATGAACTTCTGCATTAAGATTGTTGGTGATAAATTTCAACAACAAAAAATACTAAAACTGCAACCAGAAACCAGGTCCTACTTCATTTTCTACCAGATAGGTCATTGTTTAAAACCTACTTATAGCATTGAATGGAACTATTCTGAGTGACATTAAGAAGTGCATTGTTGTCAGTTGGTCACAAATAATCGAAAATGGAGCGTTTCATTAGAAGAATTAGATAGATTCATTGGTCTAATTTAGGATTGTCCAACCTTTTTTCCCAACGGGCCAAATTAGAAATTTAAGTATATTCACCGGGCAACAGAGGTACTTAAACATAAATTTTAAAAGGTTCAAAGATATATATAATTACAAACAAAATACTGTATATTAGCAGTAAAAAAATAAATTAGACTTATACAAAATAAAATCAAATCAATTTGATTTTGTGGATTCCCTTCCTTTTATGATATTCTCAATATTTGGTTTTAAAAGTAAATGAAAATATACCTAAAAAATACCCCGTAAAAATCAAATCTGAGTAAGCAGTGGGCCGTAATGCAGCCCGCGGGCCGTGGGTTGGACGTCCGTGGTCTAATTATTGCAAATGGCGTGAAGAATATGTAGAATCTTTCTTAGGGACTTCTTTTATAAATAAAAATAGGTGACGGAGTCGTGTTCTAGAGATAATGAAGTACGCTCGTTTTCATCTCAAAAATCGTCGAAAGCAGAATCTTATTAAGGACAAGTTTTGCTTATTATCTGCCTTATGTAATGCTTTCATTGCTGCCAGAGGGAATTCGTTCTGATTAAACATATCACCGTAGATGAACAACTTTTTCCTTGCTTAAAACTTTGGCTAGAAGTTGACTCTTAAATGATATATTTGTTCAATGGTTTTCTATATTTGTGGGAAGATGATTGTAAGGATCGAGGTATTAAGGAGTCAACTAATCTAGTAATGAAACTTATGACGCTTTTATTTTAAAAAATGTCTATAATGTTGAAGCTTGCAAAGAGAACAATGTTGCATAGTTGATAACAAACGGGATAGTCGCAGAGAAATACCTAAACAATCCAAAGGAAAGAAACCGTTACATGAATCAACTATTCCGAAATTAAAAGAAGTATCTACTATAACTCTCACTTCTTTGCATCATAACAAATTAAAATTTGCAATGCTCTTGAGTAAACTGTATCATGATGTTCGGATCCCTTCATAAAATCATCCTAAATGCAAACTAGATGCCATTTTCAGGAGTTGACATTCTTGACCAAATGAATAGACTATTTTCCGTGAAAACCGCCAGTAGACATTGGCCGATGTTTGTTTTCTATGATGTTTTAGATTTAGCTTTCATTAATAGTTGATTTCTATAACAAAGTTACTATTGAGATATGCAAAAGTTCTGTTACATTCGGGTGGTTTTATCTTTTGAGATGCTTACGTGAGATAGAAAAAGTTCCGTCGAACAAACTTAAAGTTCTACTTTTCAGTGCATGTCATTAAACATCTTTTCCATTCTGTTCAAGTTTGTCGAGATGGAAGTCAAAAGAGATCGAAACCTCTGTTATCTTGTACGCGGGCCACAACAAGTCCGACATCGCCAAGCATCTCAACTTCAACCTGATGATCTTCACACAGTTATGGAGAGGCTCAAGAATGGGGAAGACCTCAAATAACGACCTCGTTCAAGCAGATCTCAAGGTGTCAACCGTTTGGCTGCGAGAAAGGCCTTTGAAAGTGATCCGTAGCTCAAAATGAATGCGGTTGCGAAGAAGAAGAACATCTTGTTGGCCACGGTGTCCATTACCGTCAAGGATGAGGGCAGAAAGAGCTTGAGATGCATGGAAAAGCCTCTCTCTATATACACCGACTACATGCAAGAACAACGTCGGGAGCGATGTCGGCGCCTTCTCAACGACATGAAGAGTCATGGCAGTCGAATTCTCATATTTTCTCATAAAAAGAACTTCATGGTCTATCTGATCATCAACAAGAAGATTGACCGCGTGGTAAGTTTCGGCTAGAACGTCTCAGAGGTCCGCTATGTGTCCACGAACAAGCGCCTGGTCTACCTCATGATGCTCGGCGTCGTGGCTTCGAATAGCAAGAAGATGTGGTTCGCGGCCGGTTACAGGCTCACTGCGGCCTATTACAGGGACATTTTGGCCACGAAAGTCCTGCCCTCGGTAAGAAAGGTCACGATGAATGCAGAGTACGTCTCTCAGCAGGACGGTACCCCGGCCTACACGGGCAATACCGTGCAAGAGTGGTTGGGGTTGTTCCTTTTTTTTTCTACAGCTTTCCCGCAACGAATCAAGATCAACTGTACACTCATATCCTCAACGTCCTTATCATTCATACCAGATGACACCCAAAATCTTTTCGAGCAAATAAGCCTACCTTTGCACTCATTCATTCGCCATGACTCATTTATCCGGTCTCCTCTCAACAATTTTCAATCTGTCCGTGCTTTGCCACCACCAACCTTGTATGATTTTCATTCTCATTTGTTTCATTCTACTATCGACGGAGATTCGGATCTCTTTACACCGAAAGGAAGCGTCAATTGGCGCGGTTTAACTGCCAATACCTTCTGGAGATAAACCTAACTGATGAACGGTGCGATCCTTCATCTTTTAGAATTGTGGGTCATCATTCTAGTGAACGTACCCCCTCCCCCCACCCCGCCCCCCACAGCCCACCTACCAATTACGGTTCTCGGCCTAGGTGGGAATTCAACACAATATATGTGTCATCGAAATAACGAAAGAGAATTTCATGAGCGGCCGGGATTTAGCGCTTGTTTGTATTTGGAAATATGAGGAATTAATGAGTCTCGACTTCCTGATTCAGTAGTAGATAAAAAAAAATTGGAAACACAGCGGAAACTAAGGAAAGAGTAAGGTCGAATAGAGAAATTGCAATGATAAGATAATAGAGGGAATTTGCTGTCGAAAAGAGATGGTATGCACAGTACAGCAATATGTAAACCAAGGCCACTAGACAAAAGAATTGAGCTAAATAAATATCATAGTTCAAGTCTTTAGACCAGGGATTACTTAAATGGTAATAAAAACTACGTCCAGTTTCTTATTCCTCCGCGGCACAACAACAAAGGCACCATTGATATAATAATTAATATTAAAGCTTTCCTTCCTTATAAATGGCTGCTTAAAGTATCGTAAATACATCTGAGATGCATCGCGTGAGTCACATACTAAACAGCCAACAAGGAAGAAAAAAAAGAAGAAAATTTAGGGAGTTTTTGTCTTTATTCGTGGTAAGTTCTCGCCCGACTCCCAACTCCCTTCCTCAAGGAAGACGGGACCGTAATCTAGGCATTCTCTGGCCGTGATGCTGCCACACCAGTATTTCAACCCCGTCGCTCGGGCTCTGAAGGTCCGCTGACTGGCAGTGGGGGATCCAGGATAAAAAAGGAGTGGGGGTAACCTGAATTCCTCCCTCTGAGGATTCTGAGAAAATGGCATTAATAATGGTTATTTTACACAGCAATGATAATAAATATCATTACGTCACAGGGGAGGTGAGCACTAATTCTCTCAGATCCGATTTTATTCCCACACATCAGAAAATTATGGTTAATTATAGTTTTGGGGCGTCAGCTAAAGTATAATACTGAATTGAATAATTATTTTTGAGATTTACCTCCATTTTAGACATGTATCATATAAGGTACATTCGATCGCAAGGGTTTAAAAAACTGTTTTATATATTCTATATCATTACATAACTCTTTCTGAATAGCAAAATACAAGTAAGGCTTAAAAACGAAATATAAACATAAACTGATCTGGAATTAGGGGGGGGCCTTCATCCCCCTCATTCCCCCACCCCTTGAATCCGCGCCTGCTGACTGAACTTTAGCTTCAGAGGCGAAGAACCTTTCAACGACCCAAATAGGAAAGACAAAACCCTGTAAAATATTAATTTGAGACAAGGGGTTGTCCCTTATTCTCTACAATCTATATTTGAAGGTCTTTGGGCCACATTATTACCCACAATTGCTGAAACTCCTCGCTGTACTTGGCCTGATAATTGAAACGTTGATTTAGAAAATTCATTAAATGCTGGCTTTTTAACGTTATTTCTTTTTGTTGTTTTTAATGTTATCTCCTTTAACGTTGTTTCCTGCTCCCTAACGTTATCTCTTACTTTTTGACGTTGTCTCCTATTCTACAACCTTATCTCCTGTTTTTAACGTTATCTCCTAGTTTCTAACTGTCTCCTGCTTTCTACGTTGTCGCGTGCTCTTCATCGTTATCTTATTCTTTTTTATGTTTTATCCTGCTTTTTAACGTTGTCTCCTGCTTTCTAAAGTTGGTTTCTACTATCTAACGTCGTCCTCTGTTTTATAACGTTGTTTTCCGATTTATAACGTTGTATCTAGATTTGTATCGTTATCTCCTTCTTTCTAATGTGGTCTCTTATTTATAGCGTTATCTCCTGCATTCTTACGTTACCTCATGCTCTCTAGCGCTGTCTTATTCTTTCTAACGTTGTCTCTTGCTTTTTAACGTTGTCTCCTGTTTTCTAAAGTTGGCCCCTACTATCTATCGTCATCTTCTTTTTTTAATGTTGTCTTCCAAATTTTAGCGTTGCATCCAGCTACCTTAACTTATTTCCTGCTTTCTAAAGCTGTCTCTTACATTCTGCTATGTTCTTTCCTGCTATCTAACGTTATCTCTTGCTCTTTAAGGTTATCTCCTGTTTTCTAACACTTTATTCAGGTTTATAATGCTGTCTCCTGTTTTTGACGTTATTTCCTGCCTTTAACGTCGCATTCTGCTTTCTAACTTTGTTCCTATTTTGTAACGTTGGTTCCTGCTTTCTAACGTTGTCTGCGTTGTCTTCCAGACGGCTCGGCATATCCTCGTTGAATGTCTCAAACTAGGTGACCTTCGCGCACGTTATTTGTCCCGGTAGCGGGACGAGCGTGGTTGCTACCACTTGTCCCTAGTACTCGTGCTGGGTTCGTGCACACAGACTTGTGGACTAATTTTTTTTCGGAGGTTGGCCTCCATTTTATTTGACTCTCTTTGTGGTAGGTTACATGTTCTTGCGCAGGGGGAGGGGGCGATTCCCCCCAACCCCGGAACGTGCTTCCTTCTTCTTCCTTTATTCTTTGTTTTGTGCTGTTTTTATTCTCTTGTTTCCTTTTGTTTTGGGGGTGAATTTTAAAATAGCCTGGTACTAGGCTATAATTTTAATTATCCTTGAAGGAAGTCGCCATTTCCTGTTTTCTAACGTTGTGCCTATTTTCTAACGCTGTTTCCTGTTTTCCAACGCTGTTTCCTGTTTTCTAACGCTTTTTCCTGTTTTCTAACGCTTTTTCCTGTTTTCTAACGCTGTTTCCTGTTTTCTAATGCTGTTTCCTGTATTCTAACGCTTTTTCCTGTTTTCTAACGCTGTTTCCTGTTTTTAATAACAATAATAATAATAAATTTTAATGATAGAAATAATAATGATACTAACAATAAAATCTTCATGATATTAATAATAATCGATTTTTCGCTTCACTTTATAAGACAAAAATATTAATGAGGGGAATAACAGAGAGAAACAATAATAATCCTAATAAGTCCAATAATTATAATTTCAACAGGATTCACCGAGGAGAAAGGGGCCAGGGTTTGTGTTCTCCTGCCAACACGGGCCCGACGAGTGCTACGGCAATAAAGTCCTCGGATGCGGTCAACGACACATACCAGACCACGACACCTACCTTAATTTTACGTTTTGCGTCATGGCAAGTGAAGATCCACCGTCGTCGGGGAGAGAGGTAGGTTTTGTGTGTATGTGTGTCTGTGTGTGTGTATGTGTGAGAGAGAGAGAGATATTATTTTGTAGTTCTCGCAATCATTTTTTGCTTCATTTAATAAGTGACGATTAAATTTCTAGTTTAAAGTTCTTGATTATTTATTCAATAAATTTTCGGGAACGGAACAATATATTTATATTTCTTAAATGATTTAACAGGAGCTCTGCGAACGAGTTTAACTTATTAGGCATTTTAGAACTACTCTTTAGATTTATCTGCCCGTAGAGGGTATTAAATGCATATATTGGACCGATCTAATAGCATCGAGTTTAGGACTGTTAATTCTATGTTCTTTGTTTTCTGTGTAGCTCGCGTAGAGTTAGGGACCAGAGTTTAGGTTAGAAACCATAGGAACCAAACCTAAATTAGTACAAGAAAATAAAAAGTCCCGAATGTTCAGCAACAAAATCATTTAATCATCATCATCATCATTACTAACTCTATATTTAAGAAAGGGATTTTTTTGAGTATTTGAATAATAATTTCATCTTAGTTTGGTTATGACTTAAGTATATTTTAAATTTTTATCGAGGTAATTTCTAAGAATTTCTTTAGAGTTTAAAAAAACAAAATAGTTTAGTTCAGAAAAAATAAATAGGATTATTCAATGCTTTAAAAGGAAATGAATTACAATTGGTGAAGTTCAGAAAATTGATTAAAATTTAAGTAAGGCTGCTTTTTTATTTTATCTATAACTATATTTTAGCAACGTGATATTTTGAAAGGGGCGAAATAGTTTAGAGTTCCTTTTTAAAATTATTATAATTGGCGAAGTTCGGAAAATTTATAAAAATTTAACCATGGCTGCTTTTTTTTAATATTTTAAATTTTAATCTTAGTAGCGAAGCGCAAGCTTCCCCCGTAGAGGGGGAGTGACGAAGCCATTGCTTTATTATTAAATAATTAAACATGGCTTGAAACCTTAAAAAAGAACAATTATTCTAATTTATAACAAAGTGTAATTTATATTTTCAAACCCTAATTATCCATTTATTTTATTATTACACATATAAATTTAAATAAAAAACAACATTTTTTTTCTAAATATATTGAAGCGTGTGATTAATTTAGACCTGTTATTTTCAGTGCGCAACCAAGCTGGGAGTTCCTTACGACAACATCGGCGCATGCGCAAATTCAACTGAAGGAGAGATTCTTCTCCATCAACAAGGAGTTGTTCAATCCAGGCTCGACCCAACCCTTACATTCATTCCCTGGATTGTCATCAATGACGTAATGATAATTATTAGACTAGATGATGACACGCCATCACTTTCTTTCTCATCAACATTATTTGTAGTTGAGACAAAACACAAGAGTCGATTTTCTTTCTCTACCATTCACATATGTTGATGCTTATATATATATATATATATATATATATATATATATATATATATATATATATATATATATATATATATATATATATATATATATATATATATATATATATATAGCATCAACATATGTTGATTAAAAAATGGACCCACGTGTGACGCAAAGCAATACCCGGCGTGGTTGACCTTCTTCACTCGATTGCGCCACTCTTCCTTTACAATTGTGAACGAAGTCCTCTGGCCGGGTAATGTAATTTACATAAAGATCAGATTGACAATAGCAATCCCGCTGCCACCAAGGGACCCCTCTCTTTGGGAGAAAAGTTTCAAGGGTTAGGTTAAGTAAGAGGTTAGGTTAGGAGATATGTTAGTAGTTAGGTTAGGTTAGGGGCTAGGTTAAGTTAGAGGTTAGGTCAGTAGCTAGGATAAGGCTTAGGTTAAGTTGGAGGTTAGGGGTTAGTTTAAGTTAGAGGTTAGATCAGGGGATAGGTTAAGTTAAAGGTTAGGTTAGAGGTTAGTTTAAGTTAAAGGTTAGGTTAAGGGTTAGTTTAAGTTAGAGATTAGGTTAGAGGTTAGTTTAAGTTAGAGGTTAGATCAGGGGATAGGTTAAGGCTTAGGTTAAGTTAGAGGTTAAGTTAAGTTATTTTGTTATTATCCATAATCATTGGCGTATCTGCTATTATTCGGATCGAATGAGTGTATAGATAGTGAATACTTACACCTCTGCTCCGTGTACGTATTATACTTATGTATTTTAACCCCTAGACTTCATGGGTTCCGACCTAGGTTGGGTAGAAACATCAGTTCCGATTACAGTGAAGTTAACCCACATCGGCTGTGATTAGTTGCCGGATAGAGTCCTGAGACGGGTCAACCTCATAAGCTTGTAGAGATACGTGGTTCGGAGCCCACGTAAATAAGTAGGCCCCCCAGTGATAAAGTCTCAATTAGGATGCAAATCAGTGGTGAAACCTCTACTAATTTATTATTTTATTTATATCTGGTTATTCAATGCTATCGAATTAAATTAGATTAAATTCGTAAATTAAGGTAAAGTTTACTAAAAATTCAGTCACGAAAGATTTTAGGTTAGGTTGAGACAAGCATTTAGTTGATTCTCTTCGTATTTTTTTTTTCTTTTTTTTAAAGGTTTATTCGGAAAAGAATCTGGATGAGGCTCTTGACGACTTGAGGAGTTTGGTTTGCGAGACATATACAGGACCTTTGCCCAATGCCTGCCCCTCCTAAGTCAAATTTCAAAATAGAACGTTTTCAGGTGGCAAAGAATTTTGACTTAGAAGTGAAACTTCCTCGAAAGTTTTTATTGCTGAGAATAAATAAAACAACATTGTACAATAAATTTATACTTTGGACGGGAATTATTTAACCACTATATAATTGGCAATTTTTTTTATTGATTTTAACATCGACACTTCCTGTTCTCCTTTAGCTCACTGGTATTTTAAATACCAGGCCTCGTCTAGAAAAGTATCATCTGACTGGACCAACACTGTTGTTTACAACACCCTAAAGAAGTCAAGCTACCGCCCAATTTATTATTTTCAATTCTGTTATCTCTTCTGGCGTCCGCCAGAGGCGCCATAGCGGCCGAAATTAGAGAAAGGCCTATTTTTAAACAACAATAATATAAAACAATTGCACCACCAATAAATCGATATTGGAGTGTTCGGAAAGTAATTCCATATTTAATCGCTATGGATCATAAGACAACTAGGGAATGACTATGTTTGAATTGTAGCAAACGACATCTACTGTAACTCATGATTATCATCATTTATATTCCGTACTGTGTCGTTCTTATCTAGAGTCGTTATCTTCTTATGGAAGATAACGTTGTGGAGTGTATGTTTGTGCAATGAAGGCTCGTAAAAGTTATCTGCAGTCATTAAAACACCCTAAACAGCAATTGTGATCTTTCTGATAGGCTTTCTTTCTGGAAGAGAAACAATATTAGATGACCATACTTGGAAATAAACTGCTGAATTAGCTCCGTGCCAAATCACAAGATATTTAACGCAAAAGCTGAATCTCCTGTTCAACTTGTTCACGAACACGACTACAGTCGTCTATTGAAGAAATCATTAGAGCGACATTGGCCAGCTTTGGTGAACATAAAAGGTGTTGTCCTCAAGCATGGTTACAAGGAGGGTTCACTCTGCAGGACAAACATGAAAATATAAGATTGATTAATCCTTCCTTCCCACATATATGTAGTTCAAGAGCTAGGGCCATTTAATTAAATATATCGGATGTTTTATCGCTTATTTTGAGAAGGGTGTAGCTTCTGGGATTGTAAATAAGTAGTCTTAAGTTTGACCAATGGTAAGTGGAGGTGGTATTAACACATTTTCATCATTTTGCAACATTCACAGATTCTTCAAAAAATTGGGGGCAAGGAAAACATAAAAGACCATATCTGATAAGATATTTAATGCAGAATAGTGAGATAAGCACTAAAATTCTTATTATTGAAGTGATAAGCCCTCCATGTAATTAGAGCTCTTACGTGGCCCTCTATTGATGAAGCAACACAAAAAAACACCCGTGAATCAAAGTAGGCTCGTGTATGCAAGTTTTGAAAAGGATCTGGTACAGTTTAATACTATGTAGTGGTTATAATAGCTTTATAAATTTAGGTCATTTTGTGGATGTTGAAACTGATGTGTTGATAAACCCCGATCCAGATGGGTCACAAGTCTGAAGTAGTGCAAGGAAGCTGATTTATTGATGCATTGTATATATATATATATATATATATATATATATATATATATATATATATATATATATATATATATATATATATATATATATATATATATATATATATATATATCTCTTGTAATTTGAATTTACATTTCTTTCTCCTTTGTCTTTGGGGTGCCAACCCGAGAGGAAGTTACTAGGATGTCCAAGCTTACATGCACTCTGACAAGTAAAGGTCTACAACAAAAGAAACATCAACAGGTGCGGTCAAACAACAATGATTAGCCACATTTTTACCGCATCGGCCACGCCTAGGAATCGTTCTTCATCCACGCCAAGCAAGTGACTGTACCCAAATGGATGAATAGCGTGCCCCATGTGTGCTCGATACAGTGTGAAGGTGGGTACTCATTGCTATACCCACCGCATACCACCACTACGTACATTGTAGTTTTCCTTACCTCAACAGATGTTTTAGCCGTCAGTGTGTATTTTTGCAACAAAGTGCGCAGGAAGTTTGAAGGTTACCGGTCTCATGAGTCAACTGTGAACTCGACAGTGCCCATGCAAATGTCAATGAAGCACCACGTGTATTAAATGGTCTAATGATGGTAAAATTAGGTGGCATTGATTATAATTACTCCAAAAAAATAAACTATCATGAGTGCAAACGAGATTTCAAGATCAAAGTGTGTTTTGTCAAAGCAGGACAGCAGTAAACAATTGGAGGTGTCCAACATATTGGACATATACTGAAGCACAAATCTGTAACCAAAAGAAAGGTCTTGGTTATTGTATAAGTACAGGATGTCTGCAGTGGATATACTTATCAATGTGACTCTTATTTAGGTTCAAACGCTGGTGAAAATATAGGATAGGAAATATCGCCTGTGTCCATTAGTTTATCCATGTCTATTTGTATGGTATCGTATATGGTTTCTAATAGCATATATTTACTTATGTAGGTAGGTAGATTTTTGAAGCCTCGTTCAAGTAAAAACGTCAAATTTTTACAACACGTTCTCACCCGCAAAGCAACGAGCGGCGGCAGTACGGTTCAATGTTTCAGATTCTGACAAATTTCTATTGTGTACATAATTGTTGGTTATTTGCTCTAATTGAATAATTTAAAATAGTTTGTTTAGCAGAGTAATTTTAGCAATGGAGAAAACTAAAACCACTAGAAGTAACATTGTCGTAGAATTTAATGTTGAAAACTAACATGAAAAAAAAACTAGGTAAGTGTAAATGAGAAAGACAATGAACGCAGCCAAGACATGAAACTATTATAGTAATGGTAACAATCCTTGAAACTGTATTGGAGACAATTCTTTCCCACGCCAATAGACTATCTACCAGCCCTCAAATTCAAACGTTTTTTTTTTTAAGGGGGTGGGTATTAGATTAGAATAAAGATGACACCCGTCCCGGATGCAATGTCAAGAAGCCAAACCATTGCTATGGCAACCGCAAAAACTAGTTAATAATTTTATTCCCGTTATAAAAAGAGGGGGAATATCGAGTAGAATTGATTAGGAAGAGATTTGTCAGGTCATATGATTACCACCTGTCTCATATTGAGCTGTATAGAAACTCAGCTTCAGTGGTGGGAAGTATTTTGTTTGGATAGAAAGTGTTTTCGTGTGTGGTGATATAGAAGCAGAAACTGAAAAAATAGCAAAACGCTTGAAAATGCTGTAATCCATGTTGACGATCTGTTTGATGTTTTCAATGCTTAAATTATTCTGGTCTTCAAAATGTGACAAGGAGAAAGCCAAAAGAAAGGGGTTGTTAATAAACATGGCTACAACTCTTCAACCACTTCAAGGTTTTAATATAAATAATCTAACAAAGTACTTTTCCTCGGCGTATTTACAAAGCATTGGATTGCATCGTCCGAGATCGACAGAGGCAACGTTGCACTCGACATTTAGACTCACAAATAGAAGGCTCCGGATGGACTGCGTAATCCTCTGGATCAGATCCGTTTAAGGAGTTGTAATTTAATAGCTTAAGCTTGGCTGTATATTTCCAAGCTGTAGTAAGGCTTTAGCTGAAAATAGGGGAGTATAAGCGCAGTAGAGTTCAGTTGCCCCAATTTGATGAGAAAGATGGTCTAGCACAGTCAGAAGTTTTTATGTCTCGCGCTTTAACGAGCGGATGTGGGAGGACCAAGATAATCTTTGGTGGAATGTAACCCCTAAGAAGCAGATGATATACACAACATTCAAAGATTGGTGATAGTGGGTAATTGGCAGCGTTTCTGGTCAGCGCTGTGATTAATAGAAGAGGAGGCACTTGTTTTTTGTAGTTAAAAGACGGAAAACGTTGGTTTCAAACATCGGTCAACTTGGATGACTGTGGGTTGGACTTGCTGATGCACTACACGAGGTCGCGCCATCGAAAATTGCCTGATAGTGTCAAAGTTTTATTTCATAGAACATCAGAAGTTATAAGAAGAGTAATGAGTATTCGAAGAAAGGATTAATCCAAAACTAGATAATGATAAGTATAAATGGAGCCATAACCAGAAACCAACATAATTATAACACAGACAATAAAACAAAATCTCAATAAGAAATATTCGGGCCCTTGTTCTGAATGACTTGAGAACATTTTCGACCGCAGGACTTCCATAAGTTATCTATTGTGTTTTAATTAAGGTCCTGGCAGGCCAGTTTATCACGTCGATATTTTCAGCATCCAAAAACTGCATCGCCGTATTTGCTATGTGTCACGGAGCGTTGTGTTGCGTGCAAACAGACTCACGTACTCCCAATTTTCAGAGAGAAGGAATCACATCTTCTTGAAACAATTTCTTGCATGCCGCACCGTCTACTTTGCCGCGTAAACAGACAAGCGGACAGACTCTAGTGCTCGAAATCATGGCCTATACCATAACACCCCCGCCTCCAAATTTAACTCTCTTTTTTGTACATATGTAGCGTACGAGAACTGCAGGCGAGCGGCTTAAAAGCTTTTGTTGAATGAGTCTTTTTTGAGACTCAGGATGCCTGAGTAGATTCGCCTCTGGCTAACAGTGGTCCAGCGACGCGGGAAGCTGTTCGCAACTCGCCTATGCTATTATTTTTTATTTGCCCTCTTTCCTACTCCCCTCTATCTACACATATGGAAATCAATATTTCACCGGTACGATACTTTACATGTTGCTTCCTATTTAATTTGCTTTCTTCGCTGAAAAAACACTCCTACTACGAAAGAGTAGCGAAAGTCAAGTTAGGCGCTTTATTCTCTTTACATATGAGTGGTTTCTATGCAGGGGAGTGTTCTATGAATCCCACCGTTATTGGGCTGCGTGAAACGGTCTGGCGAGAAATATTCAGGTTCAGTTTTTCGGCAATTTGACATGAATTACAGACTCTTCTCTGAAATCGGCTCTTCATCGACATCTCTTGCATCGTGCGATCTGTAATTAGAATTGTTTTTCAAGAGCTAACCGTTTCCTTCGTCGATTCACAGGACGTGGTATCCTCATGGATCTTTATTATGTGTTAAATCATCCTTTTTAAACAATCGCAATGCCTAGAAAAGTAAAACGGTGTCCGTTCTTCACTCTTTCATTAGACAACCTGCTCTCGGAAGGATTTTTTGAGCTTAACTCGTCTCGCCAACATGAAATATGAGTAATATATCAATAGTAGTCTATATTACCCGTGGAACAGAGTTGCCAAACATACGTTATGCAGTTTTATGTATACATTAAAAGTTATGCGTTATCGTTCTCTAGTTTTGTAGTCATCCTTTTTATAATAAACAATACTTTCTCCATAACTCTTTTTATCCGTTCTTTAAAATGAAACCTTGACACTATCAGAGACAAATGCAATTTTAATGGAAATTAAACCTGTATGTTCAAGAAAATGCAGAATTTGGTATTCTTTTCTCAAGTTTTAGACGGAACTCTTTATTGCTGAAAAGGGCGAGATGAAATTGGGAAGGCGCTTACCGAATAGGCTACCCCGTAGCTTAGTAGCTACGTTAAAAAAGATTTGATAAGTCGCCCGGTTTTTCGTCTTTCAAACCGCTGTGATAAGCTCGCCGTTCTAGAACGAAGTTTTCTTTCTCCGCTCCTAAAGCTCTATCTATCGGAAGCTACAGAAGCAGGTAAGCTCCTCTCACCAGGGCCAGCAGTTATAATGAGTTGGAAGAGAGGACTGATAGAGAAAAAGAATTTCGGAAGGGTGACTAGAATCGAACAATTGATTACGAGGTCGCTGAGATCAACTGGGGCAGACGCCTTATCGAAAACACCAGTTCATAGGTTAAAAATGCTATGCTCAAACCAAGCATATAATTCCCTCCCTTTTCCCTCGTCACCCGCTACAATGTGAGGTCGTCACTCGTCGGCTCATAAGTAACAGATGATAAATCTAGGAATCTTGTTTACAACACCGTATTCATAACCAATGAGGAACAGTGAACGCTGAAGATATTACCTTGTGATACGCCTGGCTCTTAAGTAAGGGTTTTTGACTGTTATTCCCATCATCTTGCGAAAGCGTCATACGGCTAAAAATTCTTGATGAATGTAAAGAGCTATCCAGTGGAACAAACCCTGTGTAATTGTTCAAGGATAGCATATTAACGGTTGTGTCGTAGGATTTCTCAATATAAAAAAATAAAGCGAGTGACATCTTTTATTGATAGAAAACTGTTTAGATGTCACAGCTACGGAGTAGAAAAGAATCGGACATATATATATATATATATATATATATATATATATATATATATATATATATATATATATATATATATATATATATATATATATATAATCCGTTCGCATGATGACTATCTCAGGAAAAAATAAAATACTCTTTATTTTTTGAGATAGGTATATTCGTAAAATTGAGGTCAGTTTGTCTTCATGACATGTTCTACCGATCTCACTCGATGAACCCGCATGTGGCATCGATGAAAGCGTCCAGGCGACTTCGGAACCGGTCACAGCCCTTCGTCACTACCTCTCGTTTTAGGCCCTTGAAGGACCTGGTAATCCTGTCCCTCAGCTCGTCCTTGGTGTTGCAGCTGGATTTGTTGGTCTCTCGGTTCTACCGCGCCCCACACAGAGAAGTCGAGGGGTTACAGTCGGACAAATTAGGAGATAAATTGTCAGGTGCTGTGTGATCGAAGAAATTCTCCGACAGCCAGGCTTGGCCTGGATCTTCCGTCTAGTGAGGCAGGGCGCAGAGTCTTGATGCCACACGTAAGGCCTCCCTGCAGCTACTCGGTCGATCCAGAGCTTCACCACCTCCCTCAGAACATGGATATAGCCGTGAATAGAAATTTTATCTATAGGATTCTGGGTACGTCCTTGGATGCGACAGTGAGGTACCTGTATATAAAACAGCATGTTTTTTTTCGACGAGAACAATTTCTGCCAAGACCGTATAATTAACTACCAGAACAACTCACTGTTCGCCAACAAAACCGGACAAAGTGTGAAGGAGTACAAACTTTCTCTTCAACATCCATATTCATACAATAATATCACTTGAGTCGATACTCAAGCCTGATACACTTAGGAAAAGTTATGCGCAAGCTAACTGGGAGCTTTACAAAGAGATGCTCAAATCTTTAAGAAATAGATGAGGAGATTAAGATCTCCGATCTCCTGACTCCAGCTGATGAGAGATGCGTCAGCAGAACTCGCACCAAATGCTCCCACAACCTAGGCGGACGGACGAGATGAGCGATATCGTCCGGAAACATGGAGCAATCTATGAGGAAATCGGCAGGTCAGGGCCAAAACGAGAAAGCAGAGACTGTATGCGCAATCTAAGCTAGAAGCTTAAAGGCACAATTCTCGGAAACATAGTGATATCTAGAATGATATTATCAGTAGGTTGGATAGAGAGAGCAAGCCCGTACAGTTTTGGAGGAATATCGGAAAACTTAGGGGGTTGCCTCCAAAAGCCAGAATACGAGGCAAAGGCAACTCCTCGAAAACCTCGGCATGATGATACATAGGACATATACGCATCCCTAAGTGTCCCAATAACGAGAGATGGTTAATCATAGCTCCTAATTACGTTTAAAAGAGGGCGCTGGGCGGTCTTGACTCATGATGAACAACACGTGAACGCCCCACGACAAATAATTCAAGGCATCATCAATTCCATGAATGTTGTCCTGAATATAGGCTATTTCTCGGATGGGTATAAGATGGCTAAAATCATCTTTATCCTGAAAAGGCACAAGCCCCAAGACAAGCTGGTTAACGTCCACCCAATCTCTCTTCTGGAGATACTCGGCAAGATTTTCGAGAAAATCATGGCCGAAAGGCTGCAAGGTCAACTAAGTGAGTTTGCAGCGCACAACCCACAACATGGGTTCCGGAGGAAGAGTGGCGCATATACAGCCCTATCATTCCTAAAAGAGAAAAGCACCTATCGGGGAGCGAAAGGGTACTATGTTGACATTGTGATCAGAGACATGCGGAAGGTTTATGACAAGGTCTAGTTGGATCCCAGAAATGATCCTCTGCGACTTCACCATGGACAAAAGAGCATGCCTCATGACCGAAGGCCGCAGAGAACTCTAGTTCGAGCTAAAGACGGGCGTCTCCTAGGGAGGAGCCTAAGTCCATTGCTGTACCTGATCTACATCATCGACCTCCCAACTACGGTGCCTCGGGACGCGACTAATCTGCAATTCGTAGATGATATCACACAAATCGTCGCATGCGCGGAGAGGAATGGAAGGGCACAGGCAGCAGAAACCAAGTTTCGATTCAGAAACTTGGTAAAAAGGTCCGTGCAACATTGACCGATAGCATCATTTCGTGGCTACAGAGAAGAGGAAGCAAAATAAACATCCCTGCCAGACTGCGGGATAAAGTTACCCGCAGCAAAAGATTCCCGAGCAGTAATATCTGTTCCAAGGAACACATAATACGGACATACAGATAACAAACACATCGAACAATCAAAACACAAACATAACAAAAGGAAGAAAGAAGAAAAATATTAATGAAATATAAACTAGCACAACGCAAACAGCTAAACAGAAACTTCGCAACTACAAGGTAAACTGCCGAATCATGTTGAGTATAAAGGCTTTAAGGCTTGGAAAACAACAACCATAAACACACCAAAACAGAAATATGTGCATAACAAAGAACACAGAAAAGTTAAAAATAACATCTAAATAACTATGATATACAAAGTATAACAACACACAACAAAAATAAGTAATAACCACTTAAAAGTAAAGCGATGCCCTCATCACCAGCGTAAAACTCTCTTCCTTCCTTCTTCTTCTTGCTATTTTTTTTCTTTCACTATCAAAGTCTTTTCCACTCTTGGCACAACAATAAGAATATATTTATGATCATCTGTGAAGAAAAGAACAAGAAGGAAGAAATAATTATTTGAAGACCATTTCCACGCCATTGGTCTGTATAGAATAAAATAGGAAAAACGAAGTCATTATTATCTCGACACTGCTTGTTCCAGTCTTGCCATCCAAGCCAAATTGAAGTCAAAATCATCCGAAATTTCAACAAAGATCAAATTAGTCAGATTAATCTGATGGTGGTGTCATCTCAAATTTTAACCCCCCTACATCTCAGTAGGAAAACATCACTTCGATTTACTTCTAAGAAATAAGCCAATTGATCATAGTACCCATGCATCCCTACAAGATCACTGTGGGTGGGGATTATGAGCATTTGACTAGGGTGAACTAAATAAGAAGGAGACTATGGAAGAGTTTTAAAAAGCAATGGAAATGTGTGGGGTAGTTGGAATTTAACACTAATGTATTTATAGCATACGAGAAGTGGGGGAAGTGGGTTAAAAGCTTCGTTTGATGAGTCTTTTTTTGAGACTCAGGATGGCCGAGTGGATTCGCCGCTGGCTAACAGTGGTCCAGCAACGAGGTAAGCTGTTCGCAATTCGCCTACGCTATTATATTTTTTTTGCCCCTTTTCCCACTCCCCTCTATCTACAATCGTGCCCAGACCCGGAAAGGGGAGCGTTAGCCCTTGGATAACATTTCCAAACGGGCTCTCCTCATTTCTTCAAAATACGCTCCGCTTCTAGGAGGGGAGTTGTGTAGTGTACGAGAAGTGCAGGCGAGAAGCTTAAAAGCTTCGTTTGAATGAGTCTTTTTTGGAGACTCAGGATGGCCGAGTGGATTCGAGACTGGCTAACAGTGGTCCAGTAACGCTGGAAGCTGTTCGCAACTCGCCTACGCTATTATTTTTTCTTTGCCCCCTTTCCTACTCCCCTCTATCTTAAGTATTAATAGTTGTTATTAATGCAGTAATGGTTGTAATAATGCAGTATGCATAAACAGCTACAGTCGTTTGGAAAAGGATACTGAATTTAAATAAAGGTATTACATTTATATAACGCTTTATTTCACTTTTCAACACTATTGAAAAAAGACTTCTTGTTAAAGAGAACATGGAGAAGGAATGGCAATGCGTTTTCAAAGGAACGCTAACGAGGAAGAGTGTTGCCAGATTAAAACTGAGGAAAAATACTCAATGCAATTGTAAATATGAAAATTTTATCAACAACATGTGATTATTTTTGTAGGGATTAAATTATATATTAAAAGAAGAGTGTAACCCACTACAATAAGAAACAATTAAAATTCCTACTTATGCCTACGGAAATCACTTGAGGCTAAGGTTATATAATGAGAGGCTAGTTTTGGTTGTATGTTGGAATCAATAAGGCTAGGTCTTGATGCATTGAGGATATATTTGACAGAAACGAATAAGCGCCAATTGTGGCAACATTCTCTCGCCCTGAGGTCCTCAATATATCAATTACTTTTTAAAATATAAAATGACTTTGAATATTCAGACAAAACCGGATCGATAGTTCCTCTCTTCGGTTAAAGGGACTACATCGTAAGATGAAAAAAGACAATCAAAGACAGCTAAAAAATGAGCACTTTGAAGTTTTATGAAATCTTATAATGGGTTCACACGTATAGTATTAGTTCTCTTAGCCTTAAAAATTAATTAGTTTATTTTATAATAGTAAATACCGCTAACATTATAGTCTAACTTTCCTAACGTTAAAAAATAAACAGCTTCGTTAGACTTTTTATATTTTCTGCCATTTTCTTTCACATTTTTTTATTTGTATGACTAACTAAATCATTGTTTTATTTCCGTTAATTCGAGGAAACTCAAAACCGTTTTAAAAATAAATAAAAGACAGGAATATAATAATTTGGGTTGTATAATTAAAAGAAAATTCGTGTAGAAGTCTGTAGGTAACAATTACAATCCCATTGTTCTCTATTTATTTAATATAAATCGGGTTTAAGGTATGATTAAAAAGATAAATTTGTGATTTGAGCAAAAAATGAGTGAAATAGTGGCATTTGGCCCACATTTAAGGAATGTTTCAAGATGTCCCATTTCTGTTCATCAAATGTCTAAAACTTAGTTCTTAAATGAATTTGATCTTACAAAAACAAATTAATATAATAGCTTTGTTTTATTTTTGTAAGAATTAATATAACTTTAATTAAAAATAAGACATATACAATGAGCGAAATTCTAAAACTTCTATTTGAATGTATTAAACGGTCTAAGTTTTAATTCATTTTGCATATCGTATGCCATAAATATGAATTCATTCTTTCGGAAAGAGATTAAAAGGAAATATTTTATTAATTACTTGTGGATAAAGTGTCTATAATAATGTTAAAGAGTGTAAAATAAATCAATGTATGAATAATGTACAAATTTAATGTTATTTGATCTCATATAGAATGTAGAAAAATTATTTTCATATGTAATTTGCTAAATACCGCTGAGTGTGTGAGCCTATAGGTGGTGAAGGGTGGCCAAACCGAGGATTAAGATGGCGGACTTTTTATTTTTGATGGGGAACTCACCAGGCTTCTTCTTCTCCTCTTCTCCGCCCTTCGAGGGGTCACCGGTTAAAGAGTCTACCTTCTTGGGAGAGGAGCACCCCATAACCGGTGACAAGGCCTTCTTCTTCGGGCCTACTTAATTTTTAGGCTGGAAGCTAAGAACGGATGGACTTAAGAACGAATGGATAATTTTGAGTCTCTGTGTGTGCAGAATGTTTCAACCCGTCCAGTTATATTTGCCCCAATTAGCGGGCGTAACTTCATTTTTATTTTTTTACTAATCTGGGGGTAGGCCGGAGCTTACGGTGTGAGAAGTATGTTCGTGTGTGCTTTGTTAAGACTGCCGGGCGGAGTTAAAAGGGTGTGTACGTGTTCAATTTGGTCATGTGTGTATTGCATTTGATCGCTTTATCGAACCGGCATTCATAGCCAGTGGTAGGACTGTTGATTTTGTCGTTTCGCAGGTCCACATCAACTTTAACTGGCCAGATTAGATGGCACCCTAAGTTTACCCAGCTGCCTCCATTATCTTTCGTCGAGACCTTTTCGTCTCACAGCTGTTTCCATGTGTGTGTGTTTTTGTGTTTTCGCGTGTGATCCTCCAAACTATTCGCTTGCCTTTCTTACACTCATGTTTTTCTTAATACACGTACACTTGTACTAAAAGTATTTCGCTCTATTCTGCATTGGTTCATTGCTACTACATGGCATGTTATTTCAATAGTTAATATGTGTGCCCAATTTCAAGATTTCATAGGTCTAACAGGGTGCTCATTTGTGAGGTTCCTCGTTGAGCCTACTTCACCTTGCTACAGGCCGTTTATGCAAAATGGAAATTGGAAAGTGCCTCAATAATAAGACTCAAAATCTAAGAAGAGAAATATATCTGATGAGAGAGTACCAACAGAAGAGGTTTTCACGGAATGAAGAGAGTACTCAAAAAGAAGAAACTTCAAGTTTGCAAGAATAACGAATCCCGAATCTAGAGAAGAAAACCTTATCACCAATTATGGGGGTGCTCCTTTCCCAACAAGGTAGACACATGCAGAACTTGTCCCCATCTTATATCGAAGGATGGTTTAAAATAAGAAAATGGTTCGCTAAGAGAGCATCAAGCTGCTCTCACGGGGTGGTAAAATATCGTGGATTTTTGCTGCCTTACCACCCGAGACGGTGGATCGCTTTACATCTACAAGCATCTCTAAGGAAAGATACTCTATTAAGAACAAAAATCATTAGGCTCTGTCAGACTCTTTGGCAAGAGTAATTGGGAAGCTCTTTTCTCCACACCGTACTACCATCAAGGAACTTGGAAGAGCTGCGATGAACCGCTATAAGTGGGTGTAGGTAAAGAACTGACGCGACAAAAGTTTCTCCAGTTTCTACCTACGAACACAGCACCCATCACCGACAATCAAATGGGCTTAAAAGTGAGTCAAGATAAAGTCAACAGACGAATTCAAGTCATTAGTCCGGGTTCAGTGTTTTGAAGTTCTAATAATAGTGTTCCGAAAACCAGTATTAGGGGCAAAACAAAAATGCAAGTGTAAATTCAGTACCTATTCAGTTTTAATAGTGTAAATAGTCCAGAATCCAGTGTCCAGTAATACGAACAATAATATTAGGTTTTTTTTTAGACCAAATGAGTACCGTCCTATCATTACTTTTAATTTAACTTCGTAATATTGAGTTCCATTTAGAGAGAATTCGTGGAGTGCATAAACACAGAGTAATGTAGCGAAAAGAGGTTTTGTTTGCGATGAGGAACTGCAGCTACTAAATGCGAACGTTTAATTAAATGATGAACGTTTGACATAACCTAAAGAACATCAGAATTGGTAAGCACTCTGAAATTTATGCTCTGTAGTGAAGAATAACAAATAAATGAAATAAAGAAAGTAAATAAAAAGTTGTGTTGCGGGCACAGAATGTGATGGATACATGACATAGTATAATACAGAAACCTCAGGAGCACTGAGCATTTGAAAATATATGTTGCACAATAATAATAAAAAAATAAAAGTGAAAAAAAATAAAGTTTTGATGCGCACACATATACAAATAAGATTTATTCACATTAAAGAGTTGAAGAGTGTCAGTTCTGCATCCGAAGGTTCCAAAGAACTATATATATATATATATATATATATATATATATATATATATATATATATATATATATATATATATATATATAAACTCAATGGCGAGGTATGATATAGAATAGTGAAACCACTGTATAGGAGCCAAAAGTATGATTTACGAGACTAGTTTAATATATATATATATATATATATATATATATATATATATATATATATATATATATATATATATATATATATATATATATATATATATATATATATATGAAGACACTGTTTTCCCCAATAGCGAGTAAATTAGTCTACAATGAAACCACTTTTTGAGCACAAAGTTTATTGAACTGGAACTAGTTTCGGTATGAAGTTTTTTCATACCATCGTCAGTCGTTAACTGAGAGAAATTGAAAAAGAAAATGTAAATACTAAATTATAAAAAAAAACGGCAACTGACATTAATCAGGAGGCGTTAGTTTTAGGTGATTAACAATATTTTTTAAAATGAGGTCAGATACATATCGGCTACATTTTGACAATGGTATGGAAAAGTTCATACCGAAACTAGTTCCGGTTCAATAAACTTAGTGCTCAAAAATTGTTTAACTGTACACACACACACACACACATATATATATATATATATATATATATATATATATATATATATATATATATATATATATAATATATATATATATATATATATATATATATATATATATATATATATATATATATATATATATATATATATATATGGTGACCCCCCCCCCCCAAAAAAAAAACGGGCCTACACACACTTTTTGTGATATATCCTTCATTCATTCACTAATCACCCTTACTTTGCAGGACATGACAGAAGCAACGCCTGTGAACACAACTAGATATCAATGGGAGTTCCAGCAAAGAATATACTGGGTCAAACATTACTACAAGACAGGCTCGTTTAAGAAAGTGCAGGACATTTTTGTGCATCAGATCGAATGAGACCCCCCTCCCCCATAGCAGAATTCAGGACTGTGTGGTGGACCACTTCGAGAAATATGGGGCAGTGGATAACCTCAATGCAGCCAGTGACAACCGTCCAAAACATTCAGGACGCCCCAGCTGAGTTGGTCGAGAGCGTGAGAGAGTCAGTTCAGGAGTCCAAAACCCTCTGTGCGCAAGCGAAGTCAGTCCCTCGGTATATCCCGTGAGACTTGCAGGAGAGCATTAGTAATGGGTGTAAAAGCCTACCCATACAAAATACAGACGAAGCAGACCCTTACAGTTTCAGACAAGGAGCAGAGAAAGGTTATAGCAGTCAAGGTACTATAGAAGATTTAGGAGACCCCAACTTTCCTTAACCTCCTTTGGACCTCAGATGAAGCTCACTTCCATCTTTAAAGAAAGGTAAACTCGAAGACAAATGTCTTCTGGTGGACCTCCAGACCAAAGGAGGTAACCATCGCGCTCCTACATTCCCCTAAGTGCACGGTATGGACTGCAATCTTAGCCAGAGGCATCATCGGACCATTCTTCTTCGAGGAACCTGATGCGAAAATTGACAGTCACCAAGGAGCGGTATGTTTAGGTCCTCAAAACTTTCAAGAAGGAGCTGCAGACCCTGTTCCCGTATCTCATGGGGAAGTTCTGTTTCCAGCATGATGAAGCAAGCTCTCACACTTCAAACCTGTCCCGAGATTGGCTGAAAGAGAACTTTGGTGGCCGTGTGATCAGTCTCAAGACAGATTTTGAGTGGGTAGATCACAGCCCAGATCTAACCCCCCAGATTTCTTTTTCTGGGGCTACCTTAAAGACCAAGTGTACGCAGGGAGACCCAGGATGGCCAAGTGGATTTGCCGCTAGCTAACAGTGCTCCAGCGACGCGGGAAGCTGTTCGCAAGTGGCGAATCCCCTCAGCCTTCCTGAGTCTCAAAAAAGACTCATTCAAACGAAGCTTTAAAGCATCTCGCCTGCACTTCTCGTACGCTATAAAAATTTAAGATGTGAAGTGAAATGAAGTAAGTCAAATAAATATGAAATAAAAGATGACTACGATGGACTGTAAATTGGGATCTGCAATACGAGAAGTAAATAGAATTATGACCTATTCTCTTATGGCAGTAAAGCAATGCCTATGGGCATTCCTATAAAAAAATCTCCTGGGAAACTTAAATATGTATATACATCCATTATTATGTAAAATTCATTATGCATTATTTTAACTTGTCAATTTAATCATTTAATTATTTTACTTTAACTTTAGTAATTTAATCATATAATTATTTTACTTTAACTGTTAATTTAATCATTTTAATTAACTTTGTCTATTTAATCTTCCAAATTAAATTACTTCAACTTTTGTAAAACAAATCATTTATATTAAACTTAATAATTAATTAATTCATTTATTTTCTTGTCAATTTAATTAACGTATACTGTTCCAAACAACATTTCTTAAATTTCACACACAAACAAACAAACACACGTTCCCAGCTCGACCAAATAAGCACGCGAACTTTCCCATTTGACTCGCCGATCTCGTCGTCTAAAGGTCTGTAACCATTCTTTCTACAATTATTAATTTACCTCCAAATAAATCATACTGAGTTTATTCCACTCTCACATTCTTTGCAAACGACAATACGAGAGTAAGTCCTAATTATTTTTACTTCTCCTTGCAGTCCCAATTCACAGTCCATTATAGATACTTTAAAATACTCTAAATTACTACACTATATTACTTACAACTCAATATTATTTACTATATCAAAGATACTCTATTATACTCTATATTACTATATTATTATTATTTACTCTATCATTCACTCTATATTGTTTCACCATATTATTCACCATATTTACTTAACCTCCTTATCTCTGTACATTCGTTGAATTTTATAAATATATTTATATAATTTTCTTTCTTAAAGCCCAAGTCTTTATTCCAAAATTTACTTCGCTGTCGCATTAGGCCTAAAGCTAACGGCAGACATCTTCGATCAAACAAAATTTATGGTTATGGTTTTCGAAACGCTATCTAGGGTGATTTATTAACCGAAGATAAATCACATTGATAATCATACAGTATAGCAGTTTGCAGAGAATTGTGAGAGGATGTGGAATTAAACTATGTATGATTTGTTTGGAGATAAATGAGTAATTGTAGAAGGAATGATTACCGACCTTTATGCTGAGAATGGCGAGAGACGAATGGGCTATAGTCGTGTTCAATTTGGTTGAGCTGAAAGCGTGTGTTTGTTTGTGTGTGCGTGAAATTTTGAGAGATGTTGTTTGAACCAGTAGTACGTTGAGTGAATTCAGTTTTTCGTCACAGGATATTTGAATTATTGAAGGTTACATAAAATAATTAAATTGTAGAAAGTTATGGATAAATTAATTAAATTGACAATTTAAGTAAAAGAATTGCATCATATGAATTTTATACATAATAAATGATATATATATATATATATATATATATATATATATATATATATATATATATATATATATATATATATATATATATATATATTTTAGTTTCCCAGCAGGTTTTTATTATAGGAATGCCCAGAGGGCATTGCTATAACACTCAGCGAGCGGCTTTAAAGCTTCATTTGAATAAGTCTTTTTTTGAGACTCAGGATGGCCGAGTGGAATCTCCACTGGCTAACAGTGGTCCAGCGATGCGGGAAGCTGTTCGCAATTCGTCTACGCTATTATTTTTCTTTGCTCCTTTTCCTACTCCCTTCCATCTACAATGGTGCCCAGACCCGGGAGGGGGAGCCTTGGATAACATTTCCAAACGATTTCTCTTAATTTCCTAAAAATACATTCCGCTTCTAGGAGGAAGTTGTGTATCATACAATAAGTGCAGGCGAGCGGCTTAAAAGCTTTGCCTGAATGAGTCTTTTTAAACTTAGGATGGCCGAGTGAATTCGCCGCTGTCTAACAGTGGTCCAGCGACGTGGGAAGATGTTCGCAACCCGTCTATGCTATTATTTTTTCTTTGTCCCCCCTCAACTACTCTCCTCTATCTACAGCTTGAATTCATCTTTTCATTTTCCTGTGGGTTAATTTTCATATATATATATATATATATATATATATATATATATATATATATATATATATATATATGCAACAAAGCCCACAGGGAAAATTAATACGAGGATTCCAAGTACTTTCGAACTTTATTTCGAGTTCTTTATTAAGGAATAACAAAAGTATTGAAAATTGCAATATTTATAAGGATGATACAGAGGAGAGGGAACGCCCACAAAAAAGCAAAATACCAATCAACAAAATGAATTAATAAAAAATGGAAACCTTAGGAGGAGCGGAGATAAATACAAACTAAGATCATTAAATTCGGTAAATTTAAAAGTCTAAAGGTTGACAAGAGGATTAAAATACCGCCTAAGCAATTAGGGAGGGAGAAAATCTGAGCGAGAGATTAACCTCATAGATCAGGATTGAAAAACCAAGGTAGAATAAGTACAAATGTTTTAAAGACTTGACTCAAATGATAATAAATACACAGACATAAACATAAGGGTACATAGATGCACAAAAAATAAAATTAAATAGTTTATTAAGATTAATATAAATATTTAGTCTCAAATTAAAAGTTTCGACAGTGCATTGTGAATATAATTTTAAAAATAACCATCGAGTTTATATAAGCCAGTACTTAAATTAAAATTTGGGAATTTACTAATAAAGGTCGATTCAATGATATTTCGGAAAATTGTATCGTTATTATGACAGATGATTTTTGAAGAATTCTAATAAATATTGTGATTAAGATATGACATGAACATAAAATGAGCTGCTTTCTTCGCCACGACGGACATTATATTTATGCAGAGAAATTCGTTTCTTTAAACATTTACCTAATTGGCTAAAGTAATATTTAGAGCAATCGATAAATTTTACGCTATATACATTACCAATAGGGGAAGGGGCGTTCTTGACTAATGGTTTAGAGATAGTATTATTATAGTTAAATACTACACAAATGCCTAGAGATTTGAACATATGAGGGAGTGAAACAAAGGATGGATTAAAAGGAAGTACAAGAGTATTCTTGTTATTAAAAGGCGTGCGAGGTTCAAAACGAAGAAAAGATTTTTTAGCTAACTCAAGGCATTTATTAAGGAAATGAAAAGGATAGCAAAGTTTATGGCCGATGTCAAAAATTTTGGAAACTTCAGAGTCGAAGAATTCAGGACTAACTACACGAAGTGCAAGGAGAAACATTGAAATAAAAATTGATCTTTTGACTTTAATATGGTGAGAGGAGTAAAAGTGAATATAAGAAGAAGAATTAGTTGATTTCCGATAGACAGAGAAGTTGAAACCAGAAGGCATGCGGTGTATTGATTAATCAAGAAAAGGAATACTTTCATTCTATTCTATTTCAAGGGTAAATTTGATGGAAGGTACAAGGGAATTAAGTTTGTTCAAAAAAAGAAAAATATTTTCAGAATTGGGCCACAACCAAAGGATATTATCCTAAAGATAAATTGTATAACGTTGAATTACCTATAACCCCTAATTTATTCTTAGAACTTATCTTCCTCTGTACCAAAGACTGTGCATTTACTTTCAATGGTAAATTCTTTCGCCAAAAATTTGGTTTCGCTAACTTATATATGGAATTTTTCGAAACGGTTTTCCTCCCCTCTATTATAGATTTCCCTATAATCTGGTTTCGCTATATTGATGAAATCCTTTGCTTGTGGCCCAATTCTGAAAATATTTTTCTTTTTTTGAACAAACTTAATTCCCTTGTACCTTCCATCAAATTTACCCTCGATATAGAACAGAATGGAAGTATTCATTTCCTTGATTTATTAATACACCGCACTCCTTCTGGTTTCAAATTCTCTGTCTATCGGAAACCAACTAATTCTTCTTCTTTTATTCACTTTTACTCCTCTCACCATATTAAAGTCCGCCCAGAATCATTCCGAAGCTTGAAGAAAAAGGAAGTAATAAACTCAAAATTCTCCTCAAACGCTTGGACTCAGCCGGACAGAAAACTTCCGAAGTTTGCAGTTTGCGCCACCTTAACGACTACTCTCTTCAAGTAGGTCCTCGCCCATTGTTGGCTGACCAAGGAGAGGCAGAATCGTGCCCCGCGCTTAAACGATTCCTCTCCTACCTGTGCAAGTCTGGCAGGAAAAACTCACATATCTGCTCTAGGCCCCATCCCAGTAAAACGCGATGTAAATTTGTGACCAAACCTGGGGCAGTTTATGACTCTAGAGTCAGATGTAGGAGTAATCAAAAGGTCTGTTAATTCAAAACGCTATTCAGATTTCTTACTTCCTACTCTGACCGAAGATCTTGGAATGGGGAGTATATTCAAGCCTGTGCGTTGTTTAATCGATCTAGCGAGCCAAAGGTCATACATCTCTGAATCCCTAGCTTCCCAAAATCTAGAGGAACTACTCTCGTATTTTTGTACGATCAAAACACTCATCGGGTCAAAATCACATGCATGGGGGAATTGGAGGCGGTCTTTCGCTTCGGATCTCTCCAAATGTCGATCAAATTCTTGGTCGATTCCAATTTAAACCTGGGCTTTACTTTAAAAGGAGGATAGCTTGGATTGGTTCCATTCCGTAGTGTGTTATCCCCCGTCTCTCTCTCTCTCTGGACGGGTATTCCCTAGTCTATCGAAGAAAGAGCGAGTGGTTTATGGATATACGAGGGGGTAGAGGGTCTTTACGCGTCTTGGAGAGTCAGGACGCCGACCGCCCCGCCCTCCCCCTACCATTATCACCCCTCCCCCCCCTCTCTCTCTGGCTGCCCTGTTCGTTGGCGATCGGAAACGGTGGTCACGAGTGTTTTACTGTTATATGAGGGGGGGAGAAGGTCTTTACGCGTCTTGGGGAGTCGGGACGCTTACCCACCCACACACCATTATAACACCCCCCCCCCTCTCTGGCTGTGTTGTCCGTTGGCGATTGGGCACGACAGTCCATAGTGGTTTAGGGGGGGGGGGGGTAGCGCGTCTGGATGCCTACCGCTCCCGTTCTCCTTCCACCTTAATCATCCCCCAACCCTCCCCCCCTTTCGGTTCCTCGAAAACTCACTTGCAGGAGGGACTTCCAGACACAACAGTTCAAAAGCTGGATGAAGAAACAACTCTCCAAATTAACCTATCAACTCGAACTCTTGGACTCTGCTCACAACAGTTCCGAAGTTAGAAGAAGAAACAACTTTTTCAAATTCCTCTTAAAACTACTCAAACTTTTGGATTCTGCCCAGAATAATTCCGAAGATTGGAGAAGAAGGAACTATTAAACTCAAAACTCTCCTCAAACGCTTGGCCTCGGCACAACAGATAACTTCCGAAGTCTGCAGTTTGCGCCACCTTAACGACTCCTCCCTTCAAGTAGGTCCTCGCCCGTTGTTGTCTGACCAAGGTAAGCTTTTGTATAATTAAACTAGTCTCTAACTAACGAGAGAATTCGGAACTTAATATCGTTTCGGATAATCGCTGGAGAGGCAAACTTATCCTTCCAAATCATTCGGAGACGAACGCCTCTTATCAAAGCGCCCCACCTTGCTTAGAGACTTGAATCATTCGATCGATTTCAATGGAAGTGAAATGGTATTTAAATCGGCTAACTATATTAAGAGAAGAATCGTAGAATCGAGCTTGATATCGTCAATCCCTAATTTATATCTATCTGAGGGTCAATTTTATTTTAATCCTGTAATACGAAAGCAAGTAAACAAAATAGTGAAATGTCAGCCCTTCAATATGTTTATCCCCCCCCCTCCCCCCTGATTAGCCTCAAGTAGGGGATTGGGGGGAAAAAGGGGGGATCTTTCACGACCTGACCCTGTATTATGTATGTAAGCACTTTTCTCATATTTTCTATCCAGTGTCAGTTGAAAAAGGGCGTGAGATACACCGAAACTGTTCTGAATTAAATTGTCTTCGGAGAATTTGGTTTAATTCCTCATATATATATATATATATATTTAGGTACGAGTTTTTCTTTTATGCATGTTTTATGAAAACCAGGTCTAGTAGAACCTTGATTAGCTTCTTTCTTTGCTTTTCTAATTTCCTTATTATTCTTTTTCGTCTTGCGAAAGGCTATAGATAAGTGTTCCGATATTCATGGTTTATTTTAGCTAGCTGAGCTTTCGGTCACGTTTGACCGGCTAATAAGTGAAGCGAATAAAGTGAAGGGAGGTGTACATTTTCAAAAACTCACAGGCGAGTTTACTCCAGGTTAAATGTATGTTAATGTTCATCACATAAAAATAACAACCTCTTAAGACCGATAATCTCGCAAATTCCCATGCCAACATATAAAATTTCAAAAGAAATCAACAAAATTATCAGTGACTACATCCCAAATGAATATTATATTAAATCAACAGATGAATTTACTGATATAATTCACACTACAAAACCAGATGGAATCATAGCCTCATTGGACGTAGAAAGCCTCTTCACAAACGTACCCACCGAAGAAACAATAAACATAATAATTGACGAAGTATATAAAAACTCGAACAAACCTGCTCCTAAATTAGACCCCAACATATTGAAGAATCTTTTAAAGGCGTGCACAATGGAAGCACCATTTCGCGCACCTAACCGAAAATTCTACAAAGAAGTTAACGGAGTTGCAATGGGCTCACCACTCGGACCCACTTCTACATAGGTCACCTAGAAAAAGAAATATTAACGGAGAATCATCTAAAACCTTCAACCTACTGCCGTTTCGTTGACGATATACGAGTATATCTTGTAATTAAAGATGAAAATCAACTGAAAAGACTTAAAACAAGAATGGAAGAGCACTCTGTACTAAAATTTACGTACGAACTCCATTCTAACGGAAAATTACCGTTCCTTGATATTGAAGTGACAACAAGTGAAAATAAATGCACAACCCAGGTATATACTAAGACAACGAATTCTGGGAATTATCTCAATGGAGATGACGAATGTGCAGAAAGATATAAAAAAATGTCATAAAAACATACATTAGACGCGCATACAAATGCAGTTCGTCATGGGTATTGTTCCATAACGAAATTCAAAGAATAAAGCAAGTTCTCATCAATAATGGTTTCTCCAACACTATGATGGACAAAGAAATAAATACATTCCTGAAAAAGAAAAACTTACATGAAAATAACACTAATAAAAATGAAGACAATGAGAAGCACTCAATAAATATCTTCTATATGAACCAAATGAGTGAATCGTATAAAATCGAAGAAAGAACAATCAAGAATATTATACACCAAAATACAAAATGTCCCAATCCAGAAGAAACGCTACAAGTCACAATATATTATAAAATCAAAAAAATAAGTAATTACCTCATTATCAACCACACAAGTACGAGAAAAGAATTAAAATTTTCAATGCAATTTATGAATTCCCCTGTCCGCATGAAGATTGCAAGCTTCACAATTCAAATAAATACATTGGAATGACAGGCACATCCCGATCTCGTAGACTCACCATGCATCCACAAAACGGCGAGATCAAGAACCACTACATGCAACATGAAATTCAACTAACACGAGAAATTTTAGTACAAAACACCATTATCAAAAGGAGAAATGACCGCAAACGCCTCCATATCCTGGAAGCGATCCTAATCCACCAAGAAAAACCGAAGATTAATGCCCAATTGACCGCCACCCAGCGAACCTTAAAACTCTTTACGGATTAACGGTAAATAATGACCGAAATTCCATTCCCAAATGTACATTTTCTAACTCCTTCCTGTTAACCACCTTCCCCCTTCTTTTCATTATCCAAATTATATTTAGTATATAAATGTAATGCCTTTAAATGTTTAACCAGTGTAAAATTAATTCGCTCAGAAGATGGTCAAACAGGACCGAAAGCAAAGCTAGCTAAAATAAACCATGAATATCGGAACACTTATCTATAACCTTTCGCAAGACGAAAAAAGAATAATAAGGAAATTAGAAAAGCAAAGAAAGAAGCTAATCAAGGTTCAACTAGACCTGGTCTTTAATAAAACATGCTTATATATATATATATATATATATATATATATATATATATATATATATATATATATGCGGTTAGGTTAGGGTAATAATGAGAATACCTTAATCCGTTAGAAAAGTCTCCTGGAGTCCCTCAACCCTCGTCACAGATACGACTAGGCAATCATCATCCATTTCTCTAAAAAGAGAAATTTCAAGAAGCCTTTTGTATAAACTAACGTTTAATTTAACAGAAAACACAATGCGAATGTCCCCGCGGATCTTTGCCCTTCTCTTTTTTTTAATTTGAAAATTAAACAATAATATTTAATTTACTGTGGTTAGGTAAGGGTAATACTAAGAATTCCTTAATCCGCTAGAAAACTCTCTTGGAGTTCCTCAACCCTCTTCAAGAGCGTCACATATACGACTAGGTAATCATCCATTTCTCTATAAAGAGAAATTTCAAGACATTTTTTGTATAAGCTAAGGTTTTCAAAGATGTATGAATCATTTTCTCGCACCAAAGAAGCTATTGCCTTCGCTGTTTGTTTGGCCTATCCGTTTCCTGGCTCTCCTATCTGCGCACCTTGGACGCACCATTCACTCCCTGTGGGTTCAATGAGGTAGCAGAAGTTGCATGATTCTTGTTAACCTCTCGCTCTATTTCATATTCTCAAAGGCGGTATAGTACGTTCTCTTGCGAACTGCTCGGTGTTTACTTCTCTGTCCGCCAGTACTTGGGAATGAGTGATTTTGGTTTTGGACTCTTTTTGTTAATTGGAAAAAGGTTTTCGTGATAGATACATAAAACCCTTCATATTGTAATTTTGTAATTATATTCCTGTACCGTCTGTCTGGAGTATCTGTGTGTGAGTCTTGGGCCTTTCTTTCCTTTGTCTGGTCCAGGCTGGACTCCGGTTGGTGGGCACTACCAGGAAAGAATACCATTTAAGAGGTGCTTTACTACCACTAGTTAGCGTAAGCCAATGGTTGATACACTCTTTGTCCGTTACAATTTGTCATTGCATTCTGAGGTTGTTGCTCCTCATTTGGATTTCATTATGTAACGCATGATTTTCATTTGTTATGCCCCTAGTTCTCTTACCCTCATCGGAGCATTGTTTCTTGACAAAAAAGTTGATTCTATTGAAATAATTTAAATAATTTCAAACCTATCGATTATTGACAAGAATAGTCTACATGTGAGAACTCCCACTGCACTCGGGACTGGGAAGGAGCAAATCTCTCCAGAACCTTCAAAATTTCAGCAATTAAGAAAGATCTTCAGGTAGATTGAGGATGAGGGGAACGCAACGCTCTAAACTTCAGATGCGGCATAGTTGACCATGCGTCAACTTTAATCTAATTGCAATGTAAACTCGTAAATATATTTAACTACAGAAATTAAAGTTTAAATCGCGGGGATACAATTTTCTTAACTTGTTCTTTTGATACAATAGGGTTGAATCCACCTATTGCTTAGGTCATAGTGACTAATTGAGTGTGCCATAGATAAGATTGGTTATTAAGGAGAGTATGTCCATCTTCTACTACATCTCCTTCCCTTTTTTTTTGCGCTGCTTAGAATTGAATTGAGGCTTTACACTAGTTTGTGTACCATTGCCATATCGAGATGGTATTAGTATTTGTAACGATCCTATCAGTAATTGAAAAAGTGAACGGATACTCTCCTGAAGCGGAGAAACAAACAATGGTGCTACGATTTGAGTGTGGGAAAAAATATATAGGTGATAAGAGAATAAGAATAGTAAGAGCAACAAAGAAAGGTAAACCTGAAGATCCATACCCCGCGAACCCTACTATGGGTTGCTATATGGGGGGGGTCGTCCTCCCCTGTTCGCTACGCTCGCCCTGAGGAACAAGTAATGAAACAAGTTAATCACACAGTTGTGTGAAAACATGTTGGTAGGTGGAATAAAGGCAAATATGTCGATTATCGGCGCGAACGATGGTACGTACTATTTCGTCCGTGTTCCAAAATGTTTCACGTTCTTGGAGTACATTTAAGTTGACGGCTCGTGTGGGGGTAAACACAATGGGGAGACTAAACTACGATGATCCTGATTTTCATTAAATTGGGGGGGTCTGGTGGGCACAGCCCCCCAGTATATAACCCTAATTGTTTATAGAATAATAATTCGAAAAGGACTCAAACGCGCATGAATATTCCAACACGAGTGAACGATAATATTTACACACAAATTTTTTTCCGGCTGGGCCGCTAATCTACATATTTACTGGGGGCACAGCCCCCCAGTATATAATCCTAATTGTTTATAGAATAATAATTCAAAAAGGTGTGTGTGATGCTTGTGGAGTTGAAAGGAGAGTGAATGTAACTGAATGCCGTGTGTGTTTTCTGGAAGGGGAGGTTAGGAGGTTGAGTGGGGAATGTAAGAGGTTGAATGATTTAGTGTTTGAGGTGAGAAGAGATGCAAGTGTGCGATTGAAGGGTGAGATTAGTGCTAAGAGGGTGGAAGATAGGGCTAGGACTGGGAACAGTGTGGAAGTTGTGAGTGATGATGAATGGTGGGTGAAAATGGATAGGATAGATAAGTTAGGACAGGTTAGGTGTGTGAATGAGAGGGACATAGAACCTGTTAGGTTGACTAACAGATTCAATGTCCTGAGAGAGGAAGAGTGTGAAAGTGATTTGCCTGGGGTGATTGTGGATGAAAGCAGGATGGGTGGTAGCGTGACTGAGAGCAGGAGGGAGGGTAATGTTAGGCCAAGACAGAATAGGAGAATGACTGAGGTGCTAGTGATGGGTGACTCTCAGATTAGGTATTTAGATAGGAAGTTGAGTGATAGCAAGTGGAAGGGAATGAGAGTTTGTCTGCCGGGTGCTGGTGTAAGTGATGTTTGTGAGAGGTATGATAGGCTGGTTTCTGGGTGTGAGAGGGATGCAGTTGTGATTACGCATGTGGGAGTGAATGATGTAAAGAAGGTGGGTACATGTGAGTTACGTGAGCAGTATAAAAGGTTAGTTGAAAGGATGAGTAAAAGCAGGGTAAAAGGTGTTGTTTCTGGTGTGCTTCCGAGATTGGATGTGGGGGTAGAATGGTTGTCGCGTGCAATTGGTTTGAATGAATTTGTGAAAGGACTGTGTGAGGAGCTAGGATTGGTGTTTGTAGATGTCTGGGGAGGGTTTTACGGGAATAGGAGGTTGTATGCGATGGATGGGCTCCATCTTAGTCGGGCAGGTGTTGAGGTTCTATGGGGGGAGCTGGATAGTGTGATTAGGTCCTTACGGGTGGGAAACTAGAAGCTGTTAGAGGTAAGGGAATAACAGGAATAGAGGGCAGGTGTAGGAAATGGAAGGGATGCAGTGATAGAGGAATAGCTAGGGGAGTGGGCATACTGATGCGTTATAGGGGGACTAATGCACAAGTGAATGAGCGGATAACTAGGAATAAAAAAGCACAATGCAATGAAGATGGGAATAATAAAAAAAACTTAAAAATATACTACACAAATGGTCGGAGTATAAGGAATAAGATAGATCTCTTAAGAGCGTTAGCAAGTGAAGAGAATTTTGATATAATTGCGATAACAGAGTCATGGCTTGATTTGGCAGGTAATCACTTTAAACCTGAGGTTGAGATTGAGGGCTTTAACATGTTCCATACAGATAGGAATAGGAAGAGAGGAGGAGGGGTTATTATTTATATTAAAGATAATCTCCAGTGTTGTGTAAACAGTACAATTAAATTAGATGATAACACAGAGTCATTATGGCTAAATGTAAAGGAAGGTATAAACAAGCTTGTCTTAGGATTATTATACAGACCACCAAATCTTAGTAAGGAAGCTTCAAATCTTCTGTGGCAGGAGATTGAACGGGCATGTAGAAGTAAGCATGTGTGTATAATGGGCGATTTTAATTACAGAAATATAGACTGGGAAGCTCTTGTGGGTGATCAGGAGGCTGAGGAATTTTTGAATGTTGTCCAAGATAATTTTCTGAGGCAGATTATTAACGAACCCACTAGAGGTAATAATATACTGGATTTAGTTCTGACAAATAGGGAAGAAGTTATTAAGGATACTGAGATTGGAGGAAATTTGGGTAATAGTGACCATTGTGAAATTAGATTCAAGATGAAATGGAATGGTATTGATAGTAGCATGAACAATGTTAAAATTCCTGACTTTAGAAGAGCAAATTATAATGGGCTCAGGACTTACCTGGAGGCAGTTGTACAGAAACCAGGCAATGAAATCAATTCAGGAATAGATTCAATGATATCAGTTAGTGGAGACAATAATCACCAGGAGGAAGAGATTACAATTGAAGAGGAGTATGAAAGAATAATTGAGCAATTAATTACAGGTCAGATGATTAACATTCCATATAAGGAGATTAGGACTAAAAATAATGACCCAAAATGGATGACAGATAAAATGAAGCATTATATTGGCATTAAAAAGGGCATTTATAGGAAAATAAAAAATGGGGAGGATCACTTAAGGCAGAGATATAATGAACTAGCAAGAGATGTTAAAAAGTTAGTTAGAGTAGCAAGGAGAAATTATGAAATTAAAGTGGCAAATAGGGCAAAGGAAGATCCTAAAAGTTTTTATCAATTATACAAAACTAAGGTTAGAGATAAAATAGGCCCACTTATAGATTCCAATGGACAATTAGTGAGTGATAGGGACTCAATGGCTGGAATGCTAAATGACTTTTTTCTCTCAGTATTTACACAGGAGGATACTCTAAATATACCTGAGGTGTCAATGATCTTTCGGGGTAATGATGAAGAGAAATTAAAGGATATATTGATCACAAAGGAGATAGTGACAAAGGAAATTGATAAAATCAAAAGTAGTAAAGCACCCGGTCCTGATGAGCTCTTTCCTAGAATTTTGAAAGAATGTAAGGATGTGTTAAGTGAGCCCCTAGCATGCATCTTTAGAAAATCATTGGAGAGTGGCATTGTGCCAGTGGCATGGAAGAAAGCCAATGTGATACCTATATTTAAGAAAGGGGATAAAACAAATATGTCTAATTACAGACCAGTAAGTTTGACATCAGTGGTAGGGAAAATGATGGAATCTATTATAGCAAGGAATATTAGAGATCACTTGGATAAGCATAAGTTGATAAAAGAATCACAGCATGGCTTTAGTAAGGGTAAATCCTGTCTGACTAATTTGCTGTCTTTTTATAGTAAGGTGTATGAAGCAGCAGATAATGATGAAAACTATGATATTTTATACTTGGACTTTAGTAAGGCTTTTGATCGAGTGCCACACTTACGACTTCTGAGCAAAGTTAAAGCACACGGGATCGATGGCAGTATATTTAGGTGGATTCAGTCATGGCTTGGTGACAGACAGCAAAGAGTTAGTATAGATGGAGTTAAATCTGAGTGGGGGTGTGTTAGCAGTGGAGTTCCTCAAGGATCTGTTTTGGGTCCCTTGCTATTCTTAATTTATATTAATGATCTTGACATAGGTATAAGTAGTGACCTGAGTAAATTTGCTGATGATACTAAGCTAGGTAGGGCCATTAGGGCTGATTCTGATGCTGTTGTAATGCAGGAGGAATTGACCATTCTGTCCAATTGGGCCGAGAAATGGCAAATGAAGTTTAACATAGACAAATGTAGTGTACTTAGTATAGGTAGAAATAATCCATTGAATAGTTATAAATTAAATGGCAGAATTTTAGGGAGGACTGATTGTGAGAGAGACTTGGGTATTTTGGTAAGTTCAGACCTTCGTCCTAGAAAGCAATGTCTAAATGCTAAGAATAAAGCTAATAGGATATTGGGATTCATTAGGAGGAGTGTAAGCAATAAGAGTGCTGAAGTCATTCTAAAACTGTATCTGGCGCTAGTTAGGCCTCATCTAGACTATGCAGTACAATTTTGGTCACCATATTATAGGAAGGATATTGATTTGCTTGAGTCTGTGCAGAGAAGGATGACAAAGATGATTGGTGGGCTAAGGAACTTACCCTATGGTGAAAGGCTCAGAAAACTAAATCTACATACATTGGAAAGGAGAAGAGTCAGAGGGGAATTGATTGAAGTCTTCAAATGGGTAAAAGGATATAATAAAGGGGATCTGGGTAAGGTTCTTATACTTAGTGAACATGACAGGACACGTAGCAATGGGTTTAAGCTTGATAAGTATAGGTTTAGGAAGGAGATTGGGAGGAATTGGTTTACAAATCGTGTGGTAGATGAATGGAATAGGCTCACTAGGCATGTGATAGAAGCCTCCTCTCTGGGTAGTTTTAAGAATAGATTAGATAAATATATGGATGAAGCTGCTAGATGGGACTGACTTTTTTTTATGTACATATGTATATATTTTTCTAAGGAGTGGGAAGATTATATTTTGCGGTTGCATGAATGGACATAATCCTCTGGATGCATTTTATGTATATTGTAGATTAGATCTGACGAACTCCTGTTAAGGGTGACAATGTTGATGACTTTTCTCTGGTAAGAAATCTTTTGTGTGTTGAATGGAACAGGAGCTGCCAAGTGTAGGCCATGAATGGTCTTTTACAGTCTCCTTCTTTTCTTATGTTCTTATGTTCTTATGAATATTCCGACATGAGTGAACGATATTTATACATAATTTTTTTTTTCCACCGTGGCCGCTAATCTACATATTTACCGGAATAAATACCCCCCTGTTCGCTACGCTCGCCCTCAGGAACAAGTAATGAAACAAGTTAATCACACGGGTGAAAACATGTTGGGAGGTGGAATAAATATTATGGGAATAAGAACATAAGAACATAAGAAAAGAAGGAGACTGCAAAAGACCATTCATGGCCTACACTTGGCAGCTCCTGTTCCAGTCAACACACAAAAGATTTCTTACCAGAGAAAAGTCATCAACATTGTCACCCTTAAGGAGTTCGTCAGATCTAATCTACAATATACATAAAATGCATCCAGAGGATTATGTCCATTCATGCAATCGCAAAATATAATCTCCCCACTCCTTTAAAAAATATATACATATGTATATAAAAAAAAGTCAGTTCCATCTAGCAGCTTCATCCATAGATTTATCTAATCTCTTCTTAAAACTACCCAGAGAGGAGGCTTCTATCACATGTCTAGTGAGCCTATTCCATTCATCTACCACACGATTTGTAAACCAATTCCTCCCAATCTCCTTCCTAAACCTATACTTATCAAGCTTAAACCCATTGCTACGTGTCCTGTCATGTTCACTAAGTATAAGAACCTTACCCAGATCCCCTTTATTATATCCTTTTACCCATTTGAAGACTTCAATCAATTCCCCTCTGACTCATCTCCTTTCCAATGTATGTAGATTTAGTTTTCTGAGCCTTTCACCATAAGGTAAGTTCCTTAGCCCACCAATCATCTTTGTCATCCTTCTCTGCACAGACTCAAGCAAATCAATATCCTTCCTATAATATGGTGACCAAAATTGTACTGCATAGTCTAGATGAGGCCTAACTAGCGCCAGATACAGTTTTAGAATGACTTCAGCACTCTTATTGCTTACACTCCTCCTAATGAATCCCAATATCCTATTAGCTTTATTCTTAGCATTTAGGCATTGCTTTCTAGGACGAAGGTCTGAACTTACCAAAATACCCAAGTCCCAGATACATCAACAATCAGATACATCAACACCATCTCACGAAAACTTCTCGAATCCATTCAGATCAGATCAGATCAAATGGTTCGGTATTACCTTTACATCGGCACCTGATATATAGTCATATTTATTAGAAAGTATTAAAATATTCAGATTATTATCTTTGTCCACAATATTATTTTTCAGGCTCTTTACCTATTTATAGTTGCCTTTGTCTTGTATTTACATTAAGATTATGTACAGAGTTTCAGAATATATATACATATATATAAATAAAATATGTCATATGTTTCAATTTAAATTATCACATAAAATAGGGCAAATGTCTCAATTCAAACTACTTACAAATTTTTCTCTCATTTTCCACATTCTTGATAAAATCATCTTATGTTTTTCTTGTTCATTCTTATTCATATTACTGCTAAACAATAGAATTGCAGCTATAAATGATTTTTTATCAGTGTAAAATTTACTCTCCTGTCTAATGTTTATCAATCTTGGACATTCGTATAAAAAATGATCTATATTTTCTATTTTTTTCATGTTGCAAAGGAGACATTGGTCTGTTTGATTTTTATCCAATTTTTCATTCCTCCAGTTCAGTTTGAGTGTATTGGTTCTTGCCAAAAATAAGATTCTTGAGTACTGGTCATTGTAATAAATTCCATCTTCTTTAATTTTCTTTTTATATTCACAATATATTGCAAGACTACTTCTTTCTGCTAGCTCTCTCTTCCATTTGTCTGTATCTATGTTATTTATAATGTTTTTCAGTTCAGTTTTATTTTTGTATTTAATATTGTCCAACGATAAATTATGGGCATTCATGTAGGATTGTATACTTTTTATCCATTTGTTAGATTTATTATTGTATAATACAATAAATATCTTACTTAGCAATTCATTTTCATTATTGCTGATTAGATATTTTATATACATGATCACCTTTAGGGCCAACCTATTTTCAAAAGTAGAGGATCCAATTTCTCCTCTAAGGGCAGCAACAGGAGTATATTTTGGAGCTCCAAGAATATGTCTATATGCCCTATTTTCAGCCTTCTGGTATTCATTTATTTCATTTTTTGTAAAATACATAATTTCCGCTGAGTATATTGCACTTGGTAATATGATGTTTTTCCAATAGGCTTTACCAATAAGCACCTTATTTGTGCTTTTACTAATTACTGAGGGCAGCATATGACTCATTGATTGAATAAATTTAAGCTTCTCTTCTTTATGTATTTTGAAATAATTCCTAGAGTTATTAAATTCAACTCCAAGGTATTTTAAATGGCTAACCACTTGAATATCATTTATTTGAACAATATTTTTTATTTCACAGTAGCTTTTATTATATATGATAATTTTACTTTTATTATAATTTATTGATAGACCGAATATTTTAGCAGCTTCTTTCAAGGTTTTTATTAGGAATGTTGTTTCTATAAGTGAATTAGATATCAAAAGGCCATCATCAGCATAAAACATGGCCGGGATATAGAAATCTTTAGATTTGAATCCATATTTACTGTCTATTATCTTACTAAGTATAATATAGTTATTAATACAAATAAAGTGGTTGAACCATTGCATCTTTGTTTGATGCCACTACTTATATCAATTTTAACTTTATGTTTGTTTAAGCAGAGAAAAGTATAATCACTTGTATATAGAGCTGCTATAGTATTAATTATTTCTGGACATATTCTATATTTTTTTAGGGTTTCTATTATTTTACCTCTTTTTATTGAATCAAATGCTTTTTTGAAGTCTATTGATACCACATATAGTGGTTTTTTATTTTGATAACTATAATCAATACAGTAGGATAACATTAACATATTATCTTCAATACGTCTTTTTTTGGTAAACCCTTGTTGATATTCAAGCTGGCACAAGTTTTCACGTAAATGGACTTCAATTTTTTCTTTTATAATTGCCATAATTGCCCTAAAATTCTCCCATTTAATTTATAACTATTCAGTGGATTATTTCTACCTATACTAAGCACACTACATTTGTCTATGTTAAACTTCATTTGCCATTTCTCGGCCCAATTGGACAGAATGGTCAATTCCTCCTGCATTACAACAGCATCAGAATCAGCCCTAATGGCCCTACCTAGCTTAGTATCATCAGCAAATTTACTTAGGTCACTACTTATACCTATGTCAAGATCATTAATATAAATTAAGAATAGCAAGGGACCCAAAACAGATCCTTGAGGAACTCCACTGCTAACACACCCCCACTCAGATTTAACTCCATCTATACTAACTCTTTGCTGTCTGTCACCAAGCCATGACTGAATCCACCTAAATATACTGCCATCGATCCTGTGTGCTTTAACTTTGCTCAGAAGCCGTAAGTGTGGCACTCGATCAAAAGCCTTACTAAAGTCCAAGTATAAAATATCATAGTTTTCATCATTATCTGCTGCTTCATACACCTTACTATAAAAAGACAGCAAATTAATCAGACAGGATTTACCCTTACTAAAGCCATGCTGTGATTCTTTTATCAACTTATGCTTATCCAAGTGATCCCTAATATTCCTTGCTATAATAGATTCCATCATTTTCCCTACCACTGATGTCAAACTTACTGGTCTGTAATTAGACATATTTGTTTTATCCCCTTTCTTAAATATAGGTATCACATTGGCTTTCTTCCATGCCACTGGCACAATGCCACTCTCCAATGATTTTCTAAAGATGCATGCTAGGGGCTCACTTAACAAATCCTTACATTCTTTCAAAATTCTAGGAAAGAGCTCATCAGGTCCGGGTGCTTTACTACTTTTGATTTTATCAATTTCCTTTGTCACTATCTCCTTTGTGATCAAGATATCCTTTAATTTCTCTTCATCATTACCCCGAAAGATCATTGACACCTCAGGTATATTTAGAGTATCCTCCTGGGTAAATACTGAGAGAAAAAAGTCATTTAGCATTCCAGCCATTGAGTCCCTATCACTCACTAATTCTCCATTGGAATCTATAAGTGGGCCTATTTTATCTCTAACCTTAGTTTTGTATAATTGATAAAAACTTTTAGGATCTTCCTTTGCCCTATTTGCCACTTTAATTTCATAATTTCTCCTTGCTACTCTAAATAACTTTTTAACATCTCTTGCTAGTTCATTATATCTCTGCCTTAAGTGATCCTCTCCATTTTTTATTTTCCTATAAATGCCCTTTTTAATGCCAATATAATGCTTAATTTTATCTGTCATCCATTTTGGGTCATTATTTTTAGTCCTAATCTCCTTATATGGAATGTTAATCATCTGACCTGTAATTAATTGCTCAATTATTCTTTCATACTCCTCTTCAATTGTAATCTCTTCCTCCTGGTGATTATTGTCTCCACTAACTGATATCATTGAATCTATTCCTGAATTGATTTCATTGCCTGGTTTATGTACAACTGCCTCCAGGTAAGTCCTTAGCCCATTATAATTTGCTCTTCTAAAGTCAGGAATTTTAACATTGTTCATGCTACTATCAATACCATTCCATTTCATCTTGAATCTAATTTCACAATGGTCACTATTACCCAAATTTCCTCCAATCTCAGTATCCTTAATAACTTCTTCCCTATTTGTCAGAACTAAATCCAGTATATTATTACCTCTAGTGGGTTTGTTAATAATCTGTCTCAGAAAATTATCTTGGACAACATTCAAAAATTCCTCAGCCTCCTGATCACCCACAAGAGCTTCCCAGTCTATATTTCTGTAATTAAAATCGCCCATTATACACACATGCTTACTTCTACATGCCCGTTCAATCTCCTGCCACAGAAGATTTGAAGCTTCCTTACTAAGATTTGGTGGTCTGTATAATAATCCTATGACAAGCTTGTTTTTACCTTCCTTTACATTTAGCCATAATGACTCTGTGTTATCATCTAATTTAATTGTACTGTTTACACAACACTGGAGATTATCTTTAATATAAATAATAACCTCTCCTCCTCTCTTCCTATTCCTATCTGTATGGAACATGTTAAAGCCCTCAATCTCAACCTCAGGTTTAAAGTGATTTCCTGCCAAATCAAGCCATGACTCGGTTATCGCAATTATATCAAAATTCTCTTCACTCGCTAACGCTCTTAAGAGATCTATCTTATTCCTTATACTCCGACCATTTGTGTAGTATATTTTTAAGTTTTTTTTTTATTATTCCCATCTTCATTGCATCGTGCTTTTCTATTCCTAGTTATCTGCTCATTCACTTGTGCATTAGTCCCCCTATAACGCATCAGTATGCCCTCTCCCTTAGCTATTCCTCTATCTCTGCATCCCTTCCAATTCCTACACCTGCCCTCTATTCCTGTTATTCCCTTACCTCTAACAGCTTCTATTTTCCCACCCGTAAGGACCTAATCACACTATCCAGCTCCCCCCATAGAACCTCAACACCTGCCCGACTAAGATGGAGCCCATCCATCGCATACAACCTCCTATTCCCGTAAAACCCACCCCAGACATCTACAAACACCAATCCTAACTCCTCACACAGTCCTTTCACAAATTCATTCAAACCAATTGCACGCGACAACCATTCTACCCCCACATCCAATCTCGGAAGCACACCAGAAACAACACCTTTTACCCTGCTTTTACTCATCCTTTCAACTAACCTTTTATAGTGCTCACGTAACTCACATGTACCCACCTTCTTTACATCATTCACTCCCACATGCGTAATCACAACTGCATCCCTCTCACACCCAGTGTCGTAGAATGACTCCCGACGATACTATATATAACACTATTCGTTGAGGGAACTTCCTTAATTATCTCTAGAGTGCGTTTTACTGTCTTGGCGGCCGATATTATGTATCTTCAAAAATGCTTAAGAAGTGGAACTGAGCTCAAGGATAATAATATTGCTATCATTAATAAAATAGAGTTTTATTAATAATACTATCAGCAAACACAAAAACGGAAAATATTGACAAACAGAATGGAAAGGGTCGTGGAGACTCGGGCTAATCCAAGGATTTAAGGGATCAAAAAAGGTAAAACAAATATGGAGTTAAAGAGATGGGATGGTTCGATAAACCATTTAAAGCACAGGATAGAATTGACAAATAAGGGATCAATACTCAAAAGGTGACGCTTGGCTTACGTAACTTCATTAGGGTGCGGTGGAAGGTACTTGAAGGAATATTCGGTCCGCTGGCGAGTTCCAGCCAAAGGGGGGGGGGGATAAAAGGATCCTGACGTGGCATCTTGGGAAGGAGAACCGTTCTCGACAAACGGCTTGACGAACAATGGCTGTTCTAGGTTGTTCTCTTCTGAACAAAGGGGGATGAGAACCGTCTCTTGTCTACGGGCTCAAGAACAATGGCTGTTCTAATGTTGTTCTCCTTGAACAACAGGGGGGGGGATGCCTTGGGGACTTGACTTCACTAAAGGCTCGAACCTTTGGCACTCAAGGAATATTGTCCTCCTGGACAAGTGATGGTGAATCTCGAGGCCGAGGTCCCTTGGCGCACAAAGGGAGAGAGGGTCGTGGTGATGTTTCGCGACGAAAATCTGGATCTCCAATCTGATCTTAGTGGTAAAGTTTCCATATAAATAGCCAGGACATCTCCTAGGCGTGGGGGAAAATGGAGTGAAAGCTTGGAGGGAACGCACAGCTGGGCCGGAGAAAAATGCCTTATCTGTTCATAAGCCTAACTCGATCTGGCGAGGTCGGCGTATGGGGGCGAACGGGGGGACGATAACCTCCTTGTTTAAACATTGACGTCCGGCAGCTGTTGATAAGACTCCAAGCCTCGAATCGAAGATGCACGTGGGCCTCCTCGAGGTTTTAACTAATATGGGATAGGAGTTGAATTTAACACAGATTCAACTCGTTCTATCACACCCCTCCATTCCAGGGGAAGTTGTCACTTCGAAAAAAAAAGAGAGAAGGGACAACGATAGAGCTCCGTTGTAGGGAACTCGTTTTCTTGTACCAACCGTATCTTCCTGCACCTAACTAGTATTACCTCAGTACATGATTATTTTGATCTTTAGATTACAGGGGAAAATAACCTTTAATACAACTTAATAAAAAAAAAGGGCATGGAACAATGAAATGTTATAAACTTAGTACATACGGGACAAAATAATTTATACGTAAATTAATAAGAACAAATATATATACATCAAAAAAAAATTAGACATTGAGCGTTACAAAATTCAGACATATACATTAATTAACTATATTACAAAAGAATCTTAAATTAAGTCGTACAAGACGGTATATACCTACATGGAGATACTAATCCTATGAATACAATTGTTCTACGCTATTCGGTAACGCATTCCTACTGAGTGCGTCAGCGACCTGGTTATCGGAACCTTTGATATAATATATTTTAAATTGATACTCTTGCAAGAGTAAACTCCAGCGCATGATGCGGCCGTTTGAGTGTCTCAAATTCCTAATATAGGCTAACGGACGGTGGTCGGTTCCTATTCGAAATTCTTTACATATCAAGTACAGCTTGAATTTGTCTATGACCCAGATAATTGATAGAGCTATCTTTTCTCTAGTGGCATATCTCTTTCCGCGTGGTATTAATTGACGACTAGCATATGCAACTGGATGATTCGTTCTGTCATCCACGTATTGAAGGAGTACACTTCCAATGCCCTCGTTGATCACGTCGGTCTTAACCCCAAAGGATTTTTCCGGGTTGGGCAACTTAAAAATGGGGGCAGAAATGAACTTACTTTTGAGCTGATTAAAATGGGAAACAGCGACATCATTCCAACGTAAACGATCGGAGAAATTCTTTTCCTGAAGGGGGCATAAGGGGGCCGAAATTGCAGCGAAATTCGGAACAAATCGCTGATAGGGAGAAGCTGATCCTAGGAACGATCTTAATGGCTTCTTTGTAATCGGGAGGGGCATGTGGGCGATCGCCTTAATCTTGTTCTCGTGGGGACCTAACTTGCTTCGTCCTATTTTGAAACCCACATATTTAATGGGTTCGTGGGCAAAATGGCATTTGCTGGGGCCAATGGTGAGGCCATTTTCACGCAGTTGCTCGAAAAGAACTAATAGGGCGGGTAAATGGTGATTCCATTTAATTAGTTCTTGGAGCTGACTCTTCTGACGTGGTGTCAGCTGCGCGTCACTATCCAGGTCAGAGGGTTCCAAAGACTCGCCTGGTAGGGAATGAGGAGTGTAATCGGCATCAGGTTGGATGCACACTGTCTGGATTACCTTAAGGGACTCCGCGGGGCAATCCTCTTCAAGCGCCGATGCTTCGTCCAGTTCTACGAAGGTATCTCCATGGGCGCGTTGGGGGTTCTTTATTTCTTGGGGTCCAGGGACAGTCTCTGTGTCCTTGTCTGGGGCCTTATCACCTAAGGGTTTTAGTGAATCACATTCCTCTTTTTCTGTCCTAAAGTCCTGGTTAGGGGTCTCCGAGAAATCGGACGGTATCGGGGTTCTGATGGGGACGGGCTCCTGGGCTTCTTTCTTATCTCGGCCTTGAGGAAGGGCGGCCTGAAACACAGGGTCGAAACTTACTTGGGGGCTCTTTCCTATAAGTACGGAACAGAATTTTATTGGTGCTACAATGACTTCAGCCCAGCCATTATAATATTGACACTGCAGGTAACATCTAGCGACGGGGAATCTGTTCGCCCGCCCAAGGTAGTCACGTACCACCGCAAATTTTTCGTGGTTAGAGGCCACTGGGAGGAGTTCGTTGGACACGATGAAGCATGTACATCCTGTGTCCCTGACGAGAGTCGATACTCGACAGCTGTCCACGCTGCCCTCCTCTAATTTCAAAGTTCCCGCTGAACTTTTATTCCAAAAAAAATTTACCTGGTGGCCTGACGGATGGGGAGAAGTTTCTGCTTGGGTCTGCACCACCGAAGGAGCCGGGGTCGCATTAATCTGGTGAACTTGGTTGCCTGGTCCGCTTTTAAGCCTAGAATTTTGGGGGCAATTCCAGCTCATGTGGTTTTCTACACCACAGGTGAAGCATATGGTTGGTCGCTTCGGGAAGAGAGATGGAGGAGAAGTCTTAACGGGAGGTTTGGAGTCCCGTTGTTGGTTTTGGGGAAAGAAGTTTGGGGGTTTTACGGGGCTCGGAAACTTTGTCAGCTTTCCTGGGAAGGGGCGCGAATCCTTCCTTCTTTCTTCTCGTTGGATTACTCTTTCCCTTTCTATTACTTCCATTTTTCTTTGAAATTCTGCTTCAATCCGAGCTAATTCAATCTGATGGTCAGCTTGTCTTATCCGTTCCTCTCTTTCTTCTCGTTGTATTTCTCTTTCTTCCTTTCTTCTTTGCTCCTCTCGAATGTACTTAATTAGTTCTTTTCCGGAAAGTCCACAGGACTCTCCTTGCGCTTTAAAGATTTCGAACGGAGTCATCTCTGCACTTGGGGCGCACTAGTCAACCAACTAAAATTCCTTGCAACAAGAATTATGCCTCTATAGAATTAGCCTACCTAAATATGGGCACTGACCTATTCGTACTTGGTTTCTCAATCTAAATAACCACTGACTAAAATCACAAAAAAACAAACAAATTATTATAACCGTTCCTTGAGCTACTCCAGCTTCTTAAGTTTCAAAAAAAAAGGGGATAGCAATCGTTAAAACAAAAGGGAACTACTATATTCTATTATTATAACGAATAACACTATGCTTTACGCGACTGAGACCAGTGTTTGCAAAGATATAGCGTTAAACCTTACACACCTGATACCAAATTAAATAGTATATATATATATATATGTCGTAGAATGACTCCCGACGATACTATATATAACACTATTCGTTGAGGGAACTTCCTTAATTATCTCTAGAGTGCGTTTTACTGTCTTGGCGGCCGATATTATGTATCTTCAAAAATGCTTAAGAAGTGGAACTGAGCTCAAGGATAATAATATTGCTATCATTAATAAAATAGAGTTTTATTAATAATACTATCAGCAAACACAAAAACGGAAAATATTGACAAACAGAATGGAAAGGGTCGTGGAGACTCGGGCTAATCCAAGGATTTAAGGGATCAAAAAAGGTAAAACAAATATGGAGTTAAAGAGATGGGATGGTTCGATAAACCATTTAAAGCACAGGATAGAATTGACAAATAAGGGATCAATACTCAAAAGGTGACGCTTGGCTTACGTAACTTCATTAGGGTGCGGTGGAAGGTACTTGAAGGAATATTCGGTCCGCTGGCGAGTTCCAGCCAAAGGGGGGGGGGATAAAAGGATCCTGACGTGGCGTCTTGGGAAGGAGAACCGTTCTCGACGAATGGCTTGACGAACAATGGCTGTTCTAGGTTGTTCTCTTCTGAACAAAGGGGGATGAGAACCGTCTCTTGTCTACGGGCTCAAGAACAATGGCTGTTCTAATGTTGTTCTCCTTGAACAACAGGGGGGGGGGGGATGCCTTGGGGACTTGACGTCACTAAAGGCTCGAACCTTTGGCACTCAAGGAATATTGTCCTCCTGGACAAGTGATGGTGAATCTCGAGGCCGAGGTCCCTTGGCGCACAAAGGGAGAGAGGGTCGTGGTGATGTTTCGCGACGAAAATCTGGATCTCCAATCTGATCTTAGTGGTAAAGTTTCCATATAAATAGCCAGGACATCTCCTAGGCGTGGGGGAAAATGGAGTGAAAGCTTGGAGGGAACGCACAGCTGGGCCAGAAAAAAATGCCTTATCTGTTCATAAGCCTAACTCGATCTGGCGAGGTCGGCGTATGGGGGCGAACGGGGGGACGATAACCTCCTTGTTTAAACATTGACGTCCGGCAGCTGTTGATAAGACTCCAAGCCTCGAATCGAAGATGCACGTGGGCCTCCTCGAGGTTTTAACTAATATGGGATAGGAGTTGAATTTAACACAGATTCAACTCGTTCTATCACACCCAGAAACCAGCCTATCATACCTCTCGCAAACATCACTTACACCAGCACCCGGCAGACAAACTCTCATTCCCTTCCACTTGCTATCACTCAACTTCCTATCTAAATACCTAATCTGAGAGTCACCCATCACTAGCACCTCAGTCATTCTCCTATTCTGTCTTGCCCTATCATTACCCTCCCTCCTGCTCTCAGTCACACTACCACCCAACCTGCTTTCATCCACAATCACACCAGGCAAATCACTTTCACACTCTTCCTCTCTCAGGACATTGAATCTGTTAGTCAACCTAACAGGTTCTATGTCCCTCTCATTCACACACCTAACCTGTCCTAACTTATCTATCCTATCCATTTTCACCCACCATTCATCATCACTCACAACTTCCACACTGTTCCCAGTCCTAGCCCTATCTTCCACCCTCTTAGCACTAATCTCACCCTTCAATCGCACACTTGCATCTCTTCTCACCTCAAACACCAAATCATTCAACCTCTTACATTCTGTACTCAACCTCCTAACCTCCCCTTCCAGAAAACACACACGGCATTCAGTTACATTCACTCTCCTTTCAACTCCACATGCATCACACACCACATACACACTACTTTCAAACGGCATGCTCTCACCATCTATACAAAAAGCCATACTCTCAGAAATTTACTAAGGAAAAAGTTAACACTCACCAAAAAAAATTCTTGCTCAGGATTGCTGCCAGTTATCTTCCCCAAAAGTATTAATCACTAATGTATTTATTACACAGTGATTGATGTATTAAATAAATACAAGAAAAACTATACACCCAAATCAGTATTATATCCCAATCTTACAATGAGAATCAAGAGCTTCCTGTAAGACAACCTTCCAGAACAAAGCCAGACAGCCAACTGCGAGCGGGAAAGCTCATGGAGTATGGATCTTCAGAATTACCAAAATAAATACCATATCCCGATACAAAGCGTGGCTCAACAACCTGAACCTGAACCTTTAACTGAAATGAACTGAACTTTTGAAGGAAATCCGTATAATTTTTTGTCCAGGGCTGGTAATGCTAACTAGCATATTGTCTTTATACCCATGACTGACCAAATCAAGCTTATTTTTTGTTTATAAGTAGAATAAGTCTTTTGCACCATTTCGTACTGTGTAGTCATTTTATACTCTGGTCTGGGTAACACCAGTTTAGGAGTGCACAGTAGGTGGCGCTGTTTATAGGCTACAATATATGTCCTATGATGTCAGATGGTAGCATCAGATGTGACCAATTACGGTGTTATATTTTTTTTGTATACGGGTATATACTGGGGCTGTGCCCCCTAGACCCCCTAATTGATTAGAACTCAGGATCATTGTAAGGTGGTCCTTCCCCAGTGATATCTCTCCCCCATAAGCAGTCCCCCTTGAATTTACTTTTTTTCCTTATTTTATTTTTTGTATTTTTTGTTTCACTGCGAATGACAATAGCTTTTTACTGGTAGAAAAAACCTGGTAACCTAATGACAAACAATACTTACTTATGTAAAACCATTAATTATGAAAAAATATGAAATTTGAACAATATCATCATCATGGTATGGGCTCATGAAGTAATCCTGTAGTCGCCCGATCATTGTTATGAAAATTTCTATGATGCTGGCTACGTATAGCTATACCAGTTGGCTTCCCAGTGTTTATCCAACTTGTTCTGAAACGACTGGAGACTTGTGGCTGTGATCACTTGATCTGGCAGAGAATTCCAGTCATTGACAATCCCCTGGCCAAATACATTTTTCCTCACAATCTTCTGGCAATGGCATTTAAATAGTTTATTGGAATGACCTCGCGTTGCTGAATATTCCTGAGGTATGAAGAAAAGGCCAGGGTCAATTCTCTCCAATCTATTTAGAAGCTTGTAAACTTGAATCATATCACCTCTACAGCGTCTATAGTTCATAGAAAAGAGTCCAAGCTGACGCAGTCTTTCGCTATATTCTTGATCACTCAATTCTGGAACCAATTTTGAAGCTCTTCTTTGTACGGATTCCACCTTCATATCATCGGCGATGAATCGTGGGTACCAAATATGTTGCCATATTCCAGATGGGGACGAACTAATGCATTTATTAACAGTGGCAAGGTATCTCTGGTAAATGTTACAAATGTGCTTTTCACAATTCCCAATATCTGGTTTTGCCCTTTTAACTGCAGCGAACACTTGTGCATGAAATTTCAATTCAGAGTCAATGATTACCCCTAGATCTTTCTCTTCTTTAACTTTATCCAGTATTTCACCATTCATGGTATATACATAGTCTTGATTGTGGAAACCAAAATGCATCACTTTACATTTTTTTTGCATTAAACCTCAACTTAAACTTAAATGGGAACCCGCGGAAAATTTACCCCTACACGCTGATTGTTTGAAATGGTACCGCTGTTGCTTACTGTTTTCATTTACATATATTTTATCACAACAAAACATTAAATTTTCTCAAATTTAAATTTGCACTGCATTTCAGTCATTTTATAGTTTTCTCAATTAGTTTATACGCCTCCAAAAAATCTTTAATTTTTTCGCTATCATGTAAAATAAACCCGAATTTGAATAACAAAGAAGCACAACTAGAGCACGAAGAAGCCATGACAAAATCAGAACATTTGCGCACCAGGTCCTAATCATTTGGGGGGGGGGGGTCTGGAGAGGCACAGCCCCTGAGTATATAATCGGAAATTGCCATAAACTTCGTCCACATAGATTTCAGCTCAGAAAAAGTAGCCCCAAATAAGCTACGACTCGGATTCGGCCATACTCTACACAATTACCCAAAAAACTATAAATGAGCAGAGGCGCAGATATTTAGTAAATAATACAGAATAAAGGTTACAAATTTTCCTCCATCAAACAACAAAAAAATATAACACAATGATTGGTCACATCTGAAGCTACCATCTGACATCATAAGACATATATTGTAGCCCAAAATTGTAGCCTACTAACAGCGCCACCTACCGTGTGCCCCTAATCTCAAGTATTACTCTGATTTGTTGCTCACTAAACCACTAAATCTCTTCAGCTTATACTAACATTCTGCCCTGAATATTCCTCATCTCAATCATTATAAATAGGGTAATTGTATAGAGTTTGGCTGTATCCGAGTCATACCTTATTTTGGGCTACTTTGTCTGAGCTGAAATCTATGTGGACAAAGTTTATGGCGATTTCCAATTATATACTGGGGGAGGGCCCCAGACCCCCCCCAAATGATTGAAATCTCAGGATCATCGTAGGCCCATCTCCCTGACAAGCCATCCCCAACAATGAGCTGACCCTCAAAATAAGCTAGAATCGCATTAGCCCATACTCGCAAGATTTACCATAAATAGTCCATTTCTCGGTAAATATGTAGATTGGCTGCTCGAATGATGGGATGTAAACTTTTTTCATCTGTGTTCCAATATGTTTCACATTTTGGGAGTAAATTTAAGGGGTACAGCTTGTGTGGGGATAAATATAAGGGGTAGACCACCCTACAATGATCCTGAGTTTCAATCAATGGGGGGGAGTCTGGGTGGCACAGCCCCCAACTATAGCATTTTTCATTTGGTTAGTTTCGGGCACTTTTCTAAAAAAAAATGGCGCTAGGTATATTTCAAATAGGACTCCAATGTGCATGAATATTCATGCAGAGGTGAACGAAATATAAATTTACCTTGAATCCCGGTCGATAGGTACCCTCTTGGGTAATGAGACCATACTGTTGTTTTTAGTTGTATGCAGAATGGATTTTTCAATATGTGAATATATAACTGTGTAGGTCTTTGTGGTTTTTCCATTCTTTTTCTAATCTTGACTTAAAGATATTTACAGTTTTGCTGGTTACAGTTTCTGTTGAGAGTTTGTTCCATATTGAAGTGACTCTTGTCGGGAAGAAATTGGCTCTTGGACCGGACGAGCTCTGCACTTGGTGCTTAAAGCAGTGTCCTCTTGTGTTAGTTGAGAGACCCGGAGTAAACATTGACCTGTCGCACAGCTTAGAGTGGTTCCCTATTTGCAGTTTGTCGTGTCCATGTGAAATCTTATATAGTTGTATAACATCTGACCTCTGTCTTCTAAAGTATAGACTGGAGTTTGGATGTGGTTACTAAAGCTTAGATTGCAATCAATAAGGACTCCCAGGTCCTTCTCTTCTGTGGTGTTCTGTAGTGTGTGATCTGTTCCATCATATCTTGTCATTTTGTACTTGTGCTGGGGGTTGCTATTTCCCATGTGCATTACTTTGCATTTATCAGGGTGGAACTTCATTTGCATTTTAACTGACCATTCTTGTAGCATTTTCAAGTCTGCCTGTAAACAGTTAGTATGTGAGTTGCCTTCACAGTTTTGGACAGCTGCATATATCTTTGTGTCATCTGCAAAGAGCGATATGAAGTTTTGTAGTTTGTCAGGTATATTGCTGACAAATATCATAAAGAGAAGGGGGCCCATCACAGATCCCTGTGGTACGCCACTTGTAACTGGTTTCCAACATGATGCTGTACCACTTACTATCACTCTTTGCCTACGCTCCGTCAAAAAACCACGGATCCACTGCAAGAGGTCACCAACAATACCAAGTGACTTCACTTTTCTAAGTAGTCTTTTATGTGAGACTGTGTCAAATGCTTTTGCATAGTGCAGGAAAATGATATCCACTGGTAAGCAGTGACTGAGAGCCTCTGTCCATATATCCAGCGTTTCTAAGAGATTTGTTACTGTGGATTTATCCTTAGAGAAACCATGTTGTTGGACACATCTAAGACTTTTGGCTTTGATATGTTGTATCATTGCCTCCGAGATAATTCTCTCTAGCATCTTGCATATTATTGAGGTTAGAGATACTGGGCGATAGTTGGCTGGGTCAGCATTATTTCCCTTCTTGTAAATGGGAGCGATGTTCGCTTCCCTCCACTGTTCTGGAAGCTCGGAGTTGGTGATGCTGGATTGGAATATTGATGTCAGAGGTTTGGTTATTTCCTTTGCTACTTCTCTGAGAACTCTAGGGTGTAGGTCGTCGTTTCCCAGAGATTTATCAGTTCAAAATGAATTCAGTTGCTTAAAAATCATGCTCTCTGTAATTTCTATTGTTCCTAGCGCCTCATACTGAAGGGGTTTAGGCTCAAAGTCTGGAATGTTACTTCCGTCCTCTTGTGTAAAGGTCTTAAAGTATTGCTCATTTAGTGTTTCGGCTTTATCCTTATCATCACTTTCAAAGTTACCATGTGTATCCTTAAGGTCACCTACATCAGTTCGAGTTTTCCTGCGGTTGTTGACACAGTTCCCAAAGTCTTTGCTATTGGTCTTGGCCTCCTTTGCTAATTTTTTTTCAAATTCCTTACGGGCCTGCCTTGATGCATGTGTAGCTGAATTTCTAGCTTCTGTGTAAGCTACCCAGTCAAGTCTGCTCTTTGTATTCAGATATCTTAGCCATGCGTGGTACTTTTTCCTAGCTTTGCGTAAGGCATCCTTGTTCATTCATAGTGGTTTGTTCTTACTCTTTAAATTTTTTGTTGGTATATGATCCCTCACTGCTTTCATGATTCTTGATTGTAGTATATCTTGTGTCGACTTGCCCGCAAACAATTTGTCCCATTCAATGCTTAGATCTTCTCTCATTTTTTCATAGTCTGCCTGCTCGTAGTTCCATATTGTCCTCTTCTTTTCCTGAGGTGTTGTGCAGAAGATGAATTTGAAGTCCAATCTGTCATGATCACTTGCTCCTAGTGGCTCATGATGTACTAGTTGTTCAATCATCCCTTGCTCATTACTAAACACAAGATCATCCAATGTTGGAGTCTGCTCATTTCTATATCTGGTTGGCTGGGTGACGTGCTGATGTAAATATATATCTCGTACACATTCAACGAATCTGGATGCAGGATTGTCTGGATTTTCTATGTTCGGCATTTGAGGTGATGGGTTCCAGGTGATGCTCGCATGATTAAAATCTCCTGTGATGAGTAGATGAGTTTTCTGTTTGTTAGTTGCCCACCTGAGAGTATTATGTAATGCTGTGTCTCGTGTAGTTGCAAGTAGAGGCGAGCCGGATCTATAGATGACCCCTCAAAGCAAGTTGTTGTTGTGACATCCCTGTATAGTTACCCATGTGCAGTCTTGGAATGAGTCCATTGGTGGCTTGATCTGTTTAGCATTAAGTGTAGATCTTACATATATACATGTCCCTCTGGTATTTTCTGCGTATAAATCACTGGTGAATATATCGTATCCCTGAATTTGCATAACAGATAACTCTGGCACTTCCCCATGTTTGGGTTTAATTTCTGTTTTTGGTATTACATCATATTGCTTGTCATTTACTAAAGCACAGAGCTCGTCATATTTGTTCATAAGTGAGTTATCTGTATTGGTATATGATATTCTTAGTTCTGTTCGCTTGTTCCCACCACTTTTTCCTTTCTTATTATCCACCTTTTGTTTGGTTGTTTTACACGTTGGTCCTTCAGTTGTTCCCTCAAGTTTTTTGACTCCTCCAATTGTTTCTTGGTTAGATCAGGACGTATATAAATCTGGTTGCGGATAGGGTGCGAGCTATTACGTAATTCTTTGGCCTTGATCAATACCTGCTTCCTTTCACTTAAGCTGGCCATTGTTATCCTGAGTAGTCGGGCATGTTCACAGTTTGGCTTTCCCATCCTTTGTGCATTATTGATGTTGATCTTAAGTTTAAACTCTTCCTGAATAAGTTTGGTTACCCTGTTTATGTCACCCTCCTTCGAGTTTGTCTCAGGTATATTATGTATGATAACGTTTAATTTCCTAGCTTCTTGGTCTTCCTTCTCAGTCAATGATTTTGTTACTGTGTCAGTTGTTTTGCTGACTATTTGCTCAATTAGCTGTTCTTCAGTTAATCTCCCAAGCCCTGTCTGTTGGGGGTTTACCTCTAAGCACTGCTGTGAAGAATTTTGGCTTCTAAAGAGATGTTGTTGTCACTCAGTTTCCCCACTTTCTCTCCTAGGTTCATCTTCACATCGCTTAGTTCTTGACTCACTTGGTTTATTTTCTCATTTACCTTCTGTATTTCTCCTGTCATTGCTACTATACTCTGGTAGAGCTTTTAGCCCCCCTTTTGCAGTTTTGGCAGTACCAGTGGCATTCGTCTGGTTCATCTGTTAATACTTGGTACAGGCTGTCAGAAACTTTTGCGCATTTTGTGTGGAACCAGAGTACACATATTTTACATTCTATGGCCTTGTCACTCTCTTTTACCAACTCACCACATTCACCGCACTTATATGCTTCCCTTTTAGGGATAGTGTTATCTTTATCTATGTCTTTCTTATTATTTGTGGCATTTCTTTTGCCGTTACATTCAGTTTTAAGTGTACTCACGTTAGCGCCACAGCATCCACCTTCCGCCATCTTGAGTCTTTGTTTACCTTTGTTTCGACCTCTCCATGGCGTTGTTTTTTTTAAACGGGGCAAAAATTTGGGTCTTCGTGGCGAAATAATACTGTCTGTTTATATCACATTCGCTTCAACAATAACTAAATTACTACAATATACAGGAATATACCATATACAGGAATGTCTCAAAAACAAAGAGCATCATCATCAAGACTTGTCAAAATCCAAATCAATTGTAATATACAATAATAAATAACTGCATCCACAGGAATGAGTCCAGTATACCCCCCAAAGTTTAACCCTCTCTCCCCATAAAATCATTTAATCTGCGTTTGAATACATTCAAGTTTATACTGTTTACCTTCTCATTTGGCAAACTATTCCAATAATCTAGCACTCTATTGGTGAAAAAGTATTTTCTAACAACCAACCTGCACCTCTGTTTTTTAATTTTTAAGTGGTGCCCCCTAGTCCTATTACTACCTTCCAACTCAAATAACTTGCTAAAATCCAACTTATCCATCCTAGAACAGATTTTAAAAAGCTCAATCATATCTCCCCTCACACATCTCTCAAATTAGAACTTATTTAGTACCCTCAGTCTATCTTCATATTCAAGGTGCTTCAAGGAAGGTATTATTTTTGTTGCCCTCCTTTGTACTCACTCTAACAGGTTGATGCCATGTCTAAAATGTGGTAATCATGCTTGTATACAGTACTCTGTGGCCTAACATACGAGTTATAGAGTTTAAGGATAACCTCTTTACTCTTGTAGCTAACATTCCTGTTAATGTATCCTAGCACCCTATTTGCTCTATTTTTTGATTCAATACACTGCTTTGAAAACTTCAGTGACTTATCTACTGCTATGCCTAAGTCCTCATCCTCAACTGAATTCAGCCAATGCCCATCCATTTCATAGCTAAATTCCCTATTATCCCTTCCCATGTTAAGAACTTTGCATTTTTTAAGGTTAAAAGTCATCTGCCACTTCAGAGCTCAAGCTAATAACTTATTTAAGTCACTCTGCACTTTAAAGCTACCCTCAACTTCTTTGACTACAGCTGCCAATTTAGTGTCATCAGCAAAAATTGACACCTTGCTATTTACAGCCTCCCCAAGAAGGCCTAGAATGGATCCACTGTGACCTCACCCCCATTCAGCACAACTCTCTGTTTCCTGTCTTTCAGCCATCCAGTTATCCAATTCAAACTTTACCACATATCCCATGCATTTTTAATCTGTGAACTAGCTCCTATGTGGAACCTTATCTAAAGCTTTGCTAAAATCTAAGTAAATTACATCAACATTCTCTCCCTTATCTGATTGTTTAGTAACATAATCCATAAAATCTAGTAAATTTGTTAAACACGATCTACCTCTTCTAAACTCATGCTTAGCATCATTTATTAACCTACCATACTCTAGATGGTCAGAAATCCCCCTTCTTAACTATCTTCTCAAGGATTTTACAAACGATAGAAGTTAAGCTTACCGGCCTAAAGTTATTCCGGTCCCCTTTACTTCCCTTTTTAAAAATTGGCACTACATTCACTAATTTCCAATCATTAGGTATTTCTCCAAACTCTAGTGATCTAGTATATATCTTCTCAAGAGCTGCTGCAATATTATCTACACCTTCTTTGAGTAACCTAGAATGAATGGGCCAGATGACTTACTAGTATTTAACTCCAATATAAGCCCTTTAATTATGTCTGGGCCAGATGACTTACTAGTATTTAACTCCCATATAAGCCCTTTAATTATTTCCCTGTTCACAATAATGCTATTCAACACTACTTCCCTTGACCTAGAATTATCATCAATTAATCTATCTTGATTTTCTTGTGTAAATACTGAAGAAAAATGATCATTAAGAACCTCTACTATTTCCTCATCAGATTCTTTCAAAACACCTTCATATCTAATAGGCCCTATTTTATCACTGTTAGATTTGTTATTAATTTTATAATAGCTAAAGAATTTTCTTGATCTTTATTATTATTTTGAGCTACATTAATTTCTGCCGCCCTTTTGCTCTTCTTAATAATCTTATGAGGGGTGGTCAATAAGTTATGCAATTTGGATATAAAGAAACGAGATATGAGGAAAAGTTTTTTATTATTTTTCAATATAACTACCCTTGACTTCAATGCACTTGTGCCACTTGTCCCTGAGGCTTTGAATTCCCGACAACCAGAAATCTCCCGACTGCTGTTCAATCCACTCCTGGATGGCGAGCTGGACATCTTCATCGTCCCCAAACCGGCATCCATGCAGTGCAGCCTTGAGCTGGCAGAATAAAAAGTAGTCGCTAGGGGCCAGATCTGGACTGTAGGGGGGATAGTTGAGCTCCTCGAATCCGCACTTGCGTAGAGCAGCTCGTGCAACTCTGGCCTTGTGGACAGGGGCATTGACGTGGAGGAGTAACAAGGAAAGGAAGTACCCTAGGAGACCTTACAGTCCATTTAAAGAGGGTACCTTTGGACTAGCAATTGAGCAGGCACATGGCTGCTCAATTGTTTTGCGTCCCTAAATGGCCACTTTTCAAGACTTTGTCTAGTCTTGACTTGAACTGGTCAACAGATTCACTGTTGACAACTTCCACTGGAAGTGCGTTTCACTTAACGCAAAGACTGTAAGTGAAACAATTTCCACAGAGATTGCAGTTGTAACGCTTCAGTTCAAGTTTGAAGCCGTGATTGCGCGTTCTCTTCTCACTCAGTGTGAAAATATCCCGGTAGTCAACATTGTCGAACCCTTGAAGTATTTTGAAAACTTCGATGAGCTGACCACGCAGTCTACGGGTTTCCAGCGAGAACAGATTTATTTCCCTTAGTCTATCCTCATAACTTTTATGTCAGATAGAGGGGATCAGCTTGGTTGCCCTAGCTTGTACGCATTCCAACCTTGCGATATCCTTTCGAAACGAAGGCCTCCAAAATTGTACGGCATACTCCAGGTGCGGCCGAATGAGGGAGTTGTACAGACAAAGTACTATCTCCTTGTTACGGTATCTAAACTGGCGCTTTATGTAGCCTAACATCCTTTGGGCTTTCTTCTCTGCCTCGATGCACTGTTTCAAGAACTTTGGAGGTTGCTAGTGATAGTTACACCCAAGTCCTTCTCAATGTCACTCGATTCAAGAGCAGTGCCCTTAAGGATATACTGAGATTGGGGGTTTCTGTGGCCGATTCTCACCTGTGAAGCCTCCTGAGCTGCACCCCTTTAGACATAGGAATTATGCATCAGGGACTCGGAGGCACTACACTCCCGCGCGCCACTGTGCCACTCGATCACTGGTAGAACAACACTAAAAAGAAACATGGCACAATGGAATGATGCGCAGGGAATAGCTAGATTACACATCATAATAATACAATCTAAACAAGATAAACAAACTGAAAATAACACAACAACACAACTACTAAGCCCATCTAGAAAACACCCATACAACAAAATAAGGACATCCTCTTAATACTAAGACTATCATTAAAAATAAAAAGAATCAAAATAAAAAACCAAGAACACTGCTTCTAAATAAAACATACTGCTAACAATAGGAAGAAGAAACAAGCAAAAGACACAACAGAACATAAAAACCTATCCAAAGTAAAAGCAGATACAAAGTATATAGAAAAAAACACAAAAACCAATAAAAAACAAAGGCAAAAAGAAACAACTAAAAAACAAAAATTTACTAATTAATTAGAAAGAAGAAACAAGCAAAAGACACACAACAGAACATAAAAACATATCCAAAGTAAAAACAAAAAACACAGAAAAACCACACAAAATAATTAAAAGCAATAAACTAGGCCAAAAAGAAACGACTAAAAAATTAAAAAATTGACTAATTAATTACTAACTTCCACTACACAACCTCATCATGAAATCTCAAACAATCCATCACCCAGAAACCCTTCCAGAAGTCTCTTGAATATACTGATGGAAGTGGTCCCAAAAACATTAGGTGAATTCCACAATGTAACTCGCCGCACTGCAAATGACCTTCTCAATACTTCACTTCTGCAGATTGGGATAGACATCTTGAGCGAGTGACCACGGGTTCCAACATTTCGCGCCATTTCAAACATATCTGTTATTCCTACATCTACATTTGCATTAAAGGACTTCCAGATCTTTATCATATCTGCACATAACAAACGTCCTTGTATAGAATGGAGACCAATACTCTTTAAGCGAGCCACATAGTCGAGGGCTTCTAAACCTGCTATCTCTCTAGTCCACCTTCGTTGTAACGATTCTAGCTTTCTAATATCTCCAAGGTATCCCACATTCCAAAGACAAGAGCAATAATCAATTAATGGTCGGATGTGTGAGATAAAAAGAGATAGCATGAATTCCTTTGATCTACAGACTGTGGATCTCAACAATTCACCCATCAGTCCTCCAGCTTTAGCAGTTACTAGTCGTATATGTTGCTGGAATTTGAGGGAAGAGTCCACGATTACACCCAAATCCTTGTAGGATTCAACATACTGAAGTGCTTGCTGATCAATAAAATATTGAATTGGTGGACCATTATGACTTGCACCTCCGCCAAATCTCATTGCGTAGCACTTCAGTGGATTCAATCTGAGATTCCATGATTTGCTGACTTCACATATAGACCTAGGAATCTAGGTCTCTACGCATCACTTTGCATTTCTTCACTTTAAAAGGCATTTGCCACATGTCCAACCACTCCCCAATCTTCCTAAGATCTTCCTGCAGGTGGGCAGTATTTTCATCCTTTGCAACGTTCATACCAAGCTTGGTATCGTCGGCAAATTTGGAAATCTTGGCAACCATGTCACCGTCCATGTCGTTGATATAGATGATGAATAGTAGTGGTCCCAGGACAGAACCTTGAGGCACCCCGCTAGTAATGGGCACCCACTCAGAAGCCTGTCCATTTACCACCACCCGTTGCCATCTGCCACTTAGCCAGTTCTCGATCCAGCCGGCTACTTTTCCGTCTATGCCCACCGCTGGCACTTTCTGGAGAAGGCGACGGTGTGGTACCTTATCAAAGGCTTTCTGAAAGCAGGACACCATGTTGTATCGGGTCAAAAATCTATGCTCTAATCCCAATCATTCCAACCCACTTCCTACACTAATTCGGATGTGAGAAATCGAAGGAGAATGGAACGGATTGTATATACAGTCCTTTACTTACAAAAAAAATACAATAATATTTACAATAGAGAGGGGTGATTATATTGGAGATCTCGTTACTATTCACACAAAAAAATACAGCTAAATTTCCTATATATATGCAATAAAAAAAAAATCCTACTTATAAATACTATTAATCGATTCTAAGAAACAATTCTATAAAAAAATTGAACAACCCAAATAAAATTTGGGTTACTACAGTCAATGAACAACAAAAGATGGCCTCACGTGGTACAACAAAAATCTTTGTTTACAAAACTAGCGCCTCCGAGCTTGGACTAAGATAATTGAATTTGTCACAGTTGTGTGGCTATTTTAAGCCCTCCTTCATTAAAGCTATACTATTTTTCACTCAACCAAGTTAGACAGAACATGGCCTGGAACCTTTGTCATATACTAGTGGCCTTTGGTAGATAACAATAATAAGTAGTTAGCTTCTATTACAGGGGTGATTTACAACTTTGTCTATTTTAGTCCAGAATATGGCACCTGGAAAAAAAAAAAAAGGAAATCAATTTTATACATAGAATAAACAAAAAGGCAAAACAAACCCATTCCCATTTACACACAAACATTCCTACAGAAGGAGGGAAAAGGGGTGGGAGAATGGCCCTTCATACACACTCGCATTCGCTCCACCACACCCCTCCTTCCTTAAGCCATTTGACATCAGTCGTCCTGTCGGTCTCATCATCACTATTGATCATATCATCCACCATACTCTTAGCCCTCATTACCAGTTCTTCCATCTCACGACAGAACTCTTTCATACTCTTCCGTTCAGAACCTTGACTCTTCATACCCCCATTCATCAGCTCCTCACTCACAGCTCTCATCCAACTCAAGGTACACTCTTGCGAAACAGAGAGGTCACTCATATCCCCTGTATTCTCAACAGGCATACCAGAAACCCCTTTGACTGGTTCCCACCAGAAACCTGAAAAATCAGCCACTTCATCATTCACTACATCAAACTCACCCCTGCTACTACCATTCATAAAACCCCCCAAATCAGCCACATTAGGTTCATTCTGCCCAAATACACTATCATTCATACTATTCCCAAAACCAGAAAAATCAGGCACAGGCAGCTCACTCACTCGTCTACTTATACCAGCCAAATCACTCACGTGTTTTTGAAAACACTCAATCTCTCTTTCAAGCTCCCCAATACCAGAAAGACTCTGCTCAGACTTACTTTCATTCGTACTTGCATTCTTCCTTTCACTCTTCTTTGTACGCTTTCTACTCATCAAGACTAAGACTAGCTCTTTCCCAGACATATCCATACTATCACATTCAATCCAATCTCATCATCATGCACTTTACCTCTCTCTCTGCACAGTTCATACACTGGATGACTCACCAGGTAGTCAGGAGGTTCTCTCCATCTCCTTAACTGACTCTGATGAGCCCGCACTCTCTCAGTCATACCGTCATTCAAACTCTCCAAAACATACGTCACCCCATTTTCCCAAACTCTCACAACTCTATAAGGTCCATCAAACTTCTCACTCATCTTTGACATATTCAACCTACCCTTCACTTCTTTCACCTTCAATACTTTCGCACCTAATTCAAATGAACGGAACTTTTCATGTGCCTCACACCATACACTCTGCTCACTTTCACTCAAACGAAACCTATCTTTCACTCGCCTTTCAAAATTCGTCACACACTGACACAGGGACATTCCAGTTGCACTATGCACAGTCAAATTATACGCCCACAACACACTTCCCAGTCATTCACTGTCATATTCATTATTCTCAACATCTCACACAAGGTTCTTATCGTACATTCAGCCAACCCATTCTCACATGCTCCACACCATTCTCTCTCAACATTTGCTCAAACACTTCTCCTACAAATTCAGGCCCATTATCACTCAGACATCTTCTAGGCTTCCATACACACATAGGAAAAAACAACTGCTCAACCACACGTGCAACAGTCACGCTAATTTTATCTCTCACAGGCGCTGCATACACAAACTTACTTTTATGATTGACCATAACAACCATACCAACATTCCCAGCACTCATACACGGCAAAGACACACAATCGATCACTACCAATTTAAGCGATTCTTTCGCATCAACTTTCAACATCGTGGTTTCATTTGCACACCTTGCACCTTTCGCTTCTGACACCTTTCACACGTAGTCCAACATCATTCACAACAGTTCTCAGAAACGGATGGAACACATGCTCCTTCATATATAATCCCACAGCTTAAACTTACCCATATGCCCATAATTATCATTCACAACCTTCACCAGACCAATCATACCAACCGAGGACATCACAGGTACATACATATCATCACCACCCTTCACATGCCTCATAAAATATACAACATTCATACAAACAACAAAATCCTTAGCATACCTTTTAAAATCCCCAAAACACTCTGGCCATTCATTCAAATCAACACGCATCATTACACACTTCTTCAACTCCCTGACAAAAGGACACATCTCTTGCATCTCTAGAATATCATCATCATTTAAAATCTCATTCTCATCATCCATGACCAACTCAATCATACCGCAAAATTTGACAACATTCTTCGTACACTCATTCAACCTCATCACCACATTCACCTTTCCTAATACAATCCTTATCAGCATCCAAAGACAAATCATTTAATTTCATAAAGTCCACTCCAAGTAGAAAACAACTCAGCATTTGCTCATCTTTCAGGATCACAAAGTCATGCTTCACATTCACACCACTGCCCAAACTCACTTTCAGACTAACCTGTTCCCATGCCACTATCATTACATTCCCCAATCCACTTATCCGTAACTTCACAGGTTTATGCTCGCAACATCTAAACTCATCATACTTACTCAGAAGCCTCTCATTCACTAAAGTCACTCTCGCTTCCATCATATCAGGTTCACCATGTTCGCAATATCTACACTGTCATCAACTCCCATATCATTACTCACCACACACTCATCTTCATCCAAACAATCATTCTTCTCACTCATATATGAACACTTTTCAATCACCCGATTGTAGTGCACACCACTCAAACACTGCAGATGTACCACATTAGCATTCAAACCCTTTATCTTCTCATCTTTGTATACAATCGGCCTCTCACTACCAAAGTGCACATAAACAATCACTCCATACAAACGACTCACTACAATCAATACTTCCTGAAACAGATACACAATAAGTTGGTGATCTGTTTTGATCACAAACCTCACACCATACAAAAATGGGCGCAACACTTTCAAAAATTACCTTATTGCAGCTAAGTCTCACTCCACAGTCAAATACTTTCATTCTGCCACATTCATAGCCTTGTATACATACCTAATTATTCACCTTACATTCTCTCCATTCAAACGCTGCTCTTGCATCAGAAAACCTCCCATACAATACCCACTCGCATCTGTATACAATTCAACATCTTCAGTTGCTGCCTCTTTCAGTTTCTCATACGCCTCATTCATCTTATCATTCCACCTGACAACCGTTCTACCTTTCTTGCCCATCCACTCAATCAGAGGCTTACTCACACCAGAACAATCACATATAAACTTTCGCTGAAATTCAATCTGACCCCAAAACGACTTCAGTTGCTTCACAGTCATGGTTTCGGAAACATTCGCACCTTCTCAACATACTTCGGCGACTTTCGTAACCCATTCTCACTCACCATATGCCCAAGGAATTCCACTTCTTTCGCAAACGATTCACACTTTGCCACTTTCACCTTCACACCAACACTCCAACGTTCTCAACACATCATTCACCAATCTCATATTATCCTCAAAACTCTGTCATAATCAAAATATCATCTATAAATGCAATCACATTCTTACTCTCAAACTTACTCAACACAACATTCATTGCCCGCTGGAAGGCTCTTGGAGCATTAGTCAACCCAAAGCTGAGGTTCCGGAACTGGTAATGCCTCTTCGTGGAAGAGAAGGCAGTTACCGGCCGGCTCTCCTCAGCAATGGGCATCTGGTAATACCCCTGTACCAGATCCAGCTTCGTAAACCACTCCATCCCATGCATACTATACACACATCAGAAACCTTTCTTTAACAGTCCTTTCATTCACCTTTTGATAATCCACACACAGACGCAATCTTCCATCCAGCTTACATACAGGCACAATTGGACTATTCCATGCACTCTCACTTTCTTCAATCACCCCCAATTGCTCTAATTCCAAACACTGCTCCTCAATCTCATCAGCAACCGGACGTGGGAAATGCCTTGGCTGCTGATAGATTGGGGAGTCCTCCTTCAGGACAATCTTGAATTCTGGGAGTTTTGCAACCCCAAAATCCAGATCACCCTTACTGAGGGCTCCCTTTCATTCAAATATCATTTGATATACATCCTCCCTTTCATACTCAGTGAAAGATCCATCTAATTTCACCATCCTCTTCACTTCATTATACGTCCATTCACATGTCTTTTCATTTGCAACATTCATCCTGACATCTGTGCTAGCATCCATACCTACCTCATTGACAGTGGAGAGGTGACCCAGTACATCTCCGACTTGGATCCCCCTCACCTGTTTTTTCACACTGCGGTCCACCTGCACACATACAAAAGGATCATTCATTCTCATCAAGCCATCCAATATCACAGTGTTCTCACCCACATTCAAACTAACATCCTTACTCCAACTCACTTTAACAGACACCCCTTTCACCCTTCACAAGCCTTACACTCTCCCTAGCAGTCACCTCAATACCAGTAAACACACTCCTCAAAACACTACCATCTTTCCCTACATACAACTTATACACCCCATTTTTACCAATCTTTCTCAATCAGATCACTCGCAGGATGCACAACCATACGATTCATTTTCATAAAATCATACCCCAAAATCACACCATACTCACTACTCACCTTATCAATCACAGAGAATTCACATTCATTCATCAACATACCATGCATTCGAACAGTTGACCTTATCATTCCAATCACAGGCACTCTCTTACTACCAATACCTACCAAACTACCCTTTCATAGGCCCTTGTGGCTTTTGTCATCCATGAAATTATGTTATGAACAGAACTGCATCAAAATTAGTAAAAAAACAAATAACTAGCATTTAATTGAGCATTACAAAATCCAAGTACAACTAATAAAATTAACTACAAAAAGGAAAGAGGTCAAGTAAAAAAAGAATTAAAGAAAATTAAGCAAAACTATGAAAATAAAATTATAAATGAATCAAAGTTAAATAAAAAAGCATTATTTTGATATATTAACAGTAAGAAAAATGTTAAACCAACTGTATCAAGACTAATTAAAGAGGAGAGAACATTTGCTGAATCAGATTTGGTAAATGCCAATATATTAAATGAATACTTCAAAAGGGTTTTTATTCAAGAAGATGATAAATGTGAAATATATTAAAGAATTCTGGCGTGGTTGGAGGCTTTTGACTATTGTACTTTTTGATACAGATCATGAGAACTTTGCTAAAGTTCTTTTAACAAACATTAATATGTTATAAACATATTTTGCAATAAAATTTATTATAGTATGTATACCTAGTATATTAATTTAGCAAATAATAAATCAGATACCTGATGAGGATTTTTGAATTCATATGAAGTTAATGAAATCCAGAGTTTTACCCAGTGTTGAGATTGTTTGCTGCCATGTAATGATTGGCTGGTGTGGGGGGGGGGGGCATTAACAAGGAACCCCTTGGCTGCAAACTTAACTTTTTCTACAGGATAAGTAGCCTTTTTCTTCTTTGGGGATTTGTAAACTGTAAGTAAATTTATATTTCTAAGACATTCTTAATTTAAAATTGTCTTGAGGTGTCTGACAATCCTGAAGGGTTGACCTGGTTGCTCAGATATTTAATGTATTTATAAACTAGTTGAGCGGTGAATACCTCAATAATACAATAGGAGTACTTTATAAATTCTGTTTTTATTAGGGTTCAATCTTCAATCTCTCATTTTTTAACTGAGGACTTTGTTTGGGGCAACAATGCCTCTTAAAGAATCATGTTTTGAGTGTCATGAAAGTAGTGGGGGTGCAGATAAATGGATTGGATGTGGATTGTGTGAAAAATGGTTCTACTTAAACTGTGTTTACCTGTCAAGAGTGAAACTGAAAAATGTTTGGTTTTTTACTTAGATATGTTCTGCTTGTTACAAGGATTATTTTACAGCCAAGCATCTACTCGCTGAAGTGAAATCTTTAGGTGAGTAAAATACTGTGGAAATAAAAGAAATGAAGAATGAGTTGAAGGAAGGTTTGGGAGAAGTGAGAGAAGAGATTGCTGAAGTGGCATCTGCACTACCTGCCAACACATCGTCAGCAGAGGATGGTGCCTGGTTGGAAGAAATCAAGAGGAAGAAGAAATGACAAGGAAGAATCTTCTAGTAGTAAAATCTACTGATAGTGACAATAAGGCTACTGACATGAAAAACTAGATATTTGATGCACTGGATGGTGTAAAGATAAGTGACTCTCGCTTCACAATTTCGGGAAATATTGTCATGAATTTTGAAGATGAAGCACTCTGAACGGAAGAGGCCAAGAAACTTGAAAACGTTGCTGCGGTGAAGACAAGCAATGATAAAAAGAATAAACTAAGATTATGATTGATCTGTAATGTTCACAAAGAAGAGACTCAGGACAAGATTCTTGAGATGTAGATTGACAGAAATAACTTCCTACAGGTTGTTCCTGGCATCAAGTTAAAGATTGAGAAGACTTTCTTTAAACCAGCTGCTGGTAGTACATTCCACCACATTTTTAGATGTGATCCAGAGATCAGAGGACTGCTTTGGAAGCATGAAGATAAAGTGAAGCTTGGATGGGGGGAAATATCTGATACAGGATAGATGCCATGCTTTGGTTTGCTACTACTGTCAACGGTATGATCATCTTGAAACAAAGTGCACTTCTAAGACCAATGTTGAGGAACTGTGCTGTTTTAAATGTGCTGGAAATCATAGATCAAAAGATTGTTCATCCACTGGGAAGAAATGTATTAAGTGTGAGAGATACAAAAAGTCCCTAGTTGATCATTCAGCGAATGATAAATGTTGCCTGGTCTTAGAAAATGAACTTATGAGGATTAGAAATATCATAGATCATGGCGACTAATGTGAGGGAGTCAGTGATTAAGTGTGGTCTGTTAAATGTTCCATCAGCAAGTAACAAGACATTTGATATTCATGCTCTTTTTGATGATAATGGTTTTAGTATGCTTGTGCTTACGGAGACTTGGTTAACTAAATTTGATAGTGTTAAGATTCAGCAAATGACACCGGACACTTATACATTTGTGCACACTCCACAAGAAAATAGAAGAGTTGGAGGTGTTGGAATTTGCCTTGTGAACTCTTTGGGAAATTTAGATTGATATGTGTACAAGAGAAGATAGCTTTGGACATTTACAAGTTAGTTGTGAACTGGGGGGCAGGAACTTCCTTTTTATTATGGTGTATAGACACCCAAATCTAAGTACTCGTTCATTTATTGATGAATTTCAAATGTATTTAGAAACATTAGATCTGGTGAGTGAAAATATTTTTGTATGTGGGGACTTTAATCTTTGGATTGATAATCAAGATTACATTTATGCTACAGAGTTTATTGATATGATGGGCTCATTTAATCTTCTGAACAACGTTGAAACAGCAACTTCAATGGGTGGACATATATTGGACCTTGTTTTTTGTGACATAGACCACGATCTTGTCAGAAATGTTTGTGTTGATGACATATGTACTATATCCCCGGTCCATATGTTGATTACCTTTAATATTCCATATCATAGACCTTAAGCAAAGGAAGAAGATTATGTTTAGAAATAAAAATAGTTTGTACCTGAAGAGTTTATTCGTTCAGTTGTCACAGAAACGAATGTGAAGCAAAGTGATATATGCTCACATGGGGTAGTTACAATCTGCTTTTTGAAACTGTACAATGATATTGTGAGAAGATTATATGATACCCAGTGCCCGGTTGTTGAGAAAGAAATTATTATTAAAGACAATACCCCCTGGTTCAATGGTGAAATTTACAAGGCAAAGAGAGAAAAAAACAAAAACGCTTTTGGCATCGACACCGTACCAAAGCGGCACGGCTTGCATACCAAATAGAGAGAACTAATGAAAATAACTTATTCAAAGAAGAAAGCATGCATACTATTAACAAAAGAATGAACAAGCAGGGTCAGATATCAGAAAACTATATAATGTGCTCTATTGTATGACTGGAAACAAAAAACAGAAGAAACTACCTGATGGATATGCCAATGATATTCTTGCCAACAATTTTCTAGACTTTTTTGATCAGAAAATCAAGAAAATAATTGAACATTTTGATGTGAACCAAGGTCAGAATATAACCTTGAGAAGACAAATTCCAGCTGATGTAAGACTACTATGTTTTTGTTCAGTAAATATGGACAGAGTTTGAAAATATTGTCCAAAAAATTAATTTTACTTACTGTGATAGTGATCCTTTCCCGATTAGTGACATAGCACAATGTGGATCTTTTCAAGATATATCTTGAAATTGTTAACAGCAGTATAGAAAATAATACATTCCCTTATAATGAGAAACTAGCTCTTGTGATGCCTATTATGAAAGACAATCTTGACTCGCAGTGTCTTACCTCTTATAGATCATTGTCCAACTTGACTTTCTTGTCAAAAGTAATTGAAAATGTAATTTTGCAACAATTGTTTGACCATTCACAAACCATCCATGCTCTACCCGACCAACAATCAGCTTATAGGCAGATATTCTCAACTGAGATGCCTTTATGCTCTTTAATTAATGATTTGATTTGATTGTATTGTTGGATGAAGGAAAATGTGGTATACTGTTGTTATTGGATCTTAGCACCATATTTGAGACAGTTGTACACAGTCTTTTACTTGAAAACTGCAAGGCTGTTAGCATTGAAGAGAATGCTTTGAGGTATTTACAGAGCTACCTTCAAGATAGAGCATACCGTATTCAAGTAAGAGAATCTTTTTTGGCCATGAGGGGACTAGAATGCGGTGGTGTTCCACAGGGCACTGTCCTGGGTCCTATTTTATTCTGTATATACACAATCAAGCTGTCAACTATACTGAAGAATCATGGAGTAATGTTCAAGTTGTATACTGATCACACTCAACTCTATCTATCACTCAATAATGTCAAGAGAGCAGAGGAGAAACTCAGTCGATTAATGACAGACAGAGGGAAATGGATGCAATCTAAACAGTTGAATCTAAATGAAGGCAAAACTGAATCCTGATTGTTGGGATGAATAATGTCATACAGAGGTTGGAAAATTTCAGAATTACTTGTTAATGGTAATGTGATGAAACCAGAGACAATTGTTAAGGATTTAGGAGTATATGTTGACAAACATCTATTACTTAAAGATCAAATCAATCATGTGGAAAGGTGGCGAGTTATCTTCTTAATATCGCCTTTGTAAAAAATATTTGGATGAAAAACTGTGAATATGTTAATTCACAACCATGTGATTAGTAGAGTGAATTATTGTAATTCAATCTACTTTGGTCTACCTAATTATCTGCTGAAGAAGATGCAATATGTTATGAATAGAGCAGCAAGATTGATAAAGTGTCTACCTCCATGCCGGTCAAAGCATGGGTTATATATAAAATTTGTGCCCTAACATATCAAGCTTTGAGGTGTGGAGTACCAAAATATCTGAAGGATCACTTACAAGATTTTAATGTTGACACCCCAATGGTACTAGGCATAGGGACAATCAACACAGACTGATGGAACAATGTAGTAACTCAAGTATGGGTTTTAGAGCCTTTGCAAGATGTGCTCCCAAGCTCTACAATAGATTACCATCAACCTTGAATATAGGGTCTAGTATGGCTAGATTTTCTTATTTATGAGAAGATATTTCTGAGGGAGGTCCTGTGGTGCACATCTTCAGTTGAGGAATAGGACCTTGAATTCTACCACCTAAGTACCCTAAGTAAGAAATCACTGAAGATGAGTTCATGAAGTCCTGAGGAATGTTGACCCTTAAAAAGCTGCTAGACCTGATGAAATTCATGGAAGCATTTTAATATATGGAGCAAGTCAACTCACCATATCAATATTATTTAACAAATCATTGGAAACACAGTGTCTGCCCCTTATATGGAAGTGTGCAAATATTACTCCTTTATATAAAGGTGGAAGAAAATGTGATAGTAAGAATTACCGACCTATCTCATTGACATCGCAGATATCTAAGTTATTTGAAAAAATAATTCTTAAAAGAATTCAAAACTACTTGGAAATTAATAAGGTGTTATCAAATAGTCAGCATGGATTTACATCTGGTCGAAGCTGTACTACAAACCTGCTAGAGTGCTTGCAGGATTTTTCAACATATTATGATGAACATAGTAATTTTGATGCTATTTATCTTGATTTTCATAAAGCATTTGATACTGTTGTGCATGAAGGGTTAAAAATTAAGTTATTTAATTATGGTATTGGAGGTAGACTGTTGGGATGGATTACAAACATTTTAACTGATGAGAAGCAAAGAGTCATGGTCAATTCTGCAAAGTCAAAATGAATTGATGTGACAAGTAGTGTTCCCCAGGGAAGTGTACTAGGACCTCTACTATTTTTTATTTTTATAAATGATTTAGATGAATTATATTCTTGGTCTTCAAATTAGCTATTAAAATTTAATATAAGTAAATGTAAATCAATGTATTTTGGTAAAAACCAAATGAGTACAAGCAAAGCTTATAGTATGTTAAACGTAATTAAACACACTTTTGAATTTTTAAATGCTGAAAACTTTCCAATACTCTATAAGGCCTATGTAAGACCTCATTTGGCATATGCTGTACAGGACTGTTCACCATTTTTAATTAAAGATATAAGACAATTAGAAAGAGTCCAGGAGGAGGTAGCCACAAAGTTAGTGAATGATATAAAGCATCTTTCATATCAGAAGAGATTGGAAAAGTTAGGATTGTTTACTATGGAACATAGAAGAGAAAGAGATGATCTTATTGAGGTTTTAAAATAATGAACAGTATTCTAAAAATAGACAAAGAGGACTTTTTTACACTGGTCTTATGGATAATTTAAGAGGTCATTCTCATAAACTACTGGTGAATTATTCAAGGACTGAGTTGAGAAAGAACTATTTTTCAAATAGAGTAATAACCAATTGCAATAAACTACCAAAAAAATGTTATTAAAAGTAAGAATATAAGTGAATTTAAAGTATATTATGATAACTTAATTATGATGTGAGCAAATGTGCACCAATAGGTGCAATCTATCCTCGCAAGATCAATGGTAAGTTTAGACATAACCTGCTATAGTCATTGAATATGTAGATAGGTTGAGAGTGCTGTATAACTCACTGGTAGGGCCACTCACCAGTAGCACTTGGCTCTGACAGCAGCCCAGAATGGAGTCTAATTGAGATGGGAGAATTTATTATGGGCTGGTTGTGTGTGCCAATTATGGAGCAGGATACAGTACTCTACTAAAAGTTCTGTGCCTGGGATAACATAACATAACAACATAATTTTATGGATAACAAAAGCCATAAGGGCTTACAAAGGTCATCCACATCTGTCAAAACTCACCCACAAAATGCATCCATAGGATTGTGCCCCGTAAGGGGCGCGGCGATTTGCCATCCTGGCCGCCGTGCTGACGGGATCCAGCGCTCCGTGCGGCCCCAGCTTAGCCTCTCTTCCTTCCTTCAGATAGCCCGATTTCTCCCCTACCTCTTCGCTTTTCATACCTCTCCCACAACTTTCTCTGGTCAGCCTCTAATTTCACAGGGTAGATGCTGACCTTCTTCTCAAGCCAACCACCCCGGATCAGGGCTGAGGGGGGAGGGGACATTGTTCCCTAACCCCTGAGCTCCGGTTCGGGATGGGTTTTTTTTAACAACCTGCTTCATCCCCACCCATACCTTTCTCACATCCCCTTTCCTCTCCTCTTCACATTCTATCAATTTTCCGCCGTGTCCAAGGTGGAGCCGCCATGCCGATGGACTGCCAGGCCACCAGGCAGGAGGGGTGGTCCCGAATGGCGGCGCCTGGCTCTGCCGGGCTTGTAAGCACCTCTCGCAGTGCAGGCAACTGCGAGAGGTGATGAGCTATTGCGTCCCGTATTAAAAAGAGGGTCACCATGCCCATGTATGTAAACAAATAAAAAACCAACCCCCAACTTCCCTATAACAGCGACGGAGCCGCCCTCGGTAGGAAAAACCCCCTTAGGGAGGAGAGAGAAGCCAGGCCGCTTCCCTCAAAAGACCTGCTGGCAAGGATATTAAACCTTGACGGGGTTAAGGCTTGTGCCTCCCCACAAATGACTCTTGACGCTGCCAAGGGGACCTGTGATGTCCTGGAAGGGGATGGCCAACTGGAGGCCCCTCCTGTGATAGACATGGTCCTTGAGGAGACCCAGCCTCAGATGGTAGGGCTTTCCATGGGGTGGAATCCGGGCTCGGCGCCAAGCACCGAACCCGAGTCCGCCCCTATGCAAGGTCCTCCTCAAATGGCTGAGGGCTCCGAGGCAATACAAGGAGGGGAGGGCTTCTGCTGGTGGAGGTGAGAAGCGGGTTCATTCCCCTCCCTCCTCTCCAAAAAAGAAAAAGGCCAGAAAGACAAAGAAGACTCGGGGCTCCTCTCCATCCGCGGGAGCTGCGGGGACGGATGGGTCTGCTACTACTTTGGTAGGCGACCAAGCCAAGATCGGCACATCCGGCCCCTCAACCCCCCCCCCGTGTGCGGAGCCCCTGACTAAGACCAAGAGTGCACAGGGCGGAGCCTCGATGACATCGGGGCCCCTGATTCAGAGGTTACCTGGCGTTTTCGAGCCCGCTGGCTTCAAACACTTCCTCATTATTCGCTCCACTGATGGCACCATGTTGTCCAAGGGCAACATGATCCATCAGAGGAGAGGATTAGCTAGTGCAATTGGTAGAGAGCCGAAGGTGACCCGTTTCTCGGACGGGAGCCTTCTGGCGAATGCGGCGAATCCCGCCGAGGTGGCCAAGATAAGTGCTCTTCGGACACTTCATGGCCTCCCGGTGAGTGACCCACCCCTACACTCTTTGTCATGTTCGACTGTGACAAGCTCCCTGAGTCGGTGCGTTCTGGTTGGTACCGCTACCGCGTGAAGGCATTCGTGCCACTGCCGCGGCGGTGCTATTACTGTCACCGCTTCGGCAAACGAATCGCTCATGTAGACGTGCAAAGTCGGGGTCACCCGAAATCTGTATAAATTGCTCCAAGGTCGCACACGATAAGTCCAAATCGTGTGTGGCCAAGTGTGTCAATTGCGGAGAGCCGCACCCTGCTTCTTCGAAGCAATGTGGTGCATATCTCCTTGAGAAAGAAATCCTGGCCGTTCAGGCCCAGGATAGACTCTCATTCTGCGAGGCTAAGGACTTGGTCCTGGCCCGCCCGGCTCTGCCTGGGACGTCATATGCCTCAGTAGTTAGAAAGGCACCCTCTGCTCATGGCCCATCCAGGCCAACGAGCACGGTTGTTTCCGCGCCCATTCGGAGCCCTTCTGTGGGCTCTACCCAACCCGGGCGCTCCCCTGTTAAAGCTGGCGGCAATAAGGGTTCATACCCAGCCCCGGCTAAAACCAGGGCTCCCCCTCTTCCCCCAGCCCCCAGCGTGACCGTTTCCCGCAAGGCGAAGCGGCCACGCGCCTCCACCGAGTCGTTAGACTCACAGGAGGCAACACCCCTGAAGATGGTCGCTAGGCCATCTTCGGGGGTTCCTAAAGCTGTCCCCGAAAGGAGGACAGCAACAAAGGAGCTTCGGCTGCTTCGCCCACGCCCCGAGGTGGAGCGAGTGGCTCGGAAACGGTGGTTCCTCGAAAAGAGGGCCCCCCCGCCTCCGAAGCCGCAACGCCCGCCTAAGGTTTCGAGGCGGAGGGAGGAAAAGACTCGCATGGCGAGCCCAACCTCCCCCAATAAGTCCTCGAAGGCGACAGCGCCTCCAGCGCTTTGTCCGGCCAACAGCACCCGGGGTTCTGCCCCCGGGATGCGTACGGCCATTCCCATGAGGGTCTTCAATTCGAGGAGGGCCCCCGCGTCTCCTTCAATGGAATTTCCGTGGACTCCAGGAGACCATACTAGGCGCGTGCCCCCTGCCTGCCCTCCCGCGGTATAAGGGTCTTGCGACACCCCCACTGCGGGATGGCCGTGCTGGGGGATGCGCCGTTTACACCCGGCATGATGTCTCCGTTCTTCCTTTCTCTTTAGATACCTCCTTTCAGGCAGTGGCTGTGCAGCTGCACCTGGATAGGAGGTATACTATCATTTTTGCGTACATTCCACCGTCAGCTGACTTCGACGCGGGGGACTTCCGCCGCGTCGTGGCACGGTTGCCGAGGCCCTATCTCTTGCTTGGAGATCTGAATGGCAGGCATCCTCTCTGGGGAGATTACTCCATAAATCCCAGGGGACAAGTCCTTGCCAGTCTGATCGAAGAGCTTGAGATGGGTGTCCTAAACGTGGATGAGTTTACGCATCACTGTCCGAGAACCGCTTCATTTTCTTGCCTTGACCTATCTTTTTGCTCTTCGGATGCACAGCTTGATTTTGATTGGGGGGTGGTCGATGACCTCCATGGTAGTGATCACTTTCCCATTCAAATATCCTTTTCAGGGCAACTGCCGCCTGAGAGACCACCTCGGTGGTGCTTGGCGCGGGCGCGGTGGCCTGCATTTCAGGAAATGACTGAATTTAGGTCGGTAGATGAGGCCGTTGAGTTCTTCTCCGGCAACATCATCGACGTGGGCCTGACTACTATTCCTTGGACGTCTGGCCGTTTTGCACGCCGACCACTTCCATGGTGGTCGGCCGAGTGTGAGACGGCCCTGAAACAGAAGCGTTATGCCTACATGCGCTATAAGCGCCGCCCAAACGATTTCATGCTGAATTTCGTCGGGCTAGGGCTAGGTTCCGGTATATTTCGAAGCACGCCCTTGCTCTTCTTGGCGGGCATACGTGTCTTCTCTTAACGGGAAGATCCCTTTAGCTGAGGTGTGGAAGTGAGTCAAAAGGATTCGGGGCAAGTTCTCGCAGGACCTCCCTCCCGTTCTCCAGGAGAATGGGACCGCAATCTCGGACCCCGCGTCCGTGGCGGAATCCTTAGCGACCGCTTTTTCCGCATTCTCTAGCCGTGATGCTGCTCCGCCAGCATTCAATGCACGTCGTGATGTCGCGGAAGGCCGCCGGCTGGACTTTACCTCCAGAGGCGGAGAACCCTTCAACGACAAGTTTACTGTGAGCGAGTTGCGTTCCGCTCTCGCTTCGTGCGCAGACACCGCCTATGGTCCGGACGATGTCCCGTACGCCATGCTTCGACATCTGGGTGAGCGAGGCATGGCCTTTCTCTTAGATTTGTTCAACAGGATCTGGGTGGAAGGTCTTCTCCCAGACTCATGGCGAATCGCTACTGTGCTCGCCTTTCGCAAGCTGGGGAGAGATCACTCTACTCCGACCGGTTTCCGCCCAATCTCTCTAACCTCTTGCGTGTGCAAGTTGATGGAGAAATTGGTAAATGTTAGATTAGCCTATTTCCTGGACAGCGGAGGCCATCTATCTTCTGCACAGTGCGGTTTCCGTAAGTTCCACTCCACGTCGGATGCTCTGCTCTGACTGGAAAATGCAGTCTGCGAGGCTTTCCTTTGTAGACAGCACTACGCCACGGTGTTTTTTGATCTGGAGAAGGCCTATGATACCGCATGGCGATACGGTATCATGGAGACTCTCCACACGATGGGGGCGAGGGGACGCCTCCCAATGTTTATATCAATTTTTGCGAGATCGTCGATTTCGCTACGGGTGAGATGAGCCCTCCGGCCCAAAGGAGCAGGAAGAGGGTGTCCCGCAGGGAAGTGTCCTCAGTGTCACACTCTTTGCCCTGAGCATCAACGGCATCACCTCGGTGCTGCCGGAAGATGTTCTCGCTACACTCTACGTGGACGACCTTTCGATCTCTTTTGGCGCGGCCCAGATGCCAACTCTGGAGCGTCGACTCCAACAGGCATTGAACCGCGTCTCTCGCTATGCCGAAGCGCACAGGTTTCGGTTTTCTTTGGCCAAGACTAAGGTGGTGCACTTCTGCCGCCATCCACGGCTTCACCCCGACCCAGATTTGTTTCTTAATGGGGTGCGCCTGGATGTGGTTGAGTCGCACCGTTTCCTTGGTCTTGTATTCGACCGACGCCTCACCTGGGAGGCTCATATTCGCAGCCTTAGGGTCTCTTGTACCCGCGCCATGGACATTCTCCGTTCCGTGACGTTCAGCGCTTGGGGCGCTGATAGGGCTACCGGCTTACTTTTTTATCGATCCTTTGTTCGCTCGAAGCTCGACTATGGATGCGAGTTTTATGCATCCGCAGCCGAGCGTTTATTGCGGAAGGTGGATTCGATCCACCACACCAGCCTTCGCCTTGCGACCGGTGCCTTCCGCACTTCCCCCATTGAGAGCCTGTTGGTCGATGCTGGGGAGATGCCACTCTCTCTGCGCCGCGTGCAGTGCATCACTCGCCTGTACGCGCGAGCCCGGCGCCTCCCTCAGTCGCCAACAGCTCTCACTGCATCCGCAGCTGATCTCGATGGTGCCTATGCCGCCGAGAGACGCCAGTCATACCCTAAGCCCTTTGGGTTTAGGGCCAGGAAACTCCTTCGAGAGGTAGATATCGCTCTCGGGCTGGTTGCGCCCCTGGTTCTGCCCAGGACGCCACCCTGGAGGGTACCACATTTGGCTATTTGTCACCACGCCTCTGATGCCAAAGCTTGTACTGCGCCGAGAGTATTGCGTTCGACCTTTTTGGAGCGCACATCGTGTCACGCTGGTACCGTGCCAGTGTATACGGATGGCTCCAAGTCCCAAGAGGGGATCGGCTTCCACGCCCTATCCACTCTGTTTGAAGTCAGCGGGGCTCTACCAGGCGCTGCGTCTGTCTTCACGGACGAGCTGGTGGCAATACACCACTCGGTACGGGACATTACGCGACGTGCCTGGTTCGGAGACTGGATTGTGATCTATAGCGACTCACAAAGCGCCCTGAGTCCTCTCGGGGCATTGGAATCTCAGCATCCCCTGGTTCGTGAAATCCGTGATGCCACGGTTTTGGCGAGCCGGGCAGATGTCGAGATTATCTTCTGCTGGGTTCCTGGACATGTAGGAATTGCGGGGAATGAGGGCGCCAAAGAGTCCGCGACGACTCTGCGACCGGACCAGCGTTTCGCTCTTCCTCACACTGACTACATGGCAGGAATACAGGCAGCTCTTCGGACTGCTTGGCAAAGAAGATGGGAGACGGTCGAAGGGAACTTAAAGTTGCGTGCCATTGCACCGCGACTGTTCCCATGGACCTATCCCTCAATGCCGCGGCGGCTTCAGGTTGCTTTCTGTCGTCTCCGAATCGAGCACACTCGTGTGACGCATCGCTATTTGATGGAGCGCTCGCCTGCGCCTTATTGCAACGACTGCGTCGTCCCCCAGACTGTTCGGCACATTCTTGTCGAATGTCCCAGTCTGGGTGATCTTCGCGCACGACACCTGTCCCGGTACCGGGATGGGCGGAGTCGCTACCGCCTGTCCCTTGTACTCGGGATGGGCGGAGTCGCTACCGCCTGTCCCTTGTACTCGGGATGAGTGCGTGCACATCGACTGGTGGACTTATTGACTTTTGGGGGGAGGCTGGCCTTCTCCCTATTATTTAAGCAGGGTTTGTTTTGTTTTGTTTTTTGCATTTGTTTTTGTGTTTTTTTCCTTTCCCCCATTTAGGGGGTTTTTTCTTTCTTCGTTTAATTTTATTTTAAAGTAGCCTAGAACTAGGCCAGTTTTAATACGGTGACTAAGGCCCATGTAGGCAGTCGCCAGATGAGCTCTAATAAAAAAACAAAACAAAAACCATAGGATTGTGTCAGATCATAATGATGGTAATGATGAAACCTTAAAAAGTCAGACAACTTATAAAAGTCTGTCAAATGAGGATATCCAATCTACAACAGAAGTAAGAGAGCTCGTTACTTTTCACTGACAATCAATCTTTTACAAATCATATTAATAATGTAGCTAAAGCCTGTCAAGTCTCTGGATTTATATTCCGAACATTTAAAACTCGAAACACTGAAGTAATGTTAACACTTTACAAATCGCTCATCCAACCACATATAGAATACTGCTGCCAATTATGGTTTCCCCACTCAAATCAAGATCTCCAAAAGCTTGAATCGATTCAAAGAACTTTTACATCATGTATTCCAGAAAGCCAAGAAATGTTTTACTGGCAAAGACTAAATAAACTTAAGTTATATTCTGTAGAACGACTTATGGAAAGATATATTATTTTTTATATCTACAAAGTTGTAGAAAATATAATAGTTGCCCCAAAATCTGAACAAATAATAGCAATACATTCTGAAAGACACAGAATACTGTGCCAGAAATTTCATTTAGACAATGGACCAGTGATGGATCAAACCCTTCAACATAACTCTTTATCCCGATACTGTGCTAGATTATTTAATACCCTACCTTGAATGCTGTGAGATTTAAGTGGATCAATTGAAAATTTTAAAAGTGCCCTAGATAAATTTTTAATGCACCTTCCAGATGAACCAAAACTTCCTGGTTATTCTACAGCATCCTAGAACAAATAAACTATCAAAACTACGAACATAGGGGTGTCTTCAATAAGGTAGCCCTGCTCAAGGAAGAGTCCAAAGAAAGAATTGGATTGCTCTTTAGAGTCTAATTTCTAAGGTAAATCGTGCATCTACTATATACAATTTGAACCATCCACAGGAATTGGTCAAGAACAAAAAGCATCATCATCAAGGCTTGTCAAAATCCAAATCACCCATAATATACAATAATAAAAAACTGCATCTGCAGGAATGAGTCCAGATACCCCCCAAAGTTACCCCTCCCTCCGCATATAATCATCTAATCTGCATTTAAAAACATTCAAGTTACAACTGTCTATTGTCTCAGGTACCAAACTATGGTAACACTTCAGATTTGGGGCGCACGGTAGATGGCGCTGTTTGTCGGTTACAATTTTGGGCTACAGCATATCTCTTATGACATCAGACGGTAGCATCAGATGTGAACAATATTGGCGTAATATTTTTTTGTATATGAGTATATACTGGGGGGCTGTGACCCCCAGACCCCCCCCCCAATTGATTGAAACTCAGGATCATCGCAGGGTGGGCCCCTACAGTGATATCTCCCTCACGAGCAGTCCTCTTGAACTTACTGCAGGTTTTTTTCTCCCCAACAGCTTTTTACTGGCAGAAAAACCTAACCTAATAACAAACAATTCTTACTTTTATAGGTTTCTTGATTAGTTTATGCGCCTCTAGATAATCTAAAAGTTTTTCGCGATCATACAAAGTAAAGCCAAATTTGAATAACAAAGAAGCACATGGAGAGCACAAAAACACAATAATGAAAGAAAAACATTTGCAAAACGGGTCCTATTTATAAGCTACGATGTTGCCAGTAAGAATTTATCGTTTGCAGTAAACAAAAAATATGAAAACAAAACAAAAAACAATAAAAGACATCAAGAAACCTTACCTAACTTAGAAAAAAACTATAAACGAGCAGAGTGCAGGTATTTAGTAAATAATAGACTAAAAGTTACAAATCCCCAAAACAACCAAAAAATATAACGCCGATATTGTTCACATCTGATGATACCGTCTGATGTCATAAGAGATATGCTGTAGCCCAAAATTGTAGCTGACTAACAGCGCCATCTACCGTGCGCCCCGAATCTGAAGTATTACCGCAAACTATTCCAGTAATCTAGCACTATTGATGAAAAAATATTTTCTAACAGCGAACCTGCACCTCTGTTTTTTTATTTTTAAATGGTGACTCCTAGTCCTATTACTACCTTCCAACGCAAATAACTTGCTAAAATCCAACTTATTCATCCCATAAAAGATTTTAAAAAACTCAATTATATCTCCCCTCAAATACCTTCTTTCAAATGAGAACATATTTAGTACCCTCAGTCTATCTTCATATCAAGGTACTTCAGGGAAGGTATTATTTTTGTTGCCAATACCTGTTTCAATACACAAAATATGAAATCTCAGCATGTTTAGATGCCAATGGATGTTATAAGGGGCAGATTTGCCAACATTTGTGAATTAAAGTAATTGAAAATTAGCTTGCTTGGACCAAGGTATTTGGGGTATATATTTGATACATCAGCCCAAGCGAAGATTTTGCATGTTGCTTTGGATAACCAATTAAGCAGTGAATTTTGAAGGTATGTTATGAAAGGAAAATAAAAAATTAATTTAAATGAAAAGAAATATCTAATAGGGTGATACTTTAAACTGAAATATACAAAACATGAGAAAAGGAACCGGAATAAAATTTAGGATTGAGAAATGAGCAAAAATAATATACAATTTGTGCAAATGAAGGTTCAAACATTACTGACAACCAGATGTGAGGTGTGTTATTTTGACTTGCTGAATGGTATCTTTTTTGAGTATAAGAATGTAATATGTTCTTGATAATAATTTTTTTCAGGTTAATATTTTCCAGTTCCAATTGGACTAATATCAATTGTGTTGCTTTTATAGCACTTTAACTTAAAAGAGCAAAATACAGATTGTATATATCTTTATATAAAGTCAAGTTCTTGTCACTTTATAATTTTGCTACAGCATGGATGATAAACCATAGAACTTATGATTTTAGATTTGAGTTGACCAGAGAAAAATAAAATGGATAGCACAGAATGCAGTGCAAAATCAAAGACAGGAAAACTTGCTTACGAGAGTAGTCTTGAGGAAGAACTAGAATGTGCTGTTTGTCTCCAACCATGCATTCATCCTGTTCGTTTACCATGCTCTCACATTTTCTGTTTTCTATGTGTTAAGGTAAGTGTATAAACCCAGTTTGAGGATTATTTACCTTAAACTGAAGTTATTATTATTCTTATTTTAACAAATTAATTAGTATTTTAACAATAAAAGTGTAAAGCAGGTAGTTTTTATAAAACCAAGAAGTAATAGGGAGCATTTGTCATATCTTGATGTTATTAAACTCACAGAATTATTAATTCTATGACCCTCATCTACTATTGCGCAATCACCCCACAGTGAGCATCAAGGGACTTGTGTGTAATCCATCCTTCTCATTTACTCTAAAAGGTTTATCTTTAGTTCCCCATTACTATATTACTTCTCCCCCTTATTTAATGTTTGACTATGGATTGCGTGCTTCTTCGCCGGGGGAGGGTGGGCCTTCCCCCCATCAATGGAGCTCGCTGTATATTTTTTCAATTTGTTTTTTTTTCTTTTTGTATTTTTTTTTCTTTCTTTTATTTGGCTTCTAATATAGCCTAAATTTAGGCTAGGATGAGTATAGCAACTTATGCCCTAGAAAGCAGTTGCCAGATGAGATATTAAAAAAACAACATTACTATATTGGATTTGAATCATGTTATTGTCTCTTGGTGTATAATTATGCACCCATTTTTTGGTGGTGGGGGTAAGGTCGCCTATCATATATGAGGCCCAATATTGTAGACATTTTGTATAGTGCAATGCAGTGACTTTGTAGGATTATGGTTCAATTCATGACTATGTGAATTAAATATTGTTACTGTGGACCTCTGTAGATACTTTTATTCTGTTGTTTTGAAGCCTTTGTTCTTGTTGAATGATATTTTTCTTGTCCATATCTATTTTTGCATTTTGTATGGTTGTATACCTATGGCAAGAGGAGTGTTAGGTGTTGGTATGTCATGCTTAAATAGGTTGAAGTGTAAGGGAAGAGATGAAGATACCTTGTGGTACACCATTGTATAGTGACATGTATATTGAGTTTGTTTGGTTATAGATTTATGTGCTTAGTGTATTGTGTATAAGGATATGTCAGGGGGAATTGTGTTGTATGGTTCTTTGTGGGAGTGGGTTTTGGTTGAAACCTTCTAGTATCGTGTTAAGTTTGAGAGTAAATTTGTAAAGAGTGATTTTTATGGAGTCCATGTTGTAAGGTGTAAAGTGGGATTAGTGTGATTCAATTTTGTATTAATTGTATTAATTTCTATTAGATTCCCACATTTAGTTAAGCTGTCTGTTCATGTGAAGGAAAGTAGGGTACAGGGCTGGGAGCAGTGTCACTTTTTCACTTATTTCACTTCTTTTTTTTTTAATTTAGAATTTAATATTTTTATTCATATTTTCTGTGAATTTTGATACTTGTTTTTTAATCTTTATAATTCTATTGAAAAGAAATTATCTTATTTAATTACCTATGCTTTAGGGCCATATTTTGAAGACAAACTAATTAAGGATATCTCCAATTCATTTTTTAGCATTTTATATGATGAGATGACAAATGGTGAAAACTTTAAAGAATTATAAATTTGTATAAGTTATTTTTCCGAAACTAAGTGGCAAATAGTCACAAGCCATTTGAAAACATTTTTTTTTTTTAGGACATGCTCTTACAGAAACTATTGTTGTAAAAATAATTGACCACTTAATAATGCAAATTTAAAATATGATGTTAAGATCTGATGGTCCAAATGTTAAGTCAATTTTTAGAAATATGAATGAAATTATAAAACAGACATGCGACAAGAAGAGCTTACTTGATGTAGGAACATGCAATTTGCATGTGGTTAATAATGCCTTCAAAAAAGCTATTCAATCATTTGGTACTTATGGCTCACGCTGTCTACTATTATTGGAAACATTACATAACTTTTTTGATGGTTGGTCAGGGCGATGGCAAGATTTTAAACAAATTCTAAATGAATTACAACAGCTCAATCACAAGATCTTGGAACATGTGTTCAGTAGATGGCTATCTTTGGAAGCAGCAGCTATCAGATTTGTGGAGCAGTTTTGTGCCATACAAAAATATTTTTAACGTATATTCCAGAAAAAAGGAAACTAAGGACTTGATAAGCAATTTTTATTATAAAGAAATTGCAAAATGTTTAAAAAAGCCAACAATTATAGCTGAGATGAAATTTATTGTAGGCGCATGTCCAATTTTTACTAAATTTAGTAAAGAATTTCAAACATGCAACCCATTAATTCATCAACTGCATGATGAGTTAATGTTGCCAATAAAATATCAAGCAGGATATTCAAAAGCTCTTTCCTTACCTCAGCAAATGGCTCTAAAGATATAAAAAAAACATATATGAATGGGAAACCAGTGCCTTACTTTTGAAACATGTGATTTGTGGTTGTTAGGGCCTGAAGAAAAAAGAGAAGATTTAAAAAAAAAATTCCCAAAATAAACTTTATAAAAACCATGGGAATAAGACGCAGTGATGTTATGCTATGTCAGTTAGCCTATTTATATTTTTTTGCTCATTTTAATTTTTAATCAGTGATATTGACTTGTTTAGTATGTAAGTATTATTAATAAAGGCCTTGGACTATGTCCTGAACATCACATTTCCATTATTAAATTTGAAGGTCTGTAGAAGATTTACTTTAATATCTATTACCTAAACTTTTAGTTCTTTATATAGCTAATAAATATTTAATTTGTAAGAACTTTCACCATTATTATCACTTTTTTCACTTTTCTATTAACATTTTTTGCTCCCAGCCCTGCATGTATGTTAGGTAATGTAGAATTATGGCCTTAAACTTGTTCAAATTCAACTTCACCTGTCTTACCTTAATGTGGGATTATTACGCATGATTGCCACTAAAAACTACCCACCCCTAATGCCCTATAAATCACAAAATCCCCTGCTATTCCACATTTAGAGGGCCCTGCATAGTAATGAGGTTCTATGTGCTGAAGTATCTCATCTATTCAGGATTCCCAGCAAGGGAGCACCCTGTTTAAACTGTTAGACCAGGTGTCTGGTGGAGTGCCAAAAATGATATGTGAGAAGTGGTGAAAAAATGGACTTGCTCAATTTGTCTGAGCTGCTACCACTTTGAGCATGTGGGTTTGTATGTATTGGTATGAATCCACATGTCAAATGTGCTTCAAATTACCATGAACCTAAGTGCAGTCTCTCTCTCCATTGTGCCAATTGTGGTGGACTCCAGAGTGCTGCTGCGTACAGAGCAAAGCAGATTTTACTATCTGAGAAGAAAGTTCTTTCACTGTGTGACTCATTATTTTGGGACATTATGGAAGCAGCCAATTGAGTTGGGGAAACAGGTCTCTGATGGGCCACTATATTCCAATGTTCTGTGTGATGCTGGAAGTAAACATCTTAATAATTAGATGATTGTTCCCCCAAAGATTCCAACAAAAACCCTAACCTTCTAAGACTCGCACTAGACACCCACATAACATTCAAAACCCACAACAAACTACAAAAAGACCACAAAGAAAATCAATACTCAAACCCTCTATCAAACATTACATTTTTACAACAGAAAGAGCCTCTCACCACTCTACTTCTTTCAAAAATATGCCTATAAAATTAAATAAATGGTAAAATTATTTAATTTTGTACTCACTAAATTGACGGATGTTTTAAAATTCCAAATTACAATGCAGAAACAAATGATCATCCACATTTTCTTCCTTTAAATTAGTTCTCTGTGCAAGTGTAATTCCCGCAATACTAAAGTTCCTTTCACTGTATGCACTGGTATATTTAAGTATTTTCTAGCCAGTGTAGCAAGCAGTTAGAAGATAGATGTGTGATTTTTTCCAAAACTGAAGAACATCATTTTCCTCGCCTCATCAATTTTGTATCCATGTACTGATCAAGTTCTTTACAAGAAACTGAACTTTGGGATTCCTCATTATGGCATTGCCTCTCTTCCCATTCATCAAATTCTGAAGTCTTAACTCTTTTTGGAGGCAAACAGGCTCTTTCAGGCTTATCAGTTACTTTTTCCTTCTCCCTAAAGTCAGCATGAATACTTGTTATCACTTCACTACGTTTAATATCAGTTGACATTCTAAGCTGATGAAATTTAGGCCAAAGAAAGAGAAATTTTATGAATAGGCAACACTTTATATTTATTATGAAGAAATTCTTTTGCACATTCTTTCAAGGTTTTTATTTTTATTGCATTGTGGCGGGTTGCAAACCTAGTCTAACCAACCCAGCCTTCCAACACTAAGTCAGACCTGAGAAATTGAGGGAGGAATGAAATGGATTGTATATACATTCCTTTATTTAAAAAAGTATGGGTAATATATATATATATATATATATATATATATATATATATATATATATATATATATATATATATATATATATATATATATAGTAAAACTTCTCTATAACAAACTATATGGGGTGGGAGGTCGTTCGTTAAACCTGATGGTCATTAAAAGAGATGGAAATAACGATGGTTTGCTTGTTAATCTGTATACGTAAATATGTATATAAAGACTATATTACATGGATATGTAATACGTATGTAATTACTAATATTACCCAATAAAGTTAAGTAGACTACATCAAATTTAACAAACTTCGGTTCGTTAAACCTGATGGAGTTCGGCCAGGAAATTTGTTTGTTATATCCAAAATTTGTTATATTGAGGTTTGTTATATCGAAGGTTTACTGTATATACAAAAAAAAAGAACAATCATAAGTGTGAACAAAAAATTATCTGATTCAAAACCAAGCAAAAAAAAATAAACAAAGAGAGACCTTTAGTTCTTGTGATACAATGCTTTTAGGTATAGGGTACCCTGGGGGAAAGTCTTGCCGGCAGTCACTCCTTGTGGGCAAAATTGTTGCGCATGTTAAAGGCCTGGCGCCTCCGAGCTCAGCACAACAAATAAGCCATCCGGTTATGGTCTCAAGGCTATTAAGCCCCTCCGTCCAAACGAATTACTAATTATGGGCCTATATCAAATTTAATTAAATTACTCCAAAATTTTGGTATACCATCCACTCTACAAATTTAATAGAAAGAGAATTTTTTTTTTTTTAAATAAAACATGAAATCCAATATATATATATATAAACATCTCCCCATTCACACACACATCTTTACAGATGGAGGGAGAGGTCTGCTAGAAAGGGGGCGGGAGAAAGAATGGCCCTTCAAACACCCTCACATTCACTCCACCACAGCATCATTTTCAGAAACGTTCAATACTAGCTGTAACCTCACCCAAGCGCACAATACACACTATATCCCCTCTCTTAGGGATTAGGGAGTGTGGTGCAGGTAGCCTTGTTGTCCACGACCTTAAAGAACAGGGTGATGTGCCTCTAACTGTTCTCCTGGCTGAGGCTGGAGCTGTCTGTCTCTATTGTAGCTTTGCTCTCAACTGACTCGTTCAAGTCCAGCGGCATCCTGCTCTCACACAATGAGAGCAGAAGGGTCAGGGTATCTTCCACACACCCCATGATGTTGTCGTTGAGCGCCGCTGATCTGGGAGCCCAGGGACTTCTGGTTTGCGCCACTAGCATTCCTGTTCCTGGGCTGGAGAGTCAGAAATCTCTCCATACTAGATGTAATGGATGCATCTTCATCCGCTACCAAACATGTGATAAGGCTACTTCTTTTGCACGCGCTAAATTCTGTACAGAAATTCAGTATTTAGAAACAAAATTATGAAACGTACAAATAAATGCTAACTAGCAACAAGTAAGAAGCCGGTGCTCATGAATACATGATGAAACTTGTATGAAATGGCTAATTCACAAACTTTAAGCTTGATTTATCGTTACTTTATGAAACTAATAGTCTAGATATGATCATATGAATATCATTAGAATGAAATAGAAATACTAAATGCAAATATTAATGGTGCAACATACTACCAGTGGGGTCCGCAATAGCTGGAAAAGGAAAACAGAAGGATTACTTCGAACCATTCAGGGGTGGTGGCAAGGGAGCAGCGCAGCAGCAGCTGGCTCTCATGATGACTGGCTCTAAACTGGTGCAGCGCATCACTTTCCGATATGAGACGCATACAAAAAAAATGAAACTAAACACGTATTATACCTACTTTATACTTGTAAAATATAACCTTTTTATTATATATGATTTAATAATTAATCATGATATTTTATGCATTATATTATAGAGAAAATACAAAAGTGTGAATAGAATAGCATAAAACAAAAAAATATTTACTTGAGAAAAAATATAGAAAAACTTATTAAGAAACCACCCACCTCTGGTCATTACCACCTGTCCCAAGTCCTTGGGACACACCTGTCCCAAGTCCTTGGGACAGTCTCCAGCACAACTGACTGCAATGTGATTCAAGTTTTTGGAGGAGAAGAACCTCCCCAGGCCCCTGAAGAAAGTGGCATACCTCTGCCACCTTAGCTTGCCTTATAGATATTTATTTGTTGTTTTTTTTCTCTGATTTTCTTTTTTAGTTTAGGTTTTAAAAGACCAGTTCTAAAGATAGTTTTGTTTTTTTTCTTAGCAGCTGCGCCCTAGCTGTCAACCAGGACAGCAGATTTTTTTTTGCCAATCAGGTCAAATGCACCGAGTATGTCCCCTTCATTCTCGCCTATCATACACAATCCACTTGCTCCTTGTTAGCCCTTTCCCTCTTACATTCATATAATCAACCACCCTAAACTTGTTTGAATTCTACCTATGATCGGGTAATTATGCTCCTCACAATTGCCATTGTTCTTTTTTATTATATTTATGAAAACTTTACTCCTAAAAACATCGCCTCATAATATTTAGAATTTCTAGGGCTTTTTTTTTGTTGAAACTAAGTTTATAATAAATATTTCTTTGAAGGGTGTTGCTAATCAGAGTAAGCGATGTGCCATGTGCAGACAGGAGATCCCTGCAGACTTCTTAGACAACCCACTTTTAATCAAAAAGATGGAGGAGAAAGAGACCGACTCTGAAGGATACCAGTGGTTTTATGAAGGCAGAAATGGTAAGATTCTCTGGGTTTTAATTATTGTGTGGGTTTTTTCAGTCTAAGTTGTTTATTAGTCTCAAGGTTTTAGTCTATATAGCAACCTTACTGTTGGTGTATAAGTGGAACTCTCACACATTTAAATTCAGTTTTGGGGTATGTGTGCTTTTTGTACAAGATTTTGTTTCAGTAGGAGTATATCGTATGCTCCCAAACCCAGTTATGGTTAGTAATGCTTGTATCAGAAGTCTTATCTTTACCTTTTTAAATCATCTTTTTCTTTCTATTTACCCTCTATTCTTCATTTCTGTTCCATCTCTCATTATTTGAATACAATGCCTTACTCTATCAGGCTCCTCATGAACTTCACCCTTCTAAATCCATTTTGTATCAATGAACCAGAGTTGCTCTGATTTATTTTTTCTATCATCATGACCCCCACAACCCTCCCAACCCAAATGCAAAAATAGAATACCCCCCCCCCCCCCAAACTGTCCCCACGGCACCCTCCAGCATCCTGAAAACACTTGTCATTTTTATCCTATCTTGCTCATTCCTCAAGCATCTCAGAATATGCAGAAATATAAGACCACATGCTGGAGCATCATTACTAGTATTGCCTGATTTGATTCAAGAGAGGCTAGTGTCGGTGGGCTATAGAGTACGTTGCCTTAATTTGAGAAAATAGTAGTAAAATGTTCTCTGTGGTATTCAAAATGATTTAGAAACATCAATCTTTGAATTGAAATTTTGGTGTGTGCTACAGGACATCAACTGAGGAATTAATTTTTGTATTGTTGATGTTTCAATTAGAAGTATTTCTGCATCAACAATAGCTACTACCACTAATTAGGTCTCTTGGTTTAGATGTCAGCTTGCTTTGTTTCTTGAGGTCTAATATTCCATAAAGGTACTTAAGAAGGGTCTATAGTTTGGTAGCACCTTTTTTCAGGATGGTGGCAGTATGACTCTCGCACTAATGAGGACCTGGAAGAGGCACTTAAACGTGGTGATACCCAAATTATGATTTTAATTGCTGGTCAGAACTACATCCTCGATGTTCAAAAGTTAGTCCAGTATCAGAAGAATGATACTACTAAAAAGAGAAATATGAAAAGGGAGTTGAGAAGCATCTCTTCCAGTGCACTTCAATTGAAAGGTGTTGCAGGTATCTCAAAGAGGATGTTTGAATCTCAAGCAGATCAAGGGTCCCGCTCAACTCGTCCTCGTGGTCGTCCAAGAAAGAAAAGAAAAAGAAATTAATTGATTTGAGAGTTTGTATTGGGGGTAATTGTGATGAAGGCCTTTGATGTCTCATCTCATGTAGGCTTCTCTGGTCTGGTATTTTTACTAACTAATCCTCTGGATTTTGTAAAGTTTGAGGGGTTCATTGTGAATGATAGATTATTTATCTATTTGTATTGCGTTTATCAGTCTAGCAGAAAAGAAAATCAAGTAATGGAAACAGTATTAGGTGAAAGGCATTTAGGTATTAGTTTAAAAGGAAATATAATGTCCTTTACACTTTTAAATTAGCAGTTAACAGCAAATAATAGAGCTTATTGTTACTCCATACAAACCAGTTAATTCAAAGGCCTGCATTCATGAACCCCTGTTGTCATTCATTAAGTCGCCAGATAGCCCCTTAAAAAAAAAAACCCAAAAACCTGTTGTCATTACATTTCATCCTTCTTTGAAATCAGACAGATTGATCTTTTCAAATACTTGGTTCCACTTGTGATTTACTTTTCAAAGCCAAATTAAAACTTTATATTAAATTCTTTACCTATTTCAAACTATCATCTAAGGCATTGCTTTCATATACTCAAACTTCAAAATCTTATCACTCAATCTTTGAAAGAAAATAAGTTGTGATTCTCATTTTGCTCTATATTAAATTTTTTGTTTCAATGTTGTTAAATAATTGTCCTTTCAATGGACAACTTATAAATGTTCTTTATGGAAATTTAGGTATAAAGGTGAATTCTGTGAGAGCTGAGTGAGTAGTCATTTAGCATTCTTCTGTGGATATCCATCAGCAATGAGTCTCATGTCCATGCACCCATCATGCTGAAATTCCTACCAAATAAAATTTAATTCACTTGCATTAAGGACTCATTCAGGAAATGGGAGTTTTACTCTGGATTCTCACATAGAGGATCAAACTTTACTTTGTATTGATCGTGATGCATTGGTTTTGTTGATAGTGAAACTGGCATATTTGTCAGAGATGGGTATAATTTCTGACTTCCTTACTGAAAATTTATAACTTAAAAAAGGAAATTTAATCTTAGTCATTTTATTTTCAAATCATATAAATGAAAGCTTCAATTTTGTCTGGTTATGTCATGAAAAAAATATTGCAGAAAATTTGCCATGTATCTTAATTGAAATAATTCTCAAATATATGTAGGTATTGCAATGTTGATGGATGTTAGTGTGCTACAATTGGAAAGCGAGAGTGCAATGCTTACTTACTTTGTTGTCACCTTCTGGATTCTTTTCATTTAAACCCGTCACTGTTCAGGAAGTATGCCACAGCATGTTTTGTTTTTTTTTGGTGATCTCCAGATGGGAAGTATTTGTAGATTGGTGAAGGTTCTCCGGGTTGAATATATTTGGCTTGTTGAATATTGGGGTGGGGGGCACTTTGAATTAGGGTATTTTGGGGATGGTCTGAAGTGCTTTTCGGATAAAGTTGGTATGCATATATTTTATAGCATTTTGGTATGTGATTTTTGAGATGAGAATAAATATGGGGAGCGTATGAGAAGAATCATACTTTGCTATTATGTGCCTATCATGTTTAGGTGATATTTGTATAGGGAAAAAGAAGCGGGGGGGTGGGATCTTTGTTTCAACATAGTGGTGTAATGGGGAGCTTTTTGTGCAACCAGTTGCCAAGCCAATGGCAAACTTTGGACTTCTTATCTTGTGTAGGTGTTTATTAGATATGGTTGATGCCCAGACTGGGAACGTGTAGTTTAGTGTAGTACAAATGAACTGTCTGCATAGAATGTTCAGAGTTTCTTTATATTGTCCAAAATTGGTATTTGTATCTACTTTGAGGGTGTTGTTTGGACATGGCCTTCGAGCTGATGTTGTGTGTGGGTCTAGGGGTAAGAGTAGTGTGGGGTTATGGTATAGTATGAATGGCTGTCCAGGGAGCAAGATATGTGGGTTGTAGTTTGATATGTGATGGGGTTAAAGATGGTAACTTGATTTTTGTTGGCAGGTGTACATTCTATTTAGTATGAACCAGTTTTGGAAGGAGTCGTAGGTACTGGTTTGTTTCTGGAGGCTGTGCATATGGTGGGCGGATTGGGGTGTGATAGGTCATCTGTCTACATGTTTAGACAGATGATTGGTTAGTGGTGAGGGGTATGTCAAGCATGAAGAGAGACAGGATGACTCCTTGGGAGATCCTGTGGCGGCGCCCCAACAAGGTTCGCTCAGTGGTTCAAGGAAAGAGAGTATTTTTTAAATTTATTAAAAACTAATGAATAATGGTGATCAACCACAACCCCAGTAAATAATAAAACTCAAATTCAACCAATCACCAAAATATTTACAATTTCTAAACAAAAAAAAATATATATATATTTTTAGGTAGCCTTACAAAACACCTTGGCCGACGTGAATCAGGAAGTGCAAAGGTTCAGAAATAATGGGTGCACCCTTAAACTAGTTATGCCTGGCCAAACAGGGGGATAAATGGAAGGGTAAGGGGAGGTGGGCCTGCTTTGACAGGGACACACGAGGTCTGGGACTCAACGAAGTGGCCTGTCTCAAGGACCTGGGACACTCATTAGTCCCCACTGCTGGGTTGTAGTCTGAGGGGCTGCTCCAATTACTCCCTGGAGACTGGGAGGGGCCCTCCAAGGTCCACACTTTAGGAAATCACCCTGAAAGGTAGGCACATGTGCGAGGATCAGGATTGGCTTCAACCCTCTCCAAAAGACAGATGTCGATCGACTTATCAGTACCACAGAGCTGGAAAAGAGAAGGCACATTCAGTCACTGATTCACTACCACACTCAAACATCTTTACACCTAACGCATTCAACCACACCCTTTCACACAATTTTCACTCACCTATTTTCTGTCCAGGCGGCTCTTCCTTCCTCAGTCACAATTATGTAATGACTTTTGAACTTTTAATGAACAAGGAATTATTGTTAAGCTGAAAGAATCCACCTAAAAAGAAAATAGAGATGAATGGCAGAGCACAATAGAGGTCTATTGAGTCTCCCCACACAAAGCAATGACGGTGATCATGCGATCCACACACACATTCTGAAGAAGAAGGAGGCAGACAACCAAACTACATCCCTCCCTCCCAGCTAAATTTGCCTCACCTCACCATGTCTCAATCCCCATCTTCATGACCCATTTTATTCATTCACTGCGCTTTTAGCATCACCCAGTCATACTCTTTCACTCTGCCTCTCCTCCTAGTCACAGGTCTATCAACTGTCTCTGTCATCTGTTGTAATGTCTCTTCATCATGTCTGTCCATGACCCCTTCTCTATGTACTTCCCTCACACACACATTCTGACATTTCCTGACCAATCTCACTAAAATCCTCTACTTCATCCATCAAACCTTCCCATTCTTTCATAGCATTTATCGACTCTTGTTCCAATTGCACACTTATCCCATTTATACTCTCTAGCATAGACTCACTCATTCAAAGGAAACTTACAAATACTATACGTTCTATCATATATTCCATCTCGATGTTGCACAAATCCAGAAAACTCTCCCACCTCACTCTCACCGAACTGTTCCATCCATTCATCCTTTCGCAACCATTTACTCTTTCACTTCCCCTTCCATGTTCAACTAATAAATACAAAAAAATAATTACCTCCATTGAAATGGAACGAATGTTCTTTTGAGGTACTTACTATCCTTGTAACACTGACTGCTTTCCCTCTAAAGCACTAGCTATATCACCCACCATTTCACAGTCTTTCATTCTTTCAGACAGATATTCATTCACCTGGTGTTGCGCCAAATATTCAGGAGGTTCATGCCACTTTCGCAACTGACATTGATGCGATCTACATTCATCCAAACTTCCATCCTCTCTTTCACAAACTATCACATAACTTACCCCATTCGACCAAATCTTTCTTACTACAAACCGACCTTCAAACTTCTCTTTCAACTTATCTACATTCGGTCTACCTTTTGTCTGAATCTCCTTTAGTACTTTATCACCAACAGAAAAACTCTCAAACCTTTCATTCCCTTTTCTCCACAACTCACGATCCTTCTCACTAAGTCCCATATGTGGCCTAATCATTTGTTCAAAGTTCAGCAAATACTTACACGGTTACATTCCAATCACCTTATGCACTGTCATATTATACGTCCAAAGCATTCTTTCCCAACATTCATCCCATTCTTTCCCATCTTTAACCATCAATCGCAACATCTCACTCACAAGTTCTTACCATTCTTTCAGCCAAACCATTCGCACTAGGCATATACGGCATCGTTTGCACATGATCTATCCCCCATTCACTCAACATTCGCAAAGGCTTACACATACACATGGGCAACATTTTCTCACTCACTTCTCTAGCGACATTCACTGAAGATTTATTTGTCACAGGTGCAGCATATGCAAATTTTCTCTTATGATCCACCATCACAATCATCCCTACATACCCTCTTGCAGTCCTCGGAAAAGACACACAATCGATCGCTACCATTTCAAAGGGTTCATTCACACTCAACTTTAATACAGGTGGGGCAACATACACTCTCTGATACTTTCTCTTCTGGCACACTTTACACGTAGTCACTACATCCACACAAATCTTTCTCTAAAAGGGACAAATATACATCCTTTCATACATTCCAACAATTTATTCTTACCCATATGTCCAAACCTATCATGCACAATCTTCACTATTCCAATCGTGCCACACGCAGAAAACACCGGAATATATACATCCTCATCATCTATACATTGCACAAAATACACTAAACCCTTGCACACTACAAACTTTTCAGCAAACATTCTAAACACTCTTAATATGCAACTCCATTCATTCACAAGAACACTGGTCATCATGCTATCTTTCAATTCACGCACCATCAGAGATGACTCTTTCATGCTCTCTATATCTTCAGCAGTCAACAGCTCTTTACTCAAATTGATACCTGTCACTCCTACAAATCCAATTGAACCTACAAGCTCACTCTACAAATTCCCAACTGTTACACCATCTTTCACTAAACATTCATTACATACATCCACTGAAATCCTATTCTTACACAGAAAACAATATGGTAACTCATTCTCGCCTAATACAACAAATTCATGCAATGTCATTCAACTTCCCCATGCTTACAGACAAACTCACTTCCTCCCATGCCATAATACATCCACTTCCGAGTCCACTTATTGAAACTGTCACACCCTTTCTAGAAATATTCCAACTCATATTATCAACATCACGCAACTTTTGCATTCACCAAGGAAATTTGCGCACCTGTGTCAATCATTCCACAATACCTCTTCCCATTCATAGTCAAGGTAACTTGCACTCTCTCTTCGAGTCCATGCTCCTCACACATTACATTCAACACTTCTGTCAGTTCAACAAACACTCCTGCAGCATCTAAACCTTCATCTTCACTAACGGGAACAATTCCTTCGTAAACGTAATCAATCTCTCTTACATAATTCTTCTCAATTAACCAATTATAAGGCACACCACTCAAACATTGTAGATGCAACTCACACCCATTCACTCTGTCTACACCTTTAACACAATATATCACTGGCTTCTCCATACCATAATGCACATATACTCTCACACCAAACAGCTTACTCACTATCGCTAACACTTCTTGAAACATCATCACTCCTGGCATACACATACTTCTCAACTCTTTTCTTAACCTACTTGAATTTTCCATTCCCAATTGCTCTGGTCTTTTACACGCTTCTTCTCTAACCACCTTTCATAACGCATTCACACTTTCTGGCACCTTCTCAAGCAATCCATCTTTCATCAAGTCTCATAAACCATACAACACACTCTCGAACATAGAATCACCTCCACTTTTACATTTCATTCCAACAACTACACCTGTTGGCAAATACTCAGGATTTATGCTTACAGTCTCGCTCTCATTCAAACTACATGGCAAATGTGACATCAAATCAGCAATCACATTCCTTTCACCTGGCAAATACTCAACCACAAAATCAAAATCACTCAAATCTTCCATCGTCCTTGCAAGTCTACTATCAACTAACCTCATACACTGGAAATACACTAGTGGCTGGTGATCTGTTCTCACTACAAACTGTACTCCATACAGAAATGGTCGTAATAACTTGAGACAGAATCTTAACGCAACCAACTCTCTTTCAATCGTCGAATATGCACGCTCTGCCACACTAAATGCCTTGGAAACATATGCAATTACTCGCTTTCTTTCTACCCCATTCATAACTTGATCTTGCATCAAACATCCACCCATCAAATGACCACTTGCATCCATATACACTTTAAGCATTCTTGCATTTGTTCCATACGCTGGATACTCAAGTTCCACATTTTTTGCAACTTCCGCTTTTAACTTTTCAAACAAACGCTACATTCATAGAGTCATTGCACTTAATCACAGTACTCTTCTTTTTCTAAGTCCATACACTCAACAGTTTCATCACACCCGAACAATCTTTCATAAACTTTCTTCCAAACTCAACTAAACCAAGAAATCCACGCAACTCTCACTGGGGTAGGCTTAGGGAAATTCCTAACCTTTTCCACAAACTTCTCCGATTTACGCAATCCAACCGCATTCACCTTATGTCCCCAAAACTCAACTTCACTAGCAAACCACACACATTTAGACAATTTCACTTTCACCCCAACCTCTTCCAACTTTCTTAAAACATCATTCACCAAGGTCATATGTTCTCACTCATCACCAAAATATCATCCAAAAACACTTGTACATTCTTACACAGAAAACCACTCAACTCTACATTCATAGCATGCTGAAAAGCAGCCGGGCGTTCACCAACCCAAAGCTCAGGTTTCTAAACTGATAATGGTGCTTTGAGGTGGAGAACGCCGTAATAGGCCTACTCTCTTCAGCCACAGGCATTTGGTAGTAACCACGTACCAGATCCATCTTAGAAAATACTTTCACTCCATACATACTGTACACACATTCAGACACAACATTCAAAGGAAACTTGTCTTTCAAAGTTCATTCATTCACTCTTCTATAGTCAATACACAGTCACAAACGTCCATCTGGCTTTCGTACAGGTACAATCGGACTATTCCAGGCACTCACACTCGGCTCAATTATACCGATTCTCTCTAATTCCTCATTGTTCCTCAATCTCTTGAGCCACGGGGGAAGGGAAATGATGAGGCCTTTGATAAATTGGCATATCGTTGCTCAAAATTATTCTGAACTCAGGCAAGTGAGCGTTAGCAAAGTCCTCATCCCTTTGACTCAAGGCACCTCTCTTATTCCACAACATCCTGTAAACTTTTTTGCTTCTCACATTCACTCAACTTTTCTTCCAATTTCACTTGCTCAATCAAATCTTCATACTTCCAAACATTCGACATTACACTCACGAAAAATACACTTGTGTTCACCACATGTGTATCATTCTCCATATTCACCACTGTATTTAACACACCTAATTTATCTCCCACTTGCACTCCTCTAAGACTCTTCCTTCACAGATCCGGCCAAACTTCTATACAGACATGCAGATCTTTCATATCAATTATACCATCAAACACTTGCACAACTCGCCTCAAGCGGTAGTTCTCAGCACTACCATCCAAGACATAAATATTCCTTTCATTCTGCTTGACAGGCACACACTCAATCGCATATACCTCCAGACCTTTCATGATGTTCACTCTCACACTTCCATCAGGATCCACATACTGGTTTGTTTCTGGAGGCTGTGCATATGGTGGGTGGATTGGGGTGTGATAGGTCATCTGTCTACATGTTTAGACAGATAATTGGGTAGTGGTGAGGGGTATGTCAAGCATGAAGAGGGACAGGATGACTCCTTGGGGGACCACATCAGGGAGATTTTTTCCTTTTGGATTGGGCCTTCTGTTAGAGAAGAAGTTTGCTATCCACATTTGGTCATTGGTATGGTAGTTGGTAACCACTATTTTTGCATCAAGATATGATGTGGGACAGTGCCAAAGGCTTTGGTAACATTGCAGTCATGACTGAGTTGTTAAGGTGGTTGTGGTGTGTTTTTCTCTGAAGCTATGTTGGATGTATGATGAGTTTAATTCTGAGGATGGTTGAGAGGAGCAAAATAGTTCTCTAGGAGGTGGGAAGGTTTGTTTAGTTTGAGAATGGGGACAATAGGTGTCTGTTTCTGGGGGTGGGTGATGTGTAACCAAGAGTGGCTAAATGTGTCTGTGAGTACACCATTCACTATAATGCTAAATGGAGATGTTTCAGAGGGATGTGTATAAATGCATAAAAGGAGGTGAATAGAGCAATGAAGTAAGTCATTAATCTTAGAGGTGAGTGGCACAAATCTGCATTAGCAATCATCTGTTTGCCATTCAGTATTGGTGGCATTAGTTTCATGTTATCATGGATATCACAAAGATTTTAGCTTTCTATTAAGTTTATGATGATATTTTAGCATTCACTGGGTTGGTTACTCAGCCACTATCTTATATCTTCCTGGCCGCCCTGCTGACAGGACTCAGTGCCCCGTCAGGCCCCAGCTTAGCCTCTTCTTTCTGACAGCCTGTGTTTTTATTTTACTTCCTCACTTTCCCCACCACATCTCTCGCAATTTTCTCTGGTCGGCCTCTTAGTTTAGAGGGTAGATGCCGACCAGCTTCCTCTCAGCCAACCATCCCAGATGAGTGGGGATTGTGCAACGCCCCCTCACCCACGAGCTCCAGTTTGGGGTGGTGGGTTTTTAACAACTTGCTCTCCCCCCCTCCTCACCTTCTTCACATCCCCTTTCTTCCTCCTTTCCCTGTCTATCAATTTTACACTGAGCCTTATTCCTTGTACTCAGGACGGTTCGTACACACTGACTTGTGGACTTTATGACTTTTTGGAGGAGGTTGGCCTCCTCCACTTTATTATTTTTTTTTAGGTTGAACTTTCCTGCGTCGGGGGAGGGCGGGCCTTCCCCCGACGCCAGAGCGTGCTTCCTGCTTGTTGCCCTTTTCTTTTTTTATTATTGTTTTTGTTGGGTTTTTTTTACATATTATTACTTTAATGTAGCCTTGTCGTCGGCTGCCGTGAGTACGGCGTCTTATGCCCAAGTAGGCAGTCACCAGATGAGCCCTTTAAAAAAAATATGCCGAGCCTAAGGTGTAGCCGCTAGGCCACTAGGCGAGAGTAGTGGCCTCAAATGGCGGCAACTGGCTTTGCCGACCCCGTATTCACCCCTTGCAGAGCGGGCTCCACTCCAGAAAGAAGGTCCCCCCTTCCCTGTACTTTTTCAGGAGACCCTCCAAACTTCTTTTTTTGGAGAGGAGGCTTAGTCCTCTCCCATGCCTACAGGTGCAAGGGACTACCCCTCACCCCCTTCAAGGGTGCCCATGTGACAGCCAAAACCTTCTCCATTTCAGACGAGGATCATGCTGAGGCTGGTCCATCTGGCCTAGGGGTATCTCCCGGCTGAGGAGAGAAGCAGGTTCATTCCCCACCCTCCTCTCCCCAAAAGAAAGGAACAAGAAGATGAAAAAGACAAAGAAGACTCTGGGGGGGAGGAGGCTTTTCTCCTTCCGTGGGGACGCATGGATCTGCTGCCATTTTGATAAGCGACCAAGCCAAGATCGGCACATCCGTCCCCGTTGCTCCACCGGGTGGGGAGTCTCAGACTAAGACAAAAAGTGCGCAGAATTGAGCCTCGATTATGTCGGGGCCCCTCATTCAGACGTTACCTGGCGTTTTTGAGCCCGCTGGCTTCAAACGCTTCCTAGTTGGCTAAGGGCAACATGATCCATCAGAGGAGAGCTTAGCTACCGTGATTGGTAGAGAGCCGAAGGTCAACCGTTTCTCGGACGGGAGCTTTCTGCGAATGCGTCCAATTCCTCCGAGGCGGCCATGATTAGTGCCCTTCGGACACTTGATGGCACGCCGGTGAGTGTGACGCCTGGAGGGCATATTCATTCAATGGAATTGCCGCAGACTCCGGTCCAAGTGGGAGGAGCTGTGGAGGCTCGCCTCATCCTGTTTCCTGTTAGCTCTCTTTTTACAGTAGACCGTGCTGGGCGCGTGCCCCCTGCCCACGCTCCCGGGGTATAAAGGTTTCGCGACCCCACCACCTCGGGATGGGGGCCTGGCAGGAGGATGCGCCATTTACACATAGCATGATGTCTCCGCTCTTCTCTTTGCTTTAGATACCTGCTTTTAGGCAGTAGCTGTGAAGCTGCATCTGGATAGGAGGTATACTGTTATTTCCGCGTACATTCCACCGTTAACCGACTTCAACGCGGGGGACTTGCGCCACGTCGTGGCACGGTTGCCAAGGCACTTTCTCTTGCTCGAGGACTTGAACGGGAGACTACTCGATCAATCCCAGGGGTGAGTTCCTTGCCGACCTGGAGATAGATAGGTGTCCTAAATATGGATGAGTTTACGCATCACTACCCGAGAACCACTTCATTTTCCTGCCTCGATCTATCTTTATGCTCTCTGGATGCACAGCCTGATTTTGGGTGGGGGCTGGTAGATGACCTCCATGGTAGTGATCACTTTCCCATTCAAATATTATTTTCTGGGTCGCTGCCGCCCGAGGGAACCCCCCCCCCCCCATCCTTCAGTGGTCTGCGTTTCAGGAAATGACTGATTTATCTGTCTCAGTTGAGTTTAGGTCGTTGAGTTCTCCGGCAATCTCATCGCCGTGGGCCTAGCTACTATTCCTAGAACGTCAGACCGTTTTGCATGCCGACCGCTCCTGTAATGGTCAGCCAGGTGTGAGACGGCCCTCAAACAGAAGCGTTATGCCTACATGCGTTTTAAGCACCGCCCGAACGATTTCACTGTCCGTGAATTTCGTCGAGCTATGGCTAGGTTCCGGTATACTTCGAAGAACGCTCGCCGCTCTTCTTGGCAGGCATACGTGTCTTGACTAAACGGGAAGACCCCTCCAGCAGAAGGTGTGGAAGTTAGTCAAAAGGATTTGGGGCAAGTTCTTCCAGGACACCCTTCCCCACCTCCGGTTCTCCAGGAGAATGAGACCGCAATCTCGGACCTCGTGTCCGTGGCGAAATCCTTCACATCGCTTTCTCCGCATTCTATAGCCGGAATACTGCTCTGCCAGCATTCAATGCCCGTCGTGATGTCGCGAAAGGCCGCTGACTGGACTTTAAACCAGAGGCAGAGAACCTTTCAACGACAGGTTTACTCTGAGTGAGTTGCGTTCCGCTCTCGCTTCGTGCGCGGACACCGCCCCTGGTCCAGACGATGTCCCGTGGGCCATGATTCGACACCAGGGTGAGTGAGGCATGGCCTTTCTGTGAGATTTGTTCAACAGGATCTGAGTAGAGGGTATCCTCCCAGACTCCTGTCGAATCGTTACTGTACTCGTTTTTCGCAAACCGGGGAGATATCACTACTCCAGCCGGTTTCAGCGCAATCTCTCTAACTTCCTGCGTGTGCAAGTTATGGAGAAATTGGTAAATGTTAGATTAGCCTTTTTTCTGGAAAGCGGAGGCCATCTTCTTCTGCACAGTGCGCCTTACGCAAGTTACACTCCACGTCGGATGCTCTGCTCCGACTGGAAAATTCCCTCAGCGAGGCCTTCCTTCGTAGACAGCAGTAGGCCACGGTGTTTTTCGATCTGGAGTAGGCCTATGATACCACATGGAGACTCCACGAGATGGGGCGAGGGGACGCCTCCCAATCTTTATATCTGAATTTTTGCAAGATCGTCGATTCCGCGTATGGGTGGGGCGAGCCCTCTCCGGCCCAATTGAGCCGCAAGAATCTGTCCCACAGGGAAGTGTCAGTGTCGGACTCTTTGCCCCGAGCATCAACGGCATCACCTCGGTGCTGCCGGAAGATGTCCTCGCTACGCTCTACGTGGACGACCTTTCGATCTCTTTTGGCGCGGCCCAGATGCCAAACTTGTTTCTTAATGGGGTGTGCCTCGAAGTGGTGGACTCACACCGTTTCCTTGGTCTTGTATGTGACTGACGCCTCACCTGGGATGCTCATATTCGCAGCCTTAGGGCCTCTTGTACCCGCGTCATGAAAATATTCTTCGTTCCGTGACGTTCTGCACCTGGGGCGCTGATAAGTGCTCCTGCCTTACTTTTCTATCGATCCTTTGCTTGTTCGAAGCTCGCCTCCGGATGCGAGTTTTATGCATTCAAAGCCGAACGTGTATTGCGGAAGGTGTACTCGATCCACCACACCGGCCTTTGCCTGGTTACCGGTGCCTTCCGCACTTTCCCCATTGAGAGCCTACTTGTCAATGCTAGGGAGATGCCACTCGCTCTGCGCCTGTACGCGCGAGCCCAGCGCCTCCCTCAGTCCCCAGAAGCTCTCAAAGCATCCGCAGCTGATCTCGACGGTGCCTATGCCGCCGAGAGACGCCAATCATATCCTAAGCAGCCGTTTGGGTTTAGAGCTAGGTATAATTCTCGGGTCGGTGGCGCCCCTGACGCCACCCTGGAGGGTATAACCTTTAACCATTTGTCGCCACCCCTCTGCTGCCAAAGTTTCTACAGCGCCGGGAGTATTGCGTTCGGCCTTTTTAGAGCACACTTCTTGTCACACTGCAAAAGTGGCAGTGTATACGGATAGCTCCAAGTCTCAAGAAGGGGTCGATTTCTACGCCGTATCCCCTCTGTTTGAAGTCAGTTGGGCTCTGCCAGGCGCTGCGTCCGTCTTCACGGCCCATTTGGTAGCAATACACCACTCGCTTCGGGAGGTTATGCGACGTGCCCGGTTCGGAGACCGGATTGTGATCTATAGCTAATACAAAGTGCCCTGAGTGCTCTCAGGGCATTGGAATCTCCGCACCCCCTGGTTCGCGATATCCGTGACGCCACGGCTTTGGCGAACCGGGTGGATGTAGAGATTATCTTCTCGGTTTCTGGACATGTAGGAACTGCGGGGAATGAGGGCGCAAAAGAGTCCACGAGGACTGGGTGACCAGACCAGCGTTTCGTTCTTAACACCGACTACATGGCAGGAATACGGGTTGGCCTCCGGGCTGCTTGGCAAAGAAGATGGGAGACGGTCGAGGGAAACTTAAGCTACGTGCCATTGCGCCGCGCCTGTTCCCATGGGCCTACCCCCACTCCAATTGCGCGAATAGGACACACTTGCGGGACGCGCCTTCATTTGATGGAGCGCTCGCCTACGACGACTGCGTTACCCCCAGACTGTTTGGCATATTCTTGGTTGAATGTCCCAGTCTCTGTGATCTTCGCGCACGTTACCTGTCCTTTATCGAGACGAGCAGGGTCGCTACCGCTTGTCTCTTGTAATCGGGCCTGGTTCCTGCACACTGACTTGCGGACTGTTCCACTTTTTGGATGACCTCCTCCAGTTTATTTGACTGTTTGTTGTTGCTCGTGTGCTCCTGCGCCGGGGGAAGGCGGGCCCACCCCTGATGTTGGCGCGCGCTTCCTCCTTATCTTTTTGTATTTGCTTATAGTCTATGAACTTTTCATCCTTGTTATTTGTTATTTACTTATATGTTTTTTAATATAGCCTAGGGGTAGGCTGTAATGAGTACGGCGACTTATGCCCAAGTAGGCAGTCGCCAGATGGGCTACTAAAAATAATAAACCCCTATTTTACTGAACTAGAACACTATGACTTCCACCCTCCCCACGTGAATATAAAAACATTGGATCCTTATCCCCCTCCCTAATAACATAGCAACATGAAAACCTTGCCCATCTCTTCCTATCCTGCCCCCCTCTTAACCATCTCAGAAGCCCTTGAAAATAACCTCTCTAGGAGACCTGGGGAGAAGAGCCCATGCCGTGGCAGCCTTCTTGAGAGCTGCTGGGTTCGAGTGAAGTGAACTCGAGGGGCGATGCAGTTGGGTAAAGAAGAAAAGATCTCTAGTGGCAGCAATTTTATATGTGATGCTTGGTGTTCAAATGGGGGGGAGATATGGCTGATTAAGAGGCGTTTATGGCGCGAAAAAGGGTGTAAACGAAGTAGGTCTCTGAGATATGAGTTGCGTGTAAGAAGGTCCCTGTCTGGACGAGATGCTACAGCACATAGCGCTCTATCGCTAGGTAGAGTCATTCGACATGATGGATGGCTTTGTGTTTGATAAGCAGAGGAGGGGGGAGTATTAGTGGGGTTGATATGCGGTAGAAGATGCCCCCCATTTCCGTTTTGGAGTGTCATAGTGGTCAGCCAGGACATCCAATTCTCCGTGTGTGGCGATGAAGAAAAGTTACCCGTGGCTTGTTTCCTGCAGGCTGGTGGCAATATGACGAACGGACAAGCGGGGACCTGGAAGTCGCGTACGGTCGGGGCTTACGTGTGTTCGAGGTCCTGGTGGCAGGGTTTCTCTACAGCGTCGACTTTGACCGGATGATCCAGCAGCGCCGCAGTGATCCGAGTCGGCGACGTCGCATCAAGCGGGACCTCTCGACCATCCCGAAGAAGGGTGTAGCCGGCCTCAAAATGGAGGGGTTCAATGCTAACGAAGGCGAGGAAGCGTGTATCTTTCCACCTCTTACCCCCGCCTCACCTTGTCCTGCCTATTCGACCGACGATGATGTTAGTTCTTCCCTCGTTAGGGATCCTAATCTTGAACTCCCAGAAACGACACCCGGGCCCCGAAGGGATCCCGCTCCGTTGCAGGGTAACGAGAGGCAGGTATCCCCGGAGCTCGAGTCTCTTTATTTGCTGCATTCCAACTTGCCCCAGACCGTGTACCGAAACCCTCACCGACGTCCGCCCCTTTCTCTCCGGAGTGCCGGCACCACGGCTGGAGTTATTCCCCGCAGCTCGAGTGACCAACCTTCGGACCCTCTGGTCCACAAGCACCCACCAGAGGCTCCCCGACCCCGTAGTGCTCCCATCGAAAGCGCGCGTGACCTCGGCCAAGGTGGCTTTCCTTGGGAGTCGTCGATTCCCGCTGCCGAAAGATGCGGGGATGAAACAGAATCGGTCGATAGCTTGACCGGCCGAATCACGACTCTGATCCTTGATACTGAAGGGACCGAGTTTTACTCTCTCGACGGGGCGGAAGAATATACGTTGTCCAACGACGAGTCATAACGAAACCAAGCTCGCCATAAACTTTCCCTACCCACCTCCGAACCATTTGGGGGCTAGTTATCAGAGTGATTCAATGGATCCTCCCAGGAACTTCGAATATTCAGTATTATTCTGTAATAAGTGTCATTGGCCGTGATAGTGGGTGTTTTCGCGTTCCGACCGAAAATGGAGCCTTTTTGATGGCCTAGCAATATTGCCCTTTGTGTGATATTCTCATTAATCATCTTTCAGAACTTTATTCAAATCTTTGTCTCGGTGCCAATTTGGGGACTGGTTCATTGCGTTAGATGTTTTACCAGCCATCCTCTTGCTGGAAGATAAATCTGGATTTCGAGAGCCTTTTGCTCTGGCCAGTACATACCAGACTATCACAGTCGTATCATTTTTCAATGTAGATTTGCGTAATTTATTATTCCTGCCACCTAATGGTATATGTACACGTCTATTATGAATGTTGAACCGATGTTCCATACATGCCAAGAATAAATTGGAGGAGTGGTTGAAGACTGGCTTAAAAGAACCTTTCTCTTGCCTATATTCTGATGTCAGCTGGGCGTTGTAAAAGTCGACCAAATGTTTCAGGAACCTTGTTAAAATGGGGTGAAACTTCATAAGTGCATTAAATTGCATTGGGTCAAGAGACTTGCCGATTTTAATCTGACGGTAGTGGGAGGTTATTAGTTTATTTGTTTCTAATCTTTTTTTCTTCTACTTTTCATTGTCTTCACCTTTTGCATGACCAAAAAAACAAGGACTTGGTAGCGGTTTTACCACTGATCTGCCCAATTTAAGATTCCTTTTATTTCTCAGTGGGCATATTGAGACCTACTGATTAATGTAGGGTCCGAACCACGGGTATCCACAGCGTATGGTAGCCACTTTGAGGGCGACCTAACTTGGATTCCAGTCGGCGACTAACCACATCCGATGTGGGTACTTTCCTAAAATCGGAAGCGCTGCTTCCACTCGGCTAAGCCATAGCCCTTTGCATTGACATGGCAACGAACATTCATTGTGCAAGATGGTAGTAAAGCAGAATACTTTGATCTTATCGACACCCAATTACCACAAGGCTGTAAGTGTACAGACGACTGTGTTACAAGCGTTGCTCTGATATAACCAAGAACGAGAAATTCGTCGCCAGTATCTGACATTATCTCTGAGGACCATGAGCAAACTTGCCAAGAAGGTAGGTGTGGGCAAAGTAACCATCGAGAGAGCAGTACTCCAGGACCTGCGCTACCAATCTTATGTACTCAAGAGGCGCCAGCTTCTCACGCAGGATACCAAGAAAAGCCGTAAAGTGAAGGCACAAGCTCCCATCAACGAAGTCAAGCATGATTGCGCCATTATGATTCATTTCTTCGACGAGAACATTTTTTTGCAGGACAAGATGATGAACCCCAGAATGATCGTTGGCTGTGCGTAGACCCATCGGAAGTGCCGACGGTCATGTAAATAACCGTTTTGATGGTTTTGGCCGTGGTCAGCAGCGAAGTCCATGTTATGCCTCCTCAGAACCTTAAGGTCAATGCGGACTTGTGTATTAAGGTGCTGGAGACTATATTCAAACATTGGATGAACCAAGTAGCCGCGGGAAGGCCTTACGTTCTCTAGCATGATTCTGCTCCTGCACACAAGGCAAGGAAGACAGACGTGGTTGTTCAACAACGTTCCGCACCACTGGTCCCCAGATTTGTGGCCGCCCAGCTTCCCCGACTGCAACCCCTAGATTATCTAGTATGAGGCGATGTTGAGAAAGATGTCAACCAGGCCTCTCACATCACTAGAATCTAAGATGGCCGCTATTATGAAGGTGATGTTATCTATTGACAAGGACTCTGTAACCCAGGTATGCAACCAGTTCAGGTTCAGCCTGGAAAAGTTCGTGGGGACAGATAGTGGTCATTTCGAATGATTTCGCAACCATTTATATCGTTCGATCTGTGTGTAAACTATTTTCCTATGTACAGTTTTATCGACTTGCTTGAAAACTGTATTATATGAACTGTGCTAGGAATTTGGTACACAGAGTTGGGATCGGTTGAATGAATTAAGGTACTTTGTTACTTAATTTATGGTCCGAAAATACGAGACAAGGAGGCAATCGAACCACAAGTGGACAGGAGTTTGCTCACAAAAAAAAACGGCAATTGGAGCAGGAAAAATACCCATACCGTCTTCCGGTGTTTGTCGTTAAAAGCGGCAAAGTCCAGATATAGGTTCGGCCTGGAAAGCCAACTAGCTGAAATTTATGTTTCTGCCATCACGATACCTTTTGTGGCGTTGCTAGTTCAAACCTCACTTTGTGGGAATGCGGTTTATGATGGCAAATTTTCACTACCCAGCACCTATAACAAATCACCGGGGCGGGTATGCTGAAAGATCTTAATTCATTGCCACTTTCAAGCACTACAAAGTGGATATACAATTCAGAGGCGACAAAGCACGACCTGCAGTAGTTTAGGCATTGTATGTATCCCGTGACCTTCGGGTTGTCTCATCTTTGCCAGACAACGTGGAGAAGATCGCTCGACATAGGATGGCCCTGGGTCATTTTGATATGACCTTATGGGGGTGAGAATGGTACCTCTCTTTTAGTTTTGCAGGCTGGGTAATCAGTGTGATCGTAGCTTCTTTAAGGTGAAAGGAAATTTCGAGCTGGATATCAACTTCTTTATTCGGCGAGAGTGTGGACTTGTCTTGGAAGTAATGTAGAGGAAATAAATGCCTTTAGCGACAAAATGCTGTTCCATATATACTTTTTCTACTAAAACTTAAGGGGAACCCGTCTGTTTTCTTTAATGGCTGACCCCATGAGGGCTCCCCTCGGGTAGAGGGATTCTTCCCTTGTTGGGGCGCACTTATGTTCGTGTGAAAAGAGCTTCTCCACACTACGGTGTTTACTCTGGAGATATCATTTTCCGTACTTGGCCTTCACTTTTCCTCCTTTGCCACGAGTAGCGCGAAAATGGGTGTTTTTTTTATCTATACCGAATGAAAAAGGTGTATGAAGGTATAATTTAGTAAAAGTTAGGCTAGTATAGCGTTGAAATTAAAATGAAGTATGCGTTTGTGTTGAGATGTGTGTATATTCTCAAAGTGACTAGATAGTCCTTTACTTTCTTTCCCTCTCATTTCCTTTTCCTTCCTCCTAATCAGTCGATGTAAATTTGGTAATCACTCTCACTGTTTATTTCCAATTTCTGTATAAACTAGATCTCAATCTCTTATCCCGCCGTGCTGACGGGATCCAGCGCTCCGTCCTGCCCCAGCTTAGCCTCTCTTCCTTCCTTCAGATAGCCTATATTTCTCCCCTACTTCGTCGCTTTTCATAAAACCTCTCCCACAACTTCCAATGGTCAGCCTCTAATTTCACAGGGTAGATGCTGACCTCAAGCCAACCGTCCCGGATCGGGGCTGAGGGGGGAGGGGACAACGTTCCCTAACCCCTGATCTCCGGTTCGGAATGGGTTTTTTGGACAACCTGCTTAATCCCCACCCATACCTTCCTCACATTCCTTTTCCTTTCTTCTTCACACTCAGTTTTACGCCGCGTCTAAGGTGGAGCCGCCATGCCGATGGACTGCCAGGCCACCCGGCGGGAGGGGTGGTCTTGCAGTGCGGGCAACTGCAAGAGGTGGTGAGCTATTGCGTCCCGTATAAAAAAGAGGGTCACCATGCCCATGTATGCAAATAAAAAAAAACAAACCCAAATCTCTCCCCATTCCCCCTTGTACACCGACGGAGCCACCCTCGGGCAGCTCCACTGAAAAAATGGACGTCCCCCTCCCCCCTGTGCTTGCGCAGGGAACCCTCCATATTTCTTTAACCGGAGAGGAGGCTTACTCCTCTCCTACGCCTACGGGTGAAAGGGACTTCCCCTCGCCCCTTTCTCTGGAGGTGCTTTCGGGCACCAGCCCTATTTCCAGCGGCAGTCCCTCCTTTTCTTTCTAAGGGGACTACCAAGAAAACCATCAGGCAGCCCATTGAGGACTGCCCCTCGTGTAAGCGGCTCGGTAGGGCAAACCCCCTTAGGGAGGGAGAGGGAAGCCAGGCACTTTCGGTCACAACGTGGACGACCTTTCGATCTCTTTTGGCGCGGCCCAGATGCCAACTCTGGAGCGTCGACTCCAACAGGCATTGAACCGCGTCTCGCTATGCCGAAGCGCACAGGTTTCGGTTTTCTTTGGCCAAGACTAAGGTGGTGCACTTCTGCTGCCATCCACGGCTTCACCCCGACCCATATTTGTTTCTTAATGGGGTGCGCCTGGATGTGGTTGAGTCGCACCGTTTCCTTGGTCTTGTATTCGACCGACGCCTCACCTGGAAGGCTCATATTCGCAGCCTTAGGGTCTCTTGTACCCGCGCCATGGACATTCTCCGTTCCGTGACGTTCAGCGCCTTGGGGCGCTGATAGGGCTACTGCCCTACTTTTTATCGATCCTTTGTTCGTTCGAAGCTCGACTACGGATGCGAGTTTTATGCGTCCGCAGCCGAGCGTTTATTGCGGAAGGTGGATTCGACCCACCACACCGGCCTTCGCCTTGCGACCGGTGCCTTCCGCACTTGCCCCATTGAGAGCCTGTTGGTCGATCCTGGGGAGATGCCACTCGCTCTGCGCCGCGTGCAGTGCATCACTCGACTGTACGCGCGAGCCCGGTGCCTCCCTCAGTCGCCAACAGCTGTCACTGCATCCGCAGCTGATCTCGATGGTGCCTATGCCACCGAGAGCCGCCGGTCATACCCTAAGCCCTTTGGGTTTAGGGCCAGGAAACTCCTTCGAGAGGTAGATATAGCTCTCGGGCCGGTGGTGCCACTGGTTCTGCCCAGGACGCCACCCTGGAGGGTACCACATTTGGCTATTTGTCGCCACGCCTCTACTCCCAAAGCTTGTACTGCGCCGAGAGTATTGCGTTCGACCTTTTGGGAGCACACATCGTGTCACGCTGGAACCGTGCCAGTGTATACGAATGGCTCCAAGTCCCAAAAGGGGGTCCGCTTCCACGCCGTATCCCCTCTGTTTGAAGTCAGTGGGGCTCTACCAGGAGCTGCGTCTGTCTTCACGACCGAGCTGGTGGCAATACACCACTCGGTACGGGAGATTACGCGACGTGCGCGGTTCGGAGACCGGATTATGATCTATAGCGACTCACGAAGCGCCCTGAGTCCTCTCGGGGCATTGTAATCGCATCCCCGGGCGAATGTTGAGATTATCTTCTGCTGGGTTCCTGGACATGTATGAATTGCGGGAAATGAGGGCGCCAAAGAGTCCGCGTTTCGCTCTTCCTCACACCGACTACATGGCAGGAATACGGGCAGCTCTTCGGACTGCTTGGCAAAGAAGATGGGAGACGGTCGAAGCGAACTTAAAGTTGCGTGCCATTGCGCCGCGACTGTTTCCTTGTATCTATCCCCCAATGCCGCGGTGGCTTCAGGTTGCTTTCTGTCGTCTCCGAATCGGACACACTCGTGTGACGCATCGCTATTTGATGGAGCGCTCGCCTGCGCCCTATTGCAACGACTGCGTCGTCCCCCAGACTGTTCGGCGCATTTTTGTCGAATGTCCCAGTCTGGGTGATCTTCGCGCACGATACCTGTCCCGGTACCGGGATGGGCGGGGTCGCTACCGCCTGTCCCTTGTACTCGGGACAGATTCATGCACATTGACTTGTGGACTTGTTTACTTTTGGGGAGAGGCCGGCCTTCTCCCTTGTATTTAACTTGTTGTTGTTTTTTTTGTTATTGTTGTTTGTTTTTGTTTTGTTTTTTGTAGGTCGCAGGCTCCTACGCCGGGGGGAGGGGGACCTCTCTCCGACGCCGGAGCTTGCTACCTGATTGTTATCCCATTTTTATTGTTGTTTCTGTTAAAAATTTTATTTTAAAGTAGCCTAGAACTGGGCTGTTTGTTTGCGGCGACTTATGCCCAAGTGGGCAGTCGCCAGATAGCCCCTTGAAAAAAAAAAGATCTTTCGGTCGCTTCCCTCAAAAGACCTGCTGGCAAGAATTTTAAACCTTGCCGGGGTCAAGGCCTGTGCCTCGCCACACAAGAATGGCGACACTGCCAAGGAGACCTGCGATGTCCTGGGAGGGGATGGCCAACTGGAGGCCCCTCCTGTGATCGACATGGTCCTTGAGGAAACCCAGCTTCAGACGGTAGGGCCTTCCATGGAGGCGAAACCGGGCTCGGCGCCAAACACCGAACCCGAATCCGCCCCTATGCAAGGTCCTCCTCAAACTCCTATGGTTTCTGAGGCAGTACAAGGAGGGGAGGGATCTCCTCCGGACGGTGCCCCTGCGACCACCAGGACCTTATCGATTTCCGAGAAGGACCTGGCTGAGGCCGGTACATCTGGCCTAGGGGTTTCTGTCGGTGGAGGTGAGAAGCGGGTTCATTTCCCGACCTCCTCTCAAAAAAAGACTAAGACAAAGAAGACGGGTCTGCTGCCACTTTGGCAAGCGACCAAGCCAAGATCGGCACATCCGGCCCCTCTGCCCCCCCGGGTGCAGAGCCCCCGAATATGACAAAGACCAAAAGTGCGCCGGGCGGAGCCTCGATAACATCGGGGCCCTTGATTCAGAGGTTACCTGGCGTTTTCGAGCCCGCTGGCTTCAAAAGCTTCCTCGTCATTCGCTCCACTGATGGTAGCATGTTGGCTAAGGGCAACATGATCCATCAGAAGAGAGGATTGGCTAGTGTAATTGGTAGAGAGCCGAGGGTAACCCGTTTCTCGGACGGGAACCTTCTGGCGAATCCCGCCGAGGCGGCCAAGATAAGTGCTCTTCGGACACTTCATGGCACTAGGGTGAGTGTGACGCCGCACTCTACCATGAACTTTGTGAAAGGAGTAGTTTATGCGAGGGAACTTGTTGACTACTCCATAGAGGACATCACCTTAGAGCTGGCCGACCATGGGGCGGTAAGGTTCGAACTTGTGATGAGAAAACAGGGAGGGGCCTCGAGACCCACCCCTACACTCTTCGTCACGTTCGACTGTGAGTCGGTGCGTGCCGGTTGGTACTGCTACCGCGTGAAGGCATTCGTGCCACTGCCGCGGCGGTGCTATTACTGTCACCGCTTCGGCCATACGAATCGTTCTTGTAGACGTGCAAAGTCGGGGTCACCCGAAGTCTGTATAAATTGCTCCAAGGCCGCACACGATAAGTCTAAATCATGTGTGGCCAAGTGTGTCAATTGCGGAGAACCGTACCCCGCTTCTTCGAATCAATGGGGTGCTTATCTCCTTGAGAAAGAAATCCTGGCCGTTCAGGCCCAGGATCGACTCTCATTACGCGAGGCTAAGGACTTGGTCTCTTGGGCGCCCGGCTTTGCCTGGGACGTCATATGCCTCAATAGTTAGAAAGGCACCCTCTGCTCCTGGCCCATCTAGGCCAACGAGCACGGTTGTTTCCGTGCCCATTTGGAGCCCTTCTGCGGGCTCTACTCAACCCGGGTGCTCCACTGGTAAAGCTGGCGGCAAAAAGGGTTCACACCCAGCCCCGGCTAAAACCAGGGCTCCCCCCTCTTCCCCCAGCGTGACCGTTTCCCGTAAGACAAAACGGCCACGCGCCTCCACCGAGTCGTTAGACTCACAGGAGACAAAACCCCTGAAATTGGTCGCTAGGCCATCTCCCGGGGTTCCTAAAGCTGTCCCCCGAAAGGAGGACAGCAACAAAGGAGCTTCGGCTTCTTCGCCCACGCCACGACGTGGAGCGAGTGGCTCGGAGACGGTGGTTCCTCGAAAAGAGGGCCCCCCGCCTCCGAAGCCGTAACGCCCGCCTAAGGTTTCGAGGCGGATGGAGGAAAAGACTCGCATTGCGAGCCCAACCTCACCTAATAAGTCCTCGAAAGTGACAGCGCCTTCAGCGCTTTGTCCGGCCAACAGCGCCCGGTGTTCTGGCTCCGGGGAGAGACGGCCATTCCCGTGAGGGTCTTCTGTTCGAGGAGGGCTCCCGCATCTCCCCCGAGCTAGGCCTAGAGGGCATAGTCCTTCAATGGAATTGCCGTGGACTCCGGACCAACTAGGAGGAGCTGCGGATGCTCGTGCCGTTCCCCGTTAGCTATCTTTTTACAGGAGACCATGCTAGGCGCGTGCCCTCTGCACTCCCTCCCGGGGTATAAGGGTCTTACGACCCCACCACCACCACGGGATGGCCGGGCTGGGGGATGCACGGTTTACACCAGGCAGAATGTCTCCGTTCTTCCTTTCTCTTTAGATAGCTCCTTTCAGGCAGTGGCTGTGCAGCTGCACCTGGAAAGGAGGTATACCATCATTTCTGCGTACATTCCACCGTCAGCTAACTTCGACGCGGGGAACTTCCGCCGCGTCGTGGCACGGTTGCCGAGGCCCTTTCTCTTGCTTGGAGATCTGAACGGCAGGCATCCTCTATGGGGAGATTACTCACTAAATCCAAGGGGACAGGTCCTTGCCGATCTGATCGAAGAGCTTGAGATAGGTGTCCTAAACGTGGATGAGTTTACGCATCAATGTCCGAGAACCGCTTTATTTTCTTGCCTTGATCTATCTTTGTGCTCTTCGGATACACAGCCTGATTTTGATTGGGGGGTGGTCCATGACCTCCATGGTAGTGATCACTTTCCCATTCAAATATCATTTTCAGGGCAACTGCCGCCTGAGAAACCACCTCGGTGGTGCTTGGCGCGGGCACGGTGCCTTGCATTTCAGGAAATGACTGAATTCTCTATCTCAGTCGAGGAGTTTAGGTCGGTAGATGAGGCCGTTGAGTTCTTCTCCGGCAACCTCATCGCCGTGGGCCTGACTACTATTCCTAGGACGTCTGGCCGTTTTGCACGCCGACCACTTCCATGGTGGTCGGCCGAGTGGGAGACGGCCCTCAAACAGAAGCGTTATGCCTACATACGCTATAAGCGCCGCCGGAACGATTTCACTGTCGGGCTAGGGCTAGGTTCGGGTATATTTCGAAGCACGCCCGCCGCTCTTCTTGGCGGGCATACGTGTCTTCACTTAACGGGAAGACCCCTTTAGCAGAGTTGTGGAAGCGAGTCAAAAGGATTCAGGGCAAGTTTTCGCAGGACCCCCCTCCCGTTCTCCAGGAGAATGGGACCGCAATCCTTAGCGACCGCTTTTTCCGCATTCTCTAGCCGGGATGCTGCTCCACCAGCATTCAATGCACGTCGTGATGTCGCGGAAGGCCGCCGGCTGGACTTTACCTCCAGAGGCGGAGAACCCTTCAACGACAAGCTTACTGTCAGCGCGGACACCGCTTATGGTCCGGACGATGTCCCGTACGCCATGCTTTGACACCTGGGTGAGCGAGGCATGGCCTTTCTGTTAGATTTTTTCAACAGGATCTGGGTGGAAGGTTTTCTCCCAGACTCCTAGCGAATCGCTAGTGTGCTTGCCTATGATACCGCATGGCGATACGGTATCATGGAGACTCTCCACACGATGGGAGCGAGGGGACGCCTCCCAATGTTTATATCTGAATTTTTGCGAGATCGTCGATTCCGCGTACGTGATGGGGGGGGGAGGATGCCCTCTCCGGCCGAAAGGAGCAGGAAGTGGATGTCCCGCAGGGAAGTGTCCTCAGTGTCACACTCTTTGCCCTGAGCATCAACGGCATCACCTCGGTGCTGCCAAAAGATGTTCTCGCTACGCTCTACGTGGACGACCTTTCGATCTCTTTTGGTGCGGCCCAGATGCCAACTCTGGAGCGTCGACTCCAACAGGCATTGAACCGCGTCTCTCGCTATGCCGAAGCGCACAGGTTTCGGTTTTCTTTGGTCAAGACTAAGGTGGTGCACTTCTTCCACCATCCACGGCTTCACCCCAACCCAAATTTGTTTCTTAGTGGGGTGCGCCTGGATGTGGTTGAATCGCACTGTTTCCTCGGTCTTGTATTCGACCGACGCCTCACCTGGCAGGCTCATATTCGCAGCCTTAGGGTCTCTTCTTGCTTCCTCATGCCCATCCACCTTGTGCCTGTAATCTATCGGGTAGCCTGGTTTTGTACCTTCAGAAGTTTAATCATGGCACTCTTCGCAGAACTATATAGCTGAACAGCTGGGTACATCAAGCTGGCCGTGACTATTGCCGTGTATACTTTTCTTTTGTGACTTGGCGACAACCGTGAAAACCTCCCTAGTTGCGCTAACTTCACCTTTGCTACGCTTATCCTATCCGCTACATGTGCACTGTACCCGCTTTTACTTATTTTCAGATCCAATACTTTAACTTCGTCCTTATATTCATATCTTTCCCTCAACATTAATGTTCTCTACCTTTCTCCTGTTGATGGGTATCACTGAGAATTTATCTCTGTTCGTCTTTATCTTCCATTTCTTCTCGTATCTATTTAAGTTTAGGATCTCTTTGGCTGTGTTTTTGGCCGCCTTTCTTGCCGTTCTAGTAGGGGTCGCAATAATCTGCGTGACGTCCACAAACTGTACATAAACTGTTCCACGTCTAAGGAAAAACTGCAGATCATTTGTATAAATTGGGTGTGAGGACGGGATAGGCAGCTTTCCTGTAGAAGCCCCTTCTTTGTATTAAAGGCGGAGCCTTCATAGCTTCTGAACACCATATGTGCCCTTCAGTCGCTAATGAAGCTGCATAACAGCCTGGTCATTTTCTCCACGAGTTCCATCTCTACCAGTTTGTATTTTAGACCATCCCGCCACACCTTGTCGAACGCCTGCTGCACGTCGCGTGCCATTAGATCAACCATCTTTCCCTTACTCTTCCCTTTGGCCAGCTTCTCTGTAATCAGCGCTAGGGCCATCTCCGTACCTTTCTTACTTCTGAATCCGTACTACTGTGGGTTGTATTTACGGTTGGTCTCTAGGCGGTTAGTCAAACTACTGCACACAATTTTTTCCAATACCTTGGCTGTAAAATTGAGCAGTGAGATGGGTCTATCCGTTGACTGACGTTGTTGACTTGCCCGGTTTGGGCACAAAATCCATTTTGGCCACTTTTATTCTGTCCGGGAAGTAACCGATATTCCAGCATACATTGAAGATTACCAACATACCCTCCAGTACGTTCTCTGGGAGCTAACTTATGCTCGCTTTCGTCAGCCCCGATGGCCCTGCTGCTTTCTGTTTGAAGGCCTGGACTACCGATCTTATTTTCACCATCTTTATTTTACCATTGCCTCTGATGTCATCCCCCTCTCCATTATTATGAAGATCCTTTCGAGCGGATAGGTCTTTTCCAGATGGATGTTCAAGTTCTTCCTTAACCCTTGTTTCATGATTTGCGTCAAATTTTTCATTATCTTCCGTGATGTTGAATACCTCGCTCCAGTGATCCCTGAACAGCTCCTCTATTTCATCTACTTTTGTGATATTTCCATTGCCTCTCTTAATCCTTAACTTTTTCGGTGGTGGAGTACCCTGCCATCTTTTGACAGATTGCCAAAATTGTCTCCGGTTTCGTTCATTATCTAGTCTATCAAGCCCTCCCATATCCTCTCTTTCTCTATTCTTATCAGATCGCTTACTTCTCTTTGGAGTTCTCGTCTCTTCCTGTATAGTTCAATGGCTGGTCCTATGCCTCTCGTCAGTTGGTCGATTGCTTCCAAGTTCTTGCATTTGTGCTCTTATTCCAGGAATCCACCTTGGAGCCGGGAGTGTTCTCATCACTTCATTTTAGACTCTAACTTTTCTATTTTCCGGTCAATATCCTCCACATCTTTACCCTTCATCACTGGCCTCTCTGAATTTGACTCAATCCGCCTTAGCATATTGTTTCCTGATCGGGCATGGCACTTGAATTGGGCTTAGTGCCATCAATACTATGATTGAATTATGATCCGTATGGAACACAGGACCCGGTTTAACAAACATGTTCCAGTGAAAATTTATGTTGGTTAATACTATATTCGGCTTTGTAGCTGTTCTATCCGTGACGTAAGTGGGAAACTCCGGCCCAGCTCGTACCACTATACCCCTATTTATTAAAAGATCTTGGTTCCTCCCCATTGTGTTCTTAGAGGTACATCCTGAGTGCCTGGAGCGAGCATTCAGGTCGCCAAGGAAAATCAACGGCGTGTTTCTCCCGAATACCCCAAGAAAGTTATGTAGGAGCAAATAGCTTCTTCTTGGAGGTTGATTCCCCCCCCCCCCCCGCATTATAGCCACTGATCCACTGGTCCCTTTCTGGGTGTCCACCTCAATCGCCAAATAGCTTTCGTCTAACTCTTCCAATTCCCTATGTTCTATACCTTTCTTAACAGCAACTATTATACCATCGAATCTTTCATTCGATTGATTTTTCGTGTAGGTATAATAATTCTGTAGCTTCAGTTCATACCTCCGAATTCTCAACTCGTGCTCACAAATCACTACTACATCGGGGTCTTCTTTGGCCATCACACCAGAATTGGTTTTTCTTATCCTTTAATCCATTGATGTTCACTTCGACTATTTCGAGTTTATTAACTCTTATCAATAATTCTTTACTTAATCAAACTAAACTTCTTCCTTTAACCGTTCCTTAATTTCCTGAAATTCTCTGCTCTCAGAAAATGACATCTGTCCTCTGTTACCTGAAGGTTCCCAATCAGTATAGATCTTTGGACTACATCCGACGGATAGTCTGATTGATGAGTCCATTTAAATTCACCATCTACTAACCCGTCTATAATATGTACCATGCTCAGATCCTTGGGGGTATTCGTTACCCACAGTGATGTAAATATGCACGTCTGACTCTTCGCACGATGGTAGTTCTGTGTTCGCCCTCTCTTTCTTGGTTTCCAGTTTCTTTGCTACTCTTCCCTTTTTAGAGTCACTTGAGTCCTCTTTCTTATTATTTTTTACTTCACTTGCCCCTGCTTCATCTATCCCTTCTTCGCTTTCTGACTCTGAAGTGTAGGTTTCTGTGTTTGAGTCCTTCCTCTTTTCCTGCCTTTTATTCCTTTTCTTATTCTTTTTCCTCTTATGTTCCTTATTCACCTCACCCTATATGCTTTCCTGTTCATTCTCAGGCTCCTCATCAACCTCTTCCTTCTCGACTATTTTTATTTTAAGTATGTCCTTTGATGGGGGCGGAGGGGGGGCCTCTGGGAACCACAGCTTCCTCTTCATACCTTTTTTTTCTAGTAGGACGTTGAGTTCCCTCGAGAGACACCCCGGCTTCGATATGTTAGCCATGTGGGCATACATTATCATGGCCATAATCTCCATAGATAGGTTCTCGATCATGAGGTAAGGCACATGATTCACCGTCGGTACTGCGGCTGCCTGTGAGCCTGGGATTACCTGTGGTCCCTCTTTAGTTGCTCTTGCATATGACAAGTTCTCTGTTCTTACCATCTCTTTCTTCTTTAAAATAATGTCTTTTTACCGTGCAGTTCATGGTCATTGCTCCGTGAGGACCTTGGCAGTTTGGGCATTTTCTTTATCTCGGTAACACTTAAGTTTGAAAATGTTTGAACGTAAATTGAAATAAATTTCTTATTAAAAATCTGCTTAACGCTGATTGGTTCATTTAAGGTTTAAGCTATATAAAATGAACCAAGCAGATTTTTAATAACAAATTTATATTTAATTTATTCTGTTCGGAGTTCTTAATCTCATTATGAGGCTAATAGATACTCCGAATGGATCCGCCACCATTTGTCATTCGATGGAGGAAGTGGAGCAGCTCGTATCTGAAAAGGCCAAGAAGGAGCTTCAGGAGATCGGGCTAGAAGAGTCCATACCACAGAACATCCTCAGACGGCTCGATCCGTTTTTCTCAAATAACTCCTGCGAAGATATCAGGGAAGAGCTGATGAGACAAGAGATGTGGGCGAAGATCACCACGGTAAAGAGATTTGGCAAAGGCAACGGAATTGTCAAAATCGTCTTCGAGACCATCGAGATGGCTGACAGGGCCAAAAAGCAAGGCCTCCTAGACTTTTACCTTCGTGTGGCCCCAGAGCAAGTCGAGGCAAAGGAGTACGTTCACGTAGACTGCTGCTACAGATGCTACGCCATCGAGAAGCACCCGATGCATGAATGCAAAGAAACAGAAGTCATGTGTTCCAACTGTGCCCAGTCTGCTCACGAATGAAGACAATGCGTGGCTGAGAAGCTAAAATGTATCAACTACAGAGGGAACCACAGCGACTACTCTGATTACCTTAGCACGTCAAATTCCTATTGAGTTTGTAAAGATCGTGTTTGTGCCTTCAAAATTTATTCGGAACGTGAGTTGTATATCAGTTTCGCGCGTTTGGGGAAAAATAGTGGATTTGCTTTTGGCAGTGATAAGTGAGAAAATATCCATTCAGGAATCTGCCTTCAAATTGAGTAGAATTCTCACTCGCTTTCGAGTACCCGTGGCTAGGAGTGGACCCTCCCCCCCCCACCCCCCGTTTCTTCATCGAATCGTACTTGATCGAACAACAGCCTGCAGGCATTCGAAAAGCACCCTACTCTAGAGGTAAAGGGCCCTATGAAAATCTAAATCAATATCTTTTGGGAGACTGGGACGCCTTTCTTGAATAACCTTTTCCATTAAAACTTGGTGATAGATCATCTATTATACTACACACACACACACTCACAAACACAAACAAACACGCGCTCACTCCGTGGTGATTGAAGATTTTCGGTTGAAATTTATCTTCTGCCCCACATATGAAGATATCGAAAGGTAAATGAGGGAGACCCAGCGGATACCGCTGAAGATCCTAATAGTATATGGTTATTCATGGGATTTATTGTATGGTAATAAATCAGCCTAAATAGCGTTTCGAAAACCATAACCATAAATTTGTTTGATCGAAGTCGTTGCCTGCTAGTTTTTAGGGCCTAAGACGAAAGCGAAATAAATTTTGAAATAATGAACTGGGTTTTAAGAAAAACAATTAAACAAATATAAATATATTCATAGAATCAACGAATGTACAATGAGATAAGTTAGATTAGATATACAATGTAAGATATGGTAAAATATGATTTACAGTAACGTGATGTGAAGAGAACTGAAGTACGTGAAATAATATGGTGACTACGATGGACTGAATTGGGGGCTGCAAATACGAGAAGTAAATAGAATTAGGACCTACTCTCGTATGGTCGTTTGCAGAGAATTGCGAGAGGATGTGGAATTAAACTAAGTATGATTTGTTTGGAGGTAAATGACTAATTGTAGAAGGAATGATTACCGACCTTTATACGGAGAATGGTGAGAGTCGAATGGGAAAGAATACTGTTCCAGAAGGTTGAGCTGAGTGTCTGTTTGTTTATGTGTGAAATTTTAAGAGATGTTGTTTGAAACAGTAGTACGTTAAATGAACTGGCAAGATAAATGAATTAATTAATTATTAAGTTGAACATAAAATATGATTTAATTTACAAAAGTAAAAGAATTGCATGATATGAATTTTACATAATAATTGATATATATATATATATATATATATATATATTATTTAAGTTAACCAGGAGGTTTTTATTATACGAATGCCGAGAGGCATTGCTATAACACTCCCCTCCCTAGAAGGTTACCCCCCCTCCTTTTACTATTTTGAGATTACGAGTCCGAGTACCGACGAGGCCTCCTGACGACGCGACCGGAGCGTGTGACAGTGCCATTGGTTTGGCTGCGGGTACGGGGACATAGATTTGCTGTGGCAGTGGCAGTGCAATTAGCGTTGGACGAGGCACTGGCACGGTAGAAGGTTGATGGAGCGAAGATGGTCCGCTTGTTGGTTCTTTCCGAGATGGCGTCAAGCGGAATGTGGGAGTCTTTAGTCCCGTTGTCCACTGACGCAGTGACCAGTGGGGAAGAGATTTGCTCCTGACTGACCACTTCTGCCGACGAGGGTTCCTGCAACAAAGGAGGAGGAGGCAGCAAAACGGAAGGTGGAGTTGGAGTAGCAGGGGTGGTTAAAAAGGTGGGGTTAAGGTTGTTTGGGGGATTACTGTACCATAAAGGGGTATAGTAGGAGGAGAATGGGGTGATAGTGGTTCAAGATGAAAATTTTATGTATTAACGGGTTTCAGGCGTGTTGCCAGAGCACTATGTGAGTGCAAGCGAATTTATGGCGTGTTGCCAGAGCACTATATCAGTACTGAATGAATTTATGGCGATATCAAGTGAGGTTTGAGTGTGGGTCAAAATTCAAAAGTGAGGATTAAGTGTGGGTCAGTGCAAAAGTGAGGAACTACCTGAATAAATGAAGTGAGGTGCAGTTGGTAGATGTTGACCCGTTTATTGTCAATTGTTAACCCCTTGGGATGTTAGTTTAAAGGATGTGAGGTGTTTGTCGTTTGTTAATGCCTGGAAATGTTAGTTTAAAGGATGTGAGGTGTTTATCGTTTGTTAATCCCTCGAGATGTTAGTTTAAACGATGTGAGGTATTTGTTAATCCCTTAAGATGTTAGTTTAAAGGATGTGATTGAGAGGCTGGAGTGAGAGGAATGCCAGAATTGGAAGGTTGGGGAAATTGGAATTTGAGGACTTGGAGAAAGTGGTTGAGTTGGGTAAACTGAGAAAACGAGAATTTGAGGAATGAAGATTTGATTGAGGATTTGGAGAGTTTGGTGATGAAAAGTGAAAATTAGAGGAGTTTGAGATGAAGATTAATATGCGAGGAGTGGAGAGTTGAGATTAGGTGGAGTTACTGGTTCTAAATAGGTGCAAGGCTGTAAACATTTTTACGGCTTGTGCACTATATTTGTTATACCAGCACCACCGAGTTGGTAGAGAGGGAAAAAGAAAAGTTATGCTACGGGAGACTACAGCGTTGTGCCCGTACCTTTGATGATACCAGCATAGGCCCTGATGGTGTGGAAGATGGTGAGAATATATGAAATGAGGTTGAAAATTTTGCTGTCTCTCACCTCTTGCATCGGGATGCCCTCGTTGGTTTCTCTTTCGTTGAACCAGAGCGGGACCTGCACCTTCAATCACCAAACCCGTGTCCATGCTCGCTCTGTGGTTCCCGCTGCAGCTTTAACCGCTGGATGTCGGCTTCCATCCTCCGTATTGATACCTCAAGGTCCATCGATAGAGAAGATGGAACCCTTGAATGTTCAACCCGTTCGTCAGAGGAGCTCGACGTGCCTCGAACCTGCGAAATTGAAGCATTGTTAAATGGGCCGTGAGTTTGGCCGTTGCCCCAATTCGCGTAAGGACTTTTATGCAATTTGTCTTCTGCTGCAGCAACCTCATCAATGCTCGGAGGTTCGAGCTTATAACTAATGGCCTGATTCCCTCGGGAACTCCTCTCATGAAAATCTCACTGAGGAGAGGGCTAAAAAGATCGATTTGAACACTTTTTACCCTGATAAGGTCCTTCAGATGAGTTAAAAAAAGAAGTAGGACTCTTATCTCCCATTTCCTGAGTATTCAGGAGCTCTCTCGTGTCATCTATTTGGGAACTACCGTATTTATTGAGGAAAGCCTCCTTCAGGCGGTCTATAACACCAGCCTGTTCTTTGTTAATTTGCACTTCCGTGAATTGAATAAAGGTACTTATGGGCAACCGCTGGATTATTGCTGCTACTTTCTCTTCCTCGGTGACGTTCTGTGATTTAAGGAGGAGGGACGAGACTTCCAACCATGCAATTGGGTTTGCAGGATCATAAACGGGGAGAGGTACGCATGTGGTTGTCTATGCGCGGACTGTGGGTTCGAGGCAGACGGTTGGTCATGATGATCGGGTTGGCCGCCAACTGATGTCCTTACTTGGTGTGTTTTATCCACCATAGTCACTGTTTTATGTATACTTGTGAGTGAAGTACCTGTGGCTGTGTGCACGTATGTATGTGTGGAAATTATTCACGAGCACAGGAATGTGAAATGAAAAATAATTGAGAAATAAAGGAAATTGTCCACTCATTGAATATAGGGGATAGTATTAAATTAAAATGACATGAATTATGATAATTGGAAGAATGACGTTAAAGATAACACGCAATATAAAAAAATGAACACGTGAATCGAAAATGCTCAAGCTAGGCTTTGGGCAAATTGACGCGTGGAGTAAGAATTATTTTAACGTTTAAACTTATTTATTGAATGACGGGAGATTATTAAACTTTGGGCACCACTTTATAGTATATGGTTATTCATGGGATTTATTGTATGGTAATAAATCAGCCTAAATAGCGTTTCGAAAACCATAACCATAAATTTGTTTGATCGAAGTCGTTGCCTGCTAGTTTTTAGGGCCTAAGACGAAAGCGAAATAAATTTTGAAATAATGAACTGGGTTTTAAGAAAAACAATTAAACAAATATAAATATATTCATAGAATCAACGAATGTACAATGAGATAAGTTAGATTAGGTATACAATGTAAGATATGGTAAGATATGATTTACAGTAACGTGATGTGAAGAGAACTGAAGTACGTGAAATAATATGAAATAATATGGTGACTACGATGGACTGAATTGGGGGCTGCAAATACGAGAAGTAAATAGAATTAGGACCTACTCTCGTATGGTCGTTTGCAGAGAATTGCGAGAGGATGTGGAATTAAACTAAGTATGATTTGTTTGGAGGTAAATGACTAATTGTAGAAGGAATGATTACCGACCTTTATACGGAGAATGGTGAGAGTCGAATGGGAAAGAATACTGTTCCAGAAGGTCGAGCTGAGTGTTTGTTTGTTTATGTGTGAAATTTTAAGAGATGTTGTTTGAAACAGTAGTACGTTAAATGAATTGACAAGTAAGATAAATGAATGAATGAATGAATTATTAAGTTGTACATAAAATATGATTTAATTTACAAAAGTAAAAGAATTGCATGATATAAATTTTACATAATAATTGATGTATATATATATATATATATATATATATATATATATATATATATATATATATATATATATATATATATATATATATATATATATATATATATATATATATATATATATATATATATTTAAGTTTCCCAGGAGGTTTTTATTATACGAATGGCCAGAGGCATTGCTATACCCTCTCCGATGGCCCCAAGCCTGATCGGGGGAGGGTCTTTGTTCAAATTTATGGGGATTTGGGAATTGTGCTCGTAAAATTGATTGACACACATAATGGGGAAGCGGCTATTTGCTCAAAGGAGAGTGATTGCGAAGTACTCACCTCCTCTAAAACAGCAGAATGCCTAAAAACACTAAACTTAAAACCACACACACCGCCACAAATAAAGACACACCGAAGCATTATCCTTCGCCGCCTCGATCCATGGGTTGGTGGGAACTCCTTTGAAGAAATTCATGCGGAGGTGGGAAAAAAGACACCTGGGTGAAGGTATCTGAGATTATTCAATTCTAGGATTACACACATGTATTCAAAATAATCTTTTGTGACACGGCAATGGCCGTTAAGGCTACGGAGGGAGGTATGCTCCTCTTTAACGTCCGTGTCTGCCCTGAGCAGATCGAACGTGATGAGTTTATCAACCTCTAGATGTGTTTCAAGTGCTATAAGTACGAGGAGCACACCACGGTCACCTGCCCCAGGGGAAACGTTCTTGTGTGCCCTATTTGCTCTTCAGATGCACATTCTTGGAGTACTTGTAATAGCACCTCTATGAAGTGCCTAAACTGTGCAGGAGAATATAAGACCCTATCCATGGCGTGCCCGGTCAAAAAAGAGCTCTTGAAGAAAAAAGCTAACCAAAAGAGACAGGAAGAAGAAAACAAAGTGAACAGTACCTACGCCAAGGTTGCTAAAGCTGCTGTTGCGGAGTCTTGGGAAAACAACACATACCTCCACGTCGAGAACGAAAACTCGACGAAAATTATGTGTTGCATCTATTATGCTCACATCGCGAATCTCCTCCCGGGGGGACCTTTGCGAATGAGCTTAATAGAATGCTGACGCATAATGGAATGGATGAAATGTGGTTTCCAGAGTACCCATGGTCGGAGGAGATTCTTAAAATTAGTCTCAAGCCCCAATGCGAGACTAGCTGCCAGAAGATCCTCTCCCCAAGCAGCGACATAGTTCCTTCCAGGGACCCCAGGATCCAGGCACAAAAGGAAAGAGACTCGAACCCACCACGCACCGAAAAACAAAACAACTCTGTAAACACCAAAAACACACAAACGCACACATAAATTATGGAAGTTTCGGAGACTGAGACTGCAATACCCGAGGCATGGGCACGGTCCCCCGGCTCCTGGAAAACCTCGCAGCCTCAAAAATGTCCGAGGTCGTCCTCTTCTTGTAAGAGGGAACCTAGGCACGTATATCATTCAAGGAATATAAACTTGAAGGTATACGCTGCCGAAAGATCCCCTTTCCCTAATGAGATGACAGCCCTTGATGTAACGGAAGGAGTAATATTCGGAAGGTACAAATTGGGGTTCACATCGGACGACTGCCATGAAAAGGAAGTCGAGGAAGCTTTACTCCAAGACTTAGTTATATTAGCTCCCGAAGCTTTGATAACCCTCACGGACGGCAATACAGAAAGAAACGACCAGGCAAAACAATTACGCCCGCAGCCACTCCATAAGGAGCTAAGCTCATAAGAGAATAAGTCCTAAAAACAACATAAAAACTCAGACGGTTGGACGAACAATAAAATAATATACGGTAACGTAATACGAAAATGTAACCCAGATGTAATATTTATCTCTGAACATGGGATAAATGACACAGACAAGATAAAAATATTTCCCTACGAAGTCTGAACCAAAAATCACAGCGGACAACGTTTTGACGGATGTACAATAGCTGTGAAAAAAGGTTTTGACTTCAGATCAATAAGTGGACTCGATAAGTCATACCTCGCAGTGGAGGTCCGTACGGCAGTGGGCCCCCTGGTCCTGGCGACGGGGTACCAGCCCCCAAGGAGAGGGTACTTACCCCTTCACAACTTCCTGCAACTTTGTGGTCACGGCAGAACCATTCTTTTTGCCGGCGACCTCAATGCGAGGAGTGCTGCCTCAGATTACACGTCGACCAACCTAGCAGTATGAATATTGGCATACTTATTGACAGGAAAATTATGACAAGAATTGGACCAGATTTCCCGACATTCATTACACATATATCAGCCACCAAACCAGACATAGTGCTCACTAGCACTGTGTTCCACTACAACTACTTCATTGAGCCGGGCCTTCCTATCCCCAGCGACCACCAGGCTATTCTTATTAAAATCTCAAACTCTCCCATTCAAGTTCCCATCCCACAACACAAGAGCTATGTTCGCCTCAACTTGGATACTTATAAACAACTCGGAAATTACAACCCTGACCCCTTAATTAATACCATTTTAGGAGATATTGACAAGGAGTTAGATAAAATTACTGAATATTTATTAAAAGCCGATAAGGAAGCCATTCCCCGAGTTAAATATAAAATTCTTCCTGCTGCTTCTTGGACCTTTAGAATGAAATCACTTGCGAGGGAATACGGGTGTAGATAGAGGGGAGTAGGAAAAGGAACAAAGCAAAAATAATAGCGTAGGCGAGTTGCGAACAGCTTTCCGCGTCGCTGGACCACTGTTAGCCAGCGGCGAATCCAACTATATGACTATATTTTTTTTATATGCACAAAAAAATATATACCAAAACTCAAAGAAAGCCAAAGATGCCCTGTCACGAGGGACCTGTCTTTCATTTTCGCTTTCCTATTAATTTTCCCCACTATTTCGCCTACTAAAATCATCTACTACTATATTCCTCACTTTCTATGTCCATGTTCAAGGACCACAGAGCGCTAACCATGAAGTGTCTCATCCGCAAGGAAGCGAATCGGACAAAGATGGAACAGTCTAAAATAGAAAAGGAGGCAAAGGAAAAATCGTTTGCGGAAGCAACGGCTACGCAGCACAAACATGGAATCACAGCGTCGAAGCTGGTGATGCCAAGCGAGGGCAGGAACATAATAGCCATGGTCATTTTTGACCACTTGGCAAACCTGGCAAATTCCGATACTTTTGCGGTGAATTGAACCGCCTCCTGCAGAAAATCGGAACTAACAAGAAGCTGTGGTTCCCGCGTAATCCTGCCTCAAAAGACCTCCTGAAAATTCAAGTCACTGACCTTCCCCACGTAGAGGAAAAGACTCAAACAGAATAAGAAGAACAAGCCTAAAAGGAAAAAGAAGAGTCTGCAGACGAAGAAGTCACCACAGACAAACGACCAAGTTTAACTTGAAAAAGAAAAACATACAAGAGGAAGAAGTGAAAGAAGAAAAAATCGTGGAAAAAGCGAAAACTAGAAAGCAAGAAGAGGAAACTGTTCACGTTGTTCCAAAGAGTCCTCCTTACCGATAAAAGGGAAGTCCTTGAACAGGGCTTCTTCTTGGACGGAGAACTGTCTCTCAACGTGTACGGAACACCGGTCTGCGTACCCCCTAGCGGTAACCCTCTGCTTCTATCGAGGGCATACGTAAAATGAAATACAAGTGGACGTTTGGGGTACCGTACTCTCCAAAGGAAGCTAAGGATCCGTTGTGGGATGACGCAATATTCATTCTTGATACATGTGTCCGCGTCGTCAACATATCCGGATACAAGACAATCAGCCATAGACGACTAAATGCATTTATCTTTTTTTATAATAAAGTTAAAGTTTTTCATTAATTTAGAACCACTCAGTTTGTACGCTTTCTCTCTCGCTGCGAACTGGTAAAGGCTATCTCGGGTAAAGGAGGAAAAGTTTGGGTAAAGAAAAAAACACCTTTCTCAAGAAAAGTTCTAAGAAGAAATATGTGCGCTCTTGTGGCTGAATGGAGTTTCCTCTTGAGCGAAGTAGCGCTCCCCTCCCCCGGAAGGGGGTGCTCTTTCTTATTCTAATTCTGGGATCTTTATTCATAACTTTTTACCTCAAACTTACTTATCGTTACACTACATAACTTGGTCACCGGCAAGTTGCAGTTGGTAGTAAGGTATAATGAACCCGTGCAGAAGACCTCCTCAGGGGGCCTGAAAAGGGCGGGGAAGATGGGCGATTCTCTGTCACGAGCCAGAAACCAACTGTGGACCGCTGTTAGTGCTAGGCCCAGATAGGTAGGTTTGACCAACGAGAGTGCGAAATTTGGAAGGTAGGCGAGATAGAATTAGACAGATATAGGGGCTCCTGCCACTAGTTGAGACTGGGTAATTTCTCCACAGCTGAAGATCATCAGAATAACCCCTCTCTTCGGAGAGGGGACGACGCCCAGTAAACATGGACCCAGCGGACTTGAAAAGGCTTCCCATTAAACACACACGAAACGGAAAGAAGAGATCACCACAAGAAGTAGTGCAATACATATTTACTGATCTGGAAATTACCACTAATTAAATGTATTGAGACACCATCTGGATTCAGTTATTTGACCGGAAAATAAAGACGTAGAGCAGCTACTATCATCTACTGGGATCATTACGCTAAGAAAATTGGATTTAGAAGCAAGAGTATCCCCCCACAAGCCAAAGGTAACAGAAGTGTCATCTGCCGAAAAATCGAGTCTTGGCTAGGAGAGTGTAGATAGAGGGGAGTAGGAAAGGGGGCAAAGAACAAAATAATAGCATAGGCGAGTTGAGAGCAGTTTCCCGCGTCGCTGGATCACTGTTAGCCAGCAGCGAATCCACTCAGCAATCCTGAGTCTCAAATAAAGACTCATTCAAACGAAGCTTTTAAGCCGCTCGTCTGCACTTCTCGTACACTATATACCTCCCCCTCCCTCCTAGACGCGGATCGTATTTTTATCAAATGAAGAGAGCCCGTTTGGAAATGTTATCCAAAGGCTAACGCTCCCCCTGCCGGGTCTGGGTACCATATATAGATAGAGGGGAGTAGGAAATGGGGCAAATTAAAAATAATAGCGTAAGCGAGTTGCGAACAGCTTCCCGCGTCGCTGGACCACTGTTAGCCAGCGGCGAATCCACTCAGTCATCCTGAGTCTCAAAAAAAAAACATTCCTCGAAGTTTTTAAGCCGCTCGCTTGCACTTCTCGTACGCTATAAGCGCACTCATGCCAAGAAATAAAAGAAGAACTTAAGGAGAGGCAGAAATTGCTTAAGATAGAAGAGGTGGTGAAATTTAAAGATCACACACGTTTTTAAGGTCATTGGCGAATTTACTGAAATGGCTTCAAGCATCATCGAACAAGGACTTCACGCATTCAACGTGAGAATCCCATCCGTCCGCATACAAAGAGGCGCCTTCACTAGCATATAGATATGCTTCAGATATTATGCCATGTAGGAACATACGACTCAAAATTGCCCCCAAAAGACCTAATCATCTGTTCTCAAGGTGGAATTGAAGACCATTCGTGGCGTAATTGCAAAAACACAAATAAAAGATGCATTAACTGCCAAGGGTGGCACAGAACTATGGCCATGATCTGTCCCAGAAGAAGAGATATTATAAAGAAAAAAGAAACTGAGACATACAGAAACGCATACGCAACAATGGCAAAAAGTAACCAACAAGGAGCGACAACACAGATAAATTTGGATGGAACTCTCAACCTCAAAATACTTACTTGTATATTATATGCCCAGGTGATGAACATAGCTAAGCCTGGCAGTTACGAAACAATACTCAACATCGTGCTACAGGAAAACGGACTCGACCGATGAAATTCCCCAAGGAGGTCCACTCATCGGTCATTTTCAAAATCAAAGTCATAGGAAAGAAAAAACACGACTTATTTGAAGAGGCGAAAAGAAACCAACAGACAGAAGAGGACTCAGAGACTGAAAACACCTCCAACGACACGGAGCAGGAGTGCACATGGGTTACTCGCAGGAAAGCCCAATTATATAACATCTAAATCCGCAAGTAAAAGGGGTCCATCACCCAGAGATAAATTACCAGAAGGGCCTTCAAACGCAACCAGCGGAGGGGGAACCCAGGCGAAACGAAGGAAGAAGAAGAAACACCGATAACGCAACAGAGAGGACACATAACGGAAAACGAATAAACGAACGGAAATGAGCAATTGGATTATGGATATTAAGAAATTAAAAATACTAAAAAACAATACATGTGGATCGAAAGACGAGGAACTTATGTACGGAAACTTATTCAAAGAGATTGACTCAGAACATGGAACAAACACAGAAAACGAGAAATTAAAAACATGGAACTACAATGTTATTAACACAAATCCTTCAGGAGAAACACACGACAGAGCGGCAATAACTGTCAAGCAAGGACTGCAATACAAAGATTGAAGGACGCATATTTAGCCATAGAAATTAAAATGGAATTAAAAAAAAATCATTGTCGCAACTGGATACCAGCCACCCCCAATTACCTGTACAAAACTTTACTAAACTATTCCACTATAGCATACCAGTCAATTTGATGGGCGATTTAAACGCTCATTGCGGGGCATCTGGGTATAAGAATACAAACAGTCAGAATACAACTTAACACGCTCATCAATAGACGTATACTGCAAAGACCTGGGATCCAACTTCCCTACATACCTTCGAAGAGAACATGCAACAAAACTGGACATCTGCCTGGCTAACTTCAATCTTCCCTTTAACTATTTTATGGAACCAGTGGATGTTCCTTGCAGTGACCACACTGCAACTCTAATACATATAAACAAGCAGCATATACAAGTTCCTTCGAAGAAATGGAAGGCATACCATAGAGCGGATTGGGATAAGTAAAGAGAGTTACTTCACACGTAGGTGCCCAGCCCGCTCGGGGAAGCTGCTCTAGAGGAAATCGACGGGGAGTTGTATAGGATTAGAGAAGAAATTGGAAGGGCAGAGAAGGGGGCCATCCCCATTAACTCGTTCCAAATTATTAAACAATTTAGGTAGACACCAGAACCGGTGGCTTTGAGCGAGGAGATCGGCCTGGCAACACAAAATATAAGGGAAGCATACAACGCACTCAGGAGACAGAAAAGAGAACTAATAGCACTAATTTATGAAAAACAAAAAGAGAAATGGGATCAGCACATCGAGAAAATAGATGTGGAAACATTATCAAGGGAATTTTGGAAACACATCAACAGATTAAAGCCACGGACAGTAAAGGATAAAATGAAAATTTAGGATGCAGGGAACAACATTTTAAAGATGAGGAAGAAATAGAGGCATTATTCAGAGAGCACTGGAAAAGTGTATTCAAAATTAGCGAAGAAAACGAGAACTATGACATTGAATTCGAACACCAGATCGTGGACGAATTTTATGGGGAGATCGAGAGGACATGCTTCTTCCACTTTGTCGAGGAAAGGAAAAACAAAAACGACGGAATAGACGCAAACATTACCTCAGAGGAATTAAATGAAACGATAAAGAGCTTCCGACAGAGAGCCCCATGTAGATCGAGACTCGCCAGATTAAATTACCTTGAAGCACCCCGAACATACTAGAGGGAGTAAGAAATAAACACGGGATAAATTTCCTGATGAACTGAAAGTGGCAAGGATGATATTCATCCCCAAGGCGGGGGAACCACCAGATCAAGTGGGTAACTACTAGATTTCATCTGTAAGGTATTGGAAAAAAAAATATTAATAACAAACTGTCGAAATATCTCGATGATAATGGCAGAAGAAACAGCTGCCAATTTGGCTTCAGGACAAAAACAGAAGCACGGAGATGGCCCTAGGAGTCATCCTTGAAAATATAGCGAAGGCAGAGAGAGAAAAAATGAGCGTAGACATTGTATGCCAGGACGTTTCCAAGGCATTAGACAAAGTAAGGCAGAGGTGTATGCAACTCAAGATACTCAGATTGGGAATGGACAACAGGATCGAAAGGATTTTATGTGATTATGTAAGGAAAGACGTGCTTATGTGGAAATAGGAGGATATCAGGAAGAAATATTTGAGCTCGCTGCGGGTTTGCCCCAAGGCGGATGTGCGAGTCCGTCTCTCTACACAATCTACATAGAAGATATACCACCACCAAGAAATGAGGGCTTACTGAACATCCAATTTTCTGACGACGTCACCCAGATCATAGTTTGCCCTTATGCAAGCTAGGATGACTGCTGGAGCGATAAGAAGAATTACGAAGAAAAATGAAAAAATAAAACCAACAGGGATAAATTTAAGATGGTACCCGTGTGCATCAGGAGCATCTCAGATGTATATTTAGAAGGACAGCGCTACAGATACGACGGAGAATGTAAGGTGCTTAGACTAACCATTACGAAATCAGGTTATAAAAAGCATGTAACTGAGAGGGTAAATCAGGAGGAAATCAGCCTGGTATTACTGTACAAGTTAATTAATCTAAGCATGAAAAACAGTCCGCGATTATTTATCCATCCATAGCTATGTACACGATCTCGAGAATAACCTACTAAGACTCCAAAAAGTCCAAAACAAAGCCATATACTCATAGGTGGGCGTTATCGCGATAACGATATCGGGTTATCGGTTATCCGATATTTTTTCCGTCTTATCGATTCATCGGTATCCCGATACTTTTGGTTCCAAACTAGCGATAATCGATAATTTCAGTTTTTGGTTCTAGTTTAGCACAGGGGCGAGCCGCGCGTGCCTTGGAGGCAGAAATAGGTATGTCTGAACTGGGAACCGAACATATACTGAACGGAGTGCGGGTCAGTCGGTCTTGACGTCTTCTCAAAACGTTCGCTCAGCTTCAGTCTCTCGCCAGCTGTCGGACGAGAGGTCTCGAGGTGTTGCACCTGCGAGGTACCGGTGTTACGCGTACTTTGATGATTTTTCCCCTATGTTCCGGTGCTTCTTCCGTTCTAATTTTTTGTGCACGTGTATATGAATGCATGTACTATTCGGTGTTATTCTTTAATATCTGTTTATTAACGTTTTTAACACTTACGAAGTTACGCCCCTATTTTAAACTGATCCATGTTTATGAAGGGAAACATGCTGCAGAACCTGGTCTAGACTGTGGCTGTGCAAATTTAGTTATTTTACTTAAAACAGTACTTTTTCATTAGTGAAGAGACAGGATAAACATTAAATTTGAAGTTTTTCCTAAGATTTTTCTAAGACTTTTCTAATTTTTTCTAAGATTTTTCTAAGTTTTCTAAGATAAAAATAAAGATTTGGATATACCGATTTTTATTTAAAATATCAATATCGTTATCGCTAGTATCGGAATTTTGGATTTATCGGTTATCACCGATGTTATCGTTATCGATTTATCGGTTATCGTGATCCATTTTTTCGTTATCGCGCCCACCACTGCATATACTTAATAACAAACACTAGAAAATGAGAAAGAAGAAAACTACGAGACCTGCACAGGGAGGCAAATATAAAACCATTTAACAGAATAATTGCAAAAAGAGCAAGGAAAGTCGTAAAAAAGACAAAAAATGACGTAGGAGTTGAATTAACTAACCAAATGGCCCAAAGAGAAGGATGGAGATCACCCAGATTATACCCAAGTTTCCCAAGGATAGTAGAAGGAGGGAAGAGGAAGAAGAAGAAATCTACACCTAAAGAAGGAGAATAATACTCGACGACGACTAAGAGTAGTTAGATAACCGAAGCATCACCAGAGAATTGCATACGAAAGAATAGATAGAGGTAGAATAATTAGTAATAACGGTCTGAACCATTCATAAATACAAACGCTACATAGACAAATTAAAAATAAATACATATACAAAAAACTAATGCGTGATACTCACGCGAATCAAGATTTTCTAACTTTATCACGCTAGCTATAACAACCTATAATGGACAGAGATAAGCTTGGTCTCCAGGCAACTATATAGCAATGCCCTCTGGCATTCCTATAAAATATTACATCTATCAATATTCCATTGCATCAATTTAAATATTAACATTACCTAATATCATTTTAACGTAATGTACCTTGTGCATAAATATTAGCGTACTTTCCTTTTTAAATTGAATGTAAAAATATCCATTTATTTTGCCATTTAATTTCTACAATTTCTATTAAATCTTATGTAAACCTCAACTTAGTTATGTATAAATTATCAATCATCTTAAATAATTATCCAATTATTAATGTATCAATAAAAAAATTCAAGTTTATTTGTATATGTATTTTCAATATATCTTTTGTAATAAATAATTGCCATCCAAAAATTGTGGCTAAGATACATTTTTTTTAGCAACACTTCCTTTAGTCAAACACACAAACTAACACGCTTTCAGCTGTTTCGCATTGAATACAAAAATTCCGACTCATGCTTCGTCATCCCATCGTAAAGGTCAGTAAATATTCCTTCTCCAGTTAATCATTTAATTCCAAACAAATCATACTTAGTCTAATTCCTCGTCCTCTCATACCAGATTCCCATACACACTAGTTGCTACCTTGTTGCCTAGTTACCCTCTTACCAATATTTACCTTGCTATCTACTTGTACAAATTTATACCTGTTTATACATCGCTCACTACCTTACATCAAGCTTAGTCATGATGAAAATTCAGTATTAAACTCATTTTTGTATAATTAAACTCAAATTCAATCATTATATTTCATATTTCAACTATGTTCCATTCTTCTTAATCTATAATATATATATATATATATATATATATATATATATAATTGGAGGACATCACATTGACGTGATGTATATCAGTGGAAGCTAATGGTAAACCACAATATTTGAATCAAGATTTTATTTATAACTCGGACTAGTTTCGGCAACATGCCATTTTCAACTAATAATGAACGCTAGGCAAGGAGCAAAGTATATATATATATATATGGTTACCCTGCGTCGCCTGTTACACTTAGTACTTGGAGGAGCTGCACGTCCTCCCAGCCCTAAATACAAAATTAAGGAAGCCCTGTCACTGGGTTAATGTGAACTTTCTGATGGGGCCTGGGAGAGTTGGCACGCTTCTCCCTCGTTCTAACCCCGCTACTTTATAACTTTATTATTATTTATTAGTATTATTACTGTATTATTATTAGGAATTATTAGTATAATTTATTATTACACTGGTCAACAAATTTTAACTTTTTTCTGCTGAAGTTTGAGACCTGTTGGGAAATTCGGGGTCACTGAGTTTAAAAATGGCAATAGCTTTCTTCTATCACGTCAAGTCTTTTATTTATGGACTGGTCCATATTGGTCCCACTCATAAAAGCAGGCTATCTTAGGACCAGGTGAACGTTAGTGGAGGCGTTTGGTATTCTTCTTATTTTATTTTATCTATGTATTTAGACTTCTCTTTATGCACATTTAGATATATAAAGCAATTGTGTATTATATAATTTTGTGGGGTTTTTTTTCAGATTGATTTCTTTTATGAAATGACATTCAGTAGTATGGCCTCATTACGAAGGAAATGTTTGAATTACCCTGACTCGTTTTGCTATACATATATGTGGTCGTTTTACTGCACCAACTCAAATAATGAACATTAGTATCTTTGTGAAAAGAGCATATTTGGCTTACTTTAAGATTAAATTAGGTGATCAGGATAATCCGTGGGCCCCGCACAATGTTTGTAAACCATGTGTCGAAAATCTACGCCAATGGACAAAGGGCACAAGGAAACAACTAGGATTTGGCATTCCTATGGTGTGGCGGGAGCCAAAAAAAAACAACAACATGTAAACGATTGCTACTTTTGTCTTACAAAGACTTCTGGTTATAGCAAGAAAACGCGACATAAAATAAGCTACCCAAATCTTGATTCAGCAATTCGTCCAGTGCTTCATTCAGATGAAATTCCAATACCTGTATTCAAGGAACTTCCTTCACTGGACGATGTAAGTGATATACGTGAATCTGATGTAAGCAATGAACTTGGTATAGATATAAGTCCATCGTGGTATGAACCTAGATACATACTTCACAACAAACCTATATCTATAAGTTTTTGAGGAGAGTTATTGAATCGTAAAAAAGGCTCGAGCGGCTAATCTTATGTCGCGGTTAGGCTTAATAGTTGGACTCGAAATCGTTAAGGAGTGGATGAAATACAACGACGATACAACAAAATATATATTATTATAGATTAACAAGAATGGAACATATTTGAAATTATATTAGTTGAATTTGAATTTAATTATACAAAATGAACATGAGTTTAACACTGAACACTTAACACTCGGCGTAAAGTAGATGGGTAATGGTAGGTATGTAACAAAGTAATGGTAATGAAGGTAATGGTATCAAGGTAACTAATTAAAATGTAATTGTAACTAATTGAAATGTAATTAAAATAATTGAAATCACGAATTGCAGGTAAATGTAAATGATACCATGATGGTTAAAAGGGAAATGTATGAGAGTCTGGGAAAGTAAATATAAAGAATTAGAATGTTTTCATTTGTAAAATCTAAGGATTATATGGAGAAAGAATTCAAGTGACCTTGAATTGGAGCTGGCAAGGGCACAAATGAAAATTTTTGTCTTCCACGTGGAATATTTGGAAGCGTTGGTACGTGCAAATGTTGACAAAAATGTTGCCAATTGTTTTTAAAAACTTTTTTACAAATATATAATATTTAAGAAAAATTATATAAATTTTTATATATATATATATATATATATATATATATATATATATATAAATTTATATATATATATATATATAAATTTTTATATATATATATATATATATATATAAATTTATATATATATATATATATATAAATTTATATATATATATATATATATAAATTTATATATATATATATATATATAAATTTATATATATATATATATATATATATAAATTTATATATATATATATAAATTTATATATATATATATATATATATATATATATATATATATATATATATATATATATATAATTTATATATATATATATATATATATATATATATATATATATATATATATATATATATATATATATATATAAATTTATATATATATATATATATATATATATATATATATATATATATATATATATATATATATATATATATATATATATATATATATTTATATATATATATATAAATTTATATATATATATATAAATTTATATATATATATATATATAAATATATATATATATATATATATATATATATATATATATATATATATATATATATAAATTTATTTATATATATATATATATATAAATTTATTTATATATATATATATATATAAATTTATTTATATATATATATATATATATATATATAAATTTATTTATATATATATATATATATATAAATTTATATATATATATATATATATATATATATATATATATATATATATATATATATATATATATATATATATATATATATAAATTTATTTATATATATATATATATAAATTTATTTATATATATATATATAAATTTATTTATATATATATATATATATATATATATATATATATATATATATGCAGAGCTGCTACACTTGGCAGTGATCCAGACTTTGTACAAACATCGACCTAAGAACGTGGAAACTTCAGCAAATTAGAACTGAATGATTTAGTTAGAGACCTTGGCCTGTCAAAAGGGTTAGCAGAAATATTAGCTTCTAGCTTTAAAAAGAAGAATTTGTTGCAGGAAAAATAAATGTAACCTTTTTATCGGAACAGGGAGACAGATCTCTTGGCATTCTTTAAAATTGTTTACTATTGTAACGTGGCAGGACTATTAAACACGATGGGTGTTTCAGAATATGATCCAAGTAAATGGAGACTTTTTATAGATAGGTCAAAGAGGAATCTATATTTTTTTTTCAAAGAGCTGATCTGGAGACTGCCTACTTGGGCATTAGTCGCTGTATTAAAAACTGGCCTAGTCTAGGCTACTTTAAAATAAAATTAAAAAAAAAGACAAAATCACCCCAGCCCTCCCCCCAAAAAAAAAATATTGAAAAGGAAGCGAGCAGAAAGCAAGCTCCTACGTCGGGGAAAGGTGCCCCCGGCGCAGGAGCGTGCAACCAATAAGGGGAAAAAAGGAAGAGCAAAAAAAACAACAAAAAAAACCTGCTATAAATAATAGGGAGAAGGCTGGCCTCCCCCCAAAAGTCAACAAGTCCACCAGTCAATGTTCACGCACGTGTCCCGAGTACAAGGGACAGGCCGTAGCGACCCCGCCCATCCGGTAAGCGACAGGTAACGTACGCGAAGATCACCCAGACTGGGACATTCGACAAGAATGTGCCGAATAGTCTGGGGGACGACGCAGTCGTCACAATAGGGCGCAGGCGAGCGCTCCATAAAATAGCGATGCGTCACACGAGTGTGTACGATTTGGAGACGACAGAAAACGACCTGAAGCATAGGTCCATGGGAATAGTCGCGGCGCAATGGCACGCAACTTTAAGTTCCCCTCGACCGTCTCCCATCTTCTTTGCCAATCAGTCCGAAGAGCTGCCCGTATTCCTGCCATGTAGTTGGTGTGAGGAAGAGTGAAACGCTAGTTCGGTGGCAGAGTCCTCGCAGACTCTTTGGCGCCCTCATTCCCCGATATTCCTACATGTCCAGGAACCCAGCAGAAGATAATCTCAACATCGGCGTGACTTGGGAAAACCGAGGCGTCACGGATATCGCGAACCAGGAGATGCGGAGATTCCAATGCCCCGAGAGCACTCAGGGCGCTTTGTATTAGCTATAAATTAAAATCCGTTCTGCGAACTGGGCACGTCGCGTGATCTCCCGTACCGAGTGGGGTATTGCCACCAGCTCGGTCATGAAGACAGACGCAGCGCCTGACAGAGCCAGCCCCGCAGACTTCAAACAGAGGGGATACGGGGTGGAAGCTGACCCCCTCTTGGGACTTGGAGTCATCCGTATACACTGGCACGGTTCCAGCGTGACACGAGGTGTGCTCCAAAAAGGTCGAACGCAATACTCTCGGCGCTGTACAAGCTTTGAGAACAGAGGCGTGGCGACAAATAGCCAAATGTGGTGCCCTCCAGAGTGCGGTCCTGGGCAGAACCAGGGGCGCCACCGACCCGAGAGCTATACCTAGCTCTCGAAGGAGTTTCCTGGCCATAGACCCAAAGGGCTTAGGGTATGACTGGCGTCTCTCGGCAGCATAGGCACTGTCGAGATCAGCTGCGGATGCGGTGATAGCTGTTGGCAACTGAGGGAGGCGCCGAACTCCTGCGTACAAGCGAGTGATGCACTGCACGCGGCGCAGAGCAAGTAGCATCTCCCCAGCATCGACCAACAGGCTCTCAATGGGGGAAATGCGGAATGCACCGGTCGAAAGGCAAAGGCCAGTGTGGTGGATCGAGTCCACCTTCCCCAATAAACGCTCGGCTGCGGATGCATTTTTTTTTTTTTTTAATTTTATGGAGCCCATCTGGCAACAGGCTGCGGATGCATAAAACTCGCATCCGTAGTCGAGCTTCAAACGAACAAAGGATCGATAAAAAAGTAAGTCAATAGCCAGATCAGCGCCCCAAGCGCTGAACGTCACGGAACGGAGAATGTCCATGGCGCGTGTACAAGAAACCCTAAGGCTGCGAATATGAGCCTCCCAGGTGAGGCGCCGGTTGAATACAAGACCAAGCAAACGGTGTGATTCAACCATATCCAAGCGCACTGCATTAAGAAACAAATCTGGGTGGGGATGGAGCCGTGGAAGGCAGCAACAGTGCACCACCTTAGTCTTGGCCAAAGAAAATAGAAACCCGTGTGCTTCGGCATAGCAAGAGACGCGGTTCAATGCCTGTCGGAGTCGACGCTCCAGAGATGGCATCTGGGCCGAGCCAAAAGAGATCGAAATGTCGTACACGTAGAGCGTAGCGAGAACATCTTCCGGCAGCACCGAGGTGATGTAGTTGATGCTCAGGGGCAAAGAGTGTGACACTAGGGACACTTCCCTGCTCCTTTCGGCCGGAGAGAGCTCCCCCAACACGTACGCCGAATCGATGATCTCGCAAAAATTCAGATATAAACATTGAAAGGCGACCCAGCGACCCCATCGTGTGGAGGGTCTCCATGATACCGTATCGCCATGTGATATCATAGGCCTTTTCCAGATCGAAAAACACCGTGGCGTAGTGCTGTCTAGAAGGAAGGCCTCGCGGACGGTATTTTCGACTCGGAGCAAAGAATCCGACGTGGGGTGGAACTTGCGTAAGCCACTGTGCATAAGACATAAGGCCTCCGCTGTCCGGGGCCAAGGCTAATCTAACATTTACCAATTTCTCCATAACTTGCACACGCAAGATGTTAGAGAGATTGGCCGGAAACCGGCCCGAGTAGAGTGATATCTCCCTGATTTGCGAAAGGCGAGCACAGTAGCGATTCACAGGAATCTGGGAGGAGACCCTCGACCCAGATCCTGATGAACAAATCTAACAGGAAGGCCATGCCTTGTTCACGCAGTGACAAAGCAAGGCGTCCGGGACATCGTCCGGACCATGGGCGGGGTCCGCGCACGAATCCAGAGCGGAGCGCAACTAACTCACTCACAGTAAACCTGTCTTTAAAGGGTTCTCCGCCTCTGGAGGTAAAGTCCAGCCGGCGGCCTTCCGCGACATCACAACGTGAATGAAATGCTGGCGGAGCAGCATCCCGGCTAGAGAATGCGGAGAAAGCGGTCCCAAGGGATTCCGCCACGAACGCGGGTCCGAGTTTGCAGTCCCATTCTCTTGGAGGACGGGAGGGAAGGCATGCGAGAATTTGCCCCGAATCCTTTTGACTCGCTTAAACACCTCTGCTAGAGGGGTCTTTCCCGTTAAGTGAAGACACGTATGCCCGCCAAGAAGAGCGGCGGGCGTGCTTCGAAATACACCGGAACCTAGCCCTAGCCCGACGAAATTCAGCGACAGTGAAATCGTTCGGACGGCGCTTATAGCGCATGTAGGCATAACGCTTCTGTTTGAGGGCCGACTCACAATCGGCCGACCATCATGGGAATGGTCATGGTGCAAACCGGCCAGACGTCCTAGGAATAGTAGTCAGGCCCGCGGCGATGAGGTTGCCGAAGAACTCAACGGCCTTATCTACCGACCTAAACTCCTCGACTCAGATAGAGAATTCAGTTATTTCCTGAAATGCAGGCCATCGAGCCCGGACCAAGCACCACCGAGGTGGGCTCTAAGACGGCAGTTGCCCTGGAAATGATATTTGAATGGGAAAGTGATCACTACCATCGAGGTCATCATAAACCCCAAATCAAAATCAGGATGTGCACCCAAAGACCACAAATATAGGTCAAGGCAAAAAAAATGAAAAGGTTCTCGGGCAGTGATGCGTAAACTCATCCACATTTAGGACACCTATCTCAAGCTCTTCAACCAGATCGGCAAGGACTTGTCCCCGTGGATTTATTGAATAATCTTCCCAGAGAGGATGCCTGCCGTTTAGACTTACAAGTAACAGAAAGGGCCTCGGCAACCGTGCCACGACGCGGCGAAAGACCACCGCGTCGAAGTCAGCTGACGGTGGAATGTACGCAGAAATGATAGTATACCTCCTATCCAGGTGAGGCTGCACATCCACTGCCTGAAAGGAGGTATCTAAAGTGAAAGGAAAAACGGAGACATCATGCCGGGTAAAAACCGCGCATCCCCCAGCCCGGCCATCCCGCGGTGGTGGGGTCGCAAGACCCTTATAACCCGGGAGGGCGGGCAGGGGGAACGCGCCTAGCATGGTCTCCTACAGAAAAATAGCTAACGGGAAACGAGACGAGACGAGCCTCCGCAGCTACTCCCAGTTGGCCCGGAGTCCACGGCAATTCCATTGAAAGAATATCCCCCGAGGCCTAGCTCGCAGGAGACGCAGGGGCTCTCCTCGAAGAGAAGACCCTCTCGGGAATGACTGTACGCTTCCCGGAGGCAGAACCCCAGGCACTGTTGGCCGGACAAAGCTCTGTCGCCTTCGAGGACTAATTGGGCGAGGTTAAGCTCGCCATGCGAGTCTTTTCCTCCCTCCGCCTCGACCCTTAGGCGGGCATTGCGGCTTCGGAGGCGGGATGTCCTATTTTCGAGGAACCACCGCCTCCGAGCCACTCAGTTCACCACTAGGCGTGGGCGAAGGAGCCGAAGCTCCTTTCATGCTGTCCTCCTTTCGTGGTATAGCTTTAGGAACCCCGGAAGATATCCTGGCGATCAACTTCAGGGGTGTTGCCTCCTGTGAGTCTAACGATTTGGTGGAGGCACATAGCCGTTTCGCCTTACGGGAAACGGTCACGCTGGAGTTAGAGGGGGAAAGACCTGGTTTTTCCGGGGCTGGGTATGAACCCTTTTTGCCGCCAGCTTTACCAGGGGAGCGCCCGGGTTGATTAGGGCCTGCAGAAGGGCTCCGAATGGGCGCGGAAACAACCGTGCTCGTTGGCCTATACAGGCCAGGAGCAGAGGGTGCCTTTCTAACTATTGAGGCATAAGATTTTCCAGGTAGAGCCGGGTGTGCCAGGACCAATTGCTTAGCCTCGCGGAATGAGAGTCGATCCTGGGCCTGAATGGCTAGGATTTCTTTCTCAAGGAGATATGAACTACATTGCTTCGACGAAGCGGGGTGTGGCTCTCGGCAATTGACACACTTGGCTACACATGATTTAGACTTACCGTGTGCAGCCTTGGAGCAATTTACACATACTTCGGGTGCCCCAGACTTTGCCCGTCTACAAGAACGATTCCTATGACCGAAGCGGTGAAAGTAATAGCACCGCCGTGACAGTGGCACGAATGCCTACATGCGGTAGCGGTACCAACCGGCACGCACCAACTCAGGGAGCTTGTCACAGTCCAACGTGACGAAGAGTGTAGGGGTGGGTCTCGAGGCCCCTCCCCGTTTTCTCATCACACGTTCGACCTTGACCGCCCCATGGTCGGCCAGCTCTAAAGTAATGTCCTCTATGGAGTAGTCAACGAGTTCCCTCGCATAAACTACTCCTTTCACAAAGTTCATGGTAGAGTGCGGCGTCACACTCACCGGGGTGCCATGAAATATCCGAAGAGCACTTATCTTGGCCGCCTCAGCGGGATTCGCCAGAAGGCTCCCATCCGAGAAACGGGCAACCTTCGGCTCTTTACCAATGGCACTAGCTAATGCTCTCCTCTGATGGATCATGTTGCCCTTGGCCAACATGCTGCTATCAGTTGAGCGAATAACTAGGAAGCGTTTAAAGCCAGCGGGCTCGAAAACGCCAGGTAACCTTGAATGCGGGGCCCCGATGTTATCGAGGCTCAACCCTGTGCACCTGTGGTCTTAGTCATAGTTATGGGATTTACACACGGAGGGGTAGAAGGGCCGGATGTGCCGATATTAGCTTGGTCCCTTGCCAAAGTGGCAGCAGATCCATCCGTCCCCGCAGCCCCCGTGGATGGAGAGGAGCCCCCGAGTCTTTTACTCTTTTTTTGTTTTTTTTCTTTTGGGGGGAGGAGGGCGGGGAATGAATCCGCTTCTCACTTCCACCGTTAAGATCCCCCTGGCCAGATGGACCGGCCTCATCCAGGTCCTGCTCCGAAATACCCCGTAAGGGGCGCGGCGATTTGCTATCCTGGCCGCCATGCTGACGGGATCCAGCGCCCCGTCCGGCCCCAGCTTAGCCTCTCTTCCTTCCTTCAGATAGCCTGTATTCCTATCCTACCTCGTCGCTTTTCATACAACCTCTCCCACAACTTTCTCTGGTCAGCCTCTAATTTCACAGGGTAGAAGCTGACCTTCTTCTCAGCCAATCGTCCCGGATCGGGGCTGAGGGGGGTGGGGACAATGTCCCCTAACCCCTGAGCTCCGGTCTGGGGTGGTTGGCTTTTAACAACCTGCTTCATCCCCACCCATACCTTCCTCACATCCCTTTTCCTCTCGTCTTCAAAATCTATCCGTTTTACGCCGTGTTCAAGGTGGAGCCGCCATGCCGAAGGACTGCCAGGCCACCAGGCGGGAGGGGTGGTCCCAAATGGCAACGCCTGGCTCTGCCGGGCCTGTAAGCACCTCTTGCAGTGCGGGCTACTGCAAGAGGTGGTGAGCGATTGCGTCCCGTAAAACAAAGAGGGTCACCATACCCAATGATGAAACAAAAAAACATCTCCCCCTTAATTCCCCCTATAACAACAACGGAGCCGCCCTCGTGCAGCTCCACAGAAAAGATGGAGGTCCCCCCACCTGTGCTTGCGCAGGGGAGCCTCCATACCTCTTTAACCGGAGAGGAGGCTTACTCCTCTCCTACGCCTACGGGTGTAGGGGACTCCCCCTCACCCCCTTCTCTGGAGGTGCTTTCGGGCACCTCCCTATCTCCAGCGGCAGTCCCTCCTATGCTTTCTAAGGGGACTGCCAAGAAAGCCAGCAGGCAGCCCATTGCCGACCGCCCCTCGTACAAGCGGCTCGGTAGGGCAAACCCCCTTAGGGGGGAGAGGGAAGCCAGGCCCCTTCGGTCGCTTCCCTCAAAAGACCTGCTGGCAAAAATATTAAACCTTGCCGGGGTCAAGGCCTGTGCCTCCCCACTAAAGACTTATGACGCTGCCAAGGGGACCTGCGATGTCCTGGGAGGGGATGGCCAACTGGAGGCCCCTCCTGTGATAGACATGGTCCTTGAGGAAAACCAGCCTCAGACGGTAGGGCCTTCCATGGGGGGGAATCCGGGCTTGGCGCCAAGCACCGAACCCGAATCCGCCCCGATGCAAGGTCCTCATCAAACGGCTGTGGATTCTCAGGCAGGACAAGGAGGGGAGGGATCTCCTCCGGATGAATCCCCTGCGCCCACCGGGACCTTCTCCATTTCAGAGAAGGACCTGGCTGAGGCCGGTCCATCTGGCCTGGGGGCTTCTACCGGCGGGGGTGAGAAGCGGGTTCATTCCCCGCCCTCCTCTCCTGAAAAGAAGAAAAAGACAAGAAAGACGAAAAAGACTCGGGGCTCCTCTCCATCCGCGGGGGCTGCGGGGACGGAGGGGTCTGCTGCCACTTTGGTAGGCGACCAAGCCAAGATCGGCAAATCCGGCCCCTCTACCCCCTCGTGTGCGGAGCTCCTGACCAAGACTAAGACGAAGAATGCACAGGGCAGAGCCTCGATGACATCGGGGCCCCTCATTCAGAGGTTACCTGGCGTTTTCGAGCCCGCTGGCTTCAAACGCTTCCTCGTTATTCGCTCCACTGATGGCACCATGTTGTCTAAGGGCAACATGATCCATCAGAGGAGAGGATTAGCTAGTGCAATTGGTAGAGAGCCGAAGGTGACCCGTTTCTCGGACGGCAGCCTTCTGGCGAATGCGGCGAATCCCGCCGAGGTGGCCAAGATAAGTGCTCTTCGGACACTTCATGGCACCCCGGTGAGTGTGACGCCGCACTCTACCATGAACTTTGTGAAAGGAGTAGTTTATGCGAGGGAACTCGTTGACTACTCCATAGAGGACATTACTTTAGAGCTGGCCGACCATGGGGCGGTCAAGGTCGAACGTGTGATGAGAAAACAGGGAGGGGCTTCGAGACCCACCCCTACACTCTTCGTCACGTTCGACTGTGACAAGCTCCCTGAGTCGGTGCGTGCCGGTTGGTACCGCTACCGCGTGAAGGCATTCGTGCCACTGCCGCGGCGGTGCTATTACTGTCACCGCTTCGGCCATACGAATCGCTCATGTAGACGTGCAAAGTCGGGGTCACCCGAAGTCTGTGTAAATTGCTCCAAGGTCGCACACGATAAGTCAAATCGTGTGTGGCCAAGTGTGTCAATTGCGGAGAGCCGCACCCTGCTTCTTCGAAGCAATGTGGTGCATATCTCCTGGAGAAAGAAATCCTGGCCGTTCAGGCCCAGGATAGACTCTCATTCCGCGAGGCTAAGGACTTGGTCCTGGCGCGCCCAGCTCTGCCTGGGACGTCATATGCCTCAGTAGTTCGAAAGGCACCCTCTGCTCCTGGCCCATCCAGGCCAACGAGCACGGTTGTTTCCGCGCCCATTCGGAGCCCTTCTGCGGGCTCTACTACACCCGGGCGCTCCCCTGGTAGAGCTGGCGGCAAAAAGGGTTCACACCCAGCCCCGGCTAAAACCAGGGCTCCCCCCTCTTCCCCCAGCGTGACCGTTTCCCGTAAGGCGAAACGGCCACGCGCCTCCACCGAGTCGTTAGACTCACAGGAGGCAACACCCCTGAAGATGGTCGCTAGGCCATCTTCGGAGGTTCCTAAAGCTGTCCCCCGAAAGGAGGACAGCAACAAAGGAGCTTCGGCTCCTTCGCCCACGCCACGAGGTGGAGCGAGTGGCTCGGAGACGGTGGTTCCTCGAAAAGAGGGCCCCCCGCCTCCGAAGCCGCAGCGCCCGCCTAAGGTTTCGAGGCGGAGGGAGGAAAAGACTCGCATGGCGAGGTCAACCTCCCCCAATAAGTCCTCGAAGGCGACAGCGCCTCCAGCGCTTTGTCCGGCCAACAGCGCCCGGGGTTCTGCCCCCGGGAAGCGTACGGCCATTCCCGTGAGGGTCTTCAATTCGAGGAGGGCCCCCGCGTCTTCTCCGAGCTAGGCCTGGAGGGCATATTCCTTCAATGGAATTGCCGTGGACTCCGGGCCAACTGGGAGGAGCTGCAGAGGCTCGCCTCGTCCCGTTCCCCGTTAGCTATTTTTTTGCAGGAGACCATGCTAGGCGCGTGCCCACTGCCTGCCCTCCCGGGGTATAAGGGTCTTGCAACCCCACCACCGCGGGACGGCCGGGCTGGGGGATGCGCGGTTTACACCCGGCATGATGTCTCCGTTCTTCCTTTCTCTTTAGATACCTCCTTACAGGCAGTGGCTGTGCAGCTGCACCTGGATAGGAGGTATGCTATCATTTCTGCGTACATTCCACCGTCAGCTGACTTCGACGCGGGGGACTTCCGCCGCGTCGTGGCACGGTTGCCGAGGCCCTATCTCTTGCTTGGAGATCTGAACGGCAGGCATCCTCTCTGGGGAGATTACACCATAAATCCCAGGGGACAAGTCCTTGCCGATCTGATCGAAGAGCTTGAGATGGGTGTCCTAAACGTGGATGAGTTTACGCATCACTGTCCGAGAACCGCTTCATTTTCTTGCCTTGACCTATCTTTGTGCTCTTCGGATGCACAGCTTGATTTTGATTAGGGGGTGGTCGATGACCTCCATGGTAGTGATCACTTTCCCATTCAAATATCATTTTCAGGGCAACTGCCGCCTGAGAGACCACCTCGGTGGTGCTTGGCACGGGCGCGGTGGCCTGCATTTCAGGAAATGACTGAATTCTCTATCTCAGTCGAGGAGTTTAGGTCGGTAGATGAGGCCGTTGAGTTCTTCTCCGGCAACCTTATCGCCGTGGGCCTGACTACTATTCCTAGGACGTCTGGCTGTTTTGCACGCCGACCACTCCCATGGTGGTCGGCCGAGTGTGAGACGGCCCTCAAACAGAAGCGTTATGCCTACATGCGCTATAAGCGCCGCCCGGACGATTTCACTGTCGCTGAATTTCGTCGGGCTAGGGCTAGGTTCCGGTATATTTCGAAGCACGCCCGCCGCTCTTCTTGGCGGGCATACGTGTCTTCACTTAACGGGAAGACCCCTTTAGCTGAGGTGTGGAAGCGAGTCAAAAGGATTCGGGGCAAGTTCTCGCAGGACCCCCCTCCCGTTCTCCAGGAGAATGGGACCGCAATCTCAGACCCGCGTCCGTGGCGGAATCCTTAGCGACCGCTTTCTCTGCATTCTCTAGCCGTGATGCTGCTCCGCCAGCATTCAATGCACGTCGTGATGTCGCGGAAGGCCGCCGGCTGGACTTTACCTCCAGAGGCGGAGAACCCTTCAACGACAAGTTTACTGTGAGTGAGTTGCGTTCCGCTCTCGCTTCGTGCGCGGACACCGCCCATGTTCCGGACGATGTCCCGTACGCCATGCTTCAAAACCTGGGTGAGCGAGGCATGGCCTTTCTGTTAGATCTGTTCAACAGGATCTGGGTGGAAGGTCTTCTCCCAGACTCCTGGCGAATCGCTACTGTGCTCGCCTTTCGCAAGCCGGGGAGAGATCACTCTACTCCGACCGGTTTCCGCCCAATCTCTCTAACCTCTTGCGTGTGCAAGTTGATGGAGAAATTGGTAAATGTTAGATTAGCCCATTTCCTGGACAGCGGAGGCCATCTGTCTTCTGCACAGTGCGGCTTCCGTAAGTTTCACTCCACGTCGGATGCTCTGCTCCGACTGGAAAATGCCGTCTGCGAGGCTTTCCTTCGTAGACAGCACTACGCCACGGTGTTTTTTGATCTGGAGAAGGCCTATGATACCGCATGGCGATACGGTATCATGGAGACTCTCCACACGATGGGGGCGAGGGGACGCCTCCCAATGTTTATATCTGAATTTTTGCGAGATCGTCGATTCCACGTACGGGTGGGGGGAGCCCTCTCTGCCCCAAAGGAGCAGGAAGAGGGTGTCCCGCAGGGAAGTGTCCTCAGTGTCACACTCTTTGCCCTGAGCATCAACGGCATCACCTCGGTGCTGCCAGAAGATGTTCTCGCTACGCTCTACGTGGACGACCTTTCGATCTCTTTTGGCGCGGCCCAGATGCCAACTCTGGAGCGTCGACTCCAACAGGCATTGAACCGCGTCTCTCGCTATGCCGAAGCGCACAGGTTTCGGTTTTCTTTGGCCAAGACTAAGGTGGTGCACTTCTGCCGCCATCCACGGCTTCACCCTGACCCAGATTTGTTTCTTAATGGGGTGCGCCTGGATGTGGTTGAGTCGCACCGTTTCCTTGGTCTTGTATTCGACCGACGCCTCACCTGGGAGGCTCATATTCGCAGCCTTAGGGGCTCTTGTACCCGCGCCATGGACATTCTCCGTTCCGTGACGTTCAGCGCTTGGGGCGCTGATAGGGCTACCGCCTTACTTTTTTATCGATCCTTTGTTCGCTCGAAGCTCGACTACGGATGCGAGTTTTATGCATCCGCAGCCGAGCGTTTATTGCGGAAGGTGGATTCAATCCACCACACCGGCCTTCGCCTTGCGACCGGTGCCTTCCGCACTTCCCCCATTGAGAGCCTGTTGGTCGATGCTGGGGAGATGCCACTCGCTCTGCGCCACGTGCAGTGCATCACTCGCCTGTATGCGCGAGCCCGGCGCCTCCCTCAGTCGCCAACAGCTGTCACTGCATCCGCAGCTGATCTCGATGGTGCCTATGCCGCCGAGAGACGCCAGTCATACCCTAAGCCCTTTGGGTTTAGGGCCAGGAAACTCCTTCGAGAGCTAGATATAGCTCTCGGGCCGGTGGCGCCCCTGGTTCTGCCCAGGACGCCACCCTGGAGGGTACCACATTTGGCTATTTGTCGCCACGCCTCTGGTCCCAAAGCTTGTACTGCGCCGGGAGTATTGCGTTCGACCTTTTTGGAGCACACATCGTGTCACGCTGGTACCGTGCCAGTGTATACGGATGGCTCCAAGTCCCAAGAGGGGGTCGGCTTCCACGCCGTATCCCCTTTGTTTGAAGTCAGCGGGGCTCTACCAGGCGCTGCGTCTGTCTTCACGGCCGAGCTGGTGGCAATACCCCACTCGGTACGGGACATTACGCGACGGCCCGGTTCGGAGACCGGATTGTGATCTATAGCGACTCACAAAGCGCCCTGAGTGCTCTCGCGGCATTGGAATCTCCGCATCCCCTGGTTCGCGATATCCGTGACGCCACGGTTTTGGCGAGCCGGGCAGATGTCGAGATTATCTTCTGCTGGGTTCCTGGACATGTAGGAATTGCGGGGAATGAGCGCGCCGATGAGGGCGCCAAAGAGTCCGCGAGGACTCTGCGACCGGACCAGCGTTTCGCTCTTCCTCACACCGACTACATGGCAGGAATACGGGCAGCTCTTCGGACTGCTTGGCAAAGAAGATGGGAGACGATCGAGGGGAACTTAAAGTTGCGTGCCATTGAGCCGCGACTGTTCCCATGGACCTATCCCCCAATGCCGCGGCGGCTTTAGGTTGCTTTCTGTCGTCTCCGAATCGGACACACTCGTGTGATGCATCGCTATCTGATGGAGCGCTCGCCTGCGCCCTATTGCAACGACTGCGTCGTCCCCCAGACTGTTCGGCACATTCTTGTCGAATGTCCCAGTCTGGGTGATCTTCGCGCACGATGCCTTTCCCAGTACCGGGATGGGCGGGGTCGCTACCGCCTGTCCCTTGTGCTCGGGACAGATTCGTGCACACTGACTTGTGGACTTGTTGACTTCTTGGGGGAGGCCGGCCTTCTCCCTATTACTTAAGCAAGGTTTGTTTGTTTTGTTTTTTGTTGTTGTTTTTTTCTTTAGTTGCACGCTCCTGCGCCGGGGGGACCTCTCCCCGACGCACCAGCTTGCTTCCTTTCCCCCTTTTGGGGTGTTTTTTTTTTTTTTTTTCTCTCTTTAATTTCATTTTAAAGTAGCCTAGAACTAGACCAGTTTTAATACGGCGACTATTCCCAAGTAGGCAGTCGCCAGATGAGCTCTTAAAAAAAAAAAAAAATGCTCCGAAATGGAGAAGGTCTTGTCAGTCGTAGGGACACTGGTCGGAGGATATCCCTTCCCTCCTTGTACTGCCTCGGAAACCCTGGCCATTTGAGGAGGAGCTTGCATAGGGGTGGATTCGTGTTCGGTGCTTAGCGCCGAGCCAGGTTTTCCCCCCATAGAAGGCCCTACCGTCTGAAGCTGGGTTGCCTCAAGGATTATGTCTATCACAGGAAGGGCCTCCAGTTGCCCCCCCCCCCTGACATCGCAGGTCCCGTTGACAGCGTCACCAGTCATGTGTGGGGAGGCACAGGCCTTGACCCCGACAAGGTTTAATATTCTTGCCAGCAGGTCTTTTGAGGGAAGCGACCGAAGGGGCCTGGCTTCCCTCTCCACCCTAATGGGGTTTGCCCTACCTAGCCGCCTCAATGAGCAGCAGGCGGTAATGGGCTGCCTGCTGGCTTTCTTGGCAGTTCCCTTGGGAAGAAAAGAGGGGACTGCCACTGGAAAAAGAGAGGTGTCCGAAAGCACGTCCAGAGAAGGGGGTGAGGGGAAGGCCCCTTCACTCGTAGGCGAAGGAGAGGAGTAAGCCTCCTCTTCCGTTAGAGAAATATGGAGGGTCCCTTGCGCAAGCACAGGGGTGGGAACCTCCATTTTTTTTCGGTGGAGCAGCCCGAGGGTGGCTCCGTTGATGAAACGGGGGTAATTAAGGGGAGATTTTCCTGTTTCTAATCATTCGGCATGGTGACCATTATTTTTCCCACGGGATTCATTAGCTCAATACCCCTCGCAGTAGCCCGCCCTGCAAGAAGTGTGTACAGGCCTGGCAAAGCTAGGTGCCGTCATTCAAGACCACCCTCCCGCCTGGTGCCCTGGCAGTCCATCGGCATGCCGTCTCCACCTTACACACAGCGTAAAAATATAGATTGTGAAGAGGAAAGGAAAAGGGATGTGAGGAAGGTATGGGTGGGGATGAAGCAGTTTGTTAAAAATTAACCACCCCAGACCGGAGCTCAGGGGTTAGGAAACATTGTCCCCAACCCCATTAGCCCCGATCCGTCCCGGAAGGTCAGCATCTACTCTGTGAAATTAGATGCCTACCAGAGAAAGCTGTGGGAGAGGTTGTATGAAAAGCGACGAATTAGGGAAGAAATACAGGCTATTTAAAGGAAGGAAGAGAGGCTAAGCTGGGGCCGGACGGAGCGCTGGATCCCGTCAGCACGGCGGCCAGGATGGCAAATCGCCGCGCCCCTTACGGTGCAAAGAAGAGTCTAAAATATTTGATACACCATAATGGAAACTTGTTCGGTGCGATTCCTATTAGTCACTATGTGCATTTAAAAGAGAAGCATGAACACATAAGATCTGTATTAGATTTACTCAAATATAATGAACACAAATGGACCATATGTGTTGATCTGCAAATGGTAAATTTTTTACCTCGCCAACAAGGAGGCTATACAAAATATCCGTGTTTCCTGTGTTTATGGGACAGCCGGGCTATTACAAACATTGGGAACAGAAATTCTGGCCAGTTAGAGAAAGTTTAACTTTTGGGGAGAAGATTATACATTTACCACTTGTGAGTGAGTGAAAATCATCTTCCCACCCGTTCATATTAAAATAGGGCTGATGAAACAATTCATGAAAGCTCTTAATGTGGAGGGTGACTGTTTCAAATTAACATGTACAATATTTCCTGGCTTAAGTTATGATGAAACCAGGCAATGGCTTCGCCACTCCACCTCTACTGGGAAAGCTTGCGCTTCGCTACTAAGATTAAAATTTAAAATCTAAAAAAAAAGCAGCCATGGTTAAATTTTTATAAATTTTCTAAACTTCCCCAATTATAATAATTTTCATAACCAAACTAAGATGAAATTTTTATTAAAATACTAAAAAAAATCCCCTTCTTAAATTATATTGTTAGTGATGATGATGATAAAGGCAGGAATTTTTGATGGGGCACAAATCAGAAAGTTAATGGTAAACCAAAACTTCTCGAGTTCGATGCCTGACATAGAGAAAGGAGCATAGGATTCATTTGTGGCTGTTGCGAAAGGATTTCTTAGAAACAAAAAGGCTGCTAACTACAAGGATTTGGTAAATACATTACTTGATAGCTTTCATCATTCAGGCTGCAACATGAGCATAAAGGTTCATTTCCTCAAGAGGTGAACACGGAGAGCGTTTTCATCAAATATCAAGATTTTGGAGGAGAGATATCAAGGCTGATGGAACACAAACATGATGGCAGACTACTACTGGACTATTCAACGAGACTGTGTAGACATCAAACACTGCAGACACTCTCGAAGGCAAAATTTCTTCCATTCTGTATGTATTTAGTAATAGGTGATGTTTATCTCAGAATGCATTTATCCTTTCAAATTCTGTTGGCATTTTAAATTATGGTTTGAAGCTATAACACTTAGGAAACTATCCTTACCGAGTAAATACATGCAGTACGTCGTTATAGTGTATGGTTATCAATGTGATTTATCTTCGGTTAATAAATCAGCCTAGATAGCGTTTCGAAAACCATACCCATAAATTTTGTTTGAACGAAGATGTCTTCCGTTAGCTTTAGGCCTAATGCGACAGCGAAGTAAATTTTGGAATAAAGACTTGGGCTTTAAGAAAGAAAATTATATAAATATATTTATAAAATTCAACGAATGTACAGAGATAAGGAGATTAAGTAAATATGGTGAATAATATGGTGAAACAATATAGAGTGAATGATAGAGTAAATAATAATATAGTAATATAGAGTATAATAGAGTATCTTTGATATAGTAAATAATATTGAGTTGTAAGTAATATAGTGTAGTAATTTAGAGTATTTTAAAGTATCTATAATGGACTGTGAATTGGGGGCTGCAATGAGAAGCAAATATAATTAGGACTTACTCTCGTATTGTCGTTTGCAAAGAATATGAGAGTGGAATTAACTCAGTATGATTTATTTGGAGGTAAATGAATAATTGTAGAAGGAATGGTTACAGACCTTTAGACGACGAGAGCACCGAGTCAAGTGGGAAGGTTCGCGTGCTTATTTGGTCGAGCTGGGAACGTGTGTTTGTTTGTTTGTTTGTGTGTGAAATTTAAGAGATATTGTTTGGAACAGTATACGTTAATTGAATTGACACGAAAATAAATGAATTAATTAATTATTAAGTTCAACATAAATTGATTTGATTTACAAAAGTTAAAGTAAATTAATTTGAAAGTTTAAATTGACAAAGTTAAGTAAAATGATTAAATTAACAGTTAAAATAAAATAATTAAATTAATAAAGTTAAAGTAAAATAATTGAATGATTAAATTGGCCAAGTTAAAGTAATGCATAATGAGTTATTTAAATGACAAAAGAATTGGTTTTTTTATACATTATAAATGATGATTTATACATTTAAGTTTCCCAGGAGGTTTTTATTATAGGAATACCCAGAGGCATTGCTATACTCGTAAATTAGGAATATGCTGTATAATGAAAACATGGTGTTACAAAAACATGGATGCCATATTTGGAATCAGCATGTCAAAATTAGTTAAAAACAAACACAAAACATAAGTCAGCAAAATGTGTGTTGACCAGTGTTATCATTATGGATATTTCCCTCAACGTGTTCTACCCGCACTTTGTACAAGGATGACTGTTCGCACCTGGGCAGAATTTGGTCCAGTAGCCATGGTGCCTTAGTGGACTGCATGCCATCCTGGAATCACCTAGCTCCAGGGTATGATAATAATAGGTGATCACCCACCTTACTCATGAGTGGACCCGCCATCCTATCCCTTCTAATCTTGTCTTCTATCCACAGAAGTTCTGATTACCCGGCCTACTTTCGGCTACCTATGGGTCCATAGTAGAGTGGCAAATATACCTTGAGGTCAATACCTGCTGTGCGGGCCGAAAACCCGCTGGCTAAGCCAAGTATTAGGTACTGGGTGAGTTGGGCCCTTCACTATATACACTTTTGTCCAGTACACATATAAGGTGGCTACGTCAGCACCATCCTATATGGTTAAATTCGAGGACAATTTCGACTGAATGGCAGGTCCGGATGTCAAAGCCCGTCTTGGCAGAAGCCATGGAGTTAAGTATGTGTAAATGATCACATTCTGAAATTTTTTTTTATCTTCCGGAGACTTCTCAAACTCCAAAGGTATTGAGAGTTCATACCACCTATGTACTTTACATTTATTTATTTTTTTCTTATAAATTGTTACCATGGCTACAATAGATGAGAATAGTGGGCAACCGCAGGTGCATGGAGATCTGCCTCCAAGCGCCGGCTAGTCCTCCCTTAGTGTCGGGGAGGACGAGGCAAAACAGGATACACCCTCGACCGATGGAGGGGGCTCCCCTCGCACAATTTGCATGCGGCAAGGGTAGTTCCCCTCAAACCCTCTTGTACCGGAGAGGAGGCTTACTCCCCTCACAATTATACGGGTGTGTCGTCTTCCCCCTTATTTGGAGGCGCCCAAGGGCGACGCAATCTCTCGGCTAATGACAGTTCCCCTATTACTCTCATAGCGGACTGCCAAGAGGCAGGCAGGCAGGCAGGCGACACAAAATTCACCGCTCCCCTGGGATTGACTCGATAAGACCAACCCTATTTTACTGGCAAGGGATAACAGGGTCCGTCGGTCCGTGCCCCCTAAGATCATGCATGTCTGATTAAACACATTGCAGGGGGCCGGTGTGTCTACCCCATCTTGCACAATGAAGGTCGGTTCGCCGACCATAGACGACACGACAGAAGTAATCTCGAATGGGGTCCGTGATGGCTTTGGTTAGGATTTTAAAATTGAGGTCTACCCTGAGCTAGACATGGTCCAGGATCTTCCATGGTGGCCAACCTGGGCTCAGTGACAAACATCTAACCTGAATCCGCCCCTGTTCAAGCTTCTCTTCACGTGGCTCGGGACCCCGATGAATCACAAGGAGAGAAAGTACCTCCTCCCCCGAGCGGTGCTCATTTGACAACTAAGAACTTCTCATTTTGGAGAAGGAACTTGTTAAGGTCGATCAGTCCGTCCGGCATAGGGGATCTATGCGGGTTCACCCGTCCCCCTTCCTCATCTACTAAAAGAAAAGAAATAAGGTTTTGACAAATAGGAATAAAGGTTACTCTCCCTCTGCGTGGGTTCCTGGGAGTGACGGGTCATGCTGCCGTTTCGGCAAGCGATGCCTTCAAGATCGGCGCGTCCGGCCCAATGCACCCTCGGGTAGAGACCCCAGACCTAGACCAAAGTCACAAGTGCGCTGAGCGGAGCCACGATTAGGTCAGGGCCCCTCGTTCAGAATTTACCTGATGTTTTTGAGATAGCTTAATTGGTGAGCCGAATAAACCAGTTTCCCATAGCATAATTTCAAATATGACAAAAGTCATCCGCATCTGTCAAAACCAGCCCACAAAATGCATCCATAGGCTTGTGTCAGATCCTGCATCTACAATATACAATTTAAACCACCCATAAGATTGTGTCAGATCCTGCATCTACAATTTAAACCATCCATAGGATTGTGTCAGATCATGCATCTACAATATGGAATTTAAACATCTACAGGCATGCGCCCAAAACAAAAAAAACATCATAAAGGCCTGTCAAAATCCAAATCACCCATAATATATCATAAAAAACTGCATCCACAGGAATGAGTCCAGAATACCCCCCCACCAAAAAAATAAAATAAAATAAGGGAGAAGTTAATCTTCGCGTCCCATATAATCATCTAATCTACTGTCTCAGGTGGGAAACTACCACTCTGTTGGTGAAAAGATATTTTCTAACATCCAACTTGCACCTCTGTTTTTTAATTTTTAAGTTCTCGGGCGGAAGCCTTCTGGCGAATGCACCGGGCACATCCGAGGCGGCCATGATTAGTGCACTTCGGCCCTATGTCTGTGAATGAGCGTCACAGGTGAGGCGTTGGTTGAAAATAAGACCAAGAAAACAGTGTGAATCTACTATTTCAAGGCGAACTACATTTTGGTCTTTGTCAGGGACTCCCCACCCGGAAAGCACCGGGGACGAGCTTCTCTCTCCCGCCGGCCGGAGCTCCTAGACCAGAGGGACTGGCCTCTGCAATGTCCTTTTCTGAAATGGAGAAGGTCTTGGCTGTCACAGCAGCACCAACCTGGGTATGAGACCCCAACTCTCCTTGCGAGGCTTCGTGAGCCCAAACCGTAAGAGGAGAAGCTTTCATAGGGGTGGAGTCGAGACCTGTGCTTGGCACCGGTCCCGGGTTCGACCCCATGGAAGATTCTACCGTCTGGGGCTGGGTCACCTCAATAACCATGTCCATCTCATTCGAGGAAACTTTTTTCTTGTCTTGGGCCAACGAAACGGCATCGGTCGGGTGAGAAACGGGGCACGTACAGTGACCCCCTGCAAACTTAGAACGCACAAGTGTAGGCATTAGGGGACCAGCGCTTACGGGCCCTTCCATCTATTGCCCCCTTAAGGGGGTTAGCCCCCTGCGTGTTTTCTTGGCAGTCTCATGTGTAAGCAAAGGAGGGACTCCCACTGGAAAGAGGAGTTCGCCTAAATGCGACTCTAAAGGATGGGGTGAAGGAGAGTCCCCTGCACCTGTAGGCATAGGAGATGAGTAAGCCTCCTATCTCGTCAGAGAGCTTCGGAGAGTTTCCTGAGAAACCACAGGGTTGGGCGCAGGGGTCCTCCGTTTTCTTTACTGGAGATCCAGAGAGCGGCTCCGATGCTGGTGAAGGGGTAGCAAAGAGACAGAATTTATTAATTTCATTCATGGGCATGGTGACCTTAGTATTTGCAGGAGACACAAACGCAAATTACCTCGCGCACTAGCCCGCTCTGCGATGGGTGAATACAAGGCCGGTAAAGCCAGCTGCCACCATTTGGAACCACTCTTCCCGCCCAGTGGCAAGGCTGCCGTTCGTCTTGGCGGCTCACCTTGTGCTGGGCGTAAAACTGATAGATCTTGAAAGGAGAAAGAAATGGTATGTGAGGACGGTGTGGGCGGGGGTGAATCAGGTTGTTAAAAATCAACCACCACAAAACAGAGCTCAGGACTGATAAGACGTTGTTCCCCCCCTCAGCCCCGATCCGTGATGATTGAGTGAGAGGAAGCTAGTCGTCGTCTACCCTGTGAAATTAGAGGCTGACCAGAAAAAGTCGTGGGAGAGGTTGTAGGGTAAGAATACAAGGTATCCTGAGAAGGAGAAGAGGCTACGCTGCGTTCCGTCAGCACTGCGGCCAGGAAAGCAAATCGCCGCGCCACTTGCTGGGAGGCCGATCGAAATTCGCCTCCTCCGTATGTCAGCGGATGCTCGTACAGCTCTCCCGCTTATCCGGTATAACTCTCCCACCTTTCCTGGATGCAGCAGTCCCACGCTCTCCGGTATCATCTTCGTCTGCTAGCCCGGCCTAAGTTTGATCTCCTAGGTTACCCACTTCCTTTCATCAGCTTATTGCCTCCGCGGGGGGCAGGCGAGTGTGCCCAATCTCCGGTTGAAAGTCCAGACTCTGGACTCCATTCGTGCTTAAATGAAATGAAATGAGACGCTCCGCTCTAACGTAGTCATGACTCAACACCCACGCGTAAGCCCTCTCCCCTTCCATTTAGGAAGTTAACCTGGAAATCTTCCGCTCTAAAATCTCGAAGCGTCCACCTGGATTGAGGTACACCCTTCCTTTCATCTTTTTCCACTACCCCTGTAACTTTCGAACTCCCGTCTAGAGGAAGTTGTGCTCCTTCACCCATAGTGATGTATCCTTACTCCCCAAGAGTAACGATGCCGCGACTTCTCCTTCATCAATATTTCCCTTGGGGCACCACCCCGTAACGAGACTCAGTACCCAGTCCACCCCTAAATTAGCCCTCTCTTACTTCACTAAACACTAATCGCAGTCTCCTGTACCAAATCTCACTCATCTTGCCCCTAACCTCCCGTCGTCCCCTTAGAATCACTTTTTCTCTAACACTTTGATGGCCGGTCCCTTCGTCTTCTGCTCCTGGACCTCCTCGATCACGAACCGGCGCTCATGTGGATCACGGAACCGAACAATTCTACGACAAGCTGTTAGGCGTGGTGACCCTAACCGCTCATAAGCCGTATCCGTAATCCCGAGCTGTCTACAACGCCACGTGTAGGATTTGGTCCTTGGTTTTCCCAATGGATGGCGGAGAAGGCGTATACCACCTAACTCAGTGATAGCGACCGGGAGCAATCAAAGGCGCCCTGTATTGCCGTTCCCTTGTTCGAGCTAGTGTTCGCAGTCAGGAGGCAGGGAAAACTTTTTAATGTCCATGAAGAATAAAAAAAAAAATCCTTTACCATCACCATCAGAAAAGGTGACCCTCCCCTTTGTTTCTTAGTGGCTACTCCTCTCCTAGGCCTACATCTGTGGTGGACCCCCCCCCCTCACCCCGTTTTGTTGAGGTTCCCTTGGGCTACTCTTATCTTCTTTCCAGCGGCCACAGGCAACACCAAGAGAGCAGGCAGGTGGCCCAAAATTGACCACTCGTGGTGGAGTGGCTCGATAAAGCCGCTCCACCTTAAGGGGGCAAGGGTTAGCATGGCCCGCCGTTCCGTGCCACCTTCCTGCATTTCCAGTCTACAGGGATACCGTGTGTGTGCCCCCCCCCCCCTCCACCCGTCTTCCTCGATGCCGATTCGTCGGGTATAGACATGGCAAAAGGTACGTCGATTGGGATCTGTGATGTCTTGGGGGGGGGGGGATAGCCACATGTAGAGCAAGCGGCCCCCCCCCGTCCCGAGATGGACATGGTTCCAGCGGTGGCCCAGGACCAAATAGCAGGATCTTCCATGGAGTTGAACCCGGCACAGTGCCAAGAACCCAACTTGAGTATGCCCCTGCACAAACTTCTTCACAGCTATCGGCCCCTGAAGGACTCACAAGGAGAGAGGGAACCTCCTTTCCCGGCTGGTGCTCCTTTGACAGCAAAAACATTCTTCATTTAGGAAAAAGATCTTGCTGAGGCCGTTACATCTGGCCTAAGGGCTACTTCCGGCGGTGGAGAGAAGCGGGTTCATTTCCAGTCTCATCGCGTAAAAGGAAATAGAAATAGATTAAAGGTTCCTCTTCCTCCACGGGAGCTCTGCCGCTTCGGCAAGCGACCAGGATAAAATCAGCACGTCCGACCCCGATGCTCCGCCGGGTCAGGGGCCTAGAACAAGAACAAAATCGCAAGTGCGCTGAGCGGAGCTTCGATTATGTCGGAACTCTCATTCAGAGATGAACTGGAGTTTTCAAGCCCGCTAGCTACAAACGCTTCCTCGTTATTTGCTCCACTGAAGGCATGATCCATCAGAGGAGAAATGCTAGCCTGGTTGGTAGATAGCCGGTGTCAAGACACCTTCGATGCGACCATGCTAATTGCCCTGCGGGGACGTGATAGTACGCCGGTGAGTTTGATGCTCCAGTCTACTATGAATTTGGTAAAACCAGTGCTTTTTGCGAAGGGACTCGTGGACTACTACGATCACGGTAGCGATCGGACATGTTCTTAGCGAGCTCTCTATTCAGTGACGTTTTTTGTTTTGTTTTTCGGTGTAATATATTTCAGTTGGGGAAGATAGTTAACGTTGAGAGTTAGACAAAATATTCAAGGAATTTTTAATTATATTTTCAATTAAATCGTGAAATAGCTCCCGTTTGTTTACATTTCAGAGTTGCCTAATTTTCTCTCCCGTTTTTATCGACACTTTTCTTGACTGTTTAATTAGAGAGTTTTGAAAAGTTTTCTCATTATGGCTGTTGCTTGGGATGTAAGTAGTGGGTATGTAGTTTGTGATTTTTGTGATGTTGAAAGAGCAAATGTACCCGAATGCTCCTTGTGTAATGTGACTTGTGAAAATGTGGCTTTGGTAGAGGAGGTGAGTCGGTTGCGTGGGGAATGCAAGAGATTAAGTGAGTTGGTGCATAAAGTGAGAAGGAATGCGAGTGTACGCAAGAAGAATTTGGTTGGGACCAGGAGGGTGGAAGATAGGCCTAGACTAGGTACTGTGGAAAAAGAAGTGACCTATATAAGTGAAGATGAATGGTGGGTGAATATGGATAGAATAGATAAGTTAGGATAGGTTACGTATATAAGAGGGGCACGGAATCTGTTAGGTTAACTAATAGATTCGATGCCCTGAGAGATAGAGAGGTTGAAAATGAGGTAAATATGTAGATTAACGACTCGAGCGATGGGACGTAATATTTCGTCCGGGTTCCAAAATGATTCACGTTTTTGGAGTACATTTAAGGGGACGACTCGTGTGGGGGTAAACACAATTGGGTGACCACACTACGATGATCCTGAGTTTCATTAAATTGGGGGGAGGGCTATAATCGTAATTGTTTATAGACTAATGTGCTAACGTTTACATAGGTGAATGATTTAACCAAATCATGTCAGCGCCTTTAATCGTCTGACGTAAGACGACTCAAACGCGCATGAATATTCTGGTAGGGGTGAACGAAAATATTCACCAAAAAACCCCCACTTTTTTCGGCCGAGTCGCTAATCTACATATTTACCGAAAATGACTTGTCTGATGTGGTTGGAGCAGAAAGTGGAATAAGTGGTAGTTTGAATGAGAACAGGAGGAAGGGTGAAGCTAGGCCTAGGGACAATAGGAGGATGACTGAGGTGCTTGTGATGGGCGACTCTCAGATTAGATATTTAGATAGGAAGTTGAGTGCGAGCAAATGGAAGGGAGTGAGAGTTCGTTAGCAGGGTGCTGGTGTAAATGACGTGTCTGAGAGGTATTATAGTTTGGCATCTGGGGGTGAGAGGCATGCAGTTGTGATTGCGAATGTGAGAGTAAAGGATGTAAAGAAGATGGGTTCATGTGAGTTACGAGAGGGGTACAAAAGGTTAGTTGAAAGGATGAGTGAAAGGCATTGTTTCAAGTGTGCTTCCGAGATTGGATGTGGGGATAGAATGGTTGTTTCGTACAATTGGACTGAATGAGTATGTGAAAGGCCTGTGTGAGGAGTCGGGATTAGTGTTTGTAAATGTTTAGAATGGGTTTTGTGAGAATAAGGCATTGTATGGACTCCATCTAAGTCGGGCTGGGGTTGACGTGTTGTGGCAGGAGTTAAGAGTGTGTCGTTGGGTCTTTGCAGGCGGGAAACTAGTTACTGATAGGGGTAAGGGAAATATAAGAGTACAGGGTGGGGCAGGGAAAGGAAGAGATGCAGAGGAGATAGAGTGGAAGGTATACATTCTAAAAGGGGTACTTCAGGAATAGGAGGGCTGAGTTGTCATACCAATGCTCGCAGTCTTAGAAATAAGAAAGATGAGTTATTTAGTTATATTATTGATGAAGATATAGAAATAATGTGTAATAGAATCATGGGTTAATGAAAATAAATTTAATGACGATGCGAGTGAATTTGAACTGCAAGGTTATGATATGTACATTAGTCAGAAGAGAGAGAGGACTCGGGGTGTGTTGATTATTTGTATCAGAAATAGCATTTCTTCCAATCTAAATAATTTTATAAAGCAAGGAGAAGTTGGGTCAATGTGGATAGATATTAGGGTCAGTAAAAATAGGATAATACACTTGGGAGCTTTTTGCAGACCACCCGGACATTAGCGAATGTAGTGCCAATTTTTAAAAAAGGAAGTGAAGAGGACCGGAATAACTTTAGGCTGGTAAGCTTAACTTTTATAGTTTGTAAAATTCTTGAGAAGATAGTTAAGAAGGGGGATTTCTGACCATCTAGAGTATGGTAGGTTAATAAATGATGCTCAGCATGGGTTTAGAAGAAGTAGATCGTGTTTAACAAATTTACTCGATTTTATCGATTGTAACAAAACAATTAGAAGAGAATGTTGTGATGTAATTTACTTAGTTTAGTAAAGCTTTTGGTAAGGTTCCACATAGGAGACTAATTCACAAATCAAAAATGCATGGGATATGTGGTGAAGTTTTGAATTGGATAGCTGAATGGCTGAAAGACAGGAAACAGAGTTGTACTGAATGGGGTGAGGTCACAGTGGAGAGACGTTATTAGTGGCATACCTCATGGATCCGTTCTAGGCCCTTTATTATTCATAGTTTATATAAATGACCTTGGGAAAGTTGTAAATAGTAGTGTCAATGTTTGCTGTAGTCAAAGAAGTGCAGAGTAACTTAAGTTATTAGCTTGGGTTCAGAAGTGGCAGATGACTTTTAACCTTAAAAAATGCAAAGTTCTTAACATGGGAGAGGATAATAGGGAATTTAGCTATGAAATGGATGGGCATTGGCTGAGTTCAGTAGAGGATGAGAAGGATTTAGGCATAGTAGTAGATAGGTCAAGAAGTTTTCAAAATAGTGTATTGAAGAAAAAAATAGAGCAAATATAGTGCTAGGATATATTACGAGGAATGTTATCTACAGGAGTAAAGAGGTTATCATTAAACCCCTCAACTCATATATCATGCCACATTTAGAGTACTGTATACAAGCATGGTCACCACATTTTAGACGTGATATCAACCTGCTAGAGTCAGTACAAAGGAGGGCAACAAAAATAATACCTTTCCTAAAGCACCTTGAATATTAAGATAGATTAAGGGTATTAAATATGTTCTCATTAGAAAAGGTGTGTGAGGCGAGATATGATTGAGCTTTTTAAAATCTGTTCTGGGATGGATAAGTTGGATTTTAGCAAGTTATTTGAGTTGGGAGGTAGTAATAGGACTAGGGGTCACCACTTAAAAAATAAAAAACAGAGGTGCAGGTTGGATGTTAGAAAATATATTTTCACCAATAGAGTGCTAGATTATTGGAATAGTTTGCCATCTAAGAAAGTAGACAGTCCAAACTTGAATGTTTTCAAATGCAGATTAGATGCTTATATTGGGAGGCAGAGTTAACTTAGGAGGAGGGGGGGATTCTGTATATTATGATTGATTTGGATTTTGAGATGCATAATCTGACACATTTCTATGGATGCATTTTGTGGGTGGGTTTTGACAGATGCGGATGACCTTTGATAGACCCTTGTGGCTTTTGTCACCCGTGAAATTATGTTACTCCATAGATGGGGCGGTCAAAGTGGAACGTGTGATGAGAAAACAGGGAGGGGCATTGAGACACACTCCTACGCTCTTCGTCACGTTCGACTGTGACCAGCTCTCAGAGTATATGCGTGCCGGTTGGTATTGCTCCCACGTTAAGGCATTACTGACACTGCGTCCGAGATGCTACTATTGCCACCGCTTCGGCCATACAAATAGCTCAGGACTGTAGACGGGCAAAGACAGGGTTACCACAAGTTTGTGTAAGTTTCTCCAAAGCCGCACGGAATAAGCCCAAATCGAGGATGGTCAATTGTGTCAATGCGGAGAGCCGCACCCCGATTCTTTGAAGCAATGTGGTCCATATATCCCGGCCGTTCAGGTCACGGATCGTTCTCATTTCGCGAAGCTAAGGACTTGGCCCATGCGCGCCCGGCACTACCTGAGACGTCTATGCCTCAATTAAAAAATATATATATAAGCCCTCTGCTTCTGGCCCGTCCAGTCCTATGAGCATGGTCATTTATTCACCTAGTAGAAACCCTTCTGCATGTTCTACCCAACCCTAGTGCTTCCCTTGTAGAGCTAGCCTCACATAAGGTAAACGCCCAGCCTCGGCTAAAACTAGGCCTCCCGCCACCTTCCCCAGCGTGACCGCTTCTTGTAAGGCGAAACGGCCACGCACCTCCACCGAGTCGTGAGACTCGCAGAGGCAACCTTCCTGAAGATGTTGGTGAGGCCGTCCTCCGAAGTTCCTCAAGCTGCATCCCGAAAGGAGGATTTTTTATTATTATTTTAGGAGCCCATCTGGCGACTGCCTCCTAGGGCAAAAGTTGCCGCAATCACACCACACCCTACTACTAGGCTACATAGATTAAAAAACAAATAACAATATGTAAATAACAAATAAATATAAGAAAAGGAACAAAGGCTAAGAAAGGGACATCAAATAAAACAAAAAACAAGATAAGCAAAAAGGCAACAAGGAAGCGCACTCCGGCGTCGCGGGTAGACCCGTCTTCCCCCCAGGGCAGGAACATGCGACCAAAAACAAAGAGTCAAATAAAATGCAGGAGGAACGCCTCATCCATAAAGTCGTATAGTCTGCAAGTCTGTGTGCACGAACCAGTCCCGAGTACAATAGGCAAACGGTAGCGACCCTGCCGGTACCGGGACACGTAACGCGCGCGAAGATCAACCAGACTGGGACATTCAAAAAGAACGTGACAAACAGTTTGGAGGACAACGCAGCCGTCGCAATAAGGCACACGCGAGCGCTCTATCAAATGGAATCTTCTTCTTCTAAATTTTAAAGAACTCATCTGGCGACTGCCTACTTGGGCAATAGTCGCCGTATTAAAAACTGGCCTAGTACTAGGCTACTTCAAAATAAAATCCAAAAAGAGAAAAAACAACCTCCAGCCCCCCCAAAAGGAAGCGAGCTCCTGCGTCGGGGGGAGGTCCCCCCGGCGCAGGAGCGTGCGACCTATAAGAGAAAAAAAACAAAACAAAAAAACCGTGCTTAAATGATAGGGAGAAGGCCGGCCTCCCCCCCAAAATCAACAAGTCAGTGTGCACGCACTCGTACCGAGTACAAGGGACAGGCGGTAGCGACCCCACCCATCCCGGTACCGGGACAAGTAACGTTCGCGAAGATCACCCAGACTGGGAAATTCGACAAGAATGTGCAGAACAGTCTGGGAGACGAGGCAGTCGTCACAATGGGGAGCAGGCGAGCAGTCCATCAGATAGCGATGCGTCACACGTGTGTCCGATTCGGAGACGACAGAAAGCGACCTGAAACCGTGGCGGCATTGGGGAATAGGTCCATGGGAACAGTCGCGGCGCAATGGCACGCAACTTCGACCGTATCCCATCTTCTTTGCTAAGCAGTCCGCAGAGCTGCCCGTATTCCTGCCATGTAGTCGGTGTGAGGAAGAGCGAAACGCTGGTCCGGTCGCAGAGTCTTCGCGGACTCTTTGGCGCGCTCATTCACCGCAATTCCTACATGTCCAGGAACCCAGCAGAAGATAATCTCGACATCTGCCCGGCTCACCAAAACCGTGGCGTCACGGAGATCGCGAACCAGGGGATGCGGAGATTCCAATGCCCCGAGAGCACTCAGGGCGCTTTGTGAGTCGCTATAGATCACAATCCGGTCTCCGAACCGGGCGCGTCGCGTAATCTCCCGTACCGAGTGGTGTATTGCCACCAGCTCGGCCGTGAAGACAGACACAGCGCCTGGTAGAGCCCCACTGAATTCAAACAGAGGGGATACAGGGTGGAAGCCGACCCCCACTTGGGACTTGGAGCCATCTGTATACACTGGCACGGTTCCAGCGTGACACGATTTGTGCTCCAAAAAGGTCGAACGCAATACTCCCGGCGACGTACAAGCTTTGGGAGCAGAGGCGTGGCGACAAATAGCCAAATGTGGTACCCTCCAGGGTGGCGTCCTGGGCAAAACCAGAGGCACCACCGGCCCGAGAGCTATATCTACCTCTCGAAGGAGTTTCCTGGCCCTAAACCCAAAGGGCTTAGGGTATGACTGGCGTCTCTCGGCGGCATAGGCACCATCGAGATAAGCTGCGGATGAAGTAAGAGCTTTTGGCGACTGAGGGAGGTGGCGGGCTCGCGCGTACAAGCGAGTGATGCACTGCACGCGGTGCAGAGCGAGTGGCATCTCCCCAGCATCGACCAACAGGCTCTCAATGGGGGAAGTGCGGAAGGCACCGGTCGCAAGGCGAAATCCGGTGTGGTGGATCGAATCAACCTTCCGCAATAAACGCTCGGCTGCGGATGCATAAAACTCGCATCCGTAGTCGAGCTTCGAACGAACAAAGGATCGATAAAAAAGTAGGGCGGTAGCCCTATCAGCGCCCCAAGCGCTGAACGTCACGGAACGGAGAATGTCCATGGCACGGGTACAAGAGACCCTAAGGCTGCGAATATGAGCCTCCCAGGTGAGGCGTCGGTCGAATACAAGACCAAGGAAACGGTGCGACTCAACCACATCCAGGGGCACCCCCATTAAGAAACAAATCTGGGTCGAGGTGAAGCCGTGGATGGCGGCAGAAGTGCACCACCTTAGTCTTGGCCAAAGAAAACCGAAACATGTGCGCTTCGGCATAGCGAAAGACGCGGTTCAATGCCTGTTGGAGTCGACGCTCCAGAGTTGGCATCTGGGCCGCGCCAAAAGAGATCGAAAGGTCGTCCACGTAGAGCGTAGCGAGAACATCTTCCGGCAGCACCGAGGTGATGCCGTTGATGCTCAGGGCAAAGAGTGTGACACTGAGGACACTTCCCTGCGGGACACCCTCTTCCTGCTCCTTTGGGCCGGAGAAGGCTCCCCCCACCCGATACACGGAATCGACGATCTCGCAAAAATTCAGATATAAACATTGGGAGGCGTCCCCTCGCCCCCATCGTGTGGAGAGTCTCCATGATACCGTATCGCCATGCGGTATCATAGGCCTTCTCCAGATCGAAAAACACCGTGGCGTATTGCTGTCTACGAATGAAAGCCTCGCAGACGGCATTTTCCAGTCGGAGCGGAGCATCCGACGTGGAGTGGAACTTGCGGAAGCCGCACTGTGCGGAAGACAGATGGCCTCCGCTGTCCAGGAAAAAGGCTAATCTAACATTTACCAATTTCTCCATCAACTTGCACACGCAAGAGGTTAGAGAGATTAGGCGGAAACCGGTCGGAGTAGAGTGATCTCTCCCCGGTTTGCGAAAGGCGAGCACAGTAGCGATTCGCCAGGAGTCTGGGAGAAGACCCTCCACCCAGATCCTGTTGAACAAATCTAAGAGAAAGGCCATGCCTCGCTCACCCAGGTGTCGAAGCATGGCGTACGGGACATCGGCCGGACCATAAGCGGTGTCCGTGCACGAAGCAAGAGGGAGCGCAACTCACTCACAGTAAACTTGTCGTTGAAGGGTTCTCCGCCTCTGGAGGTAAAGTCCAGCCGGCGGCCTTCCGCAACATCACGACGTGCATTGAATGCTGGCGGAGCAGCATCCCGGCCAGAGAATGTGGAAAAAGCGGTCGCTAAGGATTCCGCAAAGGACGCCGGGTCCGAGATTGCGGCGGGCGTGCTTCGAAATATACCGGAACCTAGCCCTAGCCCGACGAAATTCAGCGACAGTGAAATCGTTCGGGCGGCGCTTATAGCGCATGTAGGCATAACGCTTCTGTTTGAGGGCCGTCTCACACTCGGCCGACCACCATGGGAGTGGTCGGCGTGCAAAACGGCCAGACGTCCTAGGAATAGTAGTCAGGCCCACGGCGATGAGGTTGCCGGGGAAGAACTCAACGGCCTCATCTACCGACCTAAACTCCTCGACTGAGATAGAGAATTCAGTCATTTCCTGAAATGCAGGCCACCGCGCTCGCGCCAAGCACCACCGAGGTGGTCTCTCAGGCGGCAGTTGCCCTGAAAATGATATTTGAATGGGAAAGTGATCACTACCATGGAGGTCATCGACCAGCCCCCAATCAAAATCAGGCTGTGCATCCGAAGAGCACAAAGACAGGTCAAGGCAAGAAAATGAAGCGGTTCTCGGACAGTGATGCGTAAACTCATCCACGTTTAGGACACCCATCTCAAGCTCTTCGATCAGATCGGCAAGGACTTGTCCCCTGGGATTTATGGAGTAATCTCCCCAGAGAGGATGCCTGCCGTTCAGATCTCCAAGCAAGAGATAGGGCCTTGGCAACCGTGCCACGACGCGGCGGAAGTCCCCCGCGTCGAAGTCAGCTGACGGTGGAATGTACGCAGAAATGATAGTATACCTCCTATCCAAGTGCAGCTGCACAGCCACTGACTGAAAGGAGGTATCCAAAGAGAAAGGAAGAACGGAGACATCATGCCGGGTGTAAACCGCGCATCCCCCAGCCCGGCCATCCCGCGGTGGTGGGGTCGCAAGACCCTTATACCCCGGGAGGGCGGGCAGGGGACACGCCCCTAGCATAGTCTCCTGCAAAATGATAGGTAACGGGAAACAGGACGATCCTCCGAAGCTTCTCCCAGTTGGCCCGGAGTCCACGGCAATTCCATTGAAGGAATATGCCCTCCAGGCCTAGCTCGGAGGAGACGCAAGGGCTCTCCTCGAACTGAAGACCCTCACTGGAATGGCCGTACGCTTCCCGGGGGCAGAACCCCGACGCTGTTGGCCGGACAAAGCGCTGAAGGCGCTGTCGCATTCGATGACTTATTGGGGGAGGTTGTGCTCGTCATGCGAGTCTTTTCCGCCCTCCGCCTCGAAACCTTAGGCGGGCGTTGCAGGCTTCGGAGGCGGAAGGCCCTCTTTTCGAGGAACCACCGTGTCCGAGCCACTCGCTCCACCTCGGGTCGTGGGCGAAGGAGCCGAAGCTCCTTTCGGGGGACAGCTTTAGGAACCCCGGAAGATGGCCTAGAGACCATCTTCAGGACGTTTCGCATTACGGGAAACGGTCACGCTGGGGGAAGAGGGGGGAGCTCTGGTTTTAGCCGGGGCTGGGTATGAACCCTTTTTACCGCCAGCTTTACCAGGGAAGCGCCCGGGTTGGGTAGAGCCTGCAGAAGGGCTCCGAATAGGCGCGGAAACAACCGTGCTCGTTGGCCTGGATGGGCCAGGAGCAGAGGGTGCCTTTCTAACTATTGAGGCATATGACGTCCCAAGCAGAGCCGGGCGCGCCAGGACCAAGTCCTTAGCCTCGCGGAATGAGAGTCGATCCTGGGCCTGAACGGCCAGAATTTGTTTCTCAAGGAGATATGCACCACATTGCTTCGAAGAAGCGGAGTGCGGCTCTCCGCAATTGACACACTTGGCTACACATGATTTAGACTTACCGTGTGCGGCCTTGGAGCAATTTACACAGACTTCGGTTGACCCCGACTTTGCACGTCTACATGAGCGATTCGTATGGCCGAAGCGGTGACAGTAATAGCACCGCCGCGGCAGTGGCACGAATGCCTTAACGCGGTAGCGGTACCAACCAGCACGCACCGACTCAGGAAGCTTGTCACAGTCCAACGTGACGAAGAGTGTAGGGGTAGGTCTTGAGGCCCCTCCCTGTTTTCTCATCACACGTTCGACCTTGACCGCCCCATGGTCGGCCAGCTCTAGGGTGATGTCCTCAATGTAGTCAACGAGTTCCCTCGCATAAACTACTCCTTTCACAAAGTTCATGGTAGAGTGCGGCGTCACACTCACCGGGGTGCCATGAAGTGTCCGAAGAGCACTTATCTTGGAGCCGAGGCGGGATTCGCCAGAAGGCTCCCGTCCGAGAAACGGGTAACTTTCGGCTCTTTACCAATGGCACTAGCTAATGCTCTCCTCTGATGGATCATGTTGCCCTTGGCCAACATGCTGCTATCAGTGGAGCGAATGACGAGGAAGCGCTTGAAGCCAGCGGGCTCGAAAACGCCAGGTAACCTCTGAATGAGGGGCCCCGATGTCATCGAGGCTCCGCCCTGTGCACTCTTGGTCTTAGTCTTAGTCAGGGGCTCCGCACACGGGCGGGTAGAGGGGCAGGATGTGCCGATCTTGGCTTGGTCGCCTACCAAAGTGGCAGCAGACCCATCCATCCCCGAGGCCCCCGCGGATGGAGAGGAGCCCCGAGTCTTTTTCTTTTTAGGAGAGGAGGGCAGGGAATGAACCCGCTTCTCACCTCCGCCGGCAGAATCCCCCATGCCAGGTCTCTCTCCGAAATGGAGAAGATCCTGGTAGTCGTAAGGGCACCTGTCGGAGGAGATCCCTCCCCTCCTTGTACTGCCTCGGAGCCCTCAGCCGTTTGAGGGGGACCTTGAATAGGGGCGGATTTGGGTTCGGTGCTTGGCGCCGATCCCGAATTGCCCCCAATGGAAGGCCCTACCGTCTGATGCTGGGTATCCTCAAGGACTATGTCTATCAGAGGAGGGGCCTCCAGTTGACCATCCCCTCCCAGGACATCGCAGGTCCCCTTGGCAGCGTCAATAATCTTTTGTGGGGAGGCACAGGCCTTGACCCCGGCAAGGTTTAATATCCTTGCCAGCAGGTCTTTTGAGGGAAGCGACCGAAGGGGCCTGCCTTTCCTCTCCTCCCTAAGGGGGTTTGCCCTACCGAGCCGCTTCGATGGGGTGCGGCTGGCTTTCTTGGCAGTCCTCTTGGAAAGCAGAGAGGGGGCTGCCACTGGAAAAAGGGAGGTGCCCAAAAGCACCTCCAGAGAAGGGGGTGAGGGGGAGTCCCCTGCACCCGTAGGCCAAGAAGAGGAGTAAGCCTCCTCTCCGGTTAGAGAAATATGGAGGGTCCCCTGCGCAAGCACAGGGAGGGGAAGCCTCCATTTATTTTGCCGGAGCTGCCCGAGGGCGGCTCCGTCGCTGTTTCAGGGGGAGTTAAAGGGGTTTGGTGTTTTGAAAATTCATCCATCGGCATGGTGACCCTCTTTGTTCTAAGGGATGCAATAGCTCATCACCTCTCGCAGTAGCCCGCACTGCAAGAGGTGCTTACAGGCCTGGCAGAGCCAGGCGCCGCCATTTGGGACCACCTGTCCCGCTTGGTGGCCTGGCAATCCATCGGCATGGCGGCTCCACCTTGAACACGGCGTAAAAGGATAGATTGTGAAGAGGAGAGGAAAAGGGATGTGAGGAAGGTATGGGTGGGGATGAAGCAGGTTGTTAAAAACTAACCACACCAGACCGGAGATCAGGGGTTAGGGAACATTGTCCCCTCTCCCCTCAGCCCCGATTCGAGACGGTTGGCTGAGAAGGTCAGCATCTACCCTGTGAAATTAGAGGCTGACCAGAGAAAGTTGTGGGAGAGGTTGTATGAAAAGCGACGAGGTAGGGGAGAAATACAGGCTATCTGAAGGAAGGAAGAGAGGCTAAGCTGGGGCCGGACGGGGCGCTGGATCCCGTCAGCACGGCGACTAGGATGGCAAATCGCCGCCCCCCTTACCTGGCTATCAAATGGCAGTGTGTCCAATTCGGAGAAGAGAGAAAGCAACCTTTAGCGGTCGCGGCATTGGAGGATCAGGCAATGAAAAAGTCGCGGCGCAATTGCACGCAACATTATTTATTATTTTTTTGAGAGCCCATTTTTGCAACTGCCTACTAGGGCAAAAGTCGCCGTTCTCAAACCCCAGCCTAATGTTAGGCTATATTAAAAAAACAAAAAGATAAAAAAGCACAAAGGCTAAAAAACAACAAATAAACAAGAAAAAGCCAAATGGCAACAAAAAGGAAGCGTGCTCTGGCTTTCTATGCCTTTCCAAGGCATAGAAACATGTGACATACAACAAGAAGTCAAATGAAGTGCAGGAGGCCAGTCTCCTCCAAAAAATCGTATAGTAGGCAAGTCTGTGTGGACGAATCAGTCTCGAGTGCAAGGGATAAGCGGGAGCGACCATGCTCATCACACAGAGTGGGACATTCAACAATAATGTGACGAACAGTTTGGGGGACGACGCAGTCGTCGCAATAAAGCGTAGGTTAGCGCTCCATCAAATGGCGTCCCGCGAGTGTGTCCATTTCGGAGACGACCCAAAGGAACCTGAAGCCGTCGCGGCATTGGAGGGTAGGTCCATGGGAACAATCGCGTCGCAATGGCACGCAACTTGAAGTTCACCTCGACCATCTTCTTTGCCAAGGAGCACGTATTCCTGGCATGTAATCTGTGTGAGGAAGACCGAAACGCTGGCCTGATCGCCCAGTCCTCGCAAACTCTTTGGCGCCCTCATTCCCAGGAACCCAGCAGAAGATAATCTCTACATCCGCACAGTTAGCCAAAACCGTGGCGTCAGATATCGCGAACCAGGGGATGCGGAGATTTCAATGCCCCGAGAGCACTCAGGACGCTATGTGAGTCGCTATAGATCACAATCCGGTCTCCGAACCGGCACGTATCGTAATTCCCGTACCGAGTGGTGTATTGCCACCAGCTCGGCCGTGAAGACAGACGCAGCGCCTGGTAGAGCCCCGCTGACTTCAAACAGAGGGGATACGGCGTGGAAGCCGACCCCCTCTTGGGACTTGGAGCCATCCGTATACACTGGCACGGTACCAGCGTGACACGATGTGTGCTCCAAAAAGGTCGAACGCAATACTCCCGGCACCGTACAAGCTTTGGGAGCAGAGGCGTGGCGACAAATAGCCAAATGTGGTACCCTCCAGGGTGGCGTCCTGGGCAGAACCAGGGGCGCCACCAGCCCGAGAGCTATATCTACCTCTTGAAGGAGTTTCCTGGCCCTAAACCCAAAGGGCTTAGGGTATGACTGGCGTCTCTCGGCGGCATAGGCACCATCGAGATCAGCTGCGGATGCAGTGAGAGCTGTTGGCGACTGAGGGAGGCGCCGGGCTCGCGCGTACAGGCGAGTGATGCACTGCACGCGGCGCAGAGCGAGTGGCATCTCCCCAGCATCGACCAACAGGCTCTCAATGGGGAAAGTGCGGAAGGCACCGGTCGCAAGGCGAAGGCCGGTGTGGTGGATCGAATCCACCTTCCGCAATAAACGCTCGGCTACGGATGCATAAAACTCGCATCCGTAGTCGAGCTTCGAGCGAACAAAAAATCGATAAAAAAGTAAGGCAGTAGCCCTATCAGCGCCCCAAGCGCTGAACGTCACGGAACGGAGAATGTCCATGGCGCGAGTACAAGAGACCCTAAGGCTGCGAATATGAGCCTCCCAGGTGAGGCGTCGGTCGAATACAAGACCAAGGAAACGGTGCGACTCAACCACATCCAGAAACAAATCTGGGTCGGGATGAAGCCGTGGATGGCGGCAGAAGTGCACCACCTTAGTCTTGGCCAAAGAAAACCGAAACCTGTGCGCTTTGGGCATAGCGAGAGACGCGGTTCAATGCCTGTTGGAGTCGACGCTCCAGAGTTGGCATCTGGGCCGCGCCAAAAGAGATCGAAAGGTCGTCCACGTAGAGTGTAGCGAGAACATCTTCCGGCAGCACCGAGGTGATGCCGTTGATGCTCAGGCACCGGTCGCAAGGCGAAGGCCAGTGTGGTGGATCGAGTCCACCTTCCGCAATAAACTCTCGGTTGCGGATGCATAAAACTCGCATGCGTAGTCGAGCTTCGAACGAACAAAGGATCGATAAAAAAGTAAGGCAGTAGCCCTATCAGCGCCAACGGCACTGAACGTCACGGAACGAAAAATATCCATGGCGCGGGTACAAGAGACCCTAATGCTGCGAATATGGGTATCCCAGGTAAGGTAACGATCAAATATCAGACCAAGGAAACTGCGACTCCACCACTTTCGGGCGAACCCCATTTAGAAACAAGTTTGGGTCAGGGTGTAGCCGTGGATGGCGGCAGAAGTGCACTAGCATTGTCTTGGGCAAGGAAAACTGAAACCTGTGCGCTTTCGCATAGCGAAAAATGCAGTTCAAAGCCTTTTCGTGTTGACGGTCCAGAGTTGGAAACTGATCCAACTCCAGGGAAGAGGGTGAGGGGGACTCCCTTACACCCGTGTGCAAAGGAGAGGAGTAAACCTCCTTTCTGGTAGAAGATATTTGGAGGGGGTTCCATCTTGAGAGTACACGGTGGTGGTGAAGGGGGACCTCCAAAAATTCTTGAACAACCATAGATGGATTTTCAAGGCAAGCGGAGGGTCAGACGTTAAAGAGCGAAGAACGGAAATAGGCTCTTCGAGTCAATAAAATGAAAGGTGTATTTCAGGCATAAGGCAAAAATACTGCATCTGGCGACTGCCTACTAGGGCAAAAGTCAGGGTAAATCACTCTAGGCGATATTAAAAAAACAAGCAAATAACAAAGATAAAAAACAGAAACAAAGGCTATGAAACAAGATAAAAAAACCAAAACAAAGATAAGCAAAAAGCAACAGGAAGGAAGCGCGCTCCAGCATCGGGGGTTAGGTTTATGCAACCTACAAGTCAAAGTGGAGGAGGTCAGCCTCCTCCAAAATGTCATATAGTCCACAAGTGTGTGTACACGAACCCGTCCCGAATACAAGTGGCAAGCGGTAGGGACCGCTCAACATGCGCGAAGATCGCCCAGACTGGAATATTCAACAAGGATGTGCCAAACAGTTTGGGGGACAATGCAGTCATCACAATAAGGTGTGAGTGAGCGCTTCCCGCGAGTGTGTCCAATTTGAGGATGACAAAAAGCGACCTGAAGCAGTCGCGGCATTATGGGGTAGGTCCATGGGAACAGTCGCGACCCAATGGCACGCAACTTTAAATTTCCCTCGGCCATCACGAATCTTCCTTGCCAATAGGCCCGGAAGGCGGCTGCAGGAATTCCTGCATGTAATCAGTGTGAGGAAGAGCCAACCGCTGGTCTGGCCGCGCAGTCCCCTGGTATCATTTGGCGCCCTCATTCCCAGCATCGGTAGTCAAGCTTGGAACAAACAAAGGATCGATAGAAAAGAAAGGCAGTAGCACTCAGCACCCAAGATTCTAAATGTCACGGAACTAAGAATTTCCATAGCGCAGGTACAAGAGACCCTAAGGCTGTGAATATGAGCCTCCCAGGTGAGGCGTCGGTCAAAAACAAGACCAAGGAATGAATGAATGGTACATAAAAGGCAAATGCTGCATAGGTCCAAGTGGACAAACTCGCAGCCATTTTCAAAAAGGGTTCGTTAAAATTTCAAATATATATTAATAAACATACGATTATGGTTACAAATCTAGAATAAAAGCGAGTAAAACCGTAGAAAATAAAAGGGAGTAAAATCATAGAAAAATAAATGTCTCTAAAATATAGTAAAATCAAAATAAAGTAATAAGACATCTCTATCTCATTCTAAAAATGATAAAATACTAAATTTCCTTTAGTAGATTTGTTTCTGCTAAATATTTGAGCACTGCGTTCCTATTAAAGGTGTTCTCGTGCTCAGAAAGGATACTTCTCAGAGCCTGCTGAGAACGCATCCCTTGGCAAAAAGCGTGTGCATTGGGTGAATAGGTGGAGTACGGATATTGGTACTTCACAGTGAGTGCACATTGGAGGCTGTCGAAGGCCCTCCATTAGAAAGCCATGTGTTAGGCGACAATGCCCAATTCTCAGCCAGCATAGGATAACATCCTGAGTACGGGTTCTAGTAGTGGGTGGCCAAGGACAAAATGACTGTTTGATGGTATGCAGTTTGGTTGGGGGAGTTCATCCCATGTCCTCTGCTACTGGTTGACCACATATTCATGGATATGTGGCACAGTATCTCAGAAAGGAAGAGGGGCAGGGGTGGTGGTTCCTAGAGATGCTGCTATCTTGGCAACAGTGTCTGCTCTCTCATTCCCTTTCATACCTATGTGGCTAGGTACCCAGCAAAATAAGATTTTGTGGAGCGAGGACATAAAAAAAAGCCACTTCTGTATCTTTGAAACCAATGAGTGATCTGGGAATGGATTGGCTAAGGCTTCTAAAGAGCTGAGGGAATCGGAGAATATCATATATGATCCTGAGGGTGAAGAAGCGATGGTATACAGTGCAGCCAGTACCGCAACAAACTCAGCCATGAAGATAGAGGCTGCACTAGGCAGGCACACAGACACATGATGGAAGGGGAGAATGGCAGAGGCTCCTATCCCGTCAGGGGATTTCGATCCGCCTGTGTATATAAAGGTGCTTGGTTTGTGGCACACAGTATGTTCATGGAAGAGGCATCGTAGAACGGAAGGTAGGAACTTGGTCTTCGGTTCCTCTGCCAACACCTTGCAGACCCTCACTGGTGGTAATAGCCATGGGGGTACATTTGGGATCTGATATGGGATTACTGATAGTTCCCTCAGTTGACCCATATCTTCAGTCACACTCAGGGCAAATGGGCGAGTCAGTGAAGGGAACCTGTCATATGAGGCTACCGAGTGAATATTGTAGGTGCACTCATATACAGGTGATTGGGAAAGTTGTTGCAGTCTGAAGAGGTACTGCAGGTTAAGGTTAAGGCAGTGAAAGGGTAGTGGGAGAACCCCACTCTCTGCATGAAGACTAGGTATTGGGGAGGACTTGAATGCTCCCAAAGCTAAAGGCATACCCTGGTTCCTGATGCAATTGAGTTTATCCAGGTTTGAGGGTGATGCTGAAGAGTACACCTGTGACCCGTAGTCCAGCTTAGACTGGATCAAGGCTGTATACAATAGCCACGGCAGTCACTTCCCCATGAAACATGTGATAAGAGTTTTAGAATGCCCATTCTCTTCAGGCAGGATTTTTTCAAAGCAGTTCTATGGGGGACCCAAGAGAGCTTTGAGTTAAAGATAACCCCTAGAAATTTGAAATGGGGATCAAATGAGATGGGGGAGTCATATAGAAATAGGGTTGGCTGTTCCCACTCAACTTGCCTGAAGTTGTAGAAGTGAACTGCCTTCGTTTTTGAGGATGATAGTTGGAAGCCTTTTGCGGTGGCATTCTTGGCAATGAAATTAATGGCCCGTTGCAATTTTCGGATGACAAAGGGCAGCCGAAGTGATGTTGAGACAATTGCCAAGTCATCCACACAGAGAGTTGATATTGTCTCTGCTGGAAGGTCAGTAATGATACTGTTGAAGGCCACCAAGAAGCAGGTGACACTCAAAACAATTCCCTGTGGCACGCCCTCTATCTGGTCAACTGCCTCCGACATGACATTTCCGACTCTCACTCAGAATGTGCGCCAAGCAAGAAATTGTTGTATGAATCTGGGGAGGTGACCCTTGATACCCCATTCATGCAGTTGCTTCAAGATACCACACCTCCAAGTGGTATCATAGGCTTTTTCTATGTCAAAAAATACAGCGATGGAGTGCTGTCTCTTTGAGAAAGCTTGTTAGATGCAATCCTCCACCCTGACCAGCAGGTCTGTGGTGCATTGCTTTTTCCTAAAACCTGCTTGTGAGGGAGAAATAAGGTTATTTCTTTCCAGAAACCATACCAACCTGGCATTCACCATTCTTTTGAAAAGCTTGCATGGGAAGCAAGTAAGGGCAATTGGGAGATAGTGGGTCGGAAGTGTGCCATCCTTTCCCGGTTTACGAAAGGGAAGTATAATTGCTTCCCTCCAATAGGAAGGGATATAGCCCTTAATCCTCTTCCAGATCTTTTTGGTAGGAGTCATAGAGGAAATTGATGTAATGTAGCCACACCATGAAATTCGGCGAACCTGACAAAGAGTTCTTTGGCGAAGCACCCAAACCTAGTTTCAGTCAACCTTGTTACACAAGGTTGGGTCCCGTCGGGATCGGGCGTGAGCTAACTTGTAGTTTTTGACAGCTGTCGCACACTCCGAGGTCCACCAGGGCACAGTTGAGCAACCCGCTATGGGTCGCCTCCGTGGAATGGTCTGTATGGCTGCGTTGTAGATAATCGGTGAAGTACGCTACTGCTGCATCCACACCATTGAAGGTACCCTAGGAGGCACTTGTGAAAGTAGCCTCTCGGAAACTTTTCCAATCAGCATGGCCTAATTCCCACTTGAGAGGCATGGTTGTATGTGGGCTAGGATGAACGATTGACAAGACAATAGGGAAGTGGTCACTTCCAGCGAGGTCGTTGAGAACTAACTATTGAAAATCGGTGAGGCAATCCAGGAAACAGAGACAGGTCAACACAGCTAAAGGAATCCATCTGGATATGATAAGAGATAAAATCGCCGGTGTTTAAAATGCAAAGAAAGTTAGAAAATAAAAGACTCTAAAACACTGCCTTTGGCATTCTGAGTGATGTCACCCCAATATGGGTAACATGCATTAAAATCTCCCAGTAGTAAAAATGGGGAGGGCAATTGATCTATGAGTTCTAAAAGGTCAGGTCTTGACAATGGTAAAGAAGGAGGGAGATAAATAGAGGAAACAGTAAAAAGCCTTGTAAGAAAAACCCTCACAGCAACGGCTTGGAAGGTTACTAGTATGTAGGAGGATGGGAGATACATGGTGGGATGAGGAAACCAAAACTGACACCCCCTCATGAGATGAGCCCCCCCCGACAAGAGCAATATAGTTGAAAATTTGAAAACTAGGTACACCAGAAAGGGCTGTGTAGCCAGTTTGTTCTCCTGAAGACAAATAACAGCCTCTTCCCACTTGGGAAGAATGCCTTAACAATTCCATTATAAAATGGAAGATATTATGTTGAACGGTTAGATACCACAGTAGATATCTTTTTCTCCTTTGTGGCTGAGGTTAGGTTTGAAGTGCATCCCAAGGAGCTTGGGGGATGAAGAGCCTGCTATAGCAGGAGAGGAGATCTTGCAAGGAGCAGTGACAGGGGGTATGTTCGATGGTTTTGAGGAACTGGCTGAGGCCCTTGCTGGCAATTTGGGCTCACAGTCAGGCAGAAACGGAATGTTGAGAAGAGATTTTCAGGTGGTAGATCTTGATTCATGGGTCGAGGGCACTTTTGATGTCTGAGGGGTTGGTCCAACAACTGCAACAGGTGGTGTTGGGAGTATCCTCTGCTTCCATCGGATCACAAGTTAGAGGGTGAGCAGAAGGAGTAGGCGATCTTGGCAAAGTACAAGGAACTGGGTGTATTTCTGGACCAGAGGGGAGGGCATAAGTCCTGTGAAGGGCAGGACGAACTTGAGGACAGAATATTCAGCAACAGGCAGAGTCCATTGCGGATTCTGAAGGCTCAGTTGAGTCAGCTCCAGAAGCTGCCCGCTTATTGGTGGTCGATAACCCAGGTGAGGAGCCCTTCCTCCTGCCACAGGCTTTGGGTTGGGGCATGGGTGGAAGAATCTTCATTGGTCGATATAGAAGATTCTTTCAGATAATGGCTGATGTATTCAAGTGTTTCACCCTGAGCGTCAGACCCAGCTAGAGCTGCCGGGGAGAGGGAAGCAACATTAGGTATCTGTGTGAGAGCGATGCTTTGACTGCATTTGGTGAATGCTTCTGACACTACTGGTAGATGCACGATGAGATGCTTCATGCGCGTCGGAACTCCAACATGCTGTTGGTTCTGCACAGTGTCACGCAAATCGTCTGAGAAGAGACGGCCAAGAGATGAGATTTGTGCTCAGGCACATTGGCGAGCCTCTCTCCTGGCCAGATGCAGAGTTACGCAAAGCGAGGTCCTCCTCTGGATTTTTTACACAGCAGTGTGGGCACCACCACAATTGGCACAGCACAGTTATTTGGTGCATTCAGGGGCATGGTAATCAGAACTACAATTCACTCCGTACCATGAATGTCAACAGGCATGACAAACATGGCCAAATTGATTACAATTGAAGCAATGTCTGGATAGTTAGACATAGGGACTTACCGGGACATGAAGGTACACAGTTTTAATATACTGAAGCAAATCATGTCATTCAAACATTACATCAGTGTGGTGGTTGGGACTCTAGTAGAGCCTACTGCTTTAGTCACCCAGGGTACATGTGTGACAGGTTGGGTACTAAGCTTGCTCTGAAGGCGAGTGAGGTCATAGTCTTTTAATTTGTTTGACCGGCCGACACCTTTGACAAGATTCAGACATGGATGGGGTGAAACGATTACTGGAACTTCGGCTATGGAAAATAGATTTTGTACAAGATTGTGTTGGGAGTGAGATGACACCTCTTCTATGATATCACCACTACCGGCGGGGTTCAAAAGATTCATTAACGTCAAACACAAGCAAAGGAAGGCTGAAAGGGAAGCAGAAGAATGTTTTTAGGTTTATGGTTAGCCATTGCAAAAAGAAAATGCTTCACATTCTCCCTCGGGACTCCCCACCATGGAGGCATACAAGAGCGCGGCACTACTGCAACTCTAGGCACAGTTATACCTGGATGTCCTCTTGGAGAATAGATACGGATCTACCACATCATCTTTATAGACCTAAGAGGCTGCCCAAGTTCTGCTACGTGTGGAGAAAAGGGGCCAATGATGAGGTTCTCCTTGGGCATTGGTAGACATGCCCAGCCACCTTGAACCTTGATGGAAGAACAATTCAGAATCAATCCGGAAAAATGAGCAGAGGTCAGGTAACTGTAAAGACCACTAGATAGGAGAAAGAAGAGGGGGAAGTAAAGAGGGGGGGAGGGTATGTTAAAAGTCTGGTTGGCAGCACCATAGGACCGCTAAGGGGCCCAGGGCTGACCCCCATCACCACAAGAAGGCCAGAGCCTCTCTGGGTGGGCAGAGAACTGAACAGCCTAATCCAGACGACAGTGTGCACGCAACATCACTCAGGGTGGGTCTCTTTCAGGCTGCAGTGGTCCAGAAAATATTTCAAGGGGAATGTGATCACTACCATAGAGGTCACCAAGAACCTAACCCTTGGAATTGATCGAGTAGTCTCGCCAGAGGGGGGTGTCTACCGTTCGAATTCCAAGGACTAGAGGGCTTCAGCAACCGTGACATGATCGGGTGGAAGTCTCCTGCATCAAAATCGGCTGAGGGTAGAATGTACACAAAAATAACAGTGTACATCCTAATCAGGTGCAGGTGCAGCTGCACCTGGAAACGATTCCAAATGGGTGTGGAAATGAGCTTGCTCAATGGCCTGGATGGGCCAGGAGCAGAGGATATCTTTCTTAACATTAAGGTATAAGACCTCCCAAGCAGCGCCGGGTGCACCAGGACCAAGTCCTTAGCCTCACAAAATGAGAGATGATCCTCGGCCATAACAGCCAGGATTTTCTTCTCAAGGAGATGAGCACCAAATTGCTTCAAAGAAGCTGGGTGTGGCCCTCCGCAATTGACACTTAGCATACAGACTTATTGTGACTGGTCTTGGAGCAACTTAGACTTCGGGTAAGTATGCTTTTTTCCGTCTACATGAGCGATTCATATTGTCAAAGCTGTGGCAATAGTAGCATTTTCGTGGCCGTGGCCCGCAAGTTTTGAGAGGTACCAATGGGCATGCACTGACTCAAGGAGCCTGTCGCGAACGAATGTGACGAAGACTGCAAGAGAATGAGCTTGACACCCCTCCATGTTTTCCTATTAAGTGTCCGAAAGGCACTAAATCATGACCACCTTGGAGGAATCCGACGTATTCCTCAGCAGACACCTGTTTGAAAAATGGCTCACCTTAGGCTCTTTACCAATCAAACTAGCTAATGCTCTCCCCTGATGTGTTTCCCTTAACCAACATGCTGCCATCAGTGAAGTGAGTTTATTAAAAAAAACTTTATAAATAATAAATAACAACAAAAAAACAAAGCAAAAAGGCAACAAGGAAGGGGGTCCACCTTCCCCCGGTGCAAGAACATGCGACTCACAACAAAGTCAATGAAGATCACTCAGACTGGTACATTCAACAAGAATGTGCCGAACTGTCTGGGGGACAACACAGTCATCACAATATGGTGAGAGCGAAGCCCTTCCACCGGTCAAAGTAATGTCTCTTGTTCCTTTGCACTCCTTGACACCTAGGAATGGTGAGGCCGCGATTTGAAGCAGATCTCCATGCACATTCCCACTATTGCCATGTTTTAAGAAAAGGGAACTCATGGAAACTATGGCCTCCATGAATGAGGAGGTTAAAAGAAAAATCGCCATAAGATCAATAATTCTAGTGTGATCATTTACACATAATTGGTCCAGGTCCAGCATTGATAGGTTTAGTCAACCCAGCCTACCATTCAGGCAAAATTGTCTTGGAGCTATCACCATAAAGGATGGTGCCAGCATAGCCACCTTATATGTGTGTGGTATACACTGACACTCGACTAAAGACCCATAAGAGGATGAAAGTGTGCTGGTCAACCAGAACTTCTGTGGATAGAAGGCAAGTGACAGCAAAAAGTAGCGCGAATAGCCACTTCTGCTGACCACACTTAGGATTTGGGGTGGGTATATATATATATGCGTGTGTGTGTGTAAGAATACAGATAGAATTTATTCATTTCATATCTTATAGAATATTGGGATTAATAATGAGTTGGGCAAAACAGATGATAAAGACAATGAAATAGATATACATATGTATGTTGATTTATTATAGATAGAAAGTGGCAGGGTTTTATTTTTCATTTAAAAACAGTTTTCACAAATAAAATATAGCTCTAATTTAAAAATAATGCTGTCATTTTTAACGGCATGGATACATTAGTAAATAATAATATATAATCATAATAAATAATATATAAATATTAAATAATAGAAATATAAAATAATAATACTAATAAAATATAATACAAATGATAATGTTAATAATAAGGTAAAGTAGGGGTGAAAGGGGACAAAGGGAAAGTGCACTGCAACTTTCCCAGGCCCCATCAGAGTGTGTCAAGTCACCCCAGCAGCGACAGGACCACCCTAATTTGCACTCAAGTCGAGAGGATGTGCAGCTCCTAAGGATACCAAGTGTAACAGGGTACACACGATACCCCCTCGCACGGTTGGCCTATGGGAAAAGTTGCAGCAATTGCAATGGCAGGCAAATTCAATTTCCCATCACCATTCTTCTTTCCCAGGCAGTCTGAAAAGCTGACCTGACTCCTGGCATGTAGTCAGTGTGAAGAAGAGCAAAATGCAACCTCATTTCTTACAATCTCAAACTTCTCCTGGCTTGTATCAGTCATGGCCTCACAGATAGTGTAAACCAGGGGGTGAGGAGATTCCAATTCATCTAGAACACTCAGGGTGCTCTGAGTCACTATAAATCATATAATTTCTTGCCCCAAGTGGTGTATTGCCACCAACTATGCTGTGAAGTCAGTTGCGACACCCAGTTGAGTCCCATTGGCATCAAACAAGGGGAAAAAGGCATGAAACCCGACCCCTCTTATGTATTTGGAACCAGCCTGACACATACTGTGCTAAAATAACAACAAATACTCTGAGTGCTGTAGAAGCTTTAGTCAAAGGTATATACAACAAAATTTCACACTAGGTGGCTAGACAGTGGCATTCTGGGCAGAATCAGGTGCCACTGGCCCAAAGGCTACAACGAGTTCTTATGGATGAAATGAAACCCATTGGCAAATGAGGGTGATGCTAGGCTACTGTGTACAAACACAATGCAGTGTATGGCACAGAATGAACAGCATCTCCCCAGAATTGACAAGGATGCTCTTGATAGGAAATATGTAGAAGACATGAGTCACCAAACATAGAGAAGTGTGGTGGATCAGGTCTAGGTTCAGAAATTCCTGCTTGGTTACAGATACATAATACTTGCATGCTTGTCTAATTTTTAATGAAAAAAACTTTAAAGGGTTGAGGTAGCACTAATCAGCACCATAAGTGCTCAATATCATGGAATTGTGTCCATGGCACAGGTACAAGAAACCCTAAGGTAGCGAATATGGGCCTCTCATTTGAGATGCCAGTCAAAAACATTACCAACAAAACAGTGAAACTACTACATCAAGGCAAGCCTCATTTAGCATAAGTCCAGGTTGGTGTGAAGACAGGGATAGTGACAGAAGCAAACTACTTTATTCTAAAGAAAACTAACCTGTGTGCTTTTGCATAGTGAGAGATAGCATCTGAGTTGCACGAAAAAAAGTGGCAGCACTGAGGTGATGCAGATGAAGTTCTAGGCTAGGAGAGTGACATTGATGACACTTCCCTGAAGGATATCTCCTTCCAACCCTATTGAACCAGAGCGCGCTACCCCTAACCATACATGGAATCAATGATCTTGTAGAAACTCAGACTAGAAAATTTGGAGGCATTTCTTGGTCACATGGTATGGAGGGCCTCCATGATACTGTATCACTATACAGTATCATTGGCCTAATACAAATCAGAGATCATTGGTGAAGGGCTGTACATGAAGGAAGGCCTCACAGATAGTATTTTCCAGCCAAAGCAGACCATCCAACAAGAAGTGGAAGTTAGGAAAGCCACACTGTACAGGAGATAGGTAGCCTCCGTTGTCCAAAAAATAAGGTTAGCTAACATTAAAAAATTTTGCAAACTTGCACACAAGGAAGTTAGAAAGAAATTGGGAGGAAAGTGGGTGGGATAGCGTGATCTCTCCCCAGCTTGTTATAAGCAAGCAAAGTAGCTCAGCACAGAGGAATCTAGAAGGATACCTTCTGTCCAGATCCTTTTGAATAAAGTTAATAAAAAGGGCATTCCTCAATTCATCCAAGTGTTGTCATGTTGTACAGGATATTGTCCAGACTATAGGCACTATCTGTGCACAAAGTGAGAGAGGAGTGCATCCCAGTTAGAGAAAGCAGCCATGAAGGCCATGGATGCAAGGACCAAGAATACCATCCAGTCCTCCAGGAGGAATAGAGAGTAGTATTACAAGAACTTTCCCAGAGCTTCCACACTTCTACAAAAGGGCTCTTCCCATTAAATGAAGAGACGTATGCATGCCAAGAAGGGCAGTGTGTGTGCTTCAGAACATACTGGAACCTGGCCCTAGCTCAACAAAAGTCATCTAGAGTGAAATTGTTTGGGTGATGCTTGTAGCACATATAGGCATATTAGTTCTCTCTAAGGGCCATCTCACAGTTGGCTGACCACCAATGAAGCAGGTGTGCAAAATGGCTGAGGACAGGTTAAGCTAAGGAAATGAAATAAGTGAGATAGTGAGCGAACTCAACCAAATCAGAAGCTCTTAAATTAAGTCTGTTCTGACCTAGTCTGGGGAATTGAATGTGTAGTCTCCCTTGATAGGGTGCCTGCCATTCAAGAGTTTATTGAAGCCCTCAGCCCATTCTGGTGGGGATGCAAAAATACCTTAGGAAGATGGGCAGGGGGAATGCATCCAACATGGTAACCTGGATACAGACTGCTATGGAGAATGAGAGGAGACAAACCTCCTCAGCATTTTACAAATAGGCTGGAGTCAATTGTAAGTCCAGTGTATGAAAATACCCTTCATGCCACAGAGAGAAGACCCTCATGGAATGGCTATAGGCTGCTCAGAGACACAGACCTCTGAGAGTGATTAGCTTCAAAAAATGCACTCCTACTGATGAATTAGTGGAGGTCTCGCTTAGAACACAAGTATTCTAGTTTTCCTGCCATGAATCCTTCTGCAACCACCAATAGCACCTGGTTCAACTTGAGGCAGGGGTGAGGAAGCAGAGGGTTGTTTATAGCTCCTCAGATGCAGATGACATCTCTGCTTCCTCTGACTGCTTGGGAGATTAAAGAAGAAAGCTTTGAGCCTACAGCCTGTGCTGTAGACCCGCACCAACATTACCACAATTAGGTGGGGGCTGCACTTTGTGTGAAACTATTCTGAGGGACCAGGTTAGAAGGGAGGGAGGCCTGGAAGGGTCAGGAGTGCACAGGGTCTTTTTAAAATGAGGCATAGGAAATGCCTAGTTGTTCATTCCACAACAGGAGCTAGTCTTTAGCCTCAATGAATGAAAGTCTGTCTTCAGCCTGGAAAGTGAGGGTGAGCTTTGTCACAGTTCACACAAAAGTTTTATCTACAGATCTTATCAAAGAAGCTAAAGAGGTGGCAGTGGTAACTATACACACTATATATATATATATATATATATATATATATATATATATATATATATATATATATATATATATATATATATCTATCTATAGATATATATATACACACACACATACAATTAAGAGCTAACAAACTAGTATGTGGGACACAATTATTAAAAAAACAAAACAAGAAAAAGTAAAGGAGATTCTGAGCACTTTTGTCATTATTTGTAATGAACAAGGTGGCAGAATACAAGAGAATATAAAAGCAAAGCTGCCCCCCCCCCAAACTGTAAGTAAGGGAGACAAAATCAGGGGGAAAGTCACAGCGCAATGCCACACAACTTTAGATTCACATCAGCTGTCTCCCATCTTCTTAGCAATGCAGCTTGAAGGGCTGTCCTAATTCCTGCCATGTAATTGGGGCAGCCAGAGCAAAACTCTGGTCCAGTTGGTCAGTCTGTGTTTCACCTCCCCTCACACATGTAAAAACCAAATTCCTCTTCTTTTGCAGGATGTTCCTGAATGATGCGTGTCCAAGGACTGGATGAGGGGGCTTGATAGCTGCATACCATGCCACATATTTAGTTTTCTTTTTTCCAAAGGAGAGTGAAAGCCATAGCTCAATTAATATTTATCTAGACAAGGATAGTCAAAGGATTGATAGAGCGTGATTGAAAGAATCTGACAAAGATGAGAGGAGCTGGTGAGGTTGCCAGGTAAGGGTTTAGGCCTGTCTGTATGATTGTGGAGACGATATTGGTGTGGATGTCTGAAAGTATCTTTGATTGAATGGGATTTCTCTTTTCCTGCATCTTAGGGCACGCGAGTGACTGTTGCTTTTGCGGCTTACCAATTGTGCTACTGTGTCCTCCCAGTTGGGAAATACAAGTTACAAAGCACAGCCAGTTTTTGTTTTCTTTTCGTCTGTAGCCTTAATACTGAAATATTTATAAATCAAGAATTTTTTTGTCTGTGTAAATAAAGATTGTAATTGATCTCTTCTCACTCTCACTTTGGAGACCTAGACAGGTTCATCTTGAAGCAGCAGACAGTGTGACTGCAGGAGATCCAGAGCCTGCTGCCACAACGCCCTCATTTCCTGCAACCCTTGGCTATGCAAGAACCCAGCAAAGAGAAGAATCTTTGTAATGCAACTTGAGAGGGGGCAGTCAGGGAGAAGGGGTAGTGATAATGAAGAGCCAGTAGACTATGGGTGTAAGGTAAATTTTCTTCTACCTGTCATTTAAAGATGAGTAAAACAGCAACCATAGCTTAATTTTTTTTCAAGTGTAAGTAAATAGAGGAAAATAAACATTTATTTTGGCAATTTTATTTTATAATGCTTATATGAATAAAGATATTTCTTCGTGCTTTTACATTAGGAAGAACTAACTATCTCATTATATATATATATACAAATCAATTAATTTGTTTTCATACTCTTTGTTGCTCAGTCGGACCAAGCTCTCAACAATAAACAATCAAAAAACTCAAAAGTGAATTATATTCACTTTATATATATTTTTTTTATATATAACAATAAATGCATTATAAAATTTCATAAGCGCCTAACTACAGGCCCAATATCTGTATGTGTACTCAATCTTGTACTGTATGGTTGTATAGATACCACATTAAAAAACAGTCAATATTAAAGAAATATCAAGCTTTTCTCAAGTCCTTAACTCTGTAGCAGGAAGATGAACATTGTGTAATCCAAAGGGGAGAAAAGGATAAATATAAAGACAAGAGCAACTCCAATGCTAAATGCACATGAGAGGGGTACACATCAATCTCTAGGAATAAGTTTGAGAGTGAAATTCGACTCACTTGAGGGGGGATGTGAATCCCCTGCAGGTCTGGCTGGAGGGATATGGAACAACTTGGTCAGTGTGGAAGAACACAGGAGTCAACAAGAAGATTACAAGATTATTATTATATTAGGTGTTTTACCACTGTAGGAAGATTACAAGAGCTACATGGTAAAGGAGGGAGGGGGTCACTATGCCCGCTACCTTGTCACAACACATTCATGTGGGGATGGAGGGGGTCTTATGGGTGGGGCAAGATGCAGGAACCTCAAGGGACATACAAGACAATGAGTATTTCACCCAGCTCCCTTACTGACCCATATCTTCCTCATCCCCTTTGCACATCCCAGCACACTACTGCTCCTGAAATAATCAGCACTAGGTAAGGTTAGTAGTACTAGAATGGGGTCCCAAGTCAGATTGACTTAACAGTGGGAGCCAAGTAATGAACTACAGATTGGAACTCAGTTGTTAAAATACATCACACCTTGAAGGATACAAACAAACTCCTATATAAACATTTCTCTCCACCACTCTCAACATAACCACCTCACAAGACCCAGGCAAGACACTGATCACTGTCAAGACCTTGTCATAGGCCAGAGAACTCTGATCCAAGATTTTCTCCACCTCTCAGCACAAATTAAAAACTATCATAGCTATCTCACACTGATAGTTGATAAGATCTGTAAACAAAGTGGCAAAGATAGAGGAAGTGTAAATGCATAGAAGATAGAGGCGCAGATCATCCTACAGGCATTGAGGCTGTGAAGAAACTCATCTAGAGGTGTTGGGGTCAGGAGGGTACAGACTCTTACATGCATCACCTGTACCATAATCTTCAAGTGAATATTACAACTGCATTGAGTAGGAAAGTGGAGATAGTGAGAGCCTTTGTGCTCTGTGGGGAAAGCATGACTAATCACAGATACAATGCCCTCTTCACTCGTGAAGTCTATCAGGAGTGGGAGAAAACAAATGGGACAAGGGATGAAAAGGATTGCTACAGTAAAACTAATTTCCTTTAAGTGAAGGGGTCAGGGTGGGAGGAAGTAGAAAGGCTTCAGGAATAAATGTGTCCATGAACCCAGATACAAACTGGTTTATAGGAGTTGGGGAGGGCAATGATTTATGCGTGTCCCACTCAGTTCGACTGATTATTATAAAGAGGTAGTCTATAATTTTGGAGGCTCCCTACCACCAGAATTAGATGAAGGTGCTGAGTTATGGTAGGAACAAATGACAGCGGATGGAGTACATGCATCACTCAAAGAGCAGGTGAGACACTGAGACTGGTACAGTAGGAATTACAGGTGGTAGGAAAATTGTGTGATGTGAAGTATCCGTAGGGATTAGCTTGGGGTGACTCAGGTGCAGGTGGGTGAGCACCACCTCTAAATGGCAAGAGCAGCAGAAGGATGAGACCCAGTAGCCAAGGAGTAGTTAAATTTGGTTAGAGTTTGGTGAGAAGCATGCCCCTACCTCCCCACAAATAGGAATGTTGGCAATAGTAGTGTCAAAGGATGGGAGGAATAACCTAAAGTGTTTAAAAATATGTTAAATGAAGGATCGTGTGCTGACACCTACCTTAGCCCCTGCAGGTAAAAATTAAAGCAAATCTTGCAATTTCAAGGGGGAAGTGTCTCAAAACATCTTAAGGGCATTCCAGAAACCCAAATGGGCCCCACTTCAGTTACTTCCCCTCCCAGAGCCTTCTTTCAGTGAACATTCAACTGAGGAATCCTTATGTTTATTTAAGGTTTTAAGAGGAGACCTATATATATTTTCCTTAACCACACTAGCCAATAATGATTGGGGTCATATATTAATGCTACAGGCAATGAAGAAAGGATACATAGCATTTGAAAATGATATAAAATAGATCATATAAAAAGATAGCTTGGGCTGGCAAATGCAGCCTTAATCCCAGGTTACTTTAACCCATTAGTCTGCCTGAGGGCCTTCAGAGGTCCTCGATTCAGTGCTATGTAATCGCCTGAGGGCCTTTTATGACCTTTCACTTTTATACTCATATTCACCTTGATTAATATGATGATAATCCATCTTCTTTTTTTGGCAAACTCTTATGTTAGTGAGTAATCATCTAATTAAAATACATAAATGGCTTAGGTCAGTCCTTCTTTGTTTGTAAACCGAGATTTATGAATGAGAGTAACTTGACTCAGTTCAAGGATGCACCATAAAGCGACTGCAAAAAAGGGGCTGATTTATGGTTCACACACATCTAAACAGCCATTTTTTGAGCACTTTCTTTCTTTTTTTTCAATACATTAAAATCATCCCATTAAAATCATTTAAAAATCAGCATGTTATTCAAAGCCAACTAAGGGGTAAAAGCCTATTCAGCCAAATAATAGGTGATATATTTTTCCCCTCCCCCATTTTTTCGCCGAATTTTAAAAATGATTTCATATAAAAAGTTATCTATAAGAAATAAGCAACATTTTCTATAAAATGGAATTGGCTGAGAAATGGTACCTAAAATGTAACAATTCATTTCTTCAGTTAACAAGAAATAACTTTAAGCAACAAGCAAATATTTCCAATCATAATTCTAAATATATAGAAGTCTATTAATAATTTTTAGGTTAAATCAATAGAATTTATTCTTTGCAATTAAAATGATATATTATTTGATTTATAATAAAGGATTTAATATTTTATTTTATTATTTTCCATAATGAGGTAGCAAGGATAAATTATTTGAGGGTGATTTCAAAACAATTCCCTCGGTGACTAATGGATTAATGCAATTGTGGGATTAAAAAAATAGTGAGTTTCCACTCCAGTCTCGGCTAACTCTGTGTAAGCATGTGTGAAGATATTTAGTCATCTACAGTGCTGATATTTTTTCACTAACATTGGTTTGTTATTATATTACTAATGAGTGTTAAGCGAATGGTGTTTGAGCATGGAATGTACCAAAAGCTGCATGAGTGTATGCTGGTGCCAACATTGGTGTATGGGAGTGAGACTGAGGTATGGAAGAAGGAAGGATCTTGAGTGAGAGCAGTGGACAAATTGCGAGAGATGCTTGGTGTGTGAAAGGTGGATATTGAGGAATGACTGGGTAAGAGATATTTATGGGGTGAATAAGACTGTAAAGAGAGTATACGAGAGTATCAGGGTTAGATGAGTGTAAGGTGAGTTCATTACATGAATGTCTATGTGTGTGAGAGGGTGAGTGAAGAGCAAGTGGATGATATTGTGTATAATAGGTGTGCATGGAGGGAGTTTGTGAGGTGGTGTGCTTCAGACCTGTCTGGCGATGAACCTTGCCTGGATGACATCAACAGCACATAGCACCCCATTGCCATCCTGGAAAAGATTGGCATGGACAAAATAATGAGTCACTTTGTGCTTGAAAGGAAACAAAGAGGCAGAAGACTTTCAGTAGTTTAAGAAACATCAGTATGTCAAGTCCACTTTGTGTGAAAGCGAAAAAAGGTATCTAAAAGAAACACGCATTTAAAATTGCGTACCCCGACCCCCGATGGACAAATATAATGGGAAATCCAAACAGTATTTTGGGCAGGACAGCAATCAATATAAATAAGAAACATTGGTGAAACCTAACTGGAAAATATTGGTCAGTTTTTTTTGAAGGGGGGGGGGGTCATAGCAAAAAATGTGTGTAGCCGGAGAAGAGACTATATGACACACTATCGGGGGAGAGCAGTGCCGGCTATAGGATCAAAGACCTTCTCCCTGTATCTCCCAAGGAATCAGAGGGAGCTATAAGCATACAAAGATGACCTTTATGCAAAGCTTGCAGATGGCAGTTATCAAAACTAGTTCATTGCAAATTACCATCACCGTAAAACCCAGTACAGTAGAATCACTCGTATCTGGCACTCAACTAACTGCTGGAACTCTCAAGTAATTGGCAGGTCTCTGCTGCTTACTGATACATCTCACTGTTTCTAGGTTCAAGAATTTCCCCTTATTTTGTTTATCTCATTGTGGCTACTTCTACCAAACAAAGTTGTTTCATTCTAACTATCAAGCAATTTTCACACTTATAGACAGCTACCTTTGGGGCACATTTCCTCTGACTGATGCTAGATCAAGAATGATCTGAAATTAGTAATTATAACTAAAGTTGACTTCATACACAAGTTAACATCAAAATAAAATAACTAAATTAATAGCCTGTAATATCCCTATATGAATTATCTAATAATAAACATGTGAACAATAGATATAGTTAATTGGTTAATGAATGTAGAAATGACAGTTTAGGATACACATAGCATTTGGCAAATATGAGTAACCAACAACCCTTTAGTCCTGTGGGTGCTGGTTGGGAGGGATTCTACTGTACATTGCTATAGGCCTTTAAAACAATGCACCATTACTCAACATAGAAAGCTAAGATCAATACAGCATTAAACGAGTGTTCCCCAACCATTGACCCTTCTGGGAAATGGGTGCAGTCCTCATATGAGTGGATAATTATAGGAAATAATGAGATTTATAGCTGAAGGGAAAGGTTCAGTCTCAAATCTCACACCTTAGAGTTACAGCTTTGCATTCCACCAATGAAATTTGCATCATTCATCCTATTTATCATCAAAAATGTGAATGCACATGAAAATTAATTTGTTTTTTTCCTATATGAAGTTTGTATTTCCATTTATAACCTAACTCACTCAACACACAACTAAAGGTCTCAATCAACCCACAACCCAAATCATTATAACTCTCAGGAATTCTACAACCACAGGCCTAAACCTCATCTCAAACATACACCTAAAGTACCCGGGTCCCAATACAATCCAACACTCACCAAAATATTCAACCACTCGTGGCTCCACAACAGTTCCCCACAATCTGGACAAAAGCAAATATTACCTGCCCCCCTCCTTATCCATAGTACCAAAACACTAAAAAATCTCATTCTAAAATGCATCACACTCACAGATATACAACATGGATTCAGACAAAACCACTCACCTTATCCTAGACGACTTCAACCAAAATCCAGCCCCATAAGAACAATCATTGACATGAACAAAGAATCTATTCTCAATACTGTTACACCCAAGTGTCAAGAGTGGCTTATCAATTTCCAACAGACAACCCAAAGTCAGACCTCAAAATACATGCCCTTTCTAGAATGGTGTCCTCAGAAGGGAAATTATCTCCCCTACCTTTTTCAACCTATTTATACACAACCTACCTCTTCTTCACAACCCATTCCATTGCTATTCGATCTTTTAGGCCAAAAATTTAACTACTACCTCAATATAAACCTAAACTCTCCACACTTAAAAGTGGCTAGACAACAGAATGAACCCCATCCACAGAAAAGAATCCCAGAGGCACCCAAATATCTCACTCAACACAAACCCACAATAGTTGGCCTCACCTTCAAAATATACATGACCTTGCAACATGTGAAACCTGCAACAAGGTCTAAAAAAAATGAATACACTACAAGCATTTATCACTCTAATATGAGTCAACAGAAATAAATACTCATCATACTATACAAGCAATTTATCCACTCCACACTTAACTATGCTTCCCCAGCATGGCACCCAATACTAGCTCCCTCCAATGCCGACCCTCCCACTCTCAAAAAAATCACTGCACCCAATTCACTCCAATAAATCACTTAAACAGAAACAAAAGTATTCTCTATAGATATGCACCTAAACATGCTTGGTGCACAATTCTAAAAAAGAACAAATAAATCCTCCCACCATCACCTAGGACTAAGAAGCTCACACCCTCCTCACATTACCAGTACATTCTCCCTTCCCTGCCTACATGCCTACCACAGCAAAGATATAACACACAAACCATTGTAGGAAACTTTTGATATCTGCCAAAATAACTGGGTATTATGGGTATGACTGCTTGAAATAGCCAAAGAGAAACACACCAGACACACTCATCACTCTATCCATGCTAAGATCTGGCCACTACACATCCCTAGAGTGCACCAAGCACCTAACAAAGCCACATGTCTAAGGTGCAACCAGCTTAGCAAAAAAAAAAGAAAAGAGGACCTGTGCACCTTTTACAACACTTTCTAATCTTAACCCCCCCCCCCATCAAATGCACAACATTCATTAGTCAATCTTAAAACCCCTCCATCAAACACACAACATTCGTTAGTCTATCTTAAAACCCCTACATCAAACGCACAACATTCATTAGTCTATGATTAATCTACGGGCCAGGTTTGCAACAATAGCAGCTTTCTTGTGTGATGTGAGCTGGCAATAATCCAGTCTAGGGGGCAAAAAAGTAAAAAATAAAGTTTTATAAGTATGTATAATGTAATTCAACAATCATTACAAAATATGACTTGCCTTCAATTTTTACTTTTCAAATTGATCTTTTAAAATACAGAGGTAGGGGTCCACTGCATTAGTTAATTCCACAACACACTAAAATAATTCAGTTTTCTCATGTCCTTCCTTTTGGATTTTATTGAAAAACTTATCAATGGACATTGATACCTCACAGATGGAGGTTAATTTCTGCTTTCCTTCACAAACTTAAAACATTCAAATAAAACCTTTAAGAACCACTATATACCCAAAAGACTCCTTAAAAGACATCAGAATATAAAACCAAAACTAAATTATTTTGAAGTACTACTATAATCCATCAATGCTTAATGCAACTGGAAAGTAGTTAACCTGAGGGCAGCGATCAATTTTTTTTTCTCAATTTGATTTTTATATAAAAAATAAATTCAAAACTATTAATTCATTAATATTCTAGAAACTATAAATCAAAAGCATTTTAGAAGCCAGTGATTAATTATTCCATTCTTACAATAAGTTACTTTGCACCTGCAATTTACTAGACAACTCGTACAACTTTTAGCCCTCACCATCATTTAACTAGACCAAATTTTATTCCTTAAAAAATGAAAACCATAAGGGCATTTCCATAAAACTTTTTCAAATGGTAACAAGAGAAAACAAATAAAGAGAGGGATAAAAGGACTTGAAAAGGGAGAAAGCAATGTGCCATTATTGATCTTCAACTGCATCTACTTCCAAGTGACACAGGATCCTAATAGAGTAATGCCAACCAATCAGAGAAAATAAAATTTACAACAGATCTGGAAGCCCAAAGTCCTGTGCAAGAGAAGAAGAAGAAGAAGAGGTACATATACTCAAAGTGAGAGAGAGAGAAAGAAAAAACTGCAATAAATACCCCAACAGACCAGCTCATTTCAATGACACAAGTAAAGTTGTTTTTTTTTTAACTAGCACCCTCCCATGGAGGCACACCCTACATTATACAGTGCCTGCAAAAAGTATATGAGCACCCTCAAAATTTGTATTATTTTCAATGATATTCACAGAGGCATAATTCACTTTCGCTTTGTTTGAAGGATATCTAGTAGCTTTCATATAGTGCTCTGATCTGATATGACAGCTTTCCACTGCAATCTTAAGTTAGTATTGTGGTACAAGTTCATTGCATATAGGCGTGCATCAAATTTGTCTGATTTCCTGTTTTTTGCCATTTGGTTATTATTTTGTGATTTTTTTATAGAAAGTGGTCTAAATAAAATTTATTTCTAATGTGTGCTAAGACACAACTCCAGAGTGATTGTTGAGGTACTATTGTTGTTCTTCATAAATGTGGGAAATTTCAGAGACAGATAGATAATGAATTAAACATAGCCGAAAGTACTGTTAATTTATGGGTTTCACGTGCTAAAAAAAATGTTAGCCTATCTACACCAGTACCTAAAATACAATCTGGCAGACCGAGAAAAACAAATTTGTGAACAGACAGACTTATGAAATGTTAAATAGTAAATAATCCAACAATAACTGAGAAAAAACTAAAATTAATATGAATAATTTATTATCCAATATTTCTGAACAACTTATCCAGGAGCAGCTACAAAAAGAACTCAGATTACCATCTCGCCATGCTGCAAAGAAACCATTCATTAATGTAGAAATGCGTAAGAAACGTGACGCATTTTGTAAAAAATACATTTGTTGAACTGTTGAGGAGAGGGAAAAAGTTTTATTCAGCAATGAATCAACATTTTTAATATTCAGAAGCTGACGAAATATCAGTGGAAGTTTGTGAAAACTTTGATCAAATCGCATGGATATGGATTTGATCAAAGTTTTCACAAACTTCCACTGATATTTCGTCAGCTTCTGAATATTAAAAATGTTGATTCATTGCTGAATAAAACTTTTTTCCCTCTCCTCAACAGTTCAACAAATGTATTTTTTACAAAATGCGTCACGTTTTCTACAACGAGTCATCAAATTCAAAGGAAAGATGCCAAAATACTAATATAAGGCTAGTCAATATTAAACTCTTTTTTTAATGTTAAAAATACAAATTTTGAGAGTGATTGGATACTTTTCGCAGGCACTGTAAATTGGTGATCAAGAGAAAAGAGGACAAGGATAAAGAAAGAGAGATTTATTCCAAAATTGCCCTGGTGGAAGAAAATCCATTGAAGGGCATTGAAGACAAAAATAAACCAGTAAAAGATAAATGCCAGATTCACTTAGCATTATAATTTGATAGTTATTTAAACAATGAAAATCCCCAAGTTTTGGTTTGGTTCCAAAATGTGAAGAAAAACACCTTTAAGGCTCACATGCAGTAAATTGCAGAAAGCAAAATCAGGTGATGAGGTATTTCAGTAAAGAATAAAAAAATAGGGGAAAGAACTACTCTATACTTTTGATTTTCTGCAACTACTCTTCTATTGCCCCATTTTTTTTATATACAAATACTGGCATATAAAAATAGTAAACATAATTTTGTGCCGCAAACCCTATCACTAGACCTCTTCATGCGTAGGTTTGTGATTTGTGCCAAAGAACAGGCAATGGGAGAATGCCAGAAACTAAAGATGTTTTGCATCAAAGTACAATGCAAGACATCTGAACTCCTTATTGAATGCATCTCAAGAGTCACATGGAAAAGAGAGAGAGAGAGATGTTTAGAAAATTCATGTTCTAAACAAAGTGAGGCCAGTCTCAATACACAAATGAAGCAAATGAGCAAAGGATTGACAAACATTTTGGAAGTTTCACAAACACTCAGTGAGCAGGAAACTAGATACCTTCCTGTGAATAAGCCACCACCAATAAGAACCAATAGTAGAGATGAAATAAGAGCAGGAAAAATGTAATGAAGTGACAAATTTAAAATGGACTATAGTCAAAACAATATCATCTAATACAACACTGGAGTGTTTTTCAAATGTCCAGCTCTCAAAGGAGTGTAGTTTCTGTATGGCTTTTACTGCCACTCTCTGTAAATGTGACAAGCAGTTTCCACTCAGCTCCACCATAGCCCTTCTCGAGGAGAGGAAATAATAAACACACACTCCTTAAAGGATGGAGGTAGGATTTGAATAAGCTTCAGAGATACCACAAATTTGCATCTTGGAGGAAGAGAGAAGATACTTCCAGCAAAAATCAGGTACAAGTGGGCAGATGGACCCAAACTATAAGCTCTGGCTTCTACCTAAAAGAACTTCAGTTAGATAGAATGGTAAATTTATAGATATATCCCCTGCCTTTAGAGTATAGTAATGAGAAATGTCCTTTCAGATGCGATCCCTACAAAAGTGGTATATCTTCTTCCTAAAAACAAATTATCCATAACTAATATGATTAGGGCACAATTTTAACTCCTAGCTTTGATCTCTCCAGGATTGAGGAAGGGAAATGCAAGCCAGAACCCAAATACAGGAAAAGAATAGAACAGCCTTATAAAGATTAGTGAGAGCTCAGCAAGACATAGATACAAATTAGGAATAAAAATAAAATGCAAGATACACACAGGGGAAAAACTTACACAGCATTAAATGCCAATGTGTGAGGTAAATATGTGTAAAAAAACTTAATTCTAAGTATTTCTTATATGATAAAAAAAATATACACATTTTTTTGTCTTTCTTTAATAGAAAACCCATTGGAAAATGGGTAGTGGTGCCTTCATCTTTGCATATATAGTGTAAAAAAAGTGATAATGAAAGGCAAGTATTTGGGGCAAGAAATTGAACATTTAGATACAATGTTATCAGTGCTTATGGACTGTGGGTGAAGATGCTGAATGTGTCTATGTTAGTTGCTGTGACCATGCACCACTGGCTATAATGATTGACCAACTACACCCCCAATAAAAAAATGAGGTTGAATTAACTTACAAATTGGAGTGTTTCATGCCCATTAATCATTAATCTATTTATCCTCAACTTCATGTATGAAGCAAGAGGAGAGGGATGGATGTATACATAAGTTACTATGAGGTTAAGTCATAAGTAATTTCCATTTTTGTGAAATATATTTATTCATTAATAGCAGAACAATTAAATAATTTCAATTAATAGTCTAATCACCATTTTGTCAATCACCTTTTGCCATTTAGCAGGTAGATTGTTGATTCCACTAAGGTAAAATTCAGCAGGTTTTGAGTTCAAAAAGTTATCAACAAACATTTTTACCTGGTCTTCTTAATTTATTTTTTTAATATTCAGAACATTTTGTAGAAAAAAAAAGAGAGAGAGAGAGGAATAATTTGGTGCAAGGTTTGGTGATTATAATGGATAGGGGTAAACCAGACCAGCCTAAGTCTAATATTTTTTTCTGTATGATTCTCGCTGCATGTAGTCTTGCATTATTATGGAGAAGCATAACATGTCTCCTGTGTATGAGTGAAGTGTTTTCTTAAAAGATTTTCATGCACACATTGCAGCTGTTGGCAGTATAGCTTGCATCCCACCAGTTCTCTTAAAACATCTTCATCGAAATCTGATGATCATTCTGGTCTTGATAGATCTGTCAATGATTGATCTCCAGAATGAAACTTTGAAAACCAATTTTCAACTTGGCGATCAGTAATGACACCTTGGACATAAACACTACAAATTTTCTTTGCAGTTTCTGAAGCATTTTTTTATTCTTAAACTCCATCATCATCACATATCAAATATGCACATTTAGTGCCTCCATTTTAGGGCATGATATTCTAGTTTAAATTATGATGCACACTTGTTTACTGTTGATATAATAATGAGTTTTGAATGCTCTTTGTAAACAGGTAATTTATGGTTATGGTGAAAACAGGAAGTTCGAAATATGCCATTACATTTTGCTTACATAAACAAAAATTACTTATGACTCAACCTGATACATAGGACAGTTCTTGATTTACTGAATTCTACCAAACCTGATGCCACTATGTCATCCAAGTGGACATGAGGGAAGGGCTGGGAAACAACTTGAACACCACCCTACAGCAGGGACACAAGAAACCCCCTGAAAGTACAAGAATATACCAAATCCAGTATACTGGTTTGAGTTGTCAATGATCCTAAGTGGGCGAGTCAAAACTAATGGACACTCACATGGGGTGAGTTTCCTCGATGACGTGCTTCCAAGATCCCACTCAAAATGGGAAGCTTTTGCAAAAGGTAAATTGGATACAATCATTTACACTCCCTCCCACTAATAATTGACCCAGCCTTTGTCCAGTCCAGGCACTCCCTTTCCCATGGCTCCATAAAAAGGTGCCTTTTGAATCTGAATACCTTGAAATGCTTTCAAAAAGGGAGCACACCCATCTGCTTTGCCAGTGCCACGCTCTTTAAAGCTCAATCCTAACTCATTTCTCATCACACACATCATTTCACCCTAATGAGCGAGTGCAACAAATACATACATACACTTTTAACCTTGACCTGTCAGACAAATAAAAAATTAACCTTTTTCATAAAATGGATGAATTACCAATATGTAAATGGGTAGTATACATTAATACAGGTTTTGTTCATATTTAAAATACAAATTTACCATAAATACTTTTATAAAGTACACCACTACTTGCATTGCATAAAACTCCTTCAATATTCAAAAATAAAATATTTTAAAAATATATATATATATATATATATATATATATATATATATATATATATATATATAGAATAGTACACATATTAGGTGTGGTAACTTATATATATATATATATAAATATATATTACTCACATATGAAACTTATAAGGTACAATTTATATAACTAAAATTCTACTTAGCTGAGGTAACCTCTCCAATAATTTTAGAATAAAGAGCTATTAAATAGACAACACATCTACTGCTACAAAGATTTCCTTTCCCCTTACCCATTAACTTAGGGAAATGGGTATATACAGGCCATACACCAGCCCTGCCATCAACTATCAAACCCCAAATCTTCTACTACATTATTCCTAACTTAAAATGTCTCACTCTTTCTCCCCCCTCCAAAAATTAGACATAAAAGAAAAGGTGGTTAGGTAAACATTTCACAACTGGACTGATACAATAAATGGTACTAAATGTGACAATTCTTTTTCACCTTTATACCCATCAATATACAAACTGAATAATTACACCCTTATTTGCAATGGGTAGTCTCTTGACAAGTGTCATAAAGGGGCGAATAGAGAGGAACCTTTAGAGGAAGAACCATATCTTGGAATAAGGGCATAAGATCCATGCTAGGCCAAGAGATGTTATTAGTTGCGGCTTTAGTTTGAATCTTTGCAACAAATGGAGAGAATGAGAATTTTTTTACTTACGAGTCAAGATGAGTTAGATGGTTCCCCACCAGGGGTACCATTGAGGGGAGCTTGCCCTTTATGGCTCTCCCTCCATGCAGCCCCCGATAAGGAAGTCTCAGCGGTGCAGGCTAAGATGGCCGATGGGAGGGTAGGTGCTTCACTCTCCTCACTGTCTGAATCAAAGCTTCCAGCTTCTATGGAGGCCAGAGGGGCCCTTTGGGGCAACAGTGAAACACTCTGCCTAACGGGCGAGGGCTCTGGGGTCGAATGGATGGGCGAAACTAAAACATCCTCTGACTCCTGAGGAATGAGACTAGAACCAGTCTCAGATGGTAGGTCCAGGGAGGAGCTTCGCTCAGGTGTCACACACAGGGGCTCAACATTAACAACACTGAATCCCCGCACTGCTCGGCTGGGGGATGACACGACGATAGTGGGAGCTGATGGGGTGCCTTCCTCTGTTACCGGGATGATGAGCGATGGGGAGGACATGGCCCGGCTGGTGTTCTTCAAGTCTGACGACTCTGCCACTTTAGTAACAGTAAAGCGACGGAGGCTGCCTCCCCCGGTGCGAGCCAACGAGGGGAGGGAGCCACCCATCGATGGGGCGGAGGTGCTGAGGGGCGCCCCGACACATGCCACAGAGGCAGCGGGAAACCCACCTTCGGCCACACGAGACACCCAGAACCGCGTCTTGAGGGGGCTTGAAATGGGACTCGGAGAGGGAGAGGGGCAGGGGCTCACAGAAGGGCTGGGGGCCGGGCTCCAGTAGCGCTTGCCACCTTCCGCTTGGGCCGCGCTCCCTGGTGGTTTGATCTCGGGCTCGGGCAGGCGATAGACAGTGTCGCAGGTGAGCGAGATCTTGCGTTTCTCGGGTGGGGAGTAAGACGCGTGCTGCTGGGTATTAGCTCCGCTGGCCTCCCGCAGGTGCGCGTCCGTCTGATTTCGCTGACACAATGTCTTTACCTCTAGCAGGAGTGCCACCAGCTGCTCTGACATCTCCGACGAGGGTTCCGCGCGCGGGTTCGAGTCCAAGTCCAGCTGTATTACCGAACGGTTGATCTTGAGCGAGCGGCACAGTGCCATGAGGCCCGCCACGTGTATACTGTTCTCACGGAGGTCGAGGCGCGCTAAGACGGGGTTGTCCGCCAGGCATTCGGCCAGTGCCACGGCGCCCTCGTCGCCGATGCGGGTCGCCTGGAGGCCGAGACGGCGCAGGCTACGGTTGCGAATTAGGGCGTTCTTGAGGAGGAGGACGCCCTCACTGGTGAGGTTGTTCCGGCCCAGGTTAAGTGTCTCAAGTGTAAGCGTGGCACCGAGCATGAGTGAGAAGTATGAGACGGCGTGGACCGTGATGTGGTTGTTCCACAGGACTAGGGTCTTCAGACCAGGCGTCGGTTGTGCGGTGTCCCGGTCCTCGGAATCCATCTTCTTCCGCGCCACTGTCTGGTGCTCGGCGATGTCGCGGCAGATGTGATTGCACCCGGAGTCCTGGATGTTGTTGTTTCGGAGATCGAGGAGGCGTAGGGTGGGATTGGCGCGCACCAGGTTGCCCAGGGGGATGCAGTCGTTGGCGCCGAGGCGGTTGTCCGCCAGGTACAGGTCCGTGATGGTATCATTGAGGCGCAGAGCGCCTACGAGGCACGCTAACGGACGCCCCGTCAGGTTGCAGTTTTCGAGATGGAGCGTGTGGAGGCCGGTGCCGAGACGCAGCGCCTTGCACACAATCAGCATGTTGTGCTCGCCCAGGTTGGTGGCGCGGGCCTCCAGCATCCGGAGGGAGGGCGCGCTTTTCATCATACGGGAGCACGTCTGCCAGCCGCGGGCGCCGATCTTGGCGTTAGCCGAGATGTTGAGGGCCATGGCCGAGTCGTAGAACTCAATCATCTCGAAAAGGGGAATGGCCGTCTCGTCGTCCAGCTCGCACCCCTCGAAGTCCAAGGTCTGGAACTGGACCCGCCGGAAGAGCTCCTCCATACACTCGTAGTGGCCAGACTCGAGGCGGTGGTTGCGGAGACTAAGGCACTCGATGCGGCCGCCCACGCCCACGGGGAGGGCGGCGATCTGCTGCAGGATAATAGGGAGAGCGCGCATCTTGTGGCGCTCACACGCCTTGCGGTACGCGTCTCCGATCGCGTCCGTTGATACCTCCCCCTTGTGGGGCCAGGGGTTGAAGGGTTCCAGATAGCCTGTGATCAGCCTCGAGTCGTCCTCGGGAAAGGACACGCGCCTCGTGCCCGCCTTCTCACCCTTGAGGCTCGTCTTCTTCCGCGAGGAAATGCAGTGGCCTGGGTAAGGGGTCAGTTTCCTAGGAGCAGTTGGGGACGGGTCCTCCGCCCTTTCCGCTGCAGGGGCGAGTGTTTTATCCCTCACGGGAAGACCCTCTTCGGAAGAGAGATCGTTATGATTAAGGAGGTCCTGCGCAGAGTCGTTCTTGGAGGACGAGTCATGATCGCTCCCGACGGAGGTTTTGCTGATGTCGAGGCTGTCGCGAATCGAATGGAACGGCGGCCACTGCTCGTCCTCCTCAGAGGTTCCAGATCCGTCCCCATCGAAAGCTCGGTGGGGATCCTCGAACAAGTGGCGGCAGTCTTTCCTCTTGCGGTCATGGTTTCGCCGCCGGGACCCCCGGAGCATCGGGCTGTTCTCCAAACTGAACTCTATCTCCATCTTGAAGTCGTCGTCCGAGCTGCCACTCTTAACCCCGACAGTCTGGGGCGCATCCTCCACTGTTGCCTTCTCGGAAATGGTTGGCAAGTGCCCTCCGTGTGTCAGGAGCGACGACCGCCGTGGTTCGATTTCCGCGTCCACCTCCGCCTTTAGAATCGCGGGCGACGAGATCGACTTTGGTTGATTGGGATCAAATCCCCGCTCAGGGGCGTCAAGGAGCCCCTCCCACGAAGTCGAAGACCCCCTAATCGAAGAGTCCACATCGATGTCCTGAGAGGTGCGGGACGTCACCTCCCCGCATCCCATTAGCTCCATCCTTCCACTCTGCAATGGGGTTTGGGAGACAGACGCCCCAGGGTCATCGCACAGCCAATCCGAGCCACCCTCGTATTTCTTACCTCCAGCCCCCGGGTCACAAACCATCTTAAGTCCCTCGGTTGAGGAGATTCCTTCCTTCAGTGGGGAAGCTTCCTTTAGGGTAGCTTTAGGAGGATTCCCATCCGGGTTCTGTGGGTCCACCACATTGCTATCTTTGGGTGTCACATATCCTACAAGATCGATTTTAGTCTTTTCCAATATGTCTATGACTAGGCCTAAAGGGTGATTACATTGGTTCAAATTTTTAAGCCGATTTTCATTATTACCAATATCTATCACAGTTAAATTTTCCACAGTCAAGTTTTCGTTAATTTCATCATCTTGGGAGATCGATCTTGGATGATCATCGGGAGAAGTTTGGTAAAGAGACCCGGTAGCATCCTGAAGCACGGGCTCAGTGGGCAATGAAATAGGTTCCTTCCCTCCCAAAGTGGGTCTTTGCACCCTCTCCATCCCTATCTCATTGGTAAAGCAGGGAAAATCTCCGAAAATGTGGTGCATCTTTGGACTTTCCCCAGGGGGAGAAAAGGAAAAGAAGTTACTGACATCTGTAATCACATCCATATTTTTGGCATTTAATTTCTCTCCCTCACAAGGAATACTAGATATCACAGTCGACTCTTCACACCAGTCTCCCCGGAGGGAAGGGTTCTCCCCAGTGTAGGAATCTCTACAGTGCTGCGGAACTTCCAAGGGGTCCTCCGAATCATGCTGGATAGCTGCATTAGCTGATGTAGACAACAATGTAAGGTTATCCTCTAACCTACTTCCCCCAATATTATTGCTCTTAGTTCCTTCTACGGAGAGATTTGTACTGTGGTATTCTTGAATACTAAACAACTCCACTTTGGGAATGAAACCTACAGGGGTCATTTTATTGGGATCAACTCCAGACTCACCCTGTGGATGAGTGACACATTCACTTTTATCATCTGCTGTGTTAATTGAAGCACTGCTGTCATCTACTTGCACAAATTCATGGCAAGAAGAGGGGAGAGAACTGTCATTCAAGTGATCTGACTGAGCACTAATGCTTCCTTGAGGAAGCTCTTGAGAACAAAATGTAGTTTTAAAATTTTCATCCTCTATTACAGAAGGAAGATGAGCCTCATCAAATTGGGCAGTTGAACATTGTTCTTCACTGGCCATAGTGCAATGCAAAGCATATTAAACTAGATTTTATCTATTTTCTTTATTGACAAATTTTATAGAGCTACAACTTTCTGTGTATATCATTAGGAAAATTTTTGCATGCTTTTCACTTTCCTGTACTCTCAATACATTTTATACTTTCACATCAAGTATGTTAATAACATGAGAATTTCCTTATAGATATCAATGAGAAACAATAACTTAATATTCAGAAACTTTGTAACATTAAACATATCAAAGTAAGAAAAAGAATTATGAAAAAATAATACCAGAAGCTATGAATTATAGTTTGGAACTGGGAGCTTCAATAACATTGTGATGATCATTTCATAATTTGGGGAAATCTCTTACGAATAATTTTGATAGCATCAGCAAACTGCAACAAATCCAGCGATTCAAAATCAGCAATAGCCTGAAAATTGATGTAATAGTTAATGGATTTGCTACTAAATAGGGTTTCATCTTTGGCATAACAAAATTTAGGTATTTAAAGGGTAATGTTTTGTATTAATATAACAAAAGGATGAATTAATGAAACACCATTAGTCGTGTATCCCAAATCTAATGAAATATTATGACTGTTCTTTGTTCCCATTCAACTAGACTGATTTTGATACATTTTAGTATTATTCTCACAGGAAAATTGCACAGAAAAGCTAGGTGGAGAAAGGGAGGGAGGGGCACATAATGCAAGGTACAAAGTTTTCATGGGTGGATCAACACCACTTTTTTGGAAGGACACAGGTCTGTAACCCAGTAAATAGAGAAGTGCCCCTGTAAAGAGGGGTAAAGGTTGTCAATGAGTGAGTGACTGGGAGTAAGAGATTTAATGAAATGGGAGAAGAGGGAGACTGAGTCAAAATCAGGCTGAGAAAAGAGTCAGTTGCCAGACATCCCCATCATGGGAGATGAGAAATGACATCCAGCAGATGAATCTTAAGGAGGGTATGAATAAAAGGAGAATGCAGAGATGGAGCTCTGGGAATCTGTGTAGATGATGAACATAGGGGAAGAGAGGGAACAAGATGAAGAGTGATATTTGAGAAATGAGTGGCAGTAAGATGAGGTGAGGGCAGTGTAAAGTTTAATGTAACATGGAAATGGAAGAGCAGACAGGAGGGAAGGCAGGAGAGTAAAAGGGTGTAAAGAAAGAGACAACTAGGAGGAGTAGGTTGTGGTTAAACAGGACTCAGTAGAAATTGCAACATGGGTATAACAATGGTTTCTATATAAAATGCAAGAAAAGGAGAGCAAATTATTAAAAATTTTTTAGTAAATCTATGCAACAATAAATATTGGCTGTAATTAAAGCAAAAGGGGGTCCTACTAAGTAATGAGATAATTAAAGGTAAATATATTTGTCTAATTACTGTATATGAATGATACTATATGGTGCTTTATACTCTTGGCCAGGGAGTATATATCACAAATAAAACAAACCCAATCTCCCCCACACCCATCAATATTATTCACTTCACACATGCACAAATCAAACCACCACCCTCAAACATCACAGTACAAACTCACTGCATGGATACAATTTTATTCAAAAAAAATTTAGGAGCCTATCTGGAGACTGCCCACTTGGGCATAAGTTGCCGGAATCATGACAGCCTAGCACTAGGCTACTTTAAAATAAGAACATGAAAACACAACAACAATAAAAAGCAAAAATGGCAACAATTTAGGAAGCAAGCTCCAGCGTCGGGGGAGATCCCCCTCCCAGCGGTGCAAGAGCATGCGACCTACAGAGAAAACAACAATAACAAAAAAAACAAAACCTATTTAAATAAAGGGGAAAAGGCTGGCCTCCCACCGAAAGTCTATAAGTCCGCCAGTCATGGTGCACGAACTCGTCCCGAGTACAAGGAAGGCGGTAGCGACCCCGACCATCCCAGTACCGGAACAGGTAACGTGCGCGAAGATCACCCAGACTGGGATTTTCAACAAGAATGTGATGAACAGGCTGGGGGACGACGCAGTCGTCACAATAAGGCTTGGCCAGCGCTCCACTAAATGGCGATGCGTCACACGAGTGTGTCCGATTCGGAGACGACAGAAAGCGACCTGAAGCCATCGCGGCCTTGGGGGATAGATCCATGGGATCAGTCGCGGCGCAATGGCACGCAACTTTAAGTTCCCTTCGACCGTCTTCAATCTTCTTTGCCAAACAGTCCGAAGAGCTACCCGTATTCCTGCCATGTAGTCTGTGTGTGGAAGAGTGAAACGCTGGTCCTCGCAGGCTATTTGGCACTCTCGTCGGTGCGCTCATTCCCCGCAATTCCTACATTTCCAGGACCCAACTTAGATAATCTCTACATCCACCCGGCTCACTAAAACCGTGGCATCACGGGGTGCTTTGGGAGTCGCTATAGATCACAATCCGGTCTCTGAACAGGGCAAGTCGCGTAATCTCCCATACCGAGTGGTGTATTGCCACCAGCTCAGCCGTGAAGACAGACACGGCACCTGGCAGAGCTTCGCTGACTTCAAACAGAGGGGATATGGAGTGAAAGCCGACGCTCTTCGGACTTGGAGCCATCTGTATACACTGGCACGGTTCCAGCATAAAATGAGGTGTGCTCCAAAAAGGTCGAACGCAATACGCCTGGCGCTGTACAAGCTTTGTGAGCAGAGGCGTGGCGACAAATAGCCAAATGTGGTACCTTCCAGGAGGGCATCCTGGGCAGAACCAGGGATGGCAGCGGGCCGAGAGTACCTTCCAAGGGGGCGTCCTGGGCAGAACCAGGGATGCCACCGGGCCGAGAGCTATACCTAGCTCTCGAAGGAGTCTCCTGGCCCTAAACCCAAAGGGCTTAGGGTATAACTGGCGTCTCTCGGCGGCATAGGGACTGTCGAAATCAGCTGCGGATGCAGTGAGAGCTGTTGGTGACTAAGGGAGGCGCCGGGCTTGCGTGTACAGGCGAATAATGCACTGCACACAGTGCAGAGCGAGTGGCATCTCCCCAGCATCGACTAGTAGGCTCTCAATGGGGGAAGTGCGGAAGGAACCTGTCGCAAGGCGAAGGCCGATGTGGTGGATCTAGTCCACATTCGGCAATACACGGTTGGCTGCGGGTGCATAAAACTCCCATCCCTAGTCAACTTTGAACGAAAAAAGGATCGATAAAAAAGTAAGGCAGTAGCCCTATCAGCGCCCCAAGCGCGGAACGTCACGGAACAGAGAATATCCATGGCGTGGGTACAAGAGACCCTAAGGCTGCAAATGCGCCTCCCAGGTGAAGCGTTGGTCAAATACAAGGCCAAGGAAACGGTGCGATTCAACCACTTCCAGGCGTAGCCCATTAAGAAACAAGTCTAGGTCAGGGTGGAGCCGTGGATGGCGGCAGAAGTGCACCACCTTAGTCTTGGCCAAAGAAAACCGAAACCTGTGCGCCTCGGCATAGCGAGAGACGCGGTTCAATGCCTGTTGGAGCCGACGCTCCAGAGTTGGCATCTGGGCCGCGCCAAAAGAGATCGAAAGGTCATCCACGTAGAGCGTAGCGAGAACATCTTTTGGCAGCACCGAGGTGATGCCGTTAATGCTCAGTCAGGGCAAAGAGTGTGACACTGAGGAAACTTCCCTGCGGGACCCCCTCTTCCTGCTCCTTTGGGCCGGAGAGGGCTCCCCCCACCCGTACGCGGAATCGACGATCTCGCAAAAAATTCAGATATAAACATTGGGAGGCGTCCCCTCACCCCCATTGTGTGGAGAGTCTCCATGATACCGTATCGCCATGCGGTATCATAGGCCTTCTCCAGATTGAAGAACACTGTGGTGTAGTGCTGCCTACAGAGGAAAGCCTCGCAGAAGGCATTTTCCAGTTGGAGCATTTTTATTTTATTTTTTTTTATTTTATGGAGCCCATCTGGCAACTACCCACTTGGGCATAAGTCGCCGAAAAACACGACAGCCTAGAACTAGGCTACTTTAAAGTAAAAATATGAAAACTTAACAATGATATAAATTGGAAAAACTTAACAATCGAAGCAATCTCCGGCAGCAGGGAGAGGTCCCCCTCACCCCGGTGCAGGAGAGTGCAACCTACAAACAAAACAATAACAAAAAAAAGGAACCTTAAATAAAGGGGAGAAGGCCGGCCTCCCCCAAAAAGTCAATAAGTCCACCAGTCATGGTGCACGCACTCGTCCCGAGTACAAGGGACAGGCGGTAGCGACCCCGCCCATCCCGGTACCGAGACAGGTATCGTGCGCCAAGATCACCCAGACTGGGACATTCGACAAGAATATGCCGAACAGTCTGGGGGACGACGCAGTCGTTGCAATAGGGCGCATGCGAGCGCTCCATCAAGTAGCGATGCGTCACACGAGTGTGTCCGATTCGAAGACGACAGAAAGCAACCTGAAGCCGCCGCGGCATTGGGGGATAGGTCCATGGGAACAGTCGCGACGCAATGGCACGCAACTTTAAGTTCCCTTCGACCGTCTCCCATCTTCTTTGCCAAGCAGTCCGAAGAGCTGCCCGTATTCCTGCCATGTAGTCGGTGTGAGGAAGAGCGAAACGCTGGTCCGGTCGCAGAGTCCTCGCAGACTCTTTGGCGCCCTCATCGGCGCGCTCATTCCCCGCAATTCCTACATGTCCAGGAACCCAGCAGAAGATAATCTCGACATCTGCCCGGCTCGCCAAAACCGTGGCGTCACGGATATCGCGAACCAGGGGATGCGGAGATTCCAATGCCCCGAGAGCACTCAGGGCGCTTTGTGAGTCGCTATAGATCACAATCCGGTCTCCGAACCGGGCACGTCGCGTAATGTCCCGTACCGAGTGGTGTATTGCCACCAGCTCGGCCGTGAAGACAGACGCAGCGCCTGGTAGAGCCCCGCTGACTTCAAACAGAGGGGATACGGCGTGGAAGCCGACCCCCTCTTGGGACTTGGAGCCATCCGTATACACTGGCACGGTTCCAGCGTGACACGATGTGTGCTCCAAAAAGGTCGAACGCAATACTCCCGGCGCAGTACAAGCTTTGGGAGCAGAGGCGTGGCGACAAATAGCCAAATGTGGTACCCTCCAGGGTGGCGTCCTGGGCAAAACCAGGGGCGCCACCGGCCCTAGAGCGATATCTACCTCTCGAAGGAGTTTCCTGGCCCTAAACCCAAAAGGCTTAGGGTATGACTGGCGTCTCTCGAGGGCATAGGCACCATCGAGATCAGCTGCGGATGCAGTGAGAGCTGTTGGCGACTGAGGGAGGCGCCGGGCTCGCGCGTACAGTCGAGTGATACACTGCACGCGGCGCAGAGCGAGTGGCATCTCCCCAGCATCGACCAACAGGCTCTCAATGGGGGAAGTGCGGAAGGCACCGGTCGCAAGGCGAAGGCCGGTGTGGTGGATCGAATCCACCTTCCGCAATAAACGCTCGGCTGCGGATGCATAAAACGCGCATCCGTAGTCGAGCTTCGAACGAACAAAGGATCGATAAAAAAGTAAGGCAGTAGCCCTATCAGCGCCCCAAGCGCTGAACGTCACGGAACGGAGAATGTCCATGGCGCGGGTACAAGAGACCCTAAGGCTGCGAATATGAGCCTCCCAGGTGAGGCGTCGGTCGAATACAAGACCAAGGAAACGGTGCGACTCAACCACATCCAGGCGCACCCCATTAAGAAACAAATCTGGGTCGGGGTGAAGCCGTGGATGGCGGCAGAAGTGCACCACCTTAGTCTTGGCCAAAGAAAACCGAAACCTGTGCGCTTCGGCATAGCGAGAGACGCGGTTCAATGCCTATTGGAGTCGACGCTCCAGAGTTGGCATCTGGGCCGCGCCAAAAGAGATCGAAAGGTCGTCCACGTAGAGCGTAGCGAGAACATCTTCCGGCAGCACCGAGGTGATGCCGTTGATGCTCAGGGCAAAGAGTGTGACACTGAGGACACTTCCCTGCGGGACACCTTCTTCCTGCTCCTTTGGGCCGGAGAGGGGTCCCCCCACCCGTACGCGGAATCGACGATCTCGCAAAAATTCAGATATAAACATTGGGAGGCGTCCCCTCGCCCCCATCGTGTGGAGAGTCTCCATGATACCGTATCGAGATGCGGTATCATAGGCCTTCTCCAGATCGAAAAACACCGTGGCGTAGTGCTGTCTACGAAGGAAAGCATCGCAGACGGCATTTTCCAGTCGGAGAGCATCCGACGTGGAGTGGAACTTGCGGAAGCCGCACTGTGCGGAAGACAGATGGCCTCCACTGTCCAGGAAAAAGGCTAATCTAACATTTACCAAATTCTCCATTAACTTGCACACGCAAGAGGTTAGAGAGATTGGGCGGAAACCGGTCGGAGTAGAGTGATCTCTCCCCGGTTTGCGAAAGGCAAGCACAGTAGCGATTCGCCAGGAGTCTGGGAGAAGACCTTCCACCCAGATCCTGTTGAACAAATCTAACAGAAAGGCCATGCCTCGCTCACCTAGGTGTCGAAGCATGGCGTACGGGACATCGTCCGGACCATGGGCGGTGTCCGCGCACGAAGCGAGAGCGGAACGCAACTTGCTTACAGTAAACTTGTCGTTGAAGGGTTCTCCGCCTCTGGAGGTAAAGTCCAGCCGGCGGCCTTCCGCGACATCACGACGTGCATTGAATGCTGGCGGAGCAGCATCACGGCTAGAGAATGCGGAAAAAGCGGTCGCGAAGGATTCCGCCACGGACGCGGGGTCCGAGATTGCGGTCCCATTCTCCTGGAGAACGGGAGGGGGGTCCTGCGAGAACTTGCCCCGAATCCTTTTGACTCGCTTCCACACCTCAGCTAAAGGGGTCTTCCCGTTAAGTGAAGACACGTATGCCCGCCAAGAAGAGCGGCGGGCGTGCTTCGAAATATACCGGAACCTAGCCCTAGCCCGACGAAATTCAGCGACAGTGAAATCGTTCGGGCGGCGCTTATAGCGCATGTAGGCATAACGCTTCTGTTTGAGGGCCGTCTCACACTCGGCCGACCACCATGGGAGTGGTCGGCGTGCAAAACGGCCAGACGTCCTAGGAATAGTAGTCAGGCCCACGGCGATGAGGTTACCGGAGAAGAACTCAACGGCCTCATCTATCGACCTAAACTCCTCGACCGAGATAGAGAATTCAGTCATTTCCTGAAATGCAGGCCACCGCGCCCGCGCCAAGCACCACTGAGGTGGTCTCTCAGGCGGCAGTTGCCCTGAAAATTATATTTGAATGGGAAAGTGATCACTACCATGGAGGTCATCGACCACCCCCTAATCAAAATCAGGCTGTGCATCCGAAGAGCACAAAGATAGGTCAAGGCAAGAAAATGAAGCGGTTCTCGGACAGTGATGTGTAAACTCATCCACGTTTAGGACACCCATATCAAGCTCTTCGATCAGATCGGCAAGGACTTGTCCCCTGGGATTTATGGAGTAATCTCCCCAGAGAGGATGCCTGCCGTTCAGATCTCCAAGCAAGAGATAGGGCCTCGGCAACCGTGCCACGACGCGGCGGAAATCCCCCGCGTCGAAGTCAGCTGACGGTGGAATGTACGCTAAAATGATAGTATACCTCCTATCCAGGCGCAGCTGCACAGCCACTGCCTGAAAGGAGGTATCTAAAGAGAAAGGAAGAACGGAGACATCATGCCGGGTGTAAACCGCGCATCCCCCAGCCTGGCCATCCCGCGGTGGTGGGGTCGCAAGACCCTTGTACCCCGGGAGGGCGGGCAGGGGGCACGCGCCTAGCATGGTCTCCTGCAAAAAGATTGCTAACGGGGAGCGGGACGAGACGAGCCTCCGAAGCTCCTCCCAGTGGCCCGGAGTCCACGGCAATTCAATTGAAGGAATATGCCCTCCAGGCCTAGCTCGGAGGAGACGCGGGGTCCTTCTCGAACTGAAGATCCTCACGGGAATGGCCGTACGCTTCCCGGGGGCAGAACACCGGGCGCTGTTGGCCGGACAAAGCGCTGGAGGCGCTGTCGCCTTCGAGGACTTATTGGGGGAGGTTGGGCTCGCCATGCGAGTCTTTTCCTCCCTCCGCCTCGAAACCTTAGGCGGGCGCTGCGGCTTCGGAGGCGGGGGGCCCTCTTTTCGAGGAACCACCGTCTCCGAGCCACTCGCTCCACCTCGGGGCGTGGGCGAAGGAGCCGAAGCTCCTTTGTTGCTGTCCTCCTTTCGGGGGACAGCTTTAGGAACCCCCGAAGATGGCCTAGCGATCATCTTCAGGGGTGTTGCCTCCTGTGAGTCTAACGACTCGGTGGAGGCGCGTGGCCGTTTCGCCTTGCGGGAAACGGTCACGCTCGGGGAAGAGGGGGAAGCCCTGGTTTTAGCCGGGGCTGGGTATGAACCCTTTTGCCACCAGCTTTACCAGGGAAGCGCCCGGGTTGGGTAGAGCCCGCAGAAGGGCTCCGAATGGGCGCGGAAACAACCGTGCTCGTTGGCCTGGATGGGCCAGGAGCAGAGGGTGCCTTTCTAACTACTGAGGCATATGACGTCCCAGGAAGAGCTGGGCGCGCCAGGACCAAGTCCTTAGCCTCGCGGAATGAGAGTCTATCCTAGGCCTGAACGGCCAGGATTTCTTTCTCCAGGAGATATGCACCACATTGCTTCGAAGAAGCAGGGTGCGGCTCTCCGCAATTGACACACTTGGCCACACACGATTTGGACTTATCGTGTGCGACCTTGGAGCAATTTACACAGACTTCGGGTGACCCCGACTTTGCACGTCTACATGAGCGATTCGTATGGCTGAAGCGGTGACAGTAATAGCACCGCCACAGAAGTGGCACGAATGCCTTCACGCGGTAGCGGTACCAACCGGCACGCACCGACTCAGGGAGCTTGTCACAGTCGAACGTGACGAAGAGTGTAGGGGTGGGTCTCGAAGCCCCTCCCTGTTTTCTCATCACACGTTCGACCTTGACTGCCCCATGGTCGGCCAGCTCTAGGGTGATGTCCTCAATAGAGTAGTCAACGAGTTCCCTCGCATAAACTACTCCTTTCACAAAGTTCATGGTAGAGTGCGGCGTCACACTCACCGGGGTGCCATGAAGTGTCTGAAGAGCACTTATCTTGGCCGCCTCAGCGGCATTCGCCAGAAGGCTCCCGTCCGAGAAACGGGTCACCTTCGGCTCTCTACCAATTGCACTAGCTAATCCTCTCCTCTGATGGATCATGTTGCCCTTGGACAACATGGTGCCATCAGTGGAGCGAATAACGAGGAAGCGTTTGAAGCCAGCGGGCTCGAAAATGCCAGGTAACCTCTGAATCAGGGACCCCGATGTCATCGAGGCTCCGCCCTGTGCACTCTTGGTGTTAGTCTTGGTCAGGGGCTCCGCACACGAGGGGGTAGAGGGGCCGGATGTGCCGATCTTGGCTTGGTCGCCTACCAAAGTGGTAGCAGACCCATCCGTCCCCGCAGCCCCCGCGGATGGAGAGGAGCCCCGGGTCTTTTTCATCTTTTTAGTCTTTTTCTTTTTTGGAGAGGAGGGCGGGGAATGAACCCGCTTCTCACCTCCGCAGGCAGAAGCCCCCAGGCCAGATGGACCGGCCTCAGCCAGGTCCCTCTCCGAAATGGAGAAGGTCCTGGTTGTCGTAGGGGCACCTGTCGGAGGAGATCCCTCCCCTCCTTTTACTGCCTCGGAGCCCTCAGCCATTTGAGGAGGACCTTGCATAGGGGCGGATTCGGGTTCGGTGCTTGGCGCAGAGCCCGAATTCCCCCCCATGGAAGGCCCTACCGTCTGAGGCTGGGTCTCCTCAAGGACCATGTCTATCACAGGAGGGGCCTCCAGTTGGCCATCCCCTCCCAGGACATCGCAGGTCCCCTTGGCAGTGTCGCCAGTCTTGTGTGGGGAGGCACAGGCCTTGACCCCGGCAAGGTTTAAAATTCTTGCCAGCAGGTCTTTTGAGGGAAGCGACCGAAGGGGCCTGGCTTCCCTCTCCCCCCTAAGGGGGTTTGCCCTACCGAGCCGCTTCGATGGGGAGCGGCTGGCTAAGGGCTGCCTGCTGGCTTTCTTGGCAGTCCCCTTGGAAAGAAAAGAGGGGACTGCCGCTGGGAAAAGGGAGGTGCCCGAAAGCACCTCCAGAGAAGGGGGTGAGGGGGAGTCCCCTGCACCCTTAGGCGAAGGAGAGGAGTAAGCCTCCTCTCCGGTTAGAGAAATATGGAAGGTCCCCTGTGCAAGCACAGGGGGGGGACCTCCATTTTTTTGCTGGAGCTGCCCGAGGGCGGCTCCATTGATGTTTCGGGGGAAGTTGGGGGTTGAGTTTTTTTTTTTTTGGTCTTCATCATTGGGCATGGTGACCCTTTTTTTAAACACGGGGTGCAATAGCGCACACCTCTCGCAGTAGCCCGCACTGCGAGAGGTGCTTACAAGCCCGGCAGAGCCAGGCGCCGCCATTTGGGACCACCCCTCCCGCCTGGTGGCCTGACAGTCCATCGGCATGGCGGCTCCACCTTGAACACGGCGTAAAATATATAGATTGTGAAGAGGAGAAGAAAAGGGATGTGAGGAAGGTATGGGTGGGGATGAAGCAGGTTGTTAAAAACCAGCCACCCCAGACCGGAGCTCAGGGTTTAGGGAACATTGTCCCCCACCCCCGATGCGGGACGGTTGGCTGAAAGGAAGGTCAGCATCTACCCTGTGAAATTAGAGGCTGACCAGAGAAAGTTGTGGGAGAGGTTGTGTGAAAAGAGAGGAAACAAGTGTTTTGAAGGAATGAAGAGAGGCTAAGCTGGGGCCGGACGGAGCGCTGGATCCCGTCAGCATGGCGGCCAGGATGGCAAATCGCCGCGCCCCTTACGGGGTCCAGTTGGAGCAGACATCCGACGTGGAGTGGAACTTGCGGAAGCCGCACTGTGCAGAAGACAGATGGCCTCCGCTGTCCAGGAAAAAGGCTAATCTAACATTTACCAATTTCTCCATCAACTTGCACACGCAAGAGGTTAGAGAGATTGTGCGGAAACCGGTCGGAGTATAGTGATCTCTCCCCAGTTTGTGAAAGGCGAGCACAGTAGCGATTCGCCCTGAGTCTGGGAGAAGACCCTCCACCCAGATCCTGTTGAACAAATCTAACAGAAAGGCCATGCCTCGCTCCAGAGAAGGTCTAACTCGCACACAAGCCTTCTCTTGCCTAGTTCTGGCATTATATCCAATAAAGGATGGGGTTGGTGCAGCCACCTCATATATGCAATGTAAGAGGGGCTGAGTCAACAACCTAGTACATTCCCCATCACATACATCTACTAGTTATCAGTTTTTGGCCCTGGCAGCGGGTAGGGGCACTGTAGTATAACACACTACTAGACTAACTTTCAATATAAGGCTGGAACTGCATCCAGCCACCAAAACCATTTTAAAAAGCTGGGAAGTGTAGACTAAAGATAGGAAACGCACACTCTATGTTGCTTAACTTTGGCAAAATTGGAATTGATGCTTCCACTTACCTATATATGATAATTCGATCCAAACAAAATAAAATATATTTATAAGCGAATGGGCTGATGATTAACCTATACAATACTATACTTAATACTTAGACCACTTTCCTTACTTTTGCAATAACGGTCAAACATTCTTCATTTATATACACTTCTCCAATTATGCTGATAATAGTATTATTAGAAATTTTGGAAATATCAACATTCATTAAATTGACCTGCAAAGAAAAAAAAGCCATTAGCCCCTTTTAAATGTACGTTGCATGATTGAGTACTCAAGTTTAACCCTTTAATCACCCGGCTAATTTTCTTGAACTCGCCTACAGGGAAATTACAAATGATACACCTTGAAAATAATTAATAAAATATTTAAATCTTTTTTATAAATCAAATAATATATCATTTTAATTGGAAATACTTATACTATTGATATAATTTAAAAATTATTAATAAGCTTCACGGTATATTTTGTTTTTAAATCAGTTACTGCTTTTAAATCTGTTTTGAATTATAGAAAACATTGCTTCTATTCATAGGAAACTTTTTATATCTTAAATTTTTGAAAATTTTACTCAAGGCCTATTTTTAACCTATAAAGGTTATTTTTCAGACAAAATAGGCTTTATTGTTTGTGTACTTTCAATAACATGCTAACTAACTTGAGGCATTTAGTCATTTTAATTGGATGAAAAGTGAAAAACATAAGTGTATTTAACCCCCAAAAAGGAAGAGTCATAAAAAAAATGGCGTTTACACAGATGTGAGTAATAAATCAGCCTCTTTTCACGGTCATGTTGTGGTGAGGCCTAGAACGGAGTCAAGTTACTCTCATTCATAAATCTCGGTTTACAAACAAAGAAGGACTGACCTAAGCCATTTATGTATTTTAATTAGATGCTTAATCACTAACCTAAGTTTGAAAAATAAAAATGACAAATTACCAGAATAATCAGGGCGAATATAGTCTATATGTGAAAGGCCCTAAAAGGCCCTGGGGCAATTACGTAGTACTGAATCGAGGATGTATAAAGGCACTCAGGCGACTAATGGGTTAAAAGTGTGTATTTACCTCAGTGTGGGAGAATGCATTAGAAACCTTAAATGATATCTGGCATCATTTGTTCTTCTTAGGCATAGTCAGTTTAACATCTTAGTTTAGTTATTGTCAAATATTTCCAGTTATGTGTAATATTAGATTTTGATATTTTTCTTTTCTTTTTTTTTAATATTTCAAAATTATCCTTTTAGGCGAGGATTTTTTTTTTTTTAAGGGACCATCTGGCGACAGCCAACTTAGGCATAAGTCACCGTAAACAAACAGACTAGTTCTAGGCTACATTAAAAAATTGGACAGGAAACAACAATGATAACAAAAACAACAATTAAACCTGGTTAAATGAAAGGGAGAAGGCAAGCCTCCCCCCAAAAGTCAATAAGTCCACCAGTCGATGTGCACGCACTCATCCCGAGTACAAGGGACAGGCGGTAGCGACGCCGCCCATCCCGGGACCGGAACAGGTGTCGTGCGCGAAGATCACCCAGACTGGGACATTCGACAAGAATGTAGTGAACAGTCTGGGGGACGACGCAGTCGTCGCAATAGGGCGCAGGCGAGCGCTCCATCAGATAGCGATGCGTCACACGAGTGTGCCCGATTCGGAGACGACAGAAAGCGACCTGAAGCCGTCGCGGCATTGGGGGATAGGTCCATGGGAACAGTCGCGGCGCAATGGTACGCAACTTTAAGTTCCCTTCGACCGTCTCCCATCTTCTTTGCCAAGCAGTCCGAAGAGATGCCCGTATTCCTGCCATGTAGTCGGTGTGAGGAAGAGCGAAACGCTGGTCCGGTCGCAGAGTCCTCGCGGACTCTTTGGCGCCCCAATCGGCGCGCTCATTCCCCGCTATTCATACGTGTCCAGGAACCCAGCAGAAGATAATCTCAACATCTACCCGGCTCACCAAAACCGTGGCTTCACGGATATCGCGAACCAGGGGATGCGGAGATTCCAATGCCCCGAGAGCACTCAGGGCGCTTTGTGAGTCACTATAGATCACAATCCGGTCTCCGAACCGGGCACGTCGCGTAATCTCCCGTACCGAGTGGTGTATTGCCACCAGCTCGGCCGTGAAGACAGACGCAGCGCCTGATAGAGCCCCGCTGACTTCAAACAGAGGGGATACAGCGTGGAAGCCGACCCCCTCTTGGGACTTGGAGCCATCTGTATACACTGGCACGGTTCCAGCGTGACACGATGTGTGCTCCAAAAAGGTCGAACGCAATACTCCCGGCGCAGTACAAGCTTTGGGAGCAGAGGTGTGGCGACAAATAGCCAAATGTGGTACCCTCCAGGGTGGCGTCCTGGGCAGAACCAGGGGCGCCACCAGCCCGAGAGCTATATCTACCTCTCGAAGGAGTTTCCTGGCCCTAAACTTAAAGGGCTTAGGGTATGACTGGCGTCTCTCGGCGGCATAGGCACCATCGAGATCAGCTGCGGATGCAGTGAGAGCTGTTGGCGACTGAGGGAGGCGCCGGGCTCGCGCGTACAGGCGTGTGATGCACTGCACGCGGCGCAGAGCGAGTGGCATCTCCCCAGCATCGACCAACAGGCTCTCAATGGGGAAGGTGCGGAAGGCACCGGTTGCAAGGCGAAGGCCGGTATGATGGATCGAATCCACCTTCCGCAATAAACGCTCGGCTGCGGATGCATAAAACTCGCATCCGTAGTCGAGCTTCGAACGAACAAAGGATCGATAAAAAAGTAGGGCAGTAGCCCTATCAGCGCCCCAAGCGCTGAACGTCACGGAACGGAGAATGTCCATGGCGCGGATACAAGAGACCCTAAGGCTGCGAATATGAGCCTCCCAGGTGAGGCGTCGGTCGAATACAAGACCAAGGAAACAGTGAGACTCAACCACATCCAGGCGCACCCCATTAAGAAACAAATCTGGGTCGGGGTGAAGCCGTGGATGGCGGCAGAAGTGCACCACCTTAGTCTTGGCCAAAGAAAACCGAAACCTGTGCGCTTCGGCATAGCGAGAGACGCCTGTTGGGTCGACGCTCCAGAGTTGGCATCTGGGCCGCGCCAAAAGAGATCGAAAGGTCGTCCACGTAGAGCGTAGCGAGAACATCTTCCGGCAGCACCGAGGTGATGCCGTTGATGCTCAGGGCAAAGAGTGTGACAATGAGGACACTTTCCTGCGGGACACCCTCTTCCTGCTCCTTTGGGCCGGAGATGGCTCCCCCCCCCCGTACGCGGAATCGACGATCTCGCAAAAATTCAGATATAAACATTGGGAGGCGTCCCCTCGCCCCCCATCGTGTGGAGAGTCTCCATGATACCGTACTTCGTACCGGGCGTACTTCGAAATATACAGGAATCTAGCCCTAGCCCGACGAAATTCAGCGACAGTGAAATCGTTCGGGCGGCGCTTATAGCGCATGTAGGCATAACGCTTCTGTTTGAGGGCCGTCTCACACTCGGCCGACCACCATGGAAGTGGTCGGCGTGCAAAACGGCCAGACGTCCTAGGAATAGTAGTCAGGCCCACGGCGATGAGGTTGCCGGAGAAGAACTCAACGGCCTCATCTACCGACCTAAACTCCTCGACTGAGATAGAGAATTCAGTCATTTCCTGAAATGCAGGCCACCGCGCCCGCGCCAAGCACCACCGAGGTGGTCTCTCAGGCGGCAGTTGCCCTGAAAATGATATTTGAATGGGAAAGTGATCACTACCATGGAGGTCATCGACCACCCCCTAATCAAAATCAGGCTGTGCATCCGAAGAGCACAAAGATAGGTCAAGGCAAGAAAATGAAGCGGTTCTCGGACAGTGATGCGTAACTCATCCACGTTTAGGAAATCCATCTCAAGCTCTTCGATCAGATCGGCAAGGACTTGTCACCTGGGATTTATGGAGTAATCTCCCCAGAGAGGATGCCTGCCGTTCAGATCTCCAAGCAAGAGATAGGGCCTCGGCAACCATGCCACGACGCGGCGGAAGTCCCCCGCGTCGAAGTCAGCTGACGGTGGAATGTACGTAGAAATGATAGTATACCTCCTATCCAGGTGCAGCTAATCCTCTCCTCTGATGGATCATGTTGCCCTTGGACAACATGGTGCCATCAGTGGAGCGAATAACGAGGAAGCGCTTGAAGCCAGCGGGCTCAAAAACGCCAGGTAACCTCTGAATCAGGGGCCTTGATGTCATAGATGCTCCGCCCTGTGCACTCTTGGTCTTAGTCTTAGTCAGGAGCTCCACACACGGGGGATGGGGGTAGAGGGGCCGGATGTCCCGATCTTGGCTTGGTCACCTACCAAAGTGGCAGCAGACCCATCCATCCCCGCAGCCCCCGCGGATGGAGAGGAGCCCCGAGTCTTTTTATTCTTCTTTTTAGGAGAAGAGGGCGGGGAATGAACCCGCTTCTCACCTCCGCAGGCAGAAGCCCCCATGCCAGATGGACTGGCCTCAGCCAGGTCCCTCTCCGAAATGGAGAAGGTCTCAGTAGTCATAGGGGCACCTGTCGGAGGAGATCCCTCCCCTCCTTGTACTTGTACTACCTCGGATCCCTCAGCCGTTTGAGGAGGACCTTGAATAGGGGTGGATTCAGGTTCGGTGCTTGGCGCCGAGCCCGGATTCCCCCCCATGGAAGGCCCTACCGTCTGAGGCTGGGGTTCCTCAAGGACCATGTGTGTCACAGGAGGGGCCTCCAGTTGGACATCCCCTCCCAAAACATCGCAGGTCCCATTGGCTGTATTGTCACTAGTCTTGTGTGGGGAGGCACAGGCCTTGACCCTGACAAGGTTCAATATTCTTGCCAGCAGGTCTTTTGAGGGAAGCGACCGAAGGGGCCTGACTTCCCTCTCCCCCCTAAGGGGGTTGCCCTACCGAGCCGCTTACACAAGGGGCGGTCGGCAGTGGGCTGCCTGCTGGCTTTCTTTGCAGTCCCCTTGGAAAGAAAAGAGGGGACTGCCGCTGGAAAAGGGGAGGTGCCCGAATGCACCTCCAGAGAAGGGGGTAAGGGGGAGTCCCCTGCACCCGTAAGCGAAGGAGAGGAGTAAGCCTCCTCTCCAGTTAGAGAAATATGGAGGGTCCCCTGCGCAAGCACAGGGGGGGGGAACCTCCATCTTTTCTGTGGAGCTGCACGAGGGTGGCTCCGTCGTTCTTATAGGGGGAATTAAGGGGATATGTTGGTTTTTTTGCATCATTGGGCATGGTGACCCTCTTTGTTTTACGGGACGCATTCGCTTACCACCTCTTGCAGTAGTCTGCACTGCAAGAGGTGCTTAGAGGCCCGGCAGAGCCAGGCACCGCCATTTGGGACCACCCCTCCCACCTGGTGGCCTGGCAGTCCTTCGGCATGGCGGCTCACCCTTGGACACGGCGTAAAAAAGATAGATTTTGAAGACGAGAGGAAAATGGATGTGAGGAAGGGATGGGTGGGGATGAAGCAGGTTGTTAAAAACGAACCACCCCACACCGGAGCTCAGGGGTTAGGAAACATTGTCCCCTCTCCCCTCAGCCCCGATCCGGGACGATTGGCTGAGAAGAAGGTCAGCTTCTACCCTGTGAAATTAGAGGCTGACCAGAGAAAGTTGTGGGAGAGGTTGTATGAAAAGCGACGAGGTAGGATAGGAATACAGGCTATCTGAAGGAAGGAAGAGAGGCTAAGCTGGGGCCGGACGGGGCACTGGATCCCGTCAGCACGGTGGCCAGGATGGCAAATCGCCGGGCCCCTACGGGGTTTTAGGGTATGAACAATATTCTCCAGAAAGAAAACTTTCCTCAATGCAAATCATGAATTCAAAGAGATGAAGATTTTGAATAGAGGCCAAATCAACAACCTTGCCATGGACAAACATTCGATGAAACTAACTAAGATCAAGAGGAAACTACAATTATACACTCAATAAAGGACTATGCAAACCTTGCTAGTATTCCTAAGCTCTATCGACCATACAAAACAACCCCTCCCCAAACACAGCTACTACACTCACAGACTACCTACTCTGAATCCAAAGTCCTCAAGGTCGAGGATCACCTTGATATTAAGTGTATACAAATACTAACTGCAGCTTCCACAAACCCAGAACACAAAACACATACCCCAAGAAGATTCCAGAATCATATCCACACCTACTTCACTCATATCTCCATCTGTCACTTTAACGCAACGTGCAGCTGCATCAACAAACATCTATTCTTTTCAGGCTGACTTCACCTGGCCAAGCTGCAGTATGAGCATCAGCTTGCCCTTCTGAGCTAATAGAAAAGGATGGTTGTGACCATCATGGATGCCTAGCCAGAATAGGCACTATATAAATAACTATTATTATTATTAAAGCTCCCATCTGGAAACTGCAAAAAAATTAAACCTGTTAGGCTATTTTACTAAAAATAACAAGTCCCTAAGTGAAGAGAACTGAAAACAAGATAAGTATTAACAGGTGCCGGGAGGACCACTCTTACCAGGGCAACTTTTTTTTTTTTTTAAAGAGCTCATCTGGCGATCCAGGGACACAAATCTGGCCCCCACCCATAACTATATACAATGTAGATAGAGGAAGTCCCTAAGTGAAGAGAACTGAAAAAAAGGAAAGTATTAACAGGTGCCAGGAGGACCACTCTTGCCAGGGCAACTTTTTTTTTTTTTTTAAAGAGCTCATCTGGTGATCCAGGGACACAAATCTGGCCCCCACCCATAACTATATACAATGTAGATAGAGGAAGCCAGCCTCTTTTAGGAACTTTTTATGAGTCCACAATTGAACGTGTGAGAACATACCCTGAGTACAAAGAGTATCTGTGTATTTTGTCAACCTTCCGATCTGACAGGCGTCTAACGAGTGAGTGAGTGGACCTTGTGGCGGGTGGTTTCTGGGACCAGCCGCTACAACCCTACTCATCTCAGTACTAGGACAAGTAACATGGGTGAAGATCCCACAGGTGAGGACATTCAACAAGCATGTGCAGGACAATCTAAGGGACAATGCAATTGTCACAGTAAAGTTAACAGGAAGCTCCCTCCCTCCTTCTGGGAATGAGGAGCCACCCCTCCCTTGGTGGTGGGACTGAATAGCCTATGATCCTTGTTTTAATATTAAGTTAATACATTAATATCTAAGATATATTCTAATTCTTCATGAGCTTATGGTATGATACCCTAATCCTAAATAGAGGATTATTCTCCCTCTTACAGAAAATATTCTTGAGTTCTACTATATGATCAAGTGGTAGGGGAGAAAGCAAAATCAGCTCATAGCCACACACATACATGTAGACACAAAAAAATAGCCTACTTCCTCTACCATACAGTAAATAATCTTTTAAATATATGATTTTTAAATATAGTAAATAATCTTTTAAATAGTCTTCCTATGATAGCCCCTCCCACTTTTTGTTGTTTCTTTCTTTGACATAAGCTGAATGTCATTTACTTATAAGAATATTATTAACTTATAAACCTTGTGAAAATATTTGCCTATTAAATAGTACGGTATTGTATTATTTGTCAATTTAAATATATTGGCCTTTTGCAAATAAATTTTTAGTACTTATTAATCTTGGTGGTATTAATTCAGAAGTTTGTGTCCACTGAGGTCCCAGGTTATTGTTAATTTTGTTTGTTATTCTTTTCATTAGGTATAGGGAAATATTCTGAAATACTCACTTCTCTTGCATTCATTTGTAAATGCATTTACCCCATTCAACCTTGGGGAATAAAAAAAACTCCAAGGACTGAGACCAGTAGTGGGGATCATAGTCCTCATGGGTGAGAGGCCATTAACATTTTATAGTAAGTTATCTTTTCAAACAAAAATTGGCTTGCTCTCTTAAGGAGCCTGATAACAAAGATAATGGGGAAAATCGCTAGGATACAGATTCATTTGTTGTTGCCTCTCATTCCTTCCTGAAAATAATGCAAGCAAATACTTATACCAATACCAACCTTGTACCCACCTTAGGGTGCAAATAAATATAACAAATACCAACTTAGTGGTAATAAGTTGTGGGGCCCAAGATGCAGTTACAACCTCAATTACAAATCTAATTATTACATCGGTATGTGTCACATTGGGGCAATAGGAAGTATTGACCCCAAAACTGATCCTCTCCAAGATCTTACCAATGTCAATGATAGCAAACCACAGGGGTCGGGTAGGTTCCAAAGCCTCAAGGGTACTCTATACTGTAAGTCACTACAAATCACAATTCATCTACACTGTGAGTGACTACAAATCACAATTCAGTCTCCAATCTGAGCATGGTACAAACTCCAGGAGAGAGCAGTACATTGCAACTAATTCGACCATGAAGACAGACTTGGCACCTGGAAAAGCCCTGCCAACATCAAACAAGGTAGAGAAGGCAACCCACACTTCAGATAAGGATCCATCCATGTACACTGGGACAACTCCAGTGTGCCATTCAGGGCAGAACCATTAGCCTGAGAGCTACATAGAGCTCTTGTACAGTTTTCTTGCCCTAAACCCAAGAGGCTTAGGAATGCCTTCTCTCCAGTATTGACAAGGATGCTCTTTGCAAGGGATATGTACACAGTACTGATCACCAGAAGGAGACCAGTATTCAGGATTGAGTTCATCTCCCACAATTCATGCTGTTACATATGCATAAAATTTACATCTGGAGTCTAGCTTAGAATGGAAGGAGCACAAGTGCCACAGAATTGAGTTAATGAATCTTCTTCTTCATGAGAGTCTGTCTCTCTATATATAAATGTTTCATCTCTAAGGGGAGTGACCTTGACTTGTCCATGGGGCGGACCCAGTCATCTAGTTTGCTCGTTATTTCGACCCATTGGGGAGGGTTTCCAACAATGTGTACCTGTTATTCCTACATATTTCCCATAGATTTAGCTTTATTATAGAGAATCACTTGTTGCAGGTCTCTGAAACTTCTCTGGTCAGAGCCCATATTTGTTCAGCTGCCGATAAATATTCCCAACACACGTATGTTTGTTAGTATGCAAGCCTCATATTTGTCCAGGTGGTCACTTTTGATATCTTTGTATGTTCCTGCATGACTAACAACCACTTGCCTCATCTATTTGTACAGTTTAACATATATGTATATAGTTTCATTTCCTAATTCTCTTTGGTTCTTTATTTATTATACTTGGCATACTATTTCCTTAATTTACACCCATAGGAATTTTTAGGATTTGATAAATCCACCAACCGTCCATTTGTGGAGTTCCTTGTTGGGCCTATTAAATCCTATAATTTAGTGCCAGAAGTCTACCTATTTTATAGAACGAGCCCTACAATTTCAACCAATTTATTTTTTAAATCATTAATTTCTTCTTTTGCCCATTTATCAAAAACTAAAATTCTTTTTTTTTAAATTAAAGTGGTATCATGGTTAGATGAGTGCTGCAAATTGCAAAGATTTTAATATAAATGATTTGAATTTTATGGACTGGTAAGAAAATGTACTTACAAAACAAGTTCTTAAAATAAAAATCAAAGTATTGAAAATTCTAATATATATAGCTTATTATTAAGAGGGTGGGGTGGCATAAGAAAAAGAGGAATGCAAAACTGCTAAAAAACCTCCCATCTTTTTAACATATTGTTCAACAAAATTAAAGAAAATTCAACTCACTATTCTATATTTTATGGTGACCGTCCTACCAGATCCATGGTAGCTTAAAGCAAATCTTACTTCACATTTTTCTCATTATCCTGAAGATGAAGATAGTTTGTTGAAGTAATACAGATTTAACATTTTTCTTAGAATTTATATATCCTATTTTTAAAAACATTTTGATATCTTGAAATTTAAAGTTTAAGTAAAAAATTGAGACCAGTGAATTTAGGATATATATTCATATTATTTCAGTGTTTTAGTTCACCTTCATTTTGAGGTCAACTTTACCATTTTTATTTCCATTAAATTACAAATAATGCTCCTTCTGAAAAATAAAGCTGGACAATATAACCATCTAATTTTTAGAAACAAAAAAAAGTTATTGAAGGAATGTAAGTGATGAAACAATCACTAGGGACAAATACCCATGGTAGAAAGACTAACAGGATCAACAAATAGGAAAAAATAAAACAAAGATTAGTATTAATTCAAAATTTAGTCTTTTCCAGCCTTCTGATACATTTAAAATTATTTTTTACTTGACTCTAATGTATTGTGGTGCATGGTAAATGAATGAGTAACCGTTGTAGGTGGAAGCCATTCCTTTCCTATATAAAAGTAGCATTCGGTGACTCACAATGCTCATTCATTGTACAGCTGAAAGATGAGGCATGAGAAGTCTCCAAACTAGTCCTGTACTTAATAGTAAAATTTGTTCTGGTATCACTTTAATCAGAATAAAGTCCAATACACAGATTAATAAAGGTTATTGGCGGCGTAAACTTTGTAATTACTAAAAGTAATATTTTTTTTATATAAATATATGGTTATCAAATACAATAATGTAAACATGTAATTTAATGGGAAATCTTTCACTTTCATTATTTTAAATAGGGATATAAGGAAACGAGATATGAGGAAAAGTATTTAATTATTTTTCAATATAATACCCTCGACTTCCATGCACTTGCGCCACTTGTCCCTGAGGCTTTGAATTCCCGACAACCAGAAATCTCCCAACTGCTGTTCAATCCCCTCCTGGACAGTGAGCTGGACATCTTCATCGTCCCCAAACCGGCATCCACACAGTGCAGCCTTGAGCTGGCAGAATAAAAAGTAGTCGCTAGGGGCCAGATCTGGACTGTAGGGGGGGATGGTTGAGCTCCTCAAATCCGCACTAACGCAGGGCAGCTTGTGCAACTCTGGCCTTGTGGACTTTGGCGACATTGAAGTCGATCATGGGGCGTAAGGTTTATAAGCTCAGCATGGGTTTAGAAGAGGTAGATCGTGTTTAACAAATTTACTCAATTTTATTGATTATGTTACTAAACAATTAGATAAGGGAGAGAATGTTGATGTAATTTACTTATATTTTAGCAAAGCTTTTGATAAGGTTCCACATAGGAGACTAGTTCACAAATTAAAAATGCATGGGATATGTGGTAAAGTTTTGAATTGGATAGCTGAATGGCTAAAAGACAGGAAACAGAGAGTTGTGCTTAATGGAGTGAGGTCAGAGTGGGGAGACATTATCAGTGGCATACCTCAGGGGATCCATTCTAGTCCCTTTATTATTTATAGTTTATATAAATGATCTTGGGGAGGCTGTAAATAGCAGTGTCAATTTTTGCTGATGACACTAAATTGGCAGCTGTAGTCAAAGAAGTTGAGGGTAGCTTAAGAGTGCAGAGTGACTTAGCTTGGGCTCAGAAGTGGCAAATGACTTTTAACTTTAAAAAATGGGAATAGAAAATGGGGAATTTAGCTATGAAATGGATGGGCATTGGCTGAATTCAGTTGAGGATGAGAAGGACTTAGGTGTTGTAGTAGATACACAAAAAATAAGAGTAAATAGGGTGCTAGGATACATTAACAGGAATGTTAGCTACAAGAGTAAAAAGGTTATCCTTAAACTCTATAACTCGTATGTTAGGCCACATTTAGAGTACTGTATACTACCAAGGCCTCCAGCCCTGATAATATTTATTCTAGGATACTTAAGGGGGTAGAAAGTATCTCAATAGCTGTGGAGAAGTTGTATACTAGGTCACTGGAATATGGAGAAATACCCGATGATTGGAAGAGAGCGAATGTAGTTCCCATTTTCAAGAAGGGTAGTAAAGAGGATCCAAATAACTTTAGACCGGTTAGCCTAACTCCTGTAGTCTGTAAAATTCTTGAGAAAATAGTTAAAAAAGGGATTTGCAAACATCTAGAGAGGGAGGGGTTAATCAGCGATGCTCAGCATGGGTTTAGATCAGGTAGATCATGTTTGACTAATTTACTAGACTTTCTGGAGTTCGTAACAAATCAAGTAGATAAGGGAGAGAATGTAGATGTAATTTACTTGGATTTTAGTAAAGCATTTGATAAGGTACCACATAGGAGACTAGTTCATAAATTAAAAATGATTGGGATATGTAGGGGTGTTTCAAATTGGATAGCTGAGTGGCTGAAAGACAGGAAGCAAAGGGTAGTGCTAAATGGCATAAAGTCAGAGTGGAGGGATGTCAGTGGGGTTCCTCAGGGATCAGTTCTCGGTCCATTATTATTTGTCATCTATATAAACGATCTTGGGGAGACAGTTAATAATAAAGTGTCAATTTTTGCGGATGATACCAAATTAGCAGCTGTAGTTAAAGATATTGATGATAATTTTAAAGTGCAGGGGGATTTAAATAAATTGTTATCCTGGGCACATAAGTGGCAAATGACTTTCAACCTTGATAAGTGCAAAGTTATTAACATGGGAAAAGATAATAGAGAATTTAACTATGAAATGGATGGGCATTGGCTGAGCTCAGTAGAGGATGAGGAAGATCTAGGAGTAGTAATAGATAAGTCATTAAGGTTTTCTAAGCAGTGTATTGAAGCAAGAAATAGGGCAAATAGAGTGCTGGGTTTCATTAAGAGAAATGTCAGTTACAAAAGTAAGGAGGTTATTCTTAAACTCTATAACTCTTATGTTAGGCCACATCTAGAGTACTGTATACAGGCATGGTCCCCACAATTTAGACATGATATAAACTTATTAGAGTCGGTACAAAGGAGGGCAACAAAAATAATACCATCCCTGAAGCACCTTGAATATGAAGATAGACTGAGGGTATTAAATATGTTCTCGTTCGAAAGGAGGTGTGTGAGAGGGGATATGATTGAGCTCTTTAAAAAATTTTCTGGGATAGATAAATTGGATGTTAGCAAGTTTTTTGAGTTAGATGATGGAAATCGGACTAGAGGTCACCACTTGAAAATTAAAAAGCAAGGGGGGAGGTTGGATTTTAGAAAATATTTTTTCACCAATAGAGTGGTAGACTTCTGGAACAAATTGCCGCAGAGGGTAGTAGGTAGTCCAAATTTAAATGTATTTAAGAGTAGGTTGGATGAGTTTATGGGAAGGGAAGGTTGTGATGGTTCCTAAGTTTTGTATATATTAATAGTTTGTATATATCTATAGCTGCATGATTTAGTTCTTGACAAGCCTTGATTGGTGATTCCCTTGTTTCTGGACGCAATCCTCTGGATGTAGTTTTCTTGGGAGTTTGGGTGCCTTAAAAAAGAGGCCGTTTGACTCGGATGACCTTTGATAGGCCCTTGTGGCTTTTGTCATCTGTTATATTATATTGTGGGGGACTTTGATTTTGTCTTCCCCTGGTGATGGTGCTTTTTGTGGGTGGGTTTTGACGGATGTGGATAACCTTTGATAGGCCCTTGTGGCTTTTGTCATCCGTGAAATTATGTTATGTTATACAAGCATAGTCACCACATTTTAGACATGACATTAACCTGTTAGAGTCAGTACAAAGGAGGACAATAAAAATAATACCTTCCCTGAAGCACCTTGAATATGAAGATAGAGTGAGGGTATTAAATATGTTCTCATTTGAAGGATTATGTATCAGGAGAGATATGATTGAGCTTTTTAAAATCTGTTCTGGGATGGATAAGTTGGATTTTAGCAAGTTATTTGAGTCACCACTTAAAAATTCAAAAATAAAGAGGTGCAGGCTGGATGTTACAAAATATTTTTTCACTAATAGAGTGGTAGATTATTGGCATAGTTTGCCATCTAAGAAAGTAGACAGTCCAAACTTGAATGTTTTCAAATGTAGATTAGATGAATATATGGAGGAGGGGTAACTTTTTTTGGAGGGGGGATATTCTGGACTCATTCCTGTGAATGTTTTTATTATTGTATATTATGATTGATTTGGGTTTTGACGAGTCTTGATCATGATGCTTTTTGTTTTTGACACATTGCAGCAAACTACAGGAGAGTCTGTCTCACATCACACCTCTTTAAAGTGTTTGAGAGAGTTCTGAGGAAGCATATAGTGAGCTTTATGGAGAAGATTGGAAAATTCAATCTAGGGTAACATGGTTTCCGCAAAGGAAGGTCATGCCTCTCCCAGCTACTAAACCAATACCAGGACATACTGGATGATCTGAGCAGTGGTAAAAATGTGGATGTAGTGTACCTGGACTTTGCGAAAGCCTTTGACAAAGTCGATCACGGAGTGCTAGCACGCAAACTGAAAATGACTGGCATCACAGGAAAACTAGGACTTTGGATACATGAGTTCCTAAAAGACAGAAACAAAGAAGTTGTGATTGAGGGTACACACTCAAGAAAGTCCCCAGTTATCAGCGGAGTACCACAGGGTTTAGTGCTGGGCCCGCTATTGTTCCTAATAATGATAGGAGACATCAACCAGGGAGTTAAATCATCCAGTCTCCTCATTCACTGATGACACCAGGATCTCCCACAAAATTACCTCCAAGAATGATTCTGAGGTAAACATGTAGATTGGCAGCTCGGCCAAAAAAGTGGATTTTTATTTGTTTATATTTTGTTCACCCCTGCCTGAATATTCATGCGCTCAACAAAAAGTAGTTCCTTTAAATGATCTACCTAAGTATATTTAAATGTATAAAAAAAGGTAATAAAAATAGTAAAATGGGGACAAATATATTGACAAATAAAAATGACTCCAAATGAGGATAATAAAAAGGCATTAAGTGAAAAACAAAATAAAAATTCAATTCAGTCATTTCTGACATCAGACCCCACCCCCATTATAATTTGCAAAACGATTAAAGGCTCAGAAATGATTAGGTTAAATCATTCACTTCTGTAAACGTTAGAACATTATTCTATAAGCAATTAGGATTATATACTGGGAGGCTGTGCCCCCCAGACCCCCCAATTGATTGAAACTCAGGATCATCGTAGGGTGGTTTCCCACATTGTGTTTTCACTAACAAAGTGGTGGATTATTGGAATAGTTTGCCACCTGAGACTGTAGATAGCCCAAACTTGAATGTTTTCAAGCGCAGATTAGATGAATATATGGGGATGGAGGGTTAATTTCTTACTTTTTGGTATGGGGGTATGTTTCTTGACTCATTCCTGTGGATGCAGTTGCTCTTTATTGTATATTTTGGGGGACTTTGATTTTGTTTTTGACAGACTCCTATGGAGGCTTTAAATTATATATTGTAGATGCATGGTTGGACATTCCTATGGATTGTTAAATTGTATATTGTAGATGCATGATCTGACAAAATCCTATGGATGCATTATGTGGGTGGGATTGATGGATACGGATGACCTTTGATAGGCCCTTGTGGCTTTTGTCATCCGTGAAATTATGTTATATTACATTTACCCCCACACGAGCCGTCCCCTTAAATTTACTCTCAAAACATAAAACCTATTACAACACAGATGAAATAGTTTATGTCTCATCGTTCGAGCTGCCAATCTACACATTTACCTTATTCTTTTTATTACTATATCTTGTCAATTCCATTAATAACTTTTGTACTTTCACCTGATTATTTTTTCTCTTTTGATATTTTTAATCCATTTTAATTATTGAAAGATACACTCCACCAGTCAATCATAAAATATCATCTCTTGTATTACTGCCTGCTAGCCGTACTGGAGTATCTGTCTGGACCTCTGGGCCTGCCCAGTCTTGTATGGGCAAAAGGTGGTAAGGCTCTTTGCCCATTTCATGGATGACAAAAGCCACAAGGGCAAATCAAAGGTCATCTGCATTTGTCAAAATGCAGCCAGGGGATTGTGTCAGATCATGCTTACTTACTTGTCAATGACATATATGATATTATATCTTTCTCTCTGCCTTTACAAGGAGTAGAGTTTGAGATATTTAAGCCTCTCCCAATAATTCAGGGGGCCACTGACTAGCCTCCTTGTGAAGGCTCTCTGAACTAGTTCCAGCTCTTGTATATCTTTAATTTTGTATAGAGACCATAGCTGGCACCGTACTCCATTCTTGACATTATTAGAGTCTTCCACAGGGGCAAGAGATGTTCAGGTTTTCTGGTTTTAAAAGTCTTGAGGAGCCAATTTATTTTAAAAAATTTCTTTGCTAAATTTATTTTAACAAACAGTTAAAATAATATATTAAATCTTCTGAAGAGTTCTTCAAATTTACTAGTAAAGGCCTAAGCCACCTTGTTGGCCATTGTCCTGACCCAGATAAGGGGGCCTATATCCCTTAGCATAAGACCTAGGCATTTAAATTTAAATTAGAATTGCAATTAAATTACAATAATTTTGGAGATTGTGAAGTCAACAAACATGGCGGATGGTAAAGGAAACAACTACAATAGAAGAGGTGTTGGGGGGACCAGGCAAAAGGATAAAGTGACAAATAACCTACCTGTACAAGAAAAGAAGAGGAAACATAGTGACTTATGTTCGGGGTGTGGAGAAATGGTAAAAGATAACAGCAAGTCCATCGGATGTGAGCTATGGTTCCATATAGAATGTGGGGGCATACCAGAAGCAGTATACAACTTTATAAATCATGAAAAAGCAGGAAAGCAATTTCTTTGGCTATGCAACTCATGCAAAAATGGGTACAACAAAATGTTTAAAACCATCCAGCAACTAGGAGAGCAACAATTGGAGCTGGAATCAAAACAGAAAGCGATGGAAGTTGAGATAACAGAGTTAAGGGAAAATGCAGATCGGGAAAAGAAAGAAAGAAAAGATATGGAAATAAGATTGGGTAGCTTAGAGGTTAAATGCATGGATTTAGAGAACACGTATAGTAGAGACCAACAACAAGGCAAAGGCACTACTTCTTCTGTAAGTGTTGACAGTCATACTGACATAACCTCGGAAATGAATAACATGAGAGAGAGAGTTATGAGTGACTTAAGGGAGGATGAGCAGATAAAGCTCAATATTATTGTTTATAGAGCTAAGGAAAGTGTTTCAACCAACTTGAAAGAATTTAGAGGCCATGATAAAGCTTTTATTCAAGAATTGTCAGGGTCCACTAGAAATGGATGATTTCATTGCAGACAATATCACTAGATGTTTCCGACTTGGCAAAAGGGAGGAGGGAAGAGTACAACCTCTGCTTGTCTCACTGGATTCAGTCTTAACCAAAAATAAGGTCCTCAATAATGTAACAGGGCTAAAACATGCAGAAGAGAAATTTAGGAGAGTGAGCATTGATATTGATTACACTCCTGACCAGAGGGCCCGGATAAAACGGCTGAAGGATCAAGCCAATGAAATGGAACAGAATGACCAGTCAGGAAATTTCCAATACAGAGTAAGAAGCCCCCCAGGACAAAAGAAAATAGTAAAAATCAAAATAAATATGTAGCATCTAGTGGATTAACCTCTACTGTAAAAAGTCATGTAAATAGAGCAGTTAGAATTAAAAAGTTGATGCACAAACTCAATGTATTATACACCAATGCAGATTCATTACCTAATAAAATGCATGAGTTGAAGACTAAAATTCAGTTACACAAGCCAAAAGTAATAGCAGTGACGGAAGTTAAACCTAAAAATCCTGGGAGAACAATGTTAAAATCTGAACTAGAAATTGATGGTTATTATTTATTTACAAACTTGGAAAAAGAAAATGGAAAGGGTGTTGCTTTGTATATCGATAATGATATTGATGCAAGTGATATGGAAATTAACACTGATTTTGAAGAGTATATGGTGCAGCTTAAAACTTACAGGTAATGATTGTCTGCTACTGGGATGTATTTATAGAAGTCCCAATAGCAGTGAGGAAAATAATTCAGCCTTATGTACAGTATTAAGACAAGTGGCAGAGTCAAGGGAATATACCCACATTATGATAGTAGGTGACTTCAATTACCCTGAAATAGATTGGACAAATTGGCACTCATCAGAACATCCCAATCATAGAGCAAACCAATTTATTTTGCAATGCACGACTCACTCTTATTCCAGCATGTCACTCAGTTTACAAGGTATAGAATACATGAGCAACCAAGTCTATTGGATATAATAATTACAAACGAAGAAGGTATGGTCACTAATATAGATTATGATTCACCATTGGGTATGAGTGATCATGTGTGTTTAATATATGATATGAATCTTTATACTAATATGCAGAAAAGTGAAATGAAAAGATACCACTATTTTAAAGGTAACTACAAACAAATGGCATGGAAGCTTGGGGAAATAGACTGGACAAATTGTATGATGAACATGGATGTGCATGAGGCATGGAGCTTTTTCAGCAATCACTTGAGGGAGCAGATGGATGAGAACATTCCTGTAGATCAAGAAACATGGTAGATCTTACATAAATCACAGGGTGGAGAAAATAAGAAAATGTAAGTTTACTAAATGGAAGCGTTTTTAGACTCACAAATGATAGTGAAGATGAAAGGTTATATAAGGCTGAAGTGATTGCACTCAGAAACTTAACATGAAATTTAAGAAAAGACTTTGAAAAGAAACTGGCTAGTGAAATTAAGCATAACCCCAAAGCATTTTGGAAATATGCTAATAGTAAACTCCGGACAAGATCTAGGATTGGTGAATTGTTCTGTGGCAATAGTAACACAGCAAGAAATGATATTGATAAAGCAGCAACATTAAATGACTTCTTTTGTAGTTTTCACCGAGGAGGATCAAAGAAATATACCAGAGTTAGAAAACAAATATGTTGGCAGTAACCCATTAGATCAAGTGGTAATTAGTGAAGAAAAAGTGAGAAAGAAACTAATAAAACTGAGAAAAAAACAAATCAGCTGGACCAGATGGTTTTCACCCAAAAATGCTTAGTGAAATAGCACCTAGTATTAGCCTACCATTAAACATTATTTACAATAAATCTCAAGAAACTGGTGAAATTCCACAAGGCTGGAAGGATGCCAATATCACCTCAATCAATAAAAAAGGAAGTCAACGGCAGCCTGGAAATTATAGGCCAATAAGTCTAACAGCAGTTGTGTGTAAGATTATGGAGACAATAGTAAGAGACGATATTGTCAAACACATGATTGATAATGGTCTTTTTGCTGATCAGCAACATGGTTTTGTCCGAGATAGATCATGTACGACTCAGCTACTCTTATGTTTGGAGAAATGGTCACTGTTTGTGGAGCATGGAAAGAGCTTTGATGTTGTGTATTTGGACTTCCAGAAGGCTTTTGACTCAGTGCCTCATAAAAGACTTTTAAGTAAACTGAAAGCTTATGGGATAGAAGGAAAAACTTATTATTGGATAGAAAGCTTCTTGACAGGCCAAAGACAACTGGTAGTCATGAATGAAGACAGATCTGACTGGACAGCAGTGAAAAGCGGTATACCACAGGAAAGTATTCTGGGACCAATTTTGTTTGTGTTGTTTATCAATGATCTACCTGATGCGGTCTCACGTACAGTTAACATAAGAACATAAGAAAAGAAGGAGACTGCAAGAGACCATTCATGGCCTACACTTGGCAGCTCCTGTTCCAGTCAACACACAAAAGATTTCTTACCAGAGAAAAGTCATCAACATTGTCACCCTTTACAGGAATTTGTCAGATCTAATCTACAATATACATAAAATGCATCCAGAGGATTATGTCCATTCATGCAACCGCAAAATATAATCTCCCACTCCTTAGAAAAATATATACATATGTACATAAAAAAAAGTCAGTCCCCTCTAGCAGCTTCATCCATATATTTATCTAATCTATTCTTAAAACTACCCAGAGAGGAGGCTTCTATCACATGTCTAGTGAGCCTATTCCATTCATCTACCACACGATTTGTAAACCAATTCCTCCCAATCTCCTTCCTAAACCTATACTTATCAAGCTTAAACCCATTGCTACGTGTCCTGTCATGTTCACTAAGTATAAGAACCTTACCCAGATCCCCTTTATTATATCCTTTTACCCATTTGAAGACTTCAATCAATTCCCCTCTGACTCATCTCCTTTCCAATGTATGTAGATTTAGTTTTCTGAGCCTTTCACCATAAGGTAAGTTCCTTAGCCCACCAATCATCTTTGTCATCCTTCTCTGCACAGACTCAAGCAAATCAATATCCTTCCTATAATATGGTGACCAAAATTGTACTGCATAGTCTAGATGAGGCCTAACTAGCGCCAGATACAGTTTTAGAATGACTTCAGCACTCTTATTGCTTACACTCCTCCTAATGAATCCCAATATCCTATTAGCTTTATTCTTAGCATTTAGGCATTGCTTTCTAGGACGAAGGTCTGAACTTACCAAAATACCCAAGTCCCTCTCACAATTGGTCCTCCCATTTAATTTATAACTATTCAATGGATTATTTCTACCTATACTAAGTACACTACATTTGTGTATGTTAAACTTCATTTGCCCTTTCTCGGCCCAATTGGACAGAATGGTCAATTCCTCCTGCATTATAACAGCATCAGAATCAGCCCTAATGGCCCTACCTAGCTTAGTATCATCGTTAATATAAATTAAGAATAGCAAGGGACCCAAAACAGATCCTTGCGCAACTCCACTGCTAACACACCCCCACTCAGATTTAACTCCATCTATACTAGCTCTTTGCTGTCTGTCACCAAGCCATGACTGAATCCACCTAAATATACTGCCATCGATCCCGTGTGCTTTAACTTTGCTCAAAAGCCGTAAGTGTGGCACTCGATCAAAAGCCTTACTAAAGTCCAAGTATAAAATATCATAGTTTTCATCATTATCTGCTGCTTCATACACCTTACTATAAAAAGACAGCAAATTAATCAGACAGGATTTAACGTTACTAAAGCCATGCTGTGATTCTTTTATCAACTTATGCTTATCCAAGTGATCTCTAATATTCCTTGCTATAATAGATTCCATCATTTTCCCTACCACTGATGTCAAACTTACTGGTCTGTAATTAGACATATTTGTTTTATCCCCTTTCTTAAATATAGGTATCACATTGGCTTTTTTCCATGCCACTGGCACAATGCCACTCTCTAATGATTTTCTAAAGATGCATGCTAGGGGCTCACTTAACACATCCTTACATTCTTTCAAAATTCTAGGAAAGACCTCATCAGGACCGGGTGCTTTATTACTTTTGATTTTATCAATTTCCTTTGTCACTATCTCCTTTGTGATCAAGATATCCTTTAATTTCTCTTCATCATTACCCCGAAAGATCATTAACACCTCGGGTATATTTAGAGTATCCTCCTGTGTAAATACAGTTAAAATATTTGCCGATGACACAAAGATTTACAAGGAAGTAAACACATCACAAGATCATCGGGACTTGCAGGGAGATTTAAGGAAGCTAGGTGAATGGGTCTAATCTGTGGCAGTTGAGGTTTAATGCAAAAAAATGTAAAGTGATGCATTTTGGTGTCCACAATCAAGACTATGTATATACCATGAATGGTGAAATACTGGATCAAGTTAAAGAAGAGAAAGATCTAGGGGTAATCATTGACTCTGAATTGAAATTCCATGCACAAGTGTCCGCTGCAGTTAAAAGGGCAAATCAGATGTTGGGAATTGTGAAAAGCACATTTGTAACATTTACCAGAGATACCTTGCCAGTTAATAAATGCATTAGTTCATCCCCATCTGGAATATGGCAAAATCATTTGGTACCCACGATTCATCGCCGATGATATGAAGGTGGAATCCGTACAAAGAAGAGCTACAAAATTGGTTCCGGAATTGAGTTCTCAAGAATATAACGAAAGATTGCGTCAGCTTGGACTCATTTCTATGAAATATAGACGCTGTAGAGGTGATATGATTCAAGTTTACAAGCTTCTAAATGGATTGGAGAGAATTGACCCTGGCCTTTTCTTCATACCTCAGGAATATTCAGCAACGCGAGGTCATTCCAATAAACTATTTAAATGCCATTGCCAGAAGATGGTGAGGAAAAATATATTTGGCCAGAGGATTGTCAGTGACTGGAATTCTCGGTAATTGTGAAGACTATGGGCGAATGCGACTCTAGCTTATTTTTTGGGCTACTTTTCATTGTTTTTCTGCTATCGCACTGGCCAATCACAGATCTGGATTCAGTTTCATAAATGACCAATCAGAAAGCTGTATTTGTTTCAAGGCTTTTTGTGCTTTTTATATTGATCAAAACTTGGTTTTTCTTATATTTTAGATGTTTTTCACCCTTATTTCTTTTCTATATATCCTACCTACCCTATGCCTGCCATTATTTAGTCTTTTTATTTACTTGTTACTTAATTTCCCATTGTTTAATGCTCAATTAAACCATATTTCAGTGTTGTTAATGAAGTCTCACGTCTTAATTCTGACGAAAACAGTACTTTTTCATTTTTTCTGTTCCGTATATATTTCTCTTCTTTGAATTTTTTAACAGGTTTTTGTGCGACCTTCATTTTGATTATTGTTTCAAATGGATGCGTTCAGTATTAGTGTTTTTATTACTATATATGTGTAGTTCAAGAAATACAAATGGTCAATTTCAGTAAAAAAAAAAAGTCACGAATTTTCCATGAACAATGAAGTACTTTCCCATCTGTGCGCCTCATATTTGAATGACCACCCACGCCGTTTCCCGCTCATTTGTCAAAATTGCATTTTCATGTGGTTTGTTTGTTACCTATTCAACGTTTCGGTGCTATTTTAACCGACAATGAGAAATATGTTGCGTTTCTTGAAGCCCATGGGTCGTGTAGTGGAAGGGCAGTGGGTTTTTGGAGGGTTCGAACGTGAAACAAAGAGAATTTTCATTGTTTTGGTGGCAAATCGAAATCGAGAAACCCTCCTTGCAGCGATAAAAAAGTGGATTTTGCCGGGCACAACACTCGTATCTGACGGATGGGCAGCCTATTCAAATTTGTCATCTGAAGGATACGATACGAACATCTTACTTGGGAATTGTTTAATTGTTTTCTCTCAGTATTTACACAGGAGGATACTCTAAATATACCTGAGGTGTCAATGATCTTTCGGGGTAATGATGAAGAGAAATTAAAGGATATCTTGATCACAAAGGAGATAGTGACAAAGGAAATTGATAAAATCAAAAGTAGTAAAGCACCCGGTCCTGATGAGGTCTTTCCTAGAATTTTGAAAGAATGTAAGGATGTGTTAAGTGAGCCCCTAGCATGCATCTTTAGAAAATCATTGGAGAGTGGCATTGTGCCAGTGGCATGGAAGAAAGCCAATGTGATACCTATATTTAAGAAAGGAGATAAAACAAATATGTCTAATTACAGACCAGTAAGTTTGACATCAGTGGTAGGGAAAATGATGGAATCTATTATAGCAAGGAATATTAGAGATCACTTGGATAAGCATAAGTTGATAAAAGAATCACAGCATGGCTTTAGTAAGGGTAAATCCTGTCTGACTAATTTGCTGTCTTTTTATAGTAAGGTGTATGAAGCAGCAGATAATGATGAAAACTATGATATTTTATACTTGGACTTTAGTAAGGCTTTTGATCGAGTGCCACACTTACGGCTTCTGAGCAAAGTTAAAGCACACGGGATCGATGGCAGTATATTTAGGTGGATTCAGTCATGGCTTGGTGACAGACAGCAAAGAGTTAGTATAGATGGAGTTAAATCTGAGTGGGGGTGTGTTAGCAGTGGAGTTGCGCAAGGATCTGTTTTGGGTCCCTTGCTATTCTTAATTTATATTAATGATCTTGACATAGGTATAAGTAGTAACCTGAGTAAATTTGCTGATGATACTAAGCTAGGTAGGGCCATTAGGGCTGATTCTGATGCTGTTGTAATGCAGGAGGAATTGACCATTCTGTCCAATTGGGCCGAGAAATGGCAAATGAAGTTTAACATAGACAAATGTAGTGTACTTAGTATAGGTAGAAATAATCCATTTAATAGTTATAAATTAAATGGGAGAATTTTAGGGAGGACTGATTGTGAGAGGGACTTGGGTATTTTGGTAAGTTCAGACCTTCGTCCTAGAAAGCAATGCCTAAATGCTAAGAATAAAGCTAATAGGATATTGGGATTCATTAGGAGGAGTGTAAGCAATAAGAGTGTGAAGTCATTCTAAAACTGTATCTGGCGCTAGTTAGGCCTCATCTAGACTATGCAGTACAATTTTGGTCACCATATTATAGGAAGGATATTGATTTGCTTGAGTCTGTGCAGAGAAGGATGACAAAGATGATTGGTGGGCTAAGGAACTTACCTTATGGTGAAAGGCTCAGAAAACTAAATCTACATACATTGGAAAGGAGAAGAGTCAGAGGGGAATTGATTGAAGTCTTCAAATGGGTAAAAGGATATAATAAAGGGGATCTGGGTAAGGTTCTTATACTTAGTGAACATGACAGGACACGTAGCAATGGGTTTAAGCTTGATAAGTATAGGTTTAGGAAGGAGATTGGGAGGAATTGGTTTACAAATCGTGTGGTAGATGAATGGAATAGGCTCACTAGACATGTGATAGAAGCCTCCTCTCTGGGTAGTTTTAAGAATAGATTAGATAAATATATGGATGAAGCTGCTAGATGGGACTGACTTTTTTTTTTATGTACATATGTATATATTTTTCTAAGGAGTGGGGAGATTATATTTTGCGGTTGCATGAATGGACATAATCCTCTGGATGCATTTTATGTATATTGTAGATTAGATCTGACGAACTCCTGTAAAGGGTGACAATGTTGATGACTTTTCTCTGGTAAGAAATCTTTTGTGTGTTGACTGGAACAGGAGCTGCCAAGTGTAGGCCATGAATGGTCTTTTGCAGTCTCCTTCTTTTCTTATGTTCTTACTGAATTCTGGCTTGCTGCTGGTAAACTCTACCCACCTGTCTGACGTAAGTATTAATGATTATTTTGAGCGTCGGCTCGTTGTTGGGTACAGCTCGCCGCGGGGATAACACTGCGATGTCCCTGAGTTTCAATCCTTTGTGGGGGGGGTTTGGGGGGCACAGCCCCCCACTATAAAAACAAATATCATCATAAAATTCTTTTGATTTCATCTCTAAAAAAGTCACAATGAAAAGTAGCCCAAAATAGCCCCAAAAAAAACTAGGCCTACAATCCGCCCATCGTCTTCACAATTACCGAATTCTCTGCCAGATCAAGTGATCACAGCCACAAGTCTCCAGTCCTTTAAGAACAAGTTGGATAAACACTAGGAAGCCAACTGGTATAGCTATACGTAGCCAGCATCATAGAAATTTTCATAACAATGATCGGGCTACTACAGGATTACCTCATGAGCAAGTACCATGATGATGATTTTTCTGGCTGCCTTAATGGTGTGGATTATATGCTCTTTGAAGATGCAGTCGTTACTAATCCACACTACCAGGTCCCTCAGTGTCTCCTTGACATCTATCTTGTCTTCACCTGCCTTGTATCTATAGTCTTTCAGATTTTTTTTTGTTCCGTACTTAATTATCTCAAACTTTTTGGTGTTAAATTTCATATTGTTTCTGTTTGCCCAGCTGTAAATAAATTCCAGGTCATTTTGTAATCTTTCAGAATTGGTAAATATGTCGATTGGTGGCTCGAACGATGGGACGTAAACTATTTTGTCCGTGTTCCAATATATTTCATGTTTTGGGAGTAAATTTGGAAATTGTGTAGACGATGGCCGGATCCTAGGCCTAGCTTTTTGGGGACTATTTTGGGCTACTTTTCGTTGTTACTTTTTTAGAGATGAAATCAAAGAATTTTATGGCGATTTTCGTTTTTATACTCCGGGGCTGTGCCCCCCAAAAGGATTGAAACTCAGGGTCATCGCAGTGTTATCCCCGCAGCAAGCCATACCCAACAACGAGCCGACGCTCAAAATAATCGCATCCGGCTATCGTCTACACAATTACCGTAAATTTAAGGGGGAGAGCTTGTGTGGGGATAAACACAATGGGGGACCACCCTATGATGATCCTGAGTTTTAATCAATTGGGGGGGAGGGTTCTGGGGGGGCTAGCATTTTTTGTTTGGTTAGTTTCGGGCATTTTTATAAAAAAAATGGCACTTGGTATATTTCAAATAGGACTCCAACGCGCATGAATATTTAGGCAGGGGTGAATGAAATATAAACAAACAAAAATTCACTTTTTCAGCCAAGCCGCTAATCTACATGTTTACCCTAACATGGCCAAATATTAAAACTTTGGAACTTTCATTGTTCAACTCAAGAGAAAGCTAGAGATCGATTGCAGAAGGTTGCCTGAAATTCCAATTGCTACCAGTGCTAAAATTAATTCAATTGTGAAAATCTCAGCAAAATTTTAAATAGGATAAATTAAGGAAATGCAAGGTCCAGGAAATAACATTATTAACTGAAAGTTACAACCCTTTTGGGAGAATGATAAGATATATATAACTTAAATTGGACCTAATTAGACATGCCAACTGGGCAAAGTGTAAAGCAAACTCCACAGCTTAGGCTCACAGCATGCCTTTTAACTTAAATTATCTGAACTTTTGCAACAATCATAAAATCATCTGATGGTTTATAAAATGCCTTCAACTACATAACAAAGTCCCAAATAAAAACAAAAGTCTCTTTGTTTTGAAGAATCAGCTGAGAATGCAACACATTCAGGAGGATACAAAATGTTACCAGATTGTCGGTTTTGAAAATTGTCGAATCTCTCCTATATTGGCGCAATAATGAAGGGTTTCATGTTTGCAAATGAATGAAAAAGTTAAAATAAAAAATAACAAGATGCATTAATTTCACATCTATTACTTAAAATTTATATTACGAGACATTTTCATTCGATTACTGCAGGTTTATTTCTGAACATTTTTTTCTTATTCAGAAATGGTTGAAATAACAGAGTGGACATCTACTGAAAATTTAGTATTCTATGGTTAAAATAGTGTATGATTCTGGCTACAAAGATATTCCACTAAAAATTATGGCTTATTTAGAGTAAAATTTTGTGGTTTATTTAAATTAAGAAATTATATGAACAGATAGGCATAAATTTTAAATCTATATGCACTATTCTATGCATCGATAATATCCAGACAAAGAATATTCACTATCGATATATAGCATAGGAGCGCTCAATAACCCATAGGAAAATAGACATTCCTATGGATTGTTAAATTGTATATTGTAGCTGCATGATCTGACAAAATCCTATGGATGCATTATATGGGTGGGATTTGATGGATACGGATGACCTTTGATAGGCCCTTGTGGCTTTTGTCATCCGTTAAATTATGTTATGTTATGTTATGTTATGTGTTTATTGTGATTTTCCTTTCATTATAAGATAGTATATAGCCGAATATAGAAGATTGACTAGGAAGAGAGGCTAGATTTGAGGAAATATTATTTCACGAATAGTCTTGGATTCTTGGAATGCATTGCCTGGATGCTGTAAATAGCCTTTGTTTGGCATCATTGAAAACGTTATGTGGGAAGAGTATATATAGAGAAGCTGATTTTGCAGCTTTACAAGTGTATATATATATATATATATATATATATATATATATATATATATATATATATATATATATATATATAAACCCTACTGACTGATGGCTGATAAGGCAATCAATGTGTGCAAATTATAGCATGGTGGGGGCTTTATGGATTTTGGATGGCTTTGTTAAGAGCAGGTGCAAAGACGAAACTCCCGCACCTAATCTGATCTGATTGTTATGAAATATATATAGATTTGCATATAAGATAAGAAACCACTTTTCTCGTTACCTAAAATTAAGTGTAAAGCAAACTAAGGTTTTTGTTCAAACGGAAAAGACACAAAAGATAAGACTACATTTTTAAGATAACGAAAGAGTTAAAAGATAATACATATATAATATAAAAGGACTGGGTGAAAGAAAATAACGATTATAGAAAATTATTTAAACACAACTTAAATTTTAGACAAAAAAGTTATTTTCAAATTTCTAGGAATAAAACTTTGCAACGCGCATATTTTAATAACAAATCGGGACTTGAAAGATAGGAGAGCAATAGGCCTCTTGTTAAGTCCTGTTTAGAGGTGCTACTAATATACTTTTGACGCTGTGTTATCGATAATGTACAGGAGCTAAATTTTTTTCTAAGTTTTAAGTTAACATATTCAATTTTATTAATTTAGCTGACGCACCTTCCCATCAGACTAAAGAAACTATTTAAGTAAATAAGGATATTTCAACTCAGAAAAGAAAAAAACGGATGTAGTGAGCAAAAGTGGGTAAATAGGAATGGCAGAGCACAATTGAAAATTTCGTCGACACTAAACAATAGGGTTGGGAAGGTGAATTATAAACAACTTGGAACTAGTTCATCCAAAGAGCGAAGAACTAAAAAGAATAACAATTTGAAGCCCCATTGCGGGGAGTAATATAAAAGGAAAGCATAACCACATTGGAAATAAGGAATTTGGGTTGATGAAAAGATAGAACGAGAATTGGCGTAGCATCGCCAATAAACCAAATGTTAAGATACTAAAAGTCTGTATTCAAAAATTACATAAACGCAAAATTAGCACTCATTGCCCAAGGGGGAAGGGATTGTCCTAGAATAGATACGAAATCTTGGGATTTCGACCAAAAAAACATGCTTTCTCTAAACAATACGTAAAAGTAGATGCAATGTACGTGGGGGAATATATATATATATATATATATATATATATATATATATATATATATATATATATATATATATATATATATATATATGATAGTGAAACCACTGTATAGGAGCCAAAAGTTTAATTTACGAGACTAGTTTCAGTATGTAGTTTATCATACCCTCTTCAGTCGTATACTGAGAATGAAATAGTTACATAAGTCTATAAATAGCGTACAGATCAGAAAAACAAAAGAAGAAAAAATCACAAAGAAACACAAAACGAAGGGGGGGGGGTCATTAATCAGGGGGTGTAAGTCTAAGCTCGTTGACTAAGCTGTTTACGATGAGGTTGCGGGAATGAGGGCTGCATTTCAATTGCCCATCTGTCAAATTTGAGTGGTTATTTCAAAATAGCCTATGGAACAAGGCTTCAAATCCTGCGAAGAATTTCTCAATCTTTCTTCTTTTGAGCTCTCGCGTGATCAAAAAATTATCCTCGGCTATGGGCTTACTTAATCATCTCTTTTCTATAAATAAATTTTGTGAAAGTGATGAGTCAAACATTGAGTTCTTAAGTGATTTTGTAGCTGCTGCTTTATCCCATAGTGGCAGGGTGAAATGCTTAGAGATACCCAGGCGCCTCATGACTGGACTCAAATTACTTAATTGTAACAAAAATATCATCCTAACAAAATCGGACAAAACTAACCAAATCGTGGTGTTAGACAAAAAATTTTATACTGAAAAATTACCTGATTTACTAAATGATATGAACATTTACGATAAATTATTTTCCAACCCATTTAAAAATAAAACTGAGATCTTCAACAAAACTCTCGCAAAATTGATTAAACGATCCAACTCAGACCTTCTTCATCGTTTGAAAACTACCAACCCATCACTTCCCCGTATGTATGGTCTGCCAAAAAAAACATAAAAGAGGAACGCCACTCCGACCTATTATATCGTGTATTGACTCTCATGCATACAAACTCTCTAAATGGTTAGCCTCCCTTCTTGCTGACGCTGTTGGATTGACCTCTCCTTCACACATAATCACTAAAAAATTTAGGAAAAGCAACATAAAAGGGAGCCGCTTAATAAGCTTTGATGTAGACAGTCTGTTCACTAATGTCCCAGTTAACGAAGCTCTTGGTGTTCTATCTAAGCTATTAGATTGTAGCGTGCGAGAAGTTCAGGCGAGCGGCTTAAATCCTTTGCTTGAATGAGTCTTTTGGGGAACTCAGGATGGCCGAGTGGTTTAAGGCTTTTGCTAACGGCTGTCCAGCGACGCAGGAAGCGCGTTCGAAACTCGTTTCGCTACTTTTCTTTCCCTCCCTTTCCTACAAAAAGTTACCAACAATGGTGCTGCAGGCCAGGGAGAACTTTACTCCTCGAAATAACATTTCCTGACGCCGTTCTCCTCAATCCTCAAAATACACTCTGCTTCTAGGAGGAGACTTGTGTAGCCTGCGGGAAGTTCAGTAAAGCAGCTTAAATATTTTGCTTGAATGAGTCTTTTTGGGGACTCAGGATGGCCGAGTGGTTTAAGACTCTCGGTAACGGCTGTCCAGCGACGCGGGAAGCGCGTTCGAAACTCGTTTCGCTAATTTTCTTTTCTTTATTTTTCTTTGCCCACCTTTCCTACTCTAAGCTATCTACAAGATAAGCAAAAAAGAAAAGAAAATTAGAAATCTTGTTAAACTTTGTTACTGACAATGTATTTATCAGCGATATGTTTTTTCCGTCAAAAATATGGTCTTAGCATGGGTAATCCTTCATCGCTCATATTATGTAACCTTTTTATGGAACATTTCGAAGTATCTTTACTACCTTCTGTGATTTCCCATCATAATTCTGTATGGTATAGGTATGTAGATGATGTCATATCGATTTGGTCTATAAATAATTTAAACATGTTTGACAATTTCCTTAAAAATCTTAATGACCTCCATCCCACTATCAATTTTAAAGTAGAGTGGGAAAAATATAACTGTATATCCTTTCTTGATGTAAAAATTGTTAGAGTCATTGACAAAATTAGCTTCACTGTGTACCGAAAACCACCCCATTTTAACTCGTATATCCATTTTTCTCATCATGATATTAACATTAAGAGAGCCGTTGCATCAGGTGTTTTTGAGAACAATTAGGATGTGACCCTTGCTTTCTAGAAGACGAGATTACATATATATAACCTGCAGTTTCATTGAATTAAATTATCCCCTCCACGTTATCTATGAAAGTTTATCTAAAGCAAAATATACTCATTACCGTCCCAAGGCTAAAAACAAATTTAGTAATACAAAGTGTTTATCCCTCCCCTTTTCTTCCCTCCTCAAAGGAGTGAACAAAGTTATTTCTCCAGGACTAACATTTAAATACCCTTGTTATATCCTTAAATCTTTCCATAGACTAAGCCCGTGGATCAGCCAAATGAAGCAGGTGTATATTTAATCCCGTGTGGCTCTATAAACTGTCCCTCATTTTACAGAGGAGAGACCGGAAGAACCTTAACAAAACGAATTTATGAACATAAACATAACATAATTTCACGGATGACAAAAGCCACAAGGGCCTATAAAAGGTCATCCGCATCTGTCAAAGCCCACACACAAAATGCATCCATAGGAGTGTGTCAGATCATGCATCTACAATATACAATTCTAACCATACACAGGAATCTGTCAAAAACAAAAAGCATCATCATCAAGACTCATCAAAATCAAAATCAATCGTAATATACAGTAATAAAAAAATGCATCTACAGGAATGAGTCCAGAATACCCCCAAAGTTAACCCTCCCTCCCCATAAAATTATCTAACCTGCGTTTGAATACATTCAAGTTTGGACTGTCTACCATCTCAGATGGCAAACTATTCCAGTAATCTACCACTCTATTGGTGAAAAAATATTTTCTAACATCCAACCTGCACCTCTGTTTTTTTAATTTTTAAGTAGTGACCCCTAGTCCTATTACTACCTTCCAACTCAAATAACTTGCTAAAATCTCAACTTATCCATCCCGGAACAGATTTTAAAAAGCTCAATCATATCTTCTCTCAAATGAAAACATATTTAATACCCTCAGTCTATCTTCATATTCAAGGTGCTTCAGGAAAGGTATTATTTTTGTTGCCCTCCTTTGTACTGACTCTAGCATGTTGAAGTCATGTCTAAAATGTGGTGACCATGCTTTTTACAGTACGCTAAATGTGGCCTAACATACGAATTATAGAGTTTAAGGATAACCTCTTTACTCTTGCAGCTAACATTCCTGTTAATGTATCCTAGCACCATATTTGCTCTATTTTTTGCTTCAATACACTGCTTTGAAAACTTCAGTGACCTATACACTACTACGCCTAAGTCCTTCTCATCCGGTGATGTCAGACGAGGCAGTACCACATCCAGTATTCTTAATATTAGCAATTTCAATCACCAAATTGACTATTCAAAGGTACAAATCATATATAATATTGTAAAGATTTCCGAAAAATAAAAATAGTAGAATCTATATTAATAGGAGAAATTCCCAATTTCAATTTGTCAGATGGGCAATTGAAATGTAGCTCCCATTCCCGTAACCTCATTGTAAACAGCTTAGTCAACGATCTTAAGACTCACCCCTTGATTAATGATCTTTTTTCCCCGTTTTGTGTTTTTTTTTTTCTTTTTTTCTGATTTGTACGCTATTTATATACTTTTGTAGCAATCGCATTCTCAGAATACGACTGAAGAAGACGGTATGATAAACATCATAAAATACATACTGAAACTAGTCTCGTAAATTAAACTTTTGGCTCCTATACAGTGGTTTCACTATCATATACCATAACTCGCCATTGAGTTATTTTACTTATATATATATATATATATATATATATATATATATATATATATATATATATATATATATATATATATAAGAAAAATTATTGCAGTAACACAATTAATTATGCGGTTAAAAGGCTATTTTTGGCAGAAATAGTCTTCATCAAAGCCCTCGGAAGGAGCTCTTCTCACATACACGAGATAACGCCTATTTTAAGTGTTAACTTCTCGTATATGTAAGAAGAGGTCCTTCCGAGGGCTTTGATGAAGATTGTGTCTGCCAAAAATAGCCTTTAAACCGCGCATATATATATATATATATATATATATATATATATATATATATATATATATATATATATATATATATATATATATATATATATGATACTTACCACTGCGGGAGTTAAGCTCATTTGTGCTTACCCTGCCTTTATCATGAGCCTGAACTAGAGAGTTTTTTTTTTAGTTCTGCAGGTGGTAACAACCATCACAGGGCTTTCGCCATATTTAATTTCCTCCTCTCAAAAACCTTTGTGAAGACAGAAAGAAAGATGCAGAGACCTTGTATTGAAGACTCTTTATAACAATACCATACAAGAGAAAGGGAAAATTGACGTAAATGAGCAATGAGACAAGAAACGGGAGTTTTTAAAGGCGAGAGAAAGGGACATTGGAAGAGACAAGGATCAAAGAGAGCATAGGACGACACAATGAAGGCAACAGGGTGTCTACTTGTTTGGTGATTTTGAATTCAAGGACTTTTTAAAAATAATCAAGGACGGGTTTTAACCATTGTTTTTTCCTTAAATTAAAAAAGTGCAATAAACATTATGGGACATTGATGAAGGTGAGGTATTTAAGGGAAAAATGGGTTATAAACATAAACAAAATCAACTCACAAGTGCTAAAAAACAAGAACAAGGTATCCAAGTGACAGTCACAGAAGTATAGCGAGCATCCATCATAAAATACAATACATCCAAAGCATACATATGTTCACTCACATTAGTGAGTAGAGTAACTTAAATATTACTATTTTCCTAATAGACATTAAAAAGTATATAAATAGTGAATTTGAAAAATCATTTAAACAATCACTTAATTTATTTTTTAAATTCAAGGAGCATCTACCTTTTTCATAAAATTCACGGACTTTTCAAGGATTTCAAGGGCAAAAAATAAATTCAAGGGTTTTTCAAAGACTTCAAACCTATATAAATAGTGAATTTGATCAATCACTCAATGATTTATTTTTTAAATTCAAGGAGCATCTACCTTTTTCATCAAATTCAAGGACTTTCAAGGATTTCAAGGGCTTTTCAAGGACTTCAAGGGAAGTAGACACCCTGGGCAATCCATACTGAGAAGACAAAAAAAAGTTTTAATAATCCTGGCCGGGAATTGAACCCCGGTCTGCTGATTGCCGGTTAGGTGCTCTACCGTTAAGCTGCCAGTCACAGTGACTCAATTCTCCCGGAAGCGTCATCCTATGATACCTAGTATCCCTCCAGGCTAGGAACTTCCAAGGGATTTTTATACTATATCTTTATACCCGCTCGCAATTTAAAGGGATTTCTAACGTCGAGGCAGGCGTCCGATCTCAGCTAACACGGACGCAAATCTTCCAGCAACGTCGCGTACTGGCTGCCCATTGGGCGGATACGCTGATACACAGCCTCGCGGGGAATAAACAGCTCAACACGCATTAGCATGCACATAGCCAATCATAACACCGCTAACATTCCTCTTCTCGTCTTCATAGTACAAGATGCCCACTCTCTCCTTTGTTAGGGGCCTAAGTACCAGTGTCTCCTATGGAGCCACTCCTATCTACATACCCCTGACACGGAACCGGAGCCCCCACACCCCGAGGGCACGAAGAGTTTCACCATCGCTGGTTGGTGTCAAAAATAGACAACCCACAAGCCCCCACCAACGAGGACCAGCACTTGGCGCCTTCGGTCTCACCAGTGATTGTCATTATAATCTTTGTGTGTATTTCAGCATCCGGCGGGGGATGATTTTGTCCATGATGCGAGGCACGAATGACGCCCACCCCCACCCCCTCCTTACAGCCAAACGAACTCATCTGTACCAAATACAAGAAGCTCTTCCTGTATCGAGGCAGAATATGGATTCTTAACAACCACTTCCCCCTCAAGTAGGGTCGGTGTGCATCAACGCCATAAACCGCCCCACGTATGTTATAGCATCTGGCCATGTCGGGGTTGATTCATGCACAAAAGGCCCTTTACCCCTCCCCTCACGCTTACGCACATCTCTCAGACACAATATTCCACTTCCTCCTCGGTCGCCTCTACCTCGCCAACATCCATTTCCACAATCAACCTACCTTTTTCTATTATCCCCACCCTTCGCAGCCCCCTCAGATGCTCTCGTATATTACCTTCTCAAAGGTACTTCCATCCATTCCTCTAAGAATCCCATTCACACCTAATGGCGCTGCACCTCAGAGAAACTCATTCCCCTTCTTGTTCGTTTCACATAGCGCAAATATCTGCTACCTCCCTCATTTAAACGCATCTCCTTTCCTCAATCCCCCACACCCATTCGCTTCACATATCAGCGCAAGGTTAACCGGCATGACTAAACGGGGCCCGCGACCTCCCCGTCCATTACCACTATTGCTGATGGCGATAACAACGACAAAACTTTGGGATGCGAGGCTTTCCAGAGACATCGGCGAGTTAAGGAAAATCCGCGGAAACGGGGGCGATAGGAACTCGAACCAACCCCCGTGCCCCTCGAGGCGGGTGCACTGGGCAGCGACTTGTATGGGTGGGCGAATAAGGGGAGGGGAGAGGGGGAAAACTCCGTCTCAGCTTCGCCGAAGGCGTCATTTAAATCGATTCTTCTATACTGCGCGCGCCCGCCCGCCCGACCTGAGGGCTCGAAACTCCAGCTCAATTCAGCGCTTATAGTCAGTGTGGAAAGGGGAGGGGGTGACTGGGGAAGAATAAGGGGTGATACACGCAGAAAATGGGAGAATATATAAAGAGGGGGAATGAAGAAACTTGGTAAAAAAAAAGAAGAATTTCTCAAAGAAATCGAGACAGTTAAATGAAAAAAAGCCTTAAAGATACACAGCCCGGTTATCCCTAAGAGGTGACTACTTGGGGCGTAGGGACGTACAGACACGGGCTGGGGGTAGAAACGAGGGATTCAGTCATGATCACTCAAATGAACCATGCTGTGGGGGCTCTTAAAGGTTAGATGGGGTGCAGCAAGGGTACAATGCCCCTGCTACAAAAGAAGCATGGAGGAACGGCGCGCCCTCCCGGCCCCACTGCCAGGAGGTCTTCCACACATTTTCACTTCCTGCGGTTGATACCCTCGTTGTTTTTGGGGGGTGGGTGGGGGGCGTTAAATGCGAGAAAAACAACACGATGGAGGTTTCGCGCCATCATAGTACTCAACCACACGTCATGATGTTCTCCCCCATTTCCACCCCTACACAAGTAGGCAGGAAATGGGCCAAGTTGGCCCTCCCCAGCAGGGCCAACTTGGTCGCCCTTCCTGATCCCACGCACGAGGGAGAGGGAAGATAGGGAGGGAGGGAGGGGGAGCGTCCCGGGGAGTGGTGACACGACGGCGTAATTTCATTTACGAAAACGAGACGCGCGCGTGGGCGTGTTCATCTGCCAACACAGAAAAAGCAGCTATGTTTATTTATTTTTTATCGGTTTATGGATTTAATTCTGTGTAAGGAAAGACAAAATCCCACGAGGGCATTACATGGTATAGATTTTATACTCTATTTGCACCGTCCAACTCTTGATTTCGAGTATATTCTTAGAGACAAAAAATATTTTTCTTAAAATGTTGACATAGATTTTCTTTTATTTAAAGGGTCCTACCTGGCGACTACCATCAGGAAAATAAGCTTCCTAACTCAATTTTTAGCCTATTCTTAGGCTGTATTAAAAACAGAGCGAAACACCGATAAAGAGAAAAACCGCAAATCTACACAAAACAAAACCCAATTAAGAGAGGAAAAAGGGGGAAAGACATGCTCAGGCGAGGTAGGAAGCCCGCCCTCGTCCAGAAACTGTCAAGCCACAGTTGGGAGAGTACGAACCTGCCGCCGTGAGGCCACGAACCCGTGCCGAGTACAAGGGACATCTTTTCTAAGAGGCAGCCACCGCAGATACTCGTATCTATAGGAATATTGTATCATCCGTGTAGGCCAATATGCACGTAAAAACCTAGGTAGGTCTAAGCCTTTTTTGTTTAATTTCGGGCATGAACGGGTTGACATGGAATCCGACCCTCCGACCGCCACTGTTGACTTGTCTCCAGTGCCCACTCAACGACTAACGATACACAATGTAACTTCAGTCCACGTGGGAAGCTGTGTCCAATTGGCTATCATTTCCCACCGACGAAAGCGTGTCAGCCAGGTTCGTTAAGTGGTGAGGTTAGGTAAAGGAAATTTTGTGATAAGCACACGGCTTAAATTGCTAAAAATAAGAATACTAAGGGTAGCAACTGCGAGAGCGCGCAACTCTCCCCTGAATATACGCAATAAATACGTATATATTAACTACGTGGCATTTGTACTCTATAAAAAATGTGACGCTAAAACACCCAATGGTTCTAAGAGCACTACGAAACCAACCAATTGAAAAAAAAACTGACCCACTCTCTTACATATGTGCAAAGTTATGCAACATCGTCATTTAGGGTGCACTACGTCAGTAATGAAATGTTTTAAAAAATGAGAAAGGGATCCACCCCACCCCCCCTCCTCGCCCCTCCCCAATGTTTAACACAACACTTGGAAAGATTTTCAGAACTTTGGAATAAGAACAAAAGGGCGAATATGAATTAATTGAAGATATTTCGGTCACATTCGCTTTGTTGATGGCATAATATTACATATTTGCTTAAAAAACAACAACTAAATGGGGGATGGGGATCCTGGCAACTGCTTGCAGGGGCATAAGTCGCCGTAATCAAGTTAGCCTAATAATTAGGCTATATTAAAAAAAAAGGTAAACTAAAACCAACAAAACCCAAATGGGCCAAAAATAACAAACAAAATCAAGAAAAGGCGGAGGAAAGCATGCTATAGCGTCGGAGGGAGATTTGCGCGCCCCCCTCCCCCTACTCAGCCGCCACAAAATGCACCCAGCACTAAAAACGTTGAAGAAAATGGTGGCCAGCTTCCTCCAAAAAGTCGGTCAGTCCACAGATTTGTGTAAACGAACCCGCCCCGGTAGCGACCTCCCTCGTCCCGGTAGGTAACCTGCGCGAAGATCTCCCAGACTGCGACATTGAACAAGAATGTGCCGAACAGTCGGTCGTCGCAGTAAGGTGCAGAAGAACGCTTCATCAAATGGTGGTGTGTACCAAATTCGGAGAACGGCGTGGTAGTTCCTCTGGATACCGGGTGTATCAGTTTATACATGGTACCCACTTCTCCTTGCAGACAGGCGGGCTGCTGTCGCTACGATCGCTCATCAGCTAGGCTCCACAATGCTTCACTGTAGCCACAATACACTGAGGATCCATTCGCTCATCACTTCTCCTTACAAAAACTACGCTTGGAAACAGTAATTTCAAAGAACCATTTTCCCCTCATCGCTAGCACACTGTTGATGCTTTTTAGCTAAAGCTAACCTTTTTGTTCTATTGCAAGGTCTCAACAGGTCTATATTTGCTATCGCTCAACTGAAAAGTCAAGCTTCTCTGGGACACATCTTCGCCATTATGGCAGAGACGTTTGCTCCGTCGGGGCTGTTTAATTGCTGAGCTATTTCTGGAGCAGTCAGGGGGTGGTTTCGGAGATAAACAAAAATCCTCAACTCAATGCTTGAGATAAAGGAAGATAAAGAAAAGAGTAAACGATTACCACTCTACTACAAGGACCAGAGGAACGATGTAGACATAACTGACGAACGAATACTCCAAGATATGAAAAAAACAATACTATCTCAGAACATAATAGCAAGATGTCAATACGAATATACTACAAGAACCTTTTTTTCTTCTTTTTTTTTAATTTAGGAGCCCATCTGGCGATAGCCTACTTGGGGCAATCGCCGTACTCACCAGAGCCCACTACTAGGCTATATTAAAATATAAATAACGATATATAAATAAATAACAACGATAAAAAACAAAGGCTAAAAAAAACAAAAACCTACATAAAAAGGAAAATAGAGCAAAAAGGCAACAAGGAAGCGGGCTTCGGCGTCGAGGGTAGGCCCGCCTACCCCTGGCGCAGTAATATGCGACCTACAAAAGAAATAAAATAGAGTGGAGGAGGCCAGCCTCCTCCAAAAAGTCGTAAAGTACACAAGCCGGTGTGCACGAACTCGTCCCGAGTACAAGGGGCAAGCGGTAGCGACCCCGCTCATCCAGGTACCGGGACAGGCAACGAACGCGGGGATCACCCAGACTGGGATATTCAACAAGAATGTGCCGAACAGTCTGGGGGACAACGCAGTCTTCGCAGTATGGCGCAGGCGAGCGCTCCATCAAATGGCGGTGCGTCCCGCGAGTGTGTCCAATTCGGAGACGACAAAAAGCAACCTGAAGCCGTCGCGGCATTGAGGGATAGGTCCATGGGAACAGTCGCGGCGCAATGGCACCTAACTTTAAGTTCCCCTCGACTGTCTCATCTTTTTTGCCAAGTAACCTGGATGGCTGATCCGAATCCTGCCATGTAATCGGTGTGAGGAAGAGCAAAACGCTGGTCTTGTCGCCCTAATTCCCCGCAATATCCAGGAACCCAGCAGAAGGTAATCTCGACATCCCCACGGTCGTCAATTGATTTCCAACACCGGTAAAGGAGGCAAGCGGAATTGAAAACCGAAAGACGTCACCGCCTCGAATACAAAGAAGACTCCCGTCTGAACCTGCCTGAAGGAAGGCGAAAGATTTCCTTTAGATAATAAAAGCCACAGTCGCCATTAGGACGTTGTAAAATAAAATTAGTAGAAGCGAAGTACAACCTAGGCCTAATTGGCCGTAGGGAATTATAGATGTTAAAACGGGTTCAGCATTAGCCCCCACCCCTGCACTTCAGGTTATTCAGGAATATACCTTCCACACATTTTCACATCCTCTAATTCCCCACTTTCTTTACGAACCGCTCCTCTCAGACTTTCGGAACGAAATTCTCTCATTGGTTTTCCTTAGTTTTAAATAAATCAACTTAAAAAAACCCAGAAAAAACATTGAAGGCATTTTCGAAAAGTCAGTAAGTTTGGGAAAAGTGTATGAAAACAGTTTAATGTATTATTTTATTTAAAAAGGTATAAACCAACGAGGGCATACTAATCTAGCCAGTCTCATGGGGGGTAAATTATTATTAATTTCTGTAGTCATGGAATAATGCAGTGATCACGTTTAGTCACACGACCGCAGTGGTAAAATATTTATATAATTGATACTACTACTGATAATATAGTATATATAATTAATACTACAAATATTATTAATAATAATAACAATAATAATCTATTTTTGTACGCCGCTCTTTAATCCAAGCCTTCACAGAGCGGTCGGTGGCCGACCAGAAATCTCAAGACTTTTGGCAGGCACTTCGCTAAAGCATTTTTTTTCACCAAATCCTATGGATTTTAGGTCATTTATCCATTTTTTAGGAATTAATCCTGTCTTTTATTTCGCATAAAATTAAAATTAAATAATTCTATACAAAGTTTATTCACCTGGCAAAACATTTTATTCAGTGACTTAACACTTTAAAAAAAAAAAAATCTGTCTCAATCGTACGAGATGAATAGGTAAGACCTGGTCAATGACTCATTCATTTTGAAATATTTAATTTATTTCTGTAAATAATTGATACTAATTTCCATTAATCAATTAATTTCCAGTAATCAAATGAATTTAAATTGAGAAAAAATCATTCGATGTGAATTGCTATAGTGAATGCGTTTATTTTGAATTGACAAAGATACGCAATTTACCTGTGCGTAAAATGTGCGCAAATGGCCGGGGGCGCAGGCAGGTTCAGGAACTCATATACTAATCCAATGAAGGTTAAATGACCCTTAAGGAAGCTTTAAGGTAAGAATCGTCGTGAACGGCAAAAACACCCAGATCACGTGGTGGAGCCTTGTGACTCATAGGGTCTACCCCTGACATGATGAGATAGCCAAGCCGCGGTTACCATGGCAACGCGATCAGCCAAACAGGCCCGTACTAGTAAGTTGCGCCACACTTCCCTCTCACCGTGGACGAGATCATATGATGAAATGCACATAAAAATCAGTAGTATGGAAATCGTCCGAAGGCACCAGGAGAAGTTTAGCTTGGGAGAGGAGGGGGGTAGTGTTTTTTACATCAACCGTCGATGGTGGGACCCTTCGTGGCCCCAGAGGGGGCCTATGATCGGCTTCAGCGGGAGTGGGGTATGAGTGCCACCATAGATTCTCCCCATTGTAGAACTCCGAAAATGAGAAGAGAGTGGGTATGATGTGAAGACGGAAAGGGAAACGATAGCGGTGTTGTAAGTGACCATGTGTGCGATTCCAAAAAATCAACCAATCTGTTTGGGATTTGAACCCGAGTCCTCGACGCTAGATATTCAACGACGTAGCCACTAGGCTAACGAGAGCGCGGTGACATGAACTCACCTCGATCAAGAAGGGGAGTCCTTCGGCACCGTCCAGTTGGCGCAAGGATTCCAACCGGGCTTCGGGGAGAGTGGGGTCGAACTCTCTCAGTCGCCCCACCACACGTACCCTCCGTCCGTCCCAGTCCCGAGCCGCTCGCGAACCTTGCTCGGCCACGGTCGCTAGCTCATTGACGAACATGAAAACATGAGGAGGGCGGAACAGCGACTGAGGCTGGGCGTTCATGAGTTGCCGGAGAGTCGCTTTGCCAACGTTGCCAAGTCGTCAATTTCCTGTAAAATTCCCAATGCCATGGCGTCAATAAGAGTTGCGCGCTAGACGTTGGAGAAGGAAGCACCCATAAAAAAAAGTAATACTACTATGAGGGAAGGTGTGATCTTTGGCATCCTATTCGAAACGAAAACCGACGAGGGGAATATAACGCAGAAAGTTTGTAAAAGTAGATATGTAAAGTGAAGATGCATGGATTGGGGCCGGGAGGGTCCGCAACATGATGTCAGGAGGGGGCACACACTACCCAGATATCAGGCGCAGTTAGATTAACCATGCTACGCATGACATCTCTTTTTTTAAGAGGTCCCACCTGGCGACTGCCATGAAGGTCATAAGTCGCAGAACTCAGAGTAACATTAAAAAACATAGCCTACAAATAGGCTAGTATTAAAAGAAACAACAACCAGTTCATAGAAAAAATAAACAAACTAGCTAAGACCATAAATAAACAAAAAAAAGGGGGAACAAACAGAAAAAAGTATGATCAAGCGTCTGGCGGAGGCCCCGCCTTCCCAAGACGCCTAAACAACCACCTACACACAAAAAAAAATTAAATAAAATGGAGGCCAAACTCTTCCAAAAAGTTATACAGTCCGCCAATCTAAGTACACGAAGCACGTCCAGAGTAGTAAGGACAAACGGTAGCGTCCCGCTAGTCCCGGGAACGGGAGATAGAACATATGAAAAGATCTCCAGATTGGGAATTGCAGTCGTCGCAATAAGGCGCAGGTGATCACTCCATCAAATGGCGGTGCGCCCAATTCGGAGACGACAGAAAGAAATCTGAAGCCTTCGCGGTATTGGGGGGTAAGTCCATGGGAACAGTCGCGGCGCAATGGCACGCAACTTTAAGTTCCCTTCGACCGTCCCCCATCTTTGCCAAACAGCGAGAATAGCTACCCGTATTCCTGCCATGTAGTCGGTATGAGGACGAGCGAAACGCTGGTCCGGTCGCAGAGTCCTCACGGACTCTTTGGCGCCCTCATCGATGCGTACATTCCCCGCAATTCCTACATGTCCAGGAACCCAGCAGAAGATAATCTCGAAATCTGCCCGGCTCGCCAAAACCGTGGCGTCACGGATATCGCGAACCAGGGGATGAGGAGATTTCAATGCCCTAAGAGCACTTAGGAAGCTTTGGGAGCCGCTATAGACCACAATCCGGACTCCGAACCGGGCACGTCGCGTAATCTCTCGTACCGAGTGGTGTATTACCACCAGCTCGGCCGTGAAGACAGATGGAGCGCATGGCAGAGCCCCGTTGAATTCAAACAGAGGGGATACGGCGTGGAAGCCGACCCCCTTTTGGGACTTGGAGCCATCCTTATACACTGGCACGGTTCCAGCGTGACACGAGGTGTGCTGAAAAAAACTCGAACGCAATACTCTCGGCACTGTACAAGCTTTGGAAGCAGAGGCGTGGCGACAAATAGCTAAATGTGGTACCCTCTAGGGTGGCGTCCTGGGCAGAACCAAGGGCGCCACCGGCCCGAGAGCTATACCTAGCTCTTGAAGGAGTTTCCTGGCCCTAAACCCAAAGGGCATCTCCCCAGCATCGACCAACAGGCTCTCAACGGGGAAAGTGCGGAAGGCACAGGTCGCAAGGCGAAGGCTGGTGTGGTGGATCGAGTCCACCTTCCACAATAAACGCTCGGGTGCGGAGGCATAAAACTCGCATCCGTAGTCGAGCTTCGAACGAACAAAGGATCGATAAAAAAGTAGGGCAGTAGCGCTATCAGCGCCCCAAGCGCTGAACGTCACGGAACGGAGAATATCCATCACGTGGGTACAAGAGACCCTGAGGCTGCGAATATGAGCCTCCCAGGTGAGGCGTCGGTCGAATACAAGACCAAGGAAACGGTGCGATTCAACCACTTCCAGGCGCACCCCATTAAGAAACAAATCTGGGTCGGGATGGAGCCGTGGATGGCGGCAGAAGTGCACCACCTTAGTTTTGGCCAAAGAAAACCGAAACCTGTGCGCTTCGGAATAGCGAGAGACGCGGTTCAATGCCTGTTGGAGTCGACGCTCCAGAGTTGGCATCTGGGATGCGCCAAAGGAGATCGAAAGGTCGTCCACGTAGAGCGTAGCGAGAACATCTTCTGGCAGCACCGAGGTGATGCTGTTGATGCTCAGGGCAAAGAGTGTGACACTGATGACACTTCCCTGCGGGACACCCTCTTCCTGCTCCATTGGGCCTGAAAGGGCTCCCCCCCCGCCCCCACCCGTACGCGGAATCGACGATCTCGCAAAAATTCAGATATAAACATTGGGAGGCGTCCTCTCGCCCCCATCGTGTAGAGTGTCTCCATGATACCGTATCGCCATGCGGTACTTTCTTCAGATCGAAAAACACCGTGGCGTAGTGTTGTCTACGAAGGAAGGCCTCGCAGACGGCTTTTTCCAGTCGGAGCAGAAGATCCGACGTGGAGTGGAACTTGCGGAAGCCGCAATGTGCAGAAGACACATGGCCTCCACAGTCCAGAAAAAAAGGCTAATCTAACATTTACCAATTTCTCCATCAACTTGCACACGCAAGAGGTTAGAGAGATTTGGCGGAAACCGGCCAGAGTAGTGTCATCTCTCACCCGTTTGAGAAAGGCGAGCACAGTAGCGATTCGCCAGGAATCCGGGACGAGACCCTCCACCTAGATCCTGTTGAACAGATCTAACAAAAAGGCCATTACTTGCTCACCCAGGTGTCGGAGCATGGCGTACAGATCATCCGGCAGAACATGGACGGTGTCCGCGCACAAAGTAAGAGCGGTCCCAAAGGATTCCGCCAAGGTCCCGGGGTCCAAGATTGGAGTCCCATTCTATGGAGAACGGGAGGGGGTCCTGCGAGAACTTGCTCCGAATCCTTGTGACTCGATTTCACACCTCTGCTAGAGGAGTCTTTCCGTTAAGTGAAGACATGTTTGCCCGCCAAGAGCGGCGGGCGTTTCGACAGTGAAATCATTTGGGCGGCGCTTATAGCGCATGTAGGCATAACACTTCTACTTGAGGGCCGTCTCACACTCGGCTGACCACCACGGAAGTGGTCGGCTTGCAAAACGGCCAACCTTTTAGGAATAGTAATTAGGCCCACGGCGATGAGGTTGCCGGAGAAGAAATCAACGGCCTCATCTACCGACCTAAACTCCTCGACTGAGATAGAGAATTCAGTCATTTCCTGAAATGCTGTAAGAAAAAGGGGCTCGGCAACCGTGCCACGAGGCGGCGGAATTTCCCCGCGTCGAAGTCAGATGACAGTGGAATGTACGCGGAAATAACAGTATACCTCCCATCAATGTGCAGGTGCACAGCTACTGCTTGAAAGGAGGTATCTAAAGCGAAGAGAAGAACGGAGGCATCATGCCGGGTGTAAATCGCCAGACCCCGATCCCGTGGTGGCTGGGTCACAAAACCCTTATTCCCCCGGAGGATGGGCAGGGGACATGCGCCCAGCATGGTCTTCTGCAAAAAGATAACTAACGGGGAACGGGAGACGAGCCTCTGCAACTCCTCCCAGTTGGCTCGGCGTCAGCGGCAATACATTGAAGGAATATACCCTCCAGGCCTAGCTCGGAGGAGATGCGAGGGCTATCTTCGAAGAGAAGACCCTCACGGGAATGGCCGTACGCTTCGCCGAGGCAGAACTCCGGACGCTGTTGGCTGGACAATGGGCTGAAGGCGCTGTCGCCTTCGAGGACATATTGCGAGAAGTTGGGCTCGCCATGCGAGTATTTTTCCCCCTCCGCCTCGAAACCTTAGGCAGGCAGAGCGGCGTTGGAGGCAGGGGCCCTGATTTCGAGGATCCACCGTCTCCGAGCCTCCCACTAGGCGTGGGCGAAAGAGCCGAAGCTCCTTTAGTGCTGTCCTCCTTTCGGGGGCAGCTTTAGGAACCCCGGAGGATGGCCTGTCGACCAACTTCAGGGGCGTTGCCTCCTGTGAGTCTAACGAATCGGTAAGGCGCGTGGCCGTTTCGCCTTGCGGAAAACGGTCACGCTGTGGGGTTGTTTTAGCCCGGGCTGGCTTTGGACTCTTTGTGCCGCCAGCTTTACCAGGGAAGCGCCCGGGGTGGGTAGAACCCGCAGAATGGTTCCGAATGGTGCGGAAACGACCGTACTCGTATGCTTCTTCGAAGCAATGTGGTGCGTACTTGACACACTTAGCCGACACGATTTGGACTTATCTCGTGCGGCCTTGGAGCAACTTACACAGGTTTCGGGTAACCCTGACTTTGCACGTCGACAAGAATGATTAGTATGGCCGAAACAGTGGCAGTAATAGCACCTCCACGGCAGTGGCAAGAATGCCTTCACGCGGTAGCGGTACCAACCGGCACGCACCGACTCAGAGAGCTTGTCACAGTAGAACGTGAGGAAGAGTGTAGGGGTGGGTCTCGAGGCCCCTCCCTGATTTCTCATTACACGTTCGACCTTGACCACCACATGGTCGGCCAGCTCTAAGATGATGTCGTCTATGGAGTAGTCCATGAGTTTCCTCGCATAAACCACTCCTTTCACGAAGTTCATGGTAGAATGCGGCGTCACAGTCACGGGAGTGCCATAAAGTGTCCGAAAGGCACGCACTCTCTCAGAGGACCTTGCATAGTGGCGTACTCGAGTCCGGTGCTTGGCGCCGAGCCCGGATTCGCCCCCATGGAAGGCCCTACCGTCTGAGGCTGGGTTGCCACAAGGACCATGTCTATCTTGAGAGGGCCTCTATTTGCCCCCCCCCCCTCCCTCTCGGACATCACAGGTCCCATTGGCAGCGGTGTCACGAGTCGAGTATGGGGAGGCACAGGCCTTGACCCCCACTAAAGTCAGTATATGACCCAGCAGGTCTCTGGAGGGAAGCTGCCGATGGGCCCTATCTTCTCTCTCCCCTCTAAGGGGTTTTGCCCTGCCGAGCCGCTTCAATGGGGGGGCGATCGGTTATGGGCTGCCTTTCTTGGCAGTCCCCTTGGAAAGTAAGGGGGGGACTGCCGCTGGAAAGAGGGAGGCACCCGAGGGTACCTCCAGAAAAGGGGATTAGGGGCAGTCCCCTACGCCCGTAGGTAAAGGAGAGGAGTATGCCTCCTTTCCAGTTAAAGGGATTTGGAAGGTCTCCTGTGAGAGCACATGGATGGGAGGGGGGGACCTCCATTTTTTCTGTGGAGATATCCGAGGGAAAATTGAGGGGATTTTTTTTGTTAGACTCATTATTGGGCATGGTGACCCTTTTTTATTCATGGGATGCAGATGCCAATCAACCCTCGATGTAGCCCGCTCTGCAAAGGGTGCATACGGGGCTGGCAGCACCAGTGGTGTTGGACGGGGCGCTGAGTCCCGTCAGCATGGCGGACAGGAAGACAAATCAACGCGCCCCTTACGGGGGACCCTCACGGAAATGGCTGTATGCTTCCCAGAGACAGAACTCCTGGCGCTGTTGGCCGGACAATGCGCTGAAGGCGCTGTCGCCTTTGAGAACTTTCTGAGAACTTTCTCCACCTCGAAACCTTAGGCAGGCGAGGGTCCTTCCTTTAGAGAATCCACCGCCTTCGAGTCACCCAGACTAGCACTTGGTGTGGGCGTAGGAGCCGAAGCTCCTTTGGTCATGTCCTCCTTTCGGGTACCAGCTTTAGGAACTGCAAAAGATGGCCTCACAACCAACTTCAGGGGTGTTGCTTCCTGTGAGTTTAACGACTCGATGTAGGCGGGGAGCTGTTTCGCCTAACGGAAAAGGTCACCCTGGTAGAGGAATGGGGGTGGGGTAGTCTCTCAATTAGGAGACCCAAAGTAATGGTGAGCCACTCAGCGCACTTGTGACTTTCCTATCTTGTGTCTCATATTTTTAGACCTTTCAGGAGCTCCAACTCCGGGCATATTAAAGAGAGAGGTTCCCACCTGTGTGGCAACACCCACCAATAGAAGTTATCCATCGGACCATCACTCTCCAATAGCTACAGCTACAAAGTGATCAGCCAGAGAGGCAGGTGCAATGCAGTTAATCATTTATTAAGTAGTACAATTTATAGACAAAGATTGCAGGATCTGAATATCTGCCATAAGACAGAACCAGAGACACGAGTCGAGACTTTTAGTTGGCCTGGCAGCTAACAGGGCAGTAAAACCTGTATGACATAAGCAGTACAGCCTTACGTACCCGAGAAGGGCTGCAGGTAGGGGGTCAGTCCTTTGAGAGCAGGGTTTTATTGGGGCAAAACTCTACTTCCCATTAATCATGCCCCAATCATCCAGAACCCCTCAAGTCCTCCTCTCTTGAAACTTGCAGGCATTAAATGGCCTTGTTTATAGAGGCTCCAAAGCATTGCTGATAAGGTACTTAAGACTGGGTTAGGAAAAATATATGGAGGGACAGGGAAATGGACCAGCTTCCCGAGGCCTTCCTTAGGGACACTTAGGTCAGTAAGGAATGCAACTTCTCCAGGTACAGGTGTAACAGTCTACACAGGGTAACTAACCCCTGCTGGTCAAGAGTCTATAAGGAGAGATCTGAAAGGAAAGTAGTGAATGCATGCAAGATCAAAATTCAAATTTGTAGTTGCAGGAGTTTCTCACACCAGAGTAAATGCAGGGTCAGAGGGACCAAGGAGTTAAATGACAGGAATAGTCCCTCTTTCCTTTCTGACAGTCAGTTGTATCTGTAGACCTTTGTGATTCTCTGGGGAGAGAGATCCTTAGGAAGGTCCTCCATTAGGATGGCCTGAAGGCCCTTGGCAAAGATTGTGCCTTGAGAGTAGTTGTGTGCAGGTCCTGGATCACTGACCTCACACTCCATTATCTGTCAGAAAATGAGGAGTCTGCAACCAATAGAACCACTCGCCTGAATGAACCCGGATATCAAACTTCTATTGATGCTTCAGGGCCTGAAATAGCTACTCATGATTTGAGGGTAAGGAGGATGTTTTCAGGACCAGAAGGCAATTAATGAGGCAGAAGGAGATGCTAAGAAGATGCAGGTTTCCGGAGAGTCAAGAGGGTAGGTTTTGGGATGGTTGGTGGGGGTTTGGAAGATGGAAGGTTGTGGAAGAAGAGGACATTGAGGGAAAGCAAGGAGACAGAAGTAAAGGAAAGCTAGAGGTTGAAGGGACTATGATTGGAGGAATTTCAGAGAGAGGGATGATTGCTGTAGCTAGGGGACATTGGACAGGGTATCTGAGTAGTCCAAATTCATTGCCAGGTGATTTGCCATTTAGATCCAGTTTTATTTTTGTTTTCCATTCACTATTCATTACTAATTAAAAAATGGACCACAGACATAGCTCTCTTACAGATGCACCCACCCGGTAAAACATTTCACCCAGTGTACCAGGGTCCAACTTCTAGAATAAGGCATTCGTACACCATCGTATTGCAAAAATAGGTACCAATGCCTGGGTATCCAACCATCTAGGATGGTACAGTCTGTTTACAGTGACTGACCGAGAGAAACTAAGACGATCACAAAGCCTCATACTGAATAGTGTACGGAGGAAAGAAAAGCATAGAAACAGTGGACAGGAGTAAAAGAATAATAAATAAAAGGTGTTGGGGAGAAAGGAATGATAAGTCTGCTTGGTCAATGGCAAGCGAGCTAACACCCCTCACAATGAGAAGGTGTGACCCCATCCGCAGCCAGCATAAGAAAGCCCACAGATGATGGGGATGTGTTTTAAATGGAGCAGCTATCTCAGCTAAAAAAAACTCAATGGCCTCATCAGCCAACCTAAACTTGAGTTGTGAAGGGACAGATTAAAAGGAAAATGAAGCAGCTTTAGGACAGAGATGTGTGAACTCTTCCACATTAAGGACTCCATCTCCAGCACTTCAACCAGATCCACCAGGACACAGCTGCAGGGAATGACTGTTTTCTCCCCATAGAGGGTGTCTACTCTTCAGGTTCTTGACAAGGATATGGCCTTGGTAACCTTGTTACACAACAGAATTCCACCCTGTCAAAGTTGAATGAAGGTGGAAGATAAATTGAAACAACAGAATACCAATACCTGCCCAGGTGTGGCTGAATTGCAAGTGCCTGGAGGTAGGTTTCGAGAGAAAGAACAGAGACTATGTGGTGGAGCGAATGTGAGTGTGTTTGTAGCAGGCCTCTCCCTCCCTCTAAGAATGTGTGTGTGTGAATGGGGAGATGTTTTTTTATTTCCAGAAGCCACTCTGTTAAATATATATATTTTATTATTACTGCCTTTTGTAAAGAGTGGCTGGGATCAAAAAGTTTTGCAGTGACTTAATTGAATTTATTGTGAGTCCTGTTAGGACAGAAAGGGCTTTAATAGCCTCAATTCGTGATTGGATCGTATATTACTAAGCTGGGCTCGAAAGCACCAGGCGTTTAGCGAGCACCCAATTTTGGTCACAAGAGTGACTGCTGGCAAGTTTTCCTGGAGGGACCCTAAAACCTCAAACTGAAAAGCGTGGTACCACGTAAGATAAAAAGGTTTTTTCATTTTTTTGTTTGTTTGATTGATTCTCTCTTGCTTGTTTAGGTAAAATTTTGTTTGGTGATAGGACTGCTTATTTTGATTTTGTATATATTGTAATTGTAAATTTATCTATCTCATACTTTTTGTTCATGTATATATAATTAGTGAGATCTCAAATATATTTACCTCATATATTTTGTAAATAAAGGACTATATATACAATCCGTTTCATTTCTCCCTCAATTTCTCACGTCCAACTTAGTGTGGGAAGCGGGTTGGATAGATTGGGGTTAGAGTGTAGGCTCAGTGCCCACTACAATTACATTGGGTGAAATGCACCCACCGACTCAACCCCATCTAAAACTGGGTAAGTCACAAAATTCTGATGCCCTGGGAGGGTGGGCAAGGGAGATGCAGTCAACATGGTCTCCTGAAAGCAGACAGCTATAAGGAAATGGGAGAAGACAAGCCTCTGTAGCAATTCCATTTTAGAAAATGCCCTCCAGACCTACTTAGCTGTTGGGAGTTGTCTTGGAGCTCCAAGGGCTTTTGGCACTGTTGCCTTTGAATTTTTACTGAAAGGAATCAATCAGGCTTTCTGCATGAGCCTTCCTTTCCTTTTGCCTTGAATCTTTTGGGTGGTGAGGCAGATTCGGGGCGGACATTCCCTCATCTTTTTTAATGGGAATGACCATTTAAAGTGCACAGGCAAGCTTTGGGCAGGGGCTGAGTAACTGAATCTCCCTTGTTTCTACCTTCTTTCCAGCGGTAAGCTCAAAAGACCAAGGGGTAGTGTCACTGCCACCTTCCAGGGCTTTGCCTCCTCTGAGTCTACACCTGTGGAGGTGCACTGCTGCTCCATTTTTCACAAAGCAGTTGTGCAGAGGGGGCACTGGTTTGGCCAGAGAAGAACTCAAGTCTTTGTGTTAACCAGTCATACTAGTGTGGCATTCTGGGGTGATAAAACCCACTGAATGGTTCCTGGTGAGTGAAGGAGGTACCATGCTTATAGGCCTGGAGGGAGCATGACTAGAGGTTGCCTTTATCTTAGATGCATAGGTGCCTGGTAGTGCAGACTGTGATAAGATTATCTCCTTGGCCTCTTGATACAAAATACAGTCTGCAGCTAGGACTGTTAAGCCATTTTCTTCAAACAAAAACAAATCACATTGTTTAGAGGAATTAGGATGCAATCTGCCACAATTCACACACTTGGCTGTTTCAGGGTGTTTGTATGTATCTACCCTTGGAACAAGTAAGGTGCATTTAGGGTTAACCCTTCTTTGGACATAGAATGTTCTTATTTCTATGGCTGAAGCTGTCATAGGTAGCACCTTAATGCAATAACAATACTATCCTGCATACACCAACTCAGGAAGCCTGTTTACTCGCCAGATGCATGACTTTGACCATCCCCTGTTTTACACTTATTGTTGTTTTCTATGAAGTAGTCCAGCCATTTTGTTGCAAAGACTATCCATTTAAGAAAGTTCATGGTATAGTGTGGTGCCAAATACACAAGTTTGCCATTAAAAATTATAAACAAAAGCCTATTCATAAACATTTAAAAGAAAAAACAGCAAAAAGACTCAAAAAGGAAAGGCATATAGAGCGATACCTTGACTTATGAGTTTAATTCATTCTGTCACCGGGCTCATAACTTAATTTGCTCAGATATCAAAGCAGTTTCTCCCATTCAAATTAATAGAAAGGCCATTAATCAGTTCCAGCCCCCCCAAAACACACCAATCTTTTTAGTTTTAAATAAGAAAAATGTACTTTAGAAATAACAAATAATGCATAAGAAAAAAAAATAAATAAATAAAGGAAATAAGTTTTATTTAGGATACTTTACTTTGAAGATCAGATGGAGATGCAGTCAGAGGTGAAGGAGATTGGTAGATGAAGTGGGTGTCTTTCATTTTGTGTTCTATCGCTTAACTTACTAGCCAAATTTCATTTACTTGCTACACACTTAGTGCACCATTTTATCTCTATAAATTAAGAGCTATTTACAAGCCCATAAATGGCTTGTGCCTTCTCACAGATGATGCTCAGTCACATTATCTCCTGCAAGCTGCTTCTCTGTCAACCACACAACAGCAGCCTCTCCATTTTTTCATGGAGAGAGGTCCGGAGTTTTGAAATGATCTTAACGCCTTTGGCTGGCATTATAGCCTTTATTGACTCCTTCTGTTTCAAAATCATACATATCATAGATGTACTAAGCTCATACTGCCTTCCAAGTCTATGACATGCAAAACTATGACACGCAAAACTCACTCATGTTTTCCGATGATTTTGTGCTTTAATTCTAAAGACATTATTCTTTTCTTCTTCTCAACACTGGCTTTGACACTCACTTTCTTAGGACACGTGGTTAACATTGTACAGTATAACAAAATAAGCACACAAAAAATGATGGGAAGAGCAACAATGATACGACAAAGCTGCTTGCATGGCAAGGTAACCACATGAACTGAATTAGACTGGGTGAATGTGGCAGTGCATTTGCCCCGCTACCTAGCGGTGGTGTATGTGAAGCTCGGTCACTCACTTGTAACTCGTACCTCAGATCTTGGCTCATACCACAAAGCAGAAAATCAACCAAGCAACAGCTTGTACCTCGGAAAACTTGTAAGTTGGTTCACTTGTAAATCCAGGTACCACTGTACCAGAAGGAATTCCAGTTCCTCTTCCTCAGGGACTTGAACATGTAACTAACAACTCAAATAATAATATGGAGGTCCACCTCACCCCAAAACTCAATTACACCACAATCCAGTTAAGGAGTTTTGCCCCAAAACTTGGGACAGGCAGTGAGCCCCACCCATTGTGGTATAAAAGTTATAAACGGGAATTTGTGTGGGCACTTGGATGTTCACTTAGAGAGTGGAAGCTTTTACGCACTGTGAGAAGAATCCCTCAAGGTGAGTGCTCCACCCAGCCCAGCCCTGAAATGGAGGGCTGGGCAAACTCATAATCCACCCAGTTTGCAGCAACATGGGATCGTGAATAATGCAAACTTGAGGGGTTGGAGATTACAATGACTCAAGGGCATTGAGCTTGCTTGTTGAGTCACTATAAATAATAATAATTCAGTTTCCAAACCACACACAACATGTAATCTCCTGCAATGAGCAGTGTATTGCCATGATAGGATATATACTGCAAGAAATATGAATGCAGCAATCCAGGTTCTGTAGAAGCTTTGGGATCAGAGGTGTAGCAGCAAATACTCAAGGTTGTACCTTCCAGAGCAGTCTTGGGCTGAAGCAATGACACCACTGGAATGACTGTTCCAACAAGCTCTCATAAGAGTTGCCTAGATCTAAACCCATACAGCTTAGGGCTTGAGTGTCATAGTCACCTTCAAGATTGGCCAAATAAAATGAGAGCCATTGGAAACCAGGAGAGAGATTGAACCTTATCATACAAGCATATAGTGCAAGAAATACCCAGGCAAAATGCAGCCTATAAAGGCAGGCCTAGCAGATAGCACTTTCACGCTGGAGCAGAATCTCAAATTTAGAAGAGAACTTGCAATATTTTTACTGTCTTGACCACAGCATCAAAAAATATACTAACCAAACATTAACCATTTTCTTTAACTTGCAAACACAAGATTGGATAAATTGTACAAAAACCAACCAGGGTAGAGTGATCTCTCCCCAATTTGTCTAAAGCAAGCGAGCACCATCTGCCAGGTCTGAGAAGATATCCTCCATCTAGATCCTGTTTAACAAGGTAAATAAAAAGTCCATACCTCCATTGCCCAGGTGAGGAAGCCTGGCATATAGAATATCATTCATACTAGGGGTGGTATGCTCATAAAAAGCAAGGGTGGAATGCAGCATGCTTACAATAAACAGGTGGCCACCACTGAGGTGGTTTCTCAAGTGGTGGGGGCCATGAAAAACTATGAATGAAAAAGTGATTGCAACCATAGAGGTTGTCAACAACCTCGTACTCAAAATCAGGATGCGTATCTGGAGAGCACAAAACAAGATCAAGGTAGGAAAATGTAGCAGCTTAGAACAGTAATGTACATCCTCTTCTACATTTAGGAACCTGCTTTCTCGCTCTTCAATCAGTTTACTAGGGACCGAGCCACTAAGATTAAATGCATTCACCCCCCCGAGGGAGTGCTTAACATTCAAGTCTCAGAGGAGATGAAAGGGGCTCGGTAACCATGCCATGACGTAATAGAAACTGCCTCATTGAGATTAGCTAATGGTAGAGGAGAATATATATTTTTATTTTTTTATAGAGCCCATCTGGCAACTGCCCACTTAGGCATAAGTCGCCGGAAACACTGCAGCCTAGAACTAGGCTACTTTAAAATAAAAATATGAAAACATAACAATGACAAAAAGGTGAAAAACTTAACAATTAGGAAGCAATCTTCAGGAGCAGCGGGAGGAGGTCCCTTTCACCCTGGTGCAGGAGCGTGCACCCTACAAAGATAACAACAACAAAAAAAATAGAACCTTCTTAAATAAAGGGAAGAAGCCCGGCCTCCCCCAAAAAGTCAACAAGTCAATATGAACGAACTCGTCCGAGTAAAGGAACAGGCGGTAGCGACCCCGCCCATCCCGGTACCCGGACAGGCATCGTGCGCGAAGATCACCCAGAATGGGACATTCGACAAAAATGTGCCGAACAGTCTTGTGGACGACGCAGTCGTCGCAATAGGGCGCTGGTGAGCGCTCCATCAGATAGCGATGCGTCACACGAGTGTGCCCGATTCGGAGACGACAGAAAACGACCTGAAGCCGTCGCGGCATTGGGGGATACGTCCATGGGAACAGTCGCGGCGTAATGGCCCGCAACTTAAGTTCCCTTCGAACGTCTCCCATCTTCTTTGCCAAGCAGTCCGAAGAGCTGCCCGTATTCCTGCCATGTAGTCGGTGTGAGGAAGAGCGAAACGCTGGTCCGGTCGCAGAGTCATCGCGGACTCTTGGGCGCCCTCATCGGCGCGTTCATTCCCCGCAATTCCTACATTTCCAGGAACCCAGCAGAAGATAATCTCGACTATTTTTTTCTTTATAGGACATCTGGCAACTGCCCACTTGGGCATAAGTCGCCGGAAATACGACGGCCTAGAACTAAGCTACTTTAAAATAAAATTATGAAAAAATAACAATGATAAATATTGAAAAAACTTAAAAATTAGGAAGCAATCTCCAGCATCGGGGGGGAGCTCCTCCTCACCCCGGTGCAGGAGCGTGGAACCTACACATAGAACAAACAAAAAACAAAATAAAAACTACTTAAATAAAGGGAAGAAGCCCGGCCTCCCCCCCAAAAGTCAAAAAGTCAAAGTGCACGAACTCGTCCTGAGTACAAGGGACAGGCGGTAGCGACCCCGCTCATCCCGGTACACGGACAGGTATCGGGCGCGAAGATCACCCAGACTGGGCCATTCCACAAAAATGTGCCGAACAGTCTTGTGGATGACGCAGTCGTCGCAATAGGGCGCTGGTGAGCGCTCCATCAGATAGCGATGCGTCACACGAGTGTGCCCGATTCGGAGACGACAGAAAACGACCTGAAGCCGTCGTGGCATTGGGGGATACGTCCATGGGAACAATCGCGGCGCAATGGCACGCAACTTTAAGTTCCCTTCGACCGTCTCCCATCTTCTTTGCCAAGCAGTCCGAAGAGATGCCCATATTCCTGCCATGTAGTCGGTGTGAGGAAGAGCGAAACGCTGGTCACGTCGCCAGCGTGACACGATGTGTGCTCCAAAAAGGTCGAACGCAATACTCCCGGCGCAGTACAAGCTTTGGAGCAGAGGCGTGGCGACAAATAGCCAAATGTGGTACCCTCCAGGGTGGCGTCCTGGGCAGAACCAGGGGCGCCACCGGCCCGAGAGCTATATCTACCTCTTGAAGGAGTTTCCTGGCCCTAAACCCAAAGGGCTTAGGGTATGACTGGCGTCTCTCGGCGGCATAGGCACCATCGAGATCAGCTGCAGATGCAGTGAGAGCTTTTGGTAACTGAGGGAGGCGCCGGGCTCGCGCGTACAGGCTAGTGATGCAGGCATCTCCCTAGCATCGACCAACAGGCTCTCAATGGGGAAAGTGCGGAAGGCACCGGTCGCAAGGCGAAGGCCGGTGTGGTGGATCGAATCCACCTTCCGCAATAAACGCTCGGCTGCGGATGCATAAAACTCGCATCCGTAGTTGAGCTTCGAGCGAACAAAGGATCGATAAAAAAGTAAGGCAGTAGCCCTATCAGCGCCCCAAGCGCTGAACGTCACGGAACGGAGAATATCCATGGCGCGGGTACAAGAGACCCTAAGGCTGCGCATATGAGCCTCCCAGGTGAGGCGTCGGTCGAATACAAGACCAAGGAAACGGTGCGACTCAACCACATCCAGGCGCACCCCATTAAGAAACAAATCTGGGTCGGGGTGAAGCCGTGGATGGCGGCAGAAGTGCACCACCTTAGTCTTGGCCAAAGAAAACGGAAACCTGTGCGCTTCGGCATAGCGAGAGACGCCTGTTGGGTCGACGCTCCAGAGTTGGCATCTGGGCCGCGCCAAAAGAGATCGAAAGGTCATCCACGTAGAGCGTAGCGAGAACATCTTCTGGCAGCACCGAGGTGATGCCGTTGATGCTCAGGGCAAAGAGTGTGACACTGAGGACACTTCCCTGCGGGACACCCTCTTCCTGCTCCTTTGGGCCGGAGAGGGCTCCCCCCAACCGTACGCGGAATCGACGATCTCGCAAAAATTCTGATATAAACATTGGGAGGCGTCCCCTCGCCCCCATCGTGTGGAGAGTCTCCATGATACCGTATCGCCATGCGGTATCATAGGCCTTCTCCAGATCGAAAAACACCGTGGCGTAGTGCTGTCTACGAAGGAAAGCCTCGCAGAAGGCATTTTCCAGTCGGAGCAGAGCATCCGACGTGGAGTGGAACTTACGGAAGCCGCACTGTGCAGAAGACAGATGGCCTCCGCTGTCCAGGAAATAGGCTAATCTAACATTTACCAATTTCTCCATCAACTTGCACACTCAAGAGGTTAGAGAGATTGGGCGGAAACCAGTCGGAGAAGAGTGATCTCTCCCCGGCTTGCGAAAGGCGAGCACAGTAGCGATTCGCCAGGAGTCTGGGAGAAGACCTTCCACCCAGATCCTGTTGAACAAATCTAACAGAAAGGCCATGCCTCGCTAACCCAGGTGTCGAAGCATGGCGTACGGGACATCGTCCGGACCATAAGCGGTGTCCGCGCACGAAGCGAGAGCGGAACGCAACTCACTCAAGGTAAACTTGTCGTTGAATGCTTCTCCGCCTCTGGAGGTAAAGTCCAGCCGGCGGCCTTCCGCGACATCACGAAGTGCATTGAATACTGGCGGAGCAGCATCACGGCTAGAGAATGCGGAAAAAGCGGTCGCGAAGGATTCCGCCACGGACGCGGGGTCCGAGATTGCGGTCCCATTCTCCTGGAGAACGGGAGGGGGGTCCTGCGAGAACTTGCCCCGAATCCTTTTGACTTGCTTCCACACCTCAGCTAAAGGGGTCTTCCCGTTAAGTGAAGACACGAAAGCCCGCCAAGAAGAGCGGCGGGCGTGCTTCGAAATATACCGGAACCTAGTCCTAGCCCGACGAAATTCAGCGACAGTGAAATCATTCGGGCGGCACTTATAGCGCATGTAGGCATAACGCTTCTGTTTGAGGGCCGTCTCCCACTCGGCCGACCACCATGGGAGTGGTCGGCGTGCAAAACGGCCAGACATCCTAGGAATAGTAGTCAGGCCCACGGCGATGAGGTTGCCGGAGAAGAACTCAACGGCCTCATCTATCGACCTAAACTCCTCGACTGAGATAGAGAATTCAGTTATTTCCTGAAATGCAGGCCACCGCGCCCGCGCAAAGCACCACCGAGGTGGTCTCTCAGGCGGCAGTTGCCCTGAAAATGATATTTTAATGGGAAAGTGATCACTACCATGGAGGTCATCGACCACCTCCCAATTAAAATCAGGCTGTGCATCCGAAGAGCACAAAGATAGGTCGAGGCAAGAAAATGAAGCGGTTCTCGGACAGTGATGCGTAAACTCATCCACGTTTAGGACACCCATCTCAAGCTCTTGGATCAGATCGGCAAGGACTTGTCCCCTGGGATTTATGGAGTAATCTCCCCAGAGAGGATGCCTGCCGTTCAGATCTCCAAGCAAGAGATAGGGCCTCGGCAACCGTGCCACGACGCGGCGGAAGTCCCCCGCGTCGAAGTCAGGTGACGGTGGAATGTACGCAGAAATCAGAGTATACCTCCTATCCAGGTGCAGCTGCACAGCCACTGCCTGAAAGGAGGTTTTTAAAGAGAAAGGAAGAACGGAGACATCATGCCGGGTGTAAACCGCGCATCCCCCAGCCCGGCCATCCCGCGGTGGTGGGGTCGCAAGACCATTATACCCCGGAAGGGCGGGCAGGGGGCACGCGCCTAGCATGGTCTCCTGCAAAAAAATAGCTAACGGGGAACGGGACGAGACGAGCCTCCGCAGCTCCTCCCAGTTGGCCCGGAGTCCAAGGCAATTCCATTGAAGGAATATGCCCTCCAGGCCTAGCTCGGAGGAGACGCGGGGGCCCTCCTCAAATTGAAGACCCTCACGGGAATGGCCGTACGCTTCCCGGGGGCAGAACCACGGGCGCTGTTGGCCGGACAAAGCGCTGGAGGCGCTGTCGCCTTCAAGGACTTATTGGGGGAGGTTGGGCTCACCATGAGAGTCTTTTCCTCCCTCCGCCTCGAAACCTTAGGCGGGCGTTGCAGGCTTCGGAGGCGGAAGGCCCTCTTTTCGAGGAACCACCGTCTCAGAGCCACTCGCTCCACCTTGGGGCGTGGGCGAAGGAGCCGAAGCTCCTTTGTTGCTGTCCTCCTTTCGGGGAACAGCTTTAGGAACCCCGGAAGATGGCCTAGCGACCATCTTCAGGGGTGTTGCCTCCTGTGAGACTAACAACTCGGTGGAGGCGCGTGGCCGTTTCGCCTTACGGGAAACGGTCACGCTGGGGGAAGCGGGGAGGAGCCCTGGATTTAGCCGGGGCAGGGTATGAACCCTTTTTGCTGCCAGCCTTACCAGGGAAGCGCCCGGGTTAGGTAGAGCCCGCAGAAGGGCTCCGAATGGGCGCGGAAACAACCGTGCTCGTTGGCCTGGATGGGCCAGGAGCAGAGGGTGCCTTTCTAGGCATTGAGGAGTAAGACGTCCCAGGCAGTCCCAGGCACGCCAGGACCAAGTCCTTAGCCTTGCAGAATGAGAGTTGATCCTGGGCCTGAACGCCCAGGATTTCTTTCTTAAGGAGATATACACCTCCTATCCAGGTGCAGCTGCACAGCTACTGCCTGAAAGGAGGTATCTAAAGAGAAAGGAACAATGGAGACATCATGCCAGGTGTAAACCGCGCAACCCCCAGCCCGGCCATCCTGTGGTGGTGGGGTCGCAAGCCCCTTATACCCCGGGAGGGCGGGCAGTGGGCACGTGCCTAGCATGGTCTCCAGCAAAAAGATAGCTAACGGGGAACGGGACGAGACAAGCCTCTGCAGCTCCTCCCAGTTGGCCCGGAGTCCAGGGCAATTCCATTGAAGGAATATGCCCTCCAGGCCTAGCTCGGAGGAGACGCGGGGGCCCTCCTCGAAGAGAAGACCCTCACGGGAATGGCCGTACGCTTGCCGGGGGCAGAACCCCCGGCGCTGTTGGCCGGACAATGCACTGTTGCATTTGAGGACTTATTAGGGGAGGTTGGGCTCACCATGAGAGTCCTTTTCTCCCTCCACCTTGAAACCTTAGGCGGGCGCTGCAGATCAACTCTCTCTGAGCCACCCAGCCCACCACTAGGCGTGAGCAAAGGAGCCTGAAGCTCCTTTGTTGCTGTCCTCCTTTCGGGGGACAGCTTTAGGAACCCCGGAAGATGTCCTGGTGACCAACTTCAGGGGTATTGCCTCCTGTGAGTCTAATGAATCGGTGGAGGCGGGTGGCCGTTTTGCCTTACAGGAAACGGGCACAGTAAGAAAAGGGGGAGAGAGCTGCCCTGGTTTTAGCCGGGGCTGGATGTGAACCCTTTGTGCTACCAGCTTTACCAGGAAAGCGCCCGGGTTGAGTAGAACCCGCAGAAGGGCTCCGAATAGGCGCAGAAACAACCGTGCTCATTGGCTTGGATGGGCCTAGAGCAGAGGGTGTCTTTCTAGGCATTGAGGAGTAAGACGTCCCAGGCAGAGCCAGGCACGCCAGGACCAAGTCCTTAGCCTTGCAGAATGAGAGTTGATCCTGGGCCTGAACGCCCAGGATTTCTTTCTCAAGGAGATATACACCACATTGCTTCAACGAAACGGGGTGTGACTCTCCACAATTGACACACTTGGCCACACACGATTTGGACTTATCATGTGCGGCCTAGGAGCAATTTATACAGATTCGTATGGCCGAAGCGGTGACAGTAATAGCACCTCTGCGGCAGTGGCATGAATGCCTTCATGCAGTAGCGGTACCAACCGGCACGCACCCACTCAGGGAGCTTGTCACAGTCGAATGTGATGAAGAGTATAGGGGTGGGTCTCGAGGCCCCTCCCTGTTTTGTCATCACACACTCAAACTTGACCGCCCCATGGTTGGCAAGCTATAGAGTGATATCTTCTATGGAGTAGTTTACGAGTTTCCTCGCATAAACTACTCCTTTCAAAAGGTTCATGGTAGAGTGAGGTGTCACACTCACCGGGGTGCCATCAAGTGTTTGAAGAGCACTTATTTTGTCCGCCTCCGAAGGACCCGCCAGAAGGTTCCTGCCCAAGAAATGGGTCACCTTCAGCTATCTACCAGCTAAAGCTCTCCTCTGATTTATCCTATTGCCCTTGGCCGACATGCTTCCATCAGTGGAGCAAATAACTAAGAAGCGTTTGAAGTCAGCGGGCTCGAAAATGTCAGGTAACCTCTGAATGAGGGGCCCTGACATAATCGAGGCTCCGCTCTGCCCCCTTTTTGTCAGATTTGGAGATTCCCGGCCCAGGCGAGCACCGGGGCCGGACAGGCCAATCTTGCCTTGGTTGCGTTTAAGGATGTTAGCAGCCTCATCCGTCCCCGCAGCCCCTGTGGAGGGAGAAGAGCCCCGATTCTTTTTTGTCTTTTTCCTTTTAGGAGAGGAGGGCGGGGAATGGACCAACTTCCCCCCCCCCACACCAGGAACTGCCAGGCCAGATGGGCAGACCTCTGCAAGGTCCTTCACCGAGATGGTGAAGGTCCCAGCAGTCATGGGGGCACTGGCCAGAGTTGGAGATCCCTCCACTCCTTGTGATGTCTTAGCAGCCCGATCCTTCTGTTGAGGGCCCCATACAGGAGCAGAATCGGGCGCGGTGTTTGATGCTGAGCCGAATCTGCCCTCATGGAAGGCCCCACCTTCTGAGGCTGGGCTGCATCAGGAAACATGTCTATCTCAGGGGGGAAGGGGACTTCCATTCAGCCATCCCCCCCCCATGACATCACAGGTCTTGTCATTTTTGTCCATGTTCTTGGGGGGCATAGGCCTTCACCCCCACTAAATTTAATATTTTGGCTAGCAGGTCTTTAGAGGGAAGTGGCCAATGGGGCCTTTCTTCCCTCTCCCCCCTAAGAGGGTTTGCCCTACCAAGCCATTTCAACTGGGAGTAGCTGGCTGCCTGCTGGCTTTCCTGGCAGTCCCCTGTGAAAGCAAAGGCAGGATTGCCAGATTTGAGATGGAGTCACATGGTGACTCCAAGGATAGGGGTGAGGGGGAGCCCCCTGATTGAAATTTAGGCCTGGAAAAATCCACAAGAAAGACATTTTTACAGAGATTAAATCAGCAATCAATGATTATGATTTGCTATATGGATAACAGTGTTATCACTGATGGAACCACATCAATCATTCAATCATAGCTGAAAAAGACTACTTTTATTAACAATGAAGTGGAAGAGAAAAAAAAACTTGATTTGGAAAATTTAAATATATAATTTAGAAAGAAAAAGTGTGTCCTCTGTCTTTAAAAATGAAGAATGTGATGTTGGTTGCTGTGAAATGTATCAAAAGTAAAAGACATGATTTAGCGTTTTTGGTCAACATCACCCAACATTTAAATATATCAAACTCAAGGTTGCACTGACAAGATACAAAGGTCACTTTATTTCTTACATCTCTGAAATCCTTTGAAACTATGCTACAACTATGGGTGATGAAGCTAAAACATAGTAACAATATATTTACCAAAATTACAAAAATGACAACCAGAATCAACAGTGGTACATGTTGAGTCAACATGTGCATACACAAGCCTTTATGATAAGACAAAAATATTCACTGGTTTAAAAAACTAGAAAATGAGCTTTAAATATTCAAAGTGCCATTTAATATTTTGTTGGAAAACATACATGCTTCATTAAAACTAGAATAGATAAACTTACAGTTTAATAGTGTATCTCTTCTTCAGTTCTACAATTTGTGTTTAACGGACGAACATTTCCACATCTTCAAAATCATGCATTGAAAATTGCAAATTTATCAGACAATAATTTATCAAGTTAATTACGAGTTGCTACAACTTCGATTGGCACCAAATATCACTGAACAGTATATCTTTATACTTTATGACTTATGTTAAAGTTTATAACAATGATTTAATTAGAATTTATATATTTATTGATAGTTTATTATGAATCTCTGTTAAATTTAATGGAAATATATATTATGATAAAATATTATACCCTTCACTTAGTTTCTTATATAATTTGCTATTTACCTTTAAAAGGTTCTCCACCCCTGGTCTAGGCAAAGATCCAATTTTTACTAATAAATTCATTTTCTAAATTAAAAGACTGATTGGGGAGTTAAATAAATATTAAAAAAAGGTTAAATGGCATTACATAAATTATTATTGATTTGTTAAATATATATCAGGTTTATTTTACAATGTAACAGCATTTGAATAGGGACGACAGAAAAGGAACCAATAACTTTGGGTAAAGTAATGACTTTCCATATATTTGAAAAATAAAAATTTGCAAGTTTCTCAACCAGAAATATATTTTAAAAAAGAGGTTTGGTAAAGAAAATGGTGAATTGGAGGAAGTGAATATTTTCTGTTCAAAAATGTAGGGCTGGTAGTGTGTGCAAATCTCCTGAATCAGCTGTTCGGTAATGAAAGCCTGCAGGGAGGGTGGGATTTAAAAAGTTATTAAGCATCAAGGAGACTTATAACAGCAGCAATGTCATATTTCCTGTCTACATTAATATTGGGTCAGTAGACGTTGTCTATGGGTATCCAATTCCAACACCCAGTGGCAGATACAGGATAAAAATAGGGAGGGGGGAGGCAACATGAATTCATCCGAGTAGGCTGGAAAAGGCATTGATAATAGCAGTAGTAAAGCACAGAGGAGTGAGCACGAACACTCTTAAATCCAAATTTTTTCCACACATCAGAAAATTATGAATTGTAGTTTTGGGATGTTAGCTAAAGTATAATACTGAATTGAATAATTGTTTTTGAGATTTACCTCCATTTTAGAAATGTATCATATAAGGTAATTCAATCACAATGATTTAAAAAACTTTTTATATATATACATTATTAGCTATTACATGACTCTTTCTGAATATCAGAATACAAGTATGGCTTGAAATATAAATATAAACAAATGGGTCTAAAATTTAGGAGGGAGGGAGAGGTCAGCCCCCAGACCCATCCCTGGATTCATGTCAACCAACACCCAATCAATCAATTAAAGAACCCCAAAATACAAAACTGCATATATGACTAAGTTCTTGTCAAATACAGGAGGGAAAATTCCCTGCTTTGTTAGAAAATATAATGAAAAAAGGCCTTGACTATTTTTATGACTTAAATCAATTTTTGTTTTTATTGATTAATCCTTTGCCTTAAGTGATAAGGGGACGTTCCTTGGCTCCCTCTATTTCCTTAAGCTTCTCTGCTCTCTGAACTGCTTCACGATACAATTCATTATCTTGTTCCCAGGGTCTTGGCCCCCTCTTATTTTCCCAGTTATCTACATCCAACTGTGAAAGAGAAGTTGGAAGTCAGTAGTAATCTCACATTTGCCACACTTTTTCCTAACCTCAACCTGTGCTACACATAATTACATGGGGATTTTTATTAATCTTGATTGGAATATGTATTCTTTCATCATTCTACGATGAAAGGCTAAAAAAAAAAAGAGTATGAATTGCTGGTGAAACCCAAACCCAAAACAGTTATTTGTATTATAAAAGAATGAGTTACTTTTTATTGCATGTGAAGGAAGAGAATCAAAGGATTTAAAGCTCATATGAAATCAATTCCTGAGGATCCCCCTCAAGACAAATATGAGGGAAAAGTATATCATGGCATCAATGCTCCCCTCTAAAAGAGCATGTAGCATAATTGCCCATGCTACACCAGACCCACCCCTTCATCCCATTCCAGGAAAGGAGGAAATAGTTACTTCATTTCAACCACTCCTACAGAAAAATTATTAAGTATTATCAATACTTAAAACTAAGAAGTGAAAATCAATGTAACATCTTCACTACATATTTGTCAACAAGTTTAAGGAGATGAAATTCTGCCAAAATGTATTCAAGGTACATTCACACAAGTAGTTTAACTAGGAAACTACTTAGAAATCTGGGAATTGAGAAGATGCCCAATTTACCAGAACCACAATGAAGGCTGAATCTACTGCAGAAGTATTATTGAAGACATTCAGAAAGTGACAGCTGCCATTAAGCGGCAGTACAGAGATACACTAGAGTAAACAACAATCTAGAGATAGATGGGGAATACATGACCCAACAAAAGCATGCCCTATAATTTTAATACATAAATACGACTAACCTTGAATAAAAAAATGAAGTTCAGGAATTCCCATTTCTTATATATTTTTTATGAACCAATCTGGCAACTGCCTACTGGCAACCCTGCCCATCCCGGTACCAGGACAGGTAACGTACGCGAAGATCACCCAGACTGGGTCATTCAACAAGAATGTGCCAAACAGTCTGGGGGATGACACAGGCGAGTGCTCTATCAAATGCCGATGTATCATACGAGTGTGCCCGTTTCAGAGAAGACAGAAAGCGACCTGAAACTGTCGTGGCATTGGGGGATAGGTCCATGGGAACAGCGGCGGCGCAATGGCACGCAACTTTAAGTTACCCTGGACAGTCTCCCATCTTCTTTGCCAAACAGTCTGAAGAGCTGCTCGTATTCCTGCCATGTAGTCTGTGTGAGGAAGAGTGAAACACTGGTCCAGTCGCAGAGTCCACGCTGACTCTTTGGCGCCCTCATCGGCACGCTCATTCAGCGCAAAACCTACATGTCCAGAAACCAAGCAGAATTTTTTTTTTTTTTTTTAAGAGCTCATCTGGCGACTGCCTACTTGGGCATTAGTCGCCGTATTAAAACTGGCCTAGTTCTAGGCTACTTTAAAATAAAATTAAAGAGAAAAAAAATACAACACCCCAAAAGGGGGAAAGGAAGCAAGCTGGTGCGTCGGAAAGAGGTCCCCCCGGAGCAGGAGCGTGCAACTAAAGGAAAAAAACAAACAAAAAAAAAACAAATGCAAAAAAAACAAACCTTGCTTAAATAATAGGGAGAAGGCCGGCCTCCCCCAAGAAGTCAACAAGTCCACAAGTCAATGTGCATGAATCTGAACCGAGCACATGGGACAGGAGGTAGCGACCCCGCTCATCCCGGTACTGGGACAGAGATCGTGCGCGAAGATCAACCAGACTGGGACATTCGACAAGAATGTGCCGAACAGTCTGGGGGACGACGCAGTCGTTGCAATAGGGCGCAGGCGAGCGCTCCATCAAATAGCGATGCGTCACACGAGTGTGGCGGATTCGGAGACGACAGAAAGCAACCTGAAGCCGCCGCGGCATTGGGGGATAGGTCCATGGGAACAGTCGCAGCGCAATGGCACGCAACTTTAAGTTCCCTTCGACCGTCTCCCATCTTCTTTGCCAAGCAGTCCGAAGAGCTGCCCGTATTCCTGCCATGTAGTCAGTGTGAGGAAGAGCGAAACGCTGGTCCGGTCGCAGAGTCCTCGCGGACTCTTTCGCGCCCTCATCGGCGCGCTCATTCCCCGCAATTCCTACATGTCCAGGAACCCAGCAGAAGATAATCTCGACATCTGCCCGGCTCGCCAAAACCGTGGCGTCACGGATATCGCGAACCAGGGGATGCGGAGATTCCAATGCCCCGAGAGCACTCAGGGCACTTTGTGAGTCGCTATAGATCACGATCCGGTCTCCGAACCGGGCACGTCGCGTAATCTCCCGTACCGAGTGGTGTATTGCCACCAGTTCGGCCGTGAAGAAAGACGCAGCGCCTGGTAGAGCCCCGCTGACTTGAAACAGAGGGGATACGGCGTGGAAGCCGACCCCCTCTTGGGACTTGGAGCCATCCGTATACACTGGCACGGTACCAGCGTGACACGATGTGTGCTCCAAAAAGGTCGAACGCAATACTCCCGGCGCAGTACAAGCTTTGGGAGCAGAGGCGTGGCGACAAATAGCCAAATGTGGTACCGACCAGGGTGGCGTCCTGGGCAGAACCAGGGGCGCCACCGGCCCGAGAGCTATATCTACCTCTCGAAGGAGTTTCCTGGCCCTAAACCCAAAGAGCTTAGGGTATGACTGGCGTCTCTCGGCGGCATAGGCACCATCGAGATCAGCTGCGGATGCAGTGAGAGCTGTTGGCGACTGAGGGAGGCGCCGGGCTCGCGCGTACAGGCGAGGGAGGCGCGGGCTCGCGCGTACAGGCGAGTGATGCACTGCACGCGCCGCAGAGCGAGTGGCATCTCCCCAGCATCGACCAACAGGCTCTCAATGGGGGAAGTGCGGAAGGCACCGGTCGCAAGGCGAAGGCCGGTGTGGTGGATCGAATCCACCTTCCGCAATAAACGCTCGGCTGCGGATGCATAAAACTCGCATCCGTAGTCGAGCTTCGAGCGAACAAAGGATCGATAAAAAAGTAAGGCAGTAGCGCTATCAGCGCCCCAAGCGCTGAACGTCACGGAAAGGAGAATGTCCATGGCGCGGGTACAAGAGACCCTAAGGCTGCGAATATGAGCCTCCCAGGTGAGGCGTCGGTCGAATACAAGACCAAGGAAACGGTGCGACTCAACCACATCCAGGCGCACCCCATTAAGAAACAAATCTGGGTCGGGGTGAAGCCGTGGATGGCGGCAGAAGTGCACCACCTTAGTCTTGGCCAAAGAAAACCGAAACCTGTGCGCTTCGGCATAGCGAGAGACGCGGTTCAATGCCTGTTGGAGTCGACGCTCCAGAGTTGGCATCTGGGCCGCGCCAAAAGAGATCGAAAGGTCGTCCACGTAGAGCGTAGCGAGAACACCTTCCGGCAGACCGAGGTGATGCCGTTGATGCTCAGGGCAAAGAGTGTGACACTAAGGACACTTCCCTGCGGGACACCCTCTTCCTGCTCCTTTGGGCCGGAGAGGGCTCCCCCCACCCGTACGCGGAATCGACAATCTCGCAAAAATTCAGATATAAACATTGGGAGGCGTCCCCTCGCCCCCATCGTGTGGAGAGTCTCCATGATACCGTATCGCCATGCGGTATCATAGGCCTTCTCCAGATCAAAAAACATCGTGGCGTAGTGCTGTCTACGAAGGAAAGCCTCGCAGACGGCCTTTTCCAGTCGGAGCAGAGCATCCGACGTGGAGTGGAACTTACGGAAGCCGCACTGTGCAGAAGACAGATGGCCTCCGCTGTCCAGGAAAAAGGCTAATCTAATATTTACCAATTTCTCCATCAACTTGCACACGCAAGAGGTTAGAGAGATTGGGCGGAAACCGGTCGGAGTAGAGTGATCTCTTCCCGGCCTGCGAAAGGCGAGCACAGTAGCGATTCGCCAGGAGTCTGGGAGAAGACCTTTCACCCAGATCCTGTTGAACAAATCTAACAGAAAGGCCATGCCTCGCTCACCCAGGTGTCGAAGCATGGCGTACGGGACATCGTCCGGACCATGGGTGGTGTCCGCGCACGAAGCGAGAGCGGAACGCAACTCACTCACAGTAAACTTGTCGTTGAAGGGTTCTCCGCCTCTGGAGGTAAAGTCCGGCCGGCGGCCTTCCGCGACATCACGACGTGCATTGAATGCTGGCGGAGCAGCATCACGGCTAGAGAATGCGGAAAAAGCGGTCGCTAAGGATTCCGCCACGGACGCGGGGTCCGAGATTGCGGTCCCATTCTCCTGGAGGACGGGAGGGGGGTCCTGGCAGAGGGGCAGGCAGGGGGCACGCGCCTAGCATGGTCTCCTGCAAAAAGATAGCTAACGGGGAACAGGACGAGACGAGCCTCCGCAGCTCCTCCCAGTTGGCCCGGAGTCCACGGAAATTCCATTGAAGGAATATGCCCTCCAGGCCTAGCTCGGAGGAGATGCGGGGACCTCCTCGAACTGAAGACCCTCACGGGAATGGCCGTACGCTTCCCGGAGGCAGAACCTCAGGCGTTGTTGGCCGGACAAAGCGCTGTCGCCTTCGAGGACTTATTGGGGGAGGTTGGGCTCGCCATGCGCGTCTTTTCCTCCCTCCGCCTCGAAACCTTAGGCGGGCGTGGCGGCTTCGATGGCGAGGGGCCCTCTTTTCAAAGAACCACCGTCTCCGAGCCACTCGCTCCACCTCGGGGCGTGGGCGAAGGAGCCGAAGCTCCTTTGTTGCTGTCCTCCTTTCGGGAAACAGCTTTAGGAACCCCCGAAGATGGCCTAGCGACCATGAGCGATTCGTATGGCTGAAGCGCTGACAGTAATAGCACCGCTGCGGCAGTGGCACGAATGCCTTCATGCGGTAGCGGTACCAACCGGCACGCACCGACTCAGGGAGCTTGTCACAGTCGAACGGGATGAAGAGTGCAGGGGTGGGTCTCGAGACCCCTCACTTTTTTCTCATCACACATTCGACCTTGACCGCCCCATGGTCGGCCAGCTCTAGGGTGATGTCCTCAATGGAGTAGTCAACGAGTTCCCTCTCATAAACTACTCCTTTCACAAAGTTTATGGTAGAGTGCGGCGTCACACTCACCGGGGTGCCATGGAGTGTCCGAAGAGCACTAATCTTGGCCACCTCGGCGGGATTCGCCGCATTCGCCAGAAGGCTCCCGTCCGAGAAACGGGTCACCTTTGGCTCTCTACCAATTGCACTAGCTAATCCTCTCCTCTGATGGATCATGTTGCCCTTGGACAACATGGTACCATCAGTGGAGTGAATAACGAGGAAGCGTTTGAAGCCAGCGGGCTTGAAAACGCCAGGTAACCTATGAATCAGGGGCCCTGATGTCATTGAGGCTCCTCCCTGTGCACTTTTCGTCTTTGTCATAGTCAGGAGTTCTGTACCCGGGGGGGCAGAGGGGCCGGATGTGCCGATCTTGGCTTGGTCGCTTGCCAGAGTGGCAGCAGACCCATCCGTCCCCGTAGCCCCCGCGGATGGATAGGAGCCCCGAGTCTTCTTAGTCTTTCTTGTCTTCTTTTTCTTTTTAGGAGAGGAGGGCGGGGAATGAACCCAATTCTCACCTCCGCCGGTAGAAGCCCCTAAGCCAGATGGACCAGCCTCAGCCAGGTCCTTCTCCGAAATGGAGAAGGTCCTGGTCATCGCAGGGGCACCATCCGGAGGAGATCCCTCCCTTCCTTGTACTGCCTCAGAATGCCCAGCCATTTGAGGATCTTGCATAGGGGCGGATTCGGGTTCGGTATTTAGCGCTGAGCTCGGATTCCCCCCCATGGAAGACCCTACCGTCTGAGGCTGGGTTTCCTCAAGGACCATGCCTATCAGAGGAGGGGCCTCCAGTTGGCCATCCCCTCCCAGGACATCGCAGGTCCCCTTGGCAGTGTCACCAGTCTTGTGTGGGGAGGCACAGGCCTTGACCCCGGCAAGGTTTAAAATTCTTGCCAGGAGGTCTTTTGAGGGAAGCGACCGAAGGGGCCTGGCTTCCCTCTTCCCCCTAATGGGGTTTGCCCTACCGAGCCGCTTACACGAGGGGCGGTCGGCAATGGGCTGCCTGCTGGCTTTCTTGGCAGTCCCTGTGGAAAGAAAAGAGGGAACTGCCGCTGGAAAAGGGGAGGTGCCCGAAAGCACCTCCAGAGAAGGGGGTGAGGGGGAGTCCCCTGCACCCGTAGGTGAAGGAGAGGAGTAAGCCTCCTCTCCGGTTAGAGAAATATGGAGGGTCCCCTGCGCAAGCACAGGGGGAAGGACCTCCATTTTTTGGCTGGAGCTGCCCGAGGGCGGCTCCGTCGATGAGCAAGGGGGAGTTAAAGGGGTTTGAGGTTTTATGAATTCATCCATGGGCATGGTGACCCTATTTGTGCCACGGGACGCAATAGCTCATCACCTCTTGCAGTTGCCCGCACTGCAAGAGGTGCTTACAGGCCTGGCAGTGCCAGACGCCGCCATTTCGGACCACCCCTCCCGCCTGGTGGCCTGTCAGTCCATCGGCATGGCGGCTCCACCTTAGACACGGCGTAAAAAAATATAGATTGTGAAGAGGAGAGGAAAAGGGATGTGAGGAAGGTATGGGTGGGGATGAAGCAGGTTGTTAAAAACCAGCCACCCCAGACCGGAGCTCAGGGGTTAGAGAACATTGTCCCCCACCCCCTCAGCCCCGATGCGGGACGGTTAGCTGATAGGAAGGTCAGCATCTACCCTGTGAAATTAGAGGCTGACCAGAGAAAGTTGTGGGAGAGGTTGTATGAAAAGCGAGGAAACAAGTGTTTTAAAGGAAGAAGAAGAGGCTAAGCTGGGGTCGGACGGGGTGCTGAGTCCCATCAGCACGGCGGCCAGGATGGCAAATCACCGCGCCCCTTACGGGGCAAAATAGATTGAAAGGTCATACATGTAGAGTGTAGCAAGAACGTGTTATGGCAGCACCAAGGTGATACTGTTGATGCTCAGGGCAAAGAGTGTGACACTGAGGACACTTCCCTGCAGGACACCCTATTCCTGCTCCATTGGGTTGGAGAGGGCTCCCCCCACGTATACATAGAATCATTGATTTGGCAAAATCTTTGAGATAAAGATTAGGAGGTGTCCCCTCTCCTTTGTGTGTGTGGAGTCTGCATGATACTGTATCATAGGCCTGCACCAGATCGAAAAACACTGTCTCTAAAGAAAGGCCTGGCAGACAGAATTTTCCAGTCGGAGCAGAGTATCCGACATGGAGTGGAACTTGCAGAAGTCATGTGGCTCCACTGTCCAGGTAAAATGCTACTCTTAACATTTACCAATTTCTTAATCAATTTGTGCATGCAGGAGGTTAGAGATATTAGGCAGAAACCAGCCAGAGTAGGCTGATCTCTCCCCAGTTTCCGAAAAGCAAGCACAGTAGCCATTCGTCAAGAGTCTGGGAGGATACCCTTGGTACAGATCCTGTTCAACAAATCTAACAGATAGGCCATGCCTCGCTCAAATACGAGGTGAAGCATCCGGATCAGGGTTGGTGTCCTCTCACAAAGCTAGAGTGGAACACAACCCACTCAATGTAAACATGTTGAACGGTTCTCAACCTCTGGAGGTAAAGTCTAATGTGTGGCCTTCCGCAATATCACAACATACATTGAATATTAGAGGATAGGCATACCAGCTATAGATTGCAGAGAAAGCAATCGTGAAGGAATCCACTATGGACATATGGTCCAGATTGCAGTCCCATTCTCTTGGAGAATGGGAGGGGGTCCTGCAAGAACTTGCCCTGAATCCTTTTGACTCGCTTCCACACTCTACTAGAGGGGTCTTCCAGTTAAATGAAGACACGTATGGTCACCAGGAAGAGTGGCGGGCATGCTTCAAAACATACCGCAAGCTAGCCCTTACCTAAATGAAATTCCCCCAGAGTAAAATCATTCGGGTGGCACTTATAGGGTATGTGGGTATAACGCTTCTGTTTGAGAGGCATCACACACTTGGATAACCACCACAGAAGCAGTTGATGTGTAAAACAGCAAGACATTCTAGGAATAGTAGCCAGGCTCATAGCGATAAGGTTACCAGAGAACTTCATCCACTGACCTAAACTAGACTTAGACAGTGAAATAAGTCACTTTCTGGAATGTGGACTACCACCCTTGTGCCAAGCACTATTGGGAGGGGGGAGGGGGGGTCCAGAAAATTATATTTGAATGGGAAAGTGATCACTACCATGGAGGCCATCTACTACCTCCCACCCAAAATCAAGACAGGTAAATGAAGTGGTTCTGAGGCAGTGATCCATAAACTCATCCACATTTGTTGATCACGTCAGCAAGGACTCAACCCTTGGGATTGCTCAAGTAGTCTGCCCAGAGGAGCTATATACCGTTTAAACCTCCGAGCAGTAGAAAAGACCTCAGAAACCATGCCACAGTGTGACAGAAGTTCCCTGCATCAAAGTCAGCTGAAGGTGGAATGTACACAACAGTATACCTCCTATCCATTTGCAGCTGCAATGCGACTGTCTGAAAAGAGGTATTTAAATCAAAGAGAATAATAGAGACGTGCTAGGTGTAAATGGCACATCCTACCTAGCCCCCATCCCTTGGTGGTGGGGTCATGAAAGATACCCCAGGAGGGTGGGCAGGGGATGGGAGGAGACAAGTTTCCTCTAATCCTCACAGTTGGTCCAGAGTCCACAGCAACTCCATTGAGAGAATATGCCTCCCAGGTGTATCTCAACCAAGATCTGGGGGCCCCCTTTGAAGAGAAGGCCCTCACAAGAATGGCTGTATGCTTCCTGGAGGAAGAACTTAACTTTAAGGACTTATTGGGGGAGGGTGGGCTCACCATGTTAATCTTTTCCTCCCTCTGCCTGAAAACCTTAGATGGGCAGGGCTGCTTTGAAGGATTTACCATCTCCAAGACAGCCAGCCAAGCCTTGGGTGTGGAAGTAGGAGCCAAAGTTCCTTTGGTGCTGTCCTCCTTTCAGGGGATAGCTTTAGGAACCCCAGAAGCCTCACAACCACATTCAGTGGTGTTGCCTCCTGTCAGCATAACAACTTGGAGGAGGCGCATGGCTGCAAATTTTGCCTTATGGGAAACGGTCATGCTGGGATTGGTGGTGGGGGCCCTGATTTTAGCCAAGGCTGGGTGTGAACCCATTGTGCTGTCAGCTTTACCTGATGAGCATCCAGGGTGAGTAGAGCCCGCAGAAGGGTTCTGAATGGGTAGGGAAACAGCCATGCTAGTAGCCCTGGAGGGGCCAGGAGAAGAGGGTACCTTTTTTTTTTAAATTGAGGAGTGCTGAATTTCTTATAACAGAAAAATAATACAAAATCTAAGAGTAACAGCTTCCTACCTGTTCAACCTTTTCAAATATTTTTTCCAAGGTAACTTCTGAAGGGGATTTCATATTGGCTCCACTATCTTCAACTTCTTTAACAAACTTTTTTTTCTTATAAAATTGATACCTTAAGGCAAAATAAAGCAATTTAGTCTCTTTTTTTATAGCACCCATCTGACAACTGCCACAAAGACGTAAGGTACTAATTAATTATAAGCCTAATACTAGGCTATATTAACCTATTGGTAGCCAGAGGGCCTTCATACATCCTCAATTCAGTGCTACATAATTGCCCAAGGGCCTTTTGTGGCCTTTCACTTTTAGACTTGTATTCACCCTCTATTATTATGATAATTCGTCATTTTTTTTTGTTAAACTCTTATGTTAGTGATTAATCATGTAATTAAAATACATAAATGGCTTAGGTTTGTAAAAGGGGCTGATTTATGGTTTACACATGTCTAAACAGACATTTTTTGAGGACTTCCTTTTTTTGTTCAATACACTATGTTTTTTATTAAATTAAAATCAATTAAAAATCATCCAATCAAAATCAGCATATTATTCAAAATGGACTAAGAGTTGAACCCTATTCAGCCAAAAAATCGGATTTTTTTCTCATCTTTTAGCCAAATTTTAAAAGTTCTTTCATATAAAAATGTTATCCATAAATATAAGCAACATTTTCTATAAAATGACAGTGGCCTAAAAGCAGAAACTAAAATGTAATAATTAATTTCTTCAGTTAAAAAGAAATAATTTTGAGCAACAAGCAAATATTTCCAAATTATAATTCTAAATATATAAAAGGCTATTAATAATTTTTAAGTTAGATCAATAGAATAATTCTTTGCAATTAAAATGAAATATTATATGATTTATACTAAATGATTTAAATATTTTATTTTATTATTTTATGCTGTACAAAGGCTAATTTTACCAGTATGATTTCGAGAAAATAAGACCGGTGCTATAAGGGTTAAAATAATAGAGAAGTCAGAAACATCAAACCGTAAAACATAACCAGACAAGCAAAAAACAAGAAATAAAGCAAAAGCAAGAAGGAAGCACATTCCCAACACAATTTAGCCAAAATGGCGGCAATTATTTATGGATAATAGTGCAACTTAAGGTGGTATCAATGGGCAAGTGTAACATAAAGAAGATTCAATCCTAATATAAAAAAAAATGAGTATGATTGCCACTTTTGCTTACAAGAAGAGCTTGCTCTTCACATGCAGACCTTCAGTCTGAGGCCTATGGTCTATCTAACTTTGGCAATCTCCTTTTGGTCTAAATTTTTTTTAAAGTTTCCAGTACATATCTCTTAAAAATTTACTTGGTCTCTTTTTTCACAATGGGGTCATTCCATATGAACTCAACCAGAGGTACCATGGGGACCAACTCAAATTTGGCTGAAAAAAAATAATGATGGTACCTCTCTATAAATAATGGACATGTGCCAAATTCTAACCCCAAATTCCAATGGGTTTCTGTGATGTGGCTCTTCAAAAAAGGGGTCTTCACCCATTTTTGACACTCCCGAATTGCACATGTTCCTGAGCACCCAGCCACATTTGGATGCCACTATCTCTGGAATGGAATAAGATGTCTGCCTGGAATTTGATATACTATGTAATTTTTACCCAGGCTTTGTTATCAGAAAAGGCCTATCTCTTTGAGTTTCTGATTTATTGGCCTTCAAATTAGTGATCTTGTTATCTGTGAAAATGCAAATTTTAATTTTCAGGAGTCAACTGTCGTGCTAGAATAATTCACAACAGGCTATTGAGGCTGGATTCCTTCTTTTTGAGGACATGACTATCAGCAGAAGGTTTCTTGACTATAACAAAGTTTTAATTTAGAAGTAAGGGGGCTCTAAAAAGGCTCCGGCTCAGAAAATGCAATTTTATTCCAATATTTGACTGGCAATTTTCTTTTACGTGTGGTAAAAAAAAAATTCTACATAACTGTACATATATGTTAATCATTTGCTAACAAAAAATTCAGCTTGTTTTCTCACCTCCATATGTAGATAATTTTATGAAATGTAGACATTTTTCTCCCAATGACAGCTTATATTAAACTACAGTTGTCAAAAATGCAGGTAAGTGAAGTATTCCTCCTTCAACCACAAGCTCTATCCAAAAATGTGGCATGAAATAACTTGAGTTCATAGCTCAAATGACAGCAGATTCTTCTGAATTAGTTGTGTCATTATGGCAAGCTTATAAAACCTTGCACTCTGCCCCTGAAGCTCTGGTGCAGACACAATGCATATAATATTCTGGAATAACACCCAGCAGGCATTCTGATGAACAGGAGGAGGCCATGAGAGAAGTCTAGTCTTAGACTGCTTCATGAAGTTGACAAAGACACCACAGTTCTGACCGCTCAACAATGCAGCCCAAAAACCAATCCTTGTTACAAATGCATGAAACATACTTTCCTGGCTGTAATTCTGCATCATTCACAACAGCAACTAGTTGCTCTTTGCCTACAACATCAAAATGATCATCAGCAGATATCCTTTTCATTTTTACTGAGGTTGTTGAAATTGGGATGAAGCAATGGTGAGACCTTGTACCAGTTACCTTGCATAAGGGTTGGCAAAACCCACCAAATTTAGAAAAAGCCCAATAAAATCTGTGTTTTATTCTGGGGGTTTTCAAATGTCAGGTTTTTAAAAAAAAACAAATGATACAAGCATTAGAATAACAGAAAAATAATAGCTATCTCTATTTTTATATAATATTAATAATTACTTAGTTTAATAATTATATTATAGTAAGAAAAGATCACAGTAACAGATCACTGATCGAGAATCGTGGGTACCCATGGCAACCAAAACCTGTAGAAAGAGAGATGAATTATCAGTTAGTATCAGAGAAATAATCTTAATTTGATACATATGTTAAAATTATAAACATAAATATGAATTTTGAATAAAATAATAAGTAGCATTCATTTCTTAAAAAAAAAGAAGTGTAATTTTGAAAAAAAAAAAACAGGTTTTTTCAAATTTTATTTGAAAAATAAATGGTAAAAATCATTCAGGCATGTCAAAGTTTTTCTCATTTTGGTTAATTTCCAGTGATACATAAAAAAAATTAATTCCTAAAATATTTTCACAGCACCAATCATACATTTGAGAAGCAGTAAGAATGTGTCCACCGTAGTTGCCTGAAGGCTTCTTGGCATTGATAATTGCCCACACAGTGAATTTGTGAGTAAAAAAGTGGTCTAAAATTGAATTTCCTTGAGTCAGAACCCTTTTTAGAACCCTCTTACAAGAGTTTGATATACTCAAGAAACCTTCTGCAGATAGCCATGTCCTCAAATAGAAAGAATCCAGCCTCAATAGCCTGTTGTGAATCATTCTAGCATGACAGTTGCCCCCTGAAAATTGAACTTCTCATTTTTGCATATAAAAAAAAATCACTAATTTGGAGGTTAATAACTCAGAAAGTAGAAGAGATAGGCCTTTTCTGATGACAGATAATGAAAGCCGGCATGCAAATTACAGGGTATAGCAAATTTCAGGCAGATATCTTATTTCATTCCAGAGATATTGGCAACCAAAAGTAGGTGCACAGGAACATGCACAATTTAGGAGTATCAAAATTGGGTACCTTTTTTTTTAAAAGCCACAGCAGAGAAACCGTTTGGAATTTTGGCCTATGTATAGGTACCAACACATTTTTTTTACCTAAATCTGAGTCAGTCCCCATGGGAGATTTCCAGTTTAGTTGAGTTCATATGAAATGACCCAATGATGCTTATTTTCCAGACTTAAAGGCCAGAACATTTTTTCAAAAGAATTCTTTTTACGAGGGGCGGTCAATAGGTTTTGTAATTTGGATATAAGGAAATGAGATATGAGGAAAAGTGTCTTATTATTTTTCAATATAACTACCCTCGACTTCAATGCACTTCCGCCACTTGTCCCTGAGGCTTCAAATTCCCTGACAATCAGAAATCTCCCGACTACTGTTCAATCCACTCCTGGACGGCGAGCTGGACATCTTCATAATAACCAAACCAGCGTACATGTAGTGCAGTCTTGAGCTGGTGGAATAAAAAGTGTCGCTAGGGGCCAGATCTGGACTGTAGGGGAGATGGTTGAGCTCCTCGAATCCACACTCGCGCAGGGCAGCTTGTGCAACTCTGGCCTTGTGGACTTTGATGACGTTGAAGTTGATCATGGGGCGTGAGGTTTCTATGGCTCAGCGGGCAGAGACTTTTGTCATGGATAATGTTGATAACACTTCAATGTGATATTCCAAGTTGTCGCTCGATTTCTTTGACCTTCACCCATCGATTTTTGAGGATCATCCTCTCCACAGGGGCCACATTGTCCTCGTTGGTCACATCTGACAGGCGTCCTGGACGGGGGTCATTTTCAAGGGACTCACAACCATGGCGGAACTCCCTATTCCAGCGAGCAATGGTTGCATAGGAAGGGGCGGTGTCGGTGTACACTGCAACCATGCATTCATGGATCTCTTTTGCATTCTTGCCTTCCTTGGTCAAAAATTTGATCACTGCGCGGTGCTCAACTTCTCCATTGTTGAAAAATTTGTGACTGACGATCTGCGATCAGCTACTGCTTCTTAAATAGACGAGGCAGGAGCGTGCGGCTGCAGGTCCTGACTTGACATAACTTGTCCTAACACCCCCACAAACAACCATCCCCCTTCCTCTGTTTTGCCCTACCGATTCACAAAACTTATTGACCACCCCTCGTAAATACAGAGAAAAACAATCTTCACAATTATTTTTTTTCTCCATCTAAATTGGCTCTAATAATTTCATTTTACTTTACTCATTTTTAGGGACCACTCACTAATTTCCTCCTGATAAAGATTAAAATTGAAAATCTATTTTAGAAATAACTTTAACCCACCTTTTGATTAAGCAAAGAAATAAGATAAAAAGCAACCATGCTTAAATTTTAATAAATTTTGTTAACCTTGTGATTTGTTTTTGTTTTTTTTATTCCACAACATTCAATAATCATATGGTTGCAGTGTACACCGACACCGCCCCTTCCTATGCAACCATTGCTCGCTGGAATAGGGAGTTCTGCCATGGTCATGAGTCCCTTCAAGATGACCCCCATCCAGGACACCCATCAGACGTGACCAACAAGGACAATGTGGCCTGTGTGGAGAGGATGATCCTCAAAAATCAATGGGTGAAGGTCTAAGAAATCAAGCGAGAACTTGGAATATAACATGTAAGTGTTATCAACATCATCCACGACAATTTGGCTATGACCAAGGTCTCTGCCCGTTGGGTCCTTAGAAACCTCACGAAACCTCACACCCCATGATCAACTTCAATGTCATCAAAGTTTGGAGGAGGTGCTGCTCCTATACAACCAAGACCCGGCAGGATTTGACTCACGCATAGTGACAGGTGATGAAACATGGGTCTATCACTGGGATCCCGAGACCAAGCTCAAAAGCATGCCCTGGAAGCACAGGGGCTCTCCAACCCCTATCAAGTTCCGGATCCAACCCTCAGCTGGGAAGAGCATGGCCACCATCTTCTGGGATTCTGAGGGAGTGTTGATGGTGGACTATATGCTTCGTGGAACGACCATCACAGGCCAATATTACGCCGAGGAAGTGGCTGGGTTAAAGAAGTGCATCCGTCAGAAGTAAGGCGGCAAGTTGATTTTTTTATTTTTTTTTATTTTTTTTTTCAAGGGGCTATCTGGCGACTGCCTACTTGGGCATAAGTCGCCGCAAACTAACAGTCCAGTTCTAGGCTACTCTAAAATAAAAATTTTAACAAAAATAACAATAAAAAGGGGATAACAATCAGGGAGCAAGCTCAGGCGTCGAGGGGAGGTCCCCCTACCCCGGCGCAGGAGCCTGACACCTACGAAAAACAAAAAACAATAACAAAAAACAAGTTAAATAGAAGGGAGAAGGTCGGCCTCCCCCCAGAAGTCTATCAGTCCACCACTCATGGTGCACGCACTCGACCCGAGTACAAAGGACAGGCGGTAGCGACCCCGCCCATCCTGGTACCGGGACAGGTAACGTGCGCGAAGATCACCCAGAATGGGACATTCAACAAGAATGTGCCAAACAGTCTGGGGGACAACGCAGTCGTCGCAATAGGGCACAGGCGAGCGCTCCATCAAATAGCGACGCATCACACGAGTGTGTCCGATTCAGGCTCTTTGGCACCCTCATCGGCGCGCTCATTCCCGGCAATTCCTACATGTAGAGGAACCCAGCAGAAGATAATCTCGACCTCTGCCCGGCTCGCCAAAACCGTGGCATCACGGATATCGCAAACCAGGGGAAGCAGAGATTCCAATGCCCCGAGAGCACTCAGGGCGCTTTGTGAGTCGCTACAGAACACAATCCGGTCTCCGAACCGGGCACGTCGCGTAATCTCCCGTACCGAGTGGGGTATTGCCATCAGCTCGGCCATGAAGACAGACGCAGCGCCTGGCAGAGCCCCGCTGACTTCAAACAGAGGGGATACAGCGTGGAAGCCGACGCCCTCTTGGGACTTGGAGCCATTCCTATACACTGGCACAGTTCCAGTGTGACACGATGTGTGCTCCAGAAAGGTCGAACGCAATACTCCCAGCACCGTACAAGCTTTGGGAGCAGAGGCGTGGCAACAAATAGCCATATGTGGTACCCTCCAGGGTGGCGTCCTTGGCAGAACCAGGGGCGCCACCGGCCCGAGAGCTATATCTACCTCTCGAAGGAGTTTCCTGGCCCTAAACCCAAAGGGCTTAGGGTATGACTGGCGTCTCTCGGCGGCATAGGCACCATCGAGATCAGCTGCGGATGCAGTGACAGCTGTTGGCGACTGAGGGAGGCGCCGGGCTCACGCGTACAGGCGAGTGATGCACTGCACGCGGCGCAGAGCGAGTGGCATCTCCCCAGCATCGACCAACAGGCTCTCAATGGGGGAAGTGCGGAAGGCACCGGTCGCAAGGCGAAGGCCGGTGTGGTGGATCGAATCCACCTTCCGCAATAAACGCTCGGCTGCGGATGCATAAAACTCGCATCCGTAGTCGAGCTTCGAGCGAACAAAGGATCGATAAAAAAGTAAGGCGGTAGCCCTATCAGCGCCCCAAGCGCTGAACGTCACGGAACGGAGAATGTCCATGGCGCGGGTACAAGAGACCCTAAGGCTGCGAATATGAGCCTCCCAGGTGAGGCGTCGGTCGAATACGAGACCGAGGAAACGGTGCCATTCCACCACATCCAGGCGCACCCCATTAAAAAAACAAATCTGGGTCGGGGTGAAGCTGTGGATGGCGGCAGAAGTGCACCACCTTAGTCTTGGCCAAAGAAAACCGAAACCTGTGCGCTTCGGCATAGCGAGAGACGCGGTTCAATGCCTGTTGGAGTCGACGCTCCAGAGTTGGCATCTGGGCCGCGCCAAAAGAGATCGAAGGGTCGTCCACGTAGAGCGTAGCGAGAACATCTTTCGGCAGCACCGAGGTGATGCCGTTGATGCTCAGGGCGAAGAGTGTGACACTGAGGACACTTTCCTGCGGGAAACACACTTTCTGCTCCTTTGGGCCGGAGAGGGCTCCCCCCACCCGTACGCGGAATCGACGATATCGCGAAAATTCAGATATAAACATTGGGAGGCGTCCCCTCGCCCCCATCGTATGGAGAGTCTCCATGATACCGTATCGCCATGCGGTATCATAGGCCTTCTCCAGATCGAAAAACACCGTGGCATAGTGCTGTCTACGAAGGAAAGCCTCGCAGACGGCCTTTTCCAGTCGGAGCAGAGCATCCGACGTGGAGTGGAACTTGCGGAAGCTACACTGTGCAGAAGACAGATGGCCTCCGATGTCCAGGAAAAAGGCTAATCTAACATTTACCAATTTCTCCATCAACTTGCACACGCAAGAGGTTAGAGAGATTGGGCGGAAACCGTTCGGAGTAGAGTAATCTCTCCCCGGTTTGCGAAAGGCGAGCACAGTAGCGATTCGCCAGGAGTCTGGGAGAAGACCCTCCACCCAGATCCTGTTGAACAAATCTAACAGAAAGGCCATGCCTCGCTCACCCAGGTGTCGAAGCATGGCGTACGGGACATCGTCTGGACCATGGGCGGTGTCCGCGCACGAAGCGAGAGCGGAGCGCAACTCACTCACAGTAAACTTGTCGTTGAAGGGTCCTTCGCCTCTGGAGGTAAAGTCCAGCCGGCGGCCTTCCGCGACATTAAATGCTGGCGGAGCAGCATCACGGCTAGAGAATGCGGAAAAAGTGGTCGCTAAGGATTCCGCCACGGACGCGGGGTCCGAGATTGCGGTTCCATTCTCCTTGAGAATGGGAGGGGGGTCCTGCGAGAACTTGCCCTGAATTTTTTTACTCGCTCCCACACCTCTGCTAAAAGGGTTTTCTCGTTAAGTGAAGACACGTATGCCCGCCAAGAAGAGCGGCGGGCGTGCTTCGAAATATACCGGAACCTAGCCCTAGCCCGACGAAATTCAGCCACAGTGAAATCGTGGGTGGGCGGCGCTTATAGTGCATGTAGGCATAACGCTTCTGTTTGAGGGCCGTCTCACACTCAGCCGACCACCATGGGAGTGGTCGGCGTGCAAAACGGCCAGACGTCCTAGGAATAGTAGTCAGGCCCACAGTGATGAGGTTGCCGGAGAAGAACTCAACGGCCTCATCTACCGACCTAAACTCCTCGACTGAGATAGAGAATTCAGTCATTTCCTGAAATGCAGGCCACCGCGCCCGCGCCAAGCACCATCGAAGTGGGCTCTTAGGCGGCAGTTGCCCTGAAAATGATATTTGAATGGGAAAGTGATCACTACCATGGAGGTCATCGACCACCCCCCGATCAAAATCAGGCTGTGCATCCGAAGAGCACAAAGATAGATCAAGGCAAGAAAATGAAGTGGTTCTCGGACAGTGATACGTAAACTCATCCACGTTTAGGACACCTATCTCAAGCTCTTCGATCAGATCGGCAAGGACTTGTCCCCTGGGATTTATTGAGTAATCTCCCCAGAGAGGATGCCTGCCGTTCAGATCTCCAAGCAAGAGAAAAGGACTCGGCAACCCGTGCCACGACGCGGCGGAAGTCCCCCGTGTCAATGTCAGCTGACAGTGGAATGTACGCAGAAATGATAGTATAACTCCTATCCAGGTGCAGCTGCATAGCCACTGCCTGAAAGGAGGTATCTAAAGAGAAAGGAAGAACTGAGACATCATGCTGGGTGTAAACCGCCATCCCCCATCCCTGTCTTGCATCCAGAATCTATCAAAGCCAAACACTCAATCCTATTCAATTCAACCTTCATACTCAGACATTCATACTTCCTACCAGACAGCACTTTCACACTAGACAGACTTACCAACACATTACTTGCACTCATGCACCCAGAGGACACTTCACCAGGTACCCTCTTACAATTCACTTTCCTGCTTCAGACTTTCCATTCACACCTTGCGCCTCAGTCTAATCCAACACTTTTCACTTGAATGTCCTTCCATCGCACAATAGCTACATACATTCCTCTGGTCAAGACACATCCTTGCATAATGACCAGCCTTTCCGCAATTACCACAAGCATATTTCATACTTCCCCCAGCAGTCACTCTACCATTTAACTTCGGACAGTCTGTCTTCAAATAGCCTCTGTCTTTACATTCAAAACACTCTTCACACTTTCCTGGCAATCCTTTATCATATGTCCCTTCTTACCACACCCAAAACACATACCAGACATTCATCTATATTCTGCCAACATATGACCCTTCCTTCCACACCTACAACATTCTACGACCTTTCTCACACCATTCGGTGTCTCCATTTGCTGGGACATACCTCAGTTGCTCCCTCATATACCCATTCATGCGCTTACCACTCATCTGTCCCCTTCCATTCCCCCAGCCAGCCTGCCAGCCCAGGAAGCTTGACATCACCCCAGCTGGGCAGCCCTCATGGCATCCCGATAGCTGACAAATTGCTAGGGTGGATGAAAGCTCCTGGGCTTCTTATCCCCAACATTTACACTATACCCTCCATCCTCATCTAAATCACTTTCCTTATCAAATCACCCATCTTCAATCAGTTCCAACACATCCTCCCACACCAATCGTTCACCTGTCAGCCTCATTCTCTTCTTTCTTTTCCCATTCAGCCATTCACTTACCTTTCGCGAGACTGTATTCAGGAATTTTCTCAATTGTTTACATTCGTAAACAAGGGAAGAGAAAGGAGAAGAAAGTGGTGAGGAAAGAGGAAGAGAAGATATCTATAGATGCAGAACCACCTGCAAGCATTGAGGCCAAAAGGGTATACATTTGGAGGCATTGGGACCTTGAGGGCATAAAATGCAAAGGAAAGTAATACAAGGAAAAGATTTGGGAAGAAAGCAGACAATTAAACTAATCACACCCAACTGGAAGTGAGACAGAAGGAGGAGAGCTCCCCAATGCCACAGACAAGGGACAAGTCAACAAAAGCTGATTGGCAATTGCCTGCAAAATAGGTCACTGGCCAAGAAAAATAGGTGAGTGAGAACATGATTGTACAAAATTTGGTTGAAATACGGGTAAAATAAAGAAGTCTAGAAGGAAAAATGCCCAGGTAGTTTCAAACTACTAGGACCTGGATGGTATAGTACTCCTTGAGATACCAGGTATGACAGTCTACTTAGTGGGAAACAGCCTCACAAGACAATGGTGGTATGAGAGAGTAATTCACAGGGCAATAGGAAATGACTTGATACCATCAAGGTATTGGAAGTAGGCCCATCTAATTTACCATGAAGCCTAAAGGGTTGACCTGATCCCTCCCATGGTCTGTATGGAAGATAGTAAAATGTGCCAGATAGCACCCTCTACCCCATCATTTCCTAACCTCTACATGTCTAGGAACCCAACAGAAGACAATCTCTCTACAACCACCTCCCGACTCACAGGAACTATTGTGTCATGAATACTACAATGCCTCAAGGGCATTAAGTGCACTCTGACTTGCCATGGATTACAAAATGGTCTATGTTCCAGGCAGAGTATAAAATCTGAACTGAGTGGCATGCTGCAACTTGCACACCCAGAACCCACCAGTGGCTTAAAACAAAGGAGAGATAGTGTGGAATCTTACTTCCCTTTCAGAGTTGAAGACACCAGTGTTATTTTTTTTTTTCCTAAGTTGCCTATCAGGCAAATGCCGACATTTCAAAAGTTAGCCTAATCTTAGGCTATATTACAATAAAAACAGGCAAATAACACACAAAAAAGCAAACATAAAAAAAGAAGCATGATTCAGCATCAGAGAGATCCATCTCCCTCCAACATTTGAGCATGCATCCAACATGAAAAAATGCTGAATAAAGTGGAGGTGTGTGATGCAATAAATATAAATGCAATACTCCTGGTGCTGTGAATACTGTGAGAGCAGTGGCATGGTAACAAATGTTCAAAAGGGGTTATCCTCCATGGTGGTGTAATGAGCAGAACAATTGGTCCCAAGAGTTACCCCAAACTCTCATAGGAGTTTCTTTAGCCAGGAACCAAAGAGGTTCAGGGCAGGTTTGGCATCTGTCAGCATAAGGGCCATCAGGATTAGCCTCAGATGAAATGAATCCCATTGTTGACTGGGGAAATGCTGAATAAGCACATACAAACTCATCGCACACTGCATATAACAGTGACATCTTGCCTGCATTTACAAGAAAGCTCTCTGTAGGGCAGGGGTGGCAACCCCTCACTCACAAGTGCAATTTTGTCCTTGCTCAAATCTGAATCCACTGGCGGCCGACTGATGAAGTTACTTAGAAATTTCTAGGAAAGAAACAGTACACCTGCACCTTACATGTGCTTGTGAGCATTGTCCATGACTCATAACATAATAGCCCCCCCATCCTTATTAAAGCCAATTAAGATTTACCATTTGTCCATCTGATCACTGATAAATATTCATTGTTTGTCACTCATCTTCAACAGCCAGTCAGGCAGTGGAATTTTAACTTAATATTAAAATGTTGTGGATTTCAGAAATAGAATTTAAGTTGATTTCCATCATGTACTGATGTGAGCAATTTTTTTCATAGTCAAACATAGCTAAGAATCACTTCCTTGCTAGTCTCACAAATCAATTCAGAATTGCTTCATCATCACCTAACATCTCTGAGCTTTGCAAGGTGAGCAAGGTGAAGCAAAACTAACCCTCTCATTAAAATTCAAGGTGAGAATTTAATTAAATTTAGAACTATAACCGTTAGAAATATCAGGTTAGTTACCTTTATTAAATTAAATTTTAATTAGGGTTACTTAGTTTGAGAAAGTACATATCTATAAATATGTGAAGATTCATTAGTTTTACTAGCAAATATCTGCTCTACAGGCATTTTTGCTAAGCCTGCAACACTAGTTCATTTTGCTCACAAAATTAAGAAAATGAGCATGAGAAAACGGTATTTTATTTCACAATACATTCAAAATTGATGCATAAGAAAAAAAAATTATTTCACAACAGCGTCAGACATTACCAATAAAATCTCTGACTTTTTCAACTGACTGACAAGCACACACACACACACACACACACACACACACACACACACACACACACACACACACACACACTAGGATCATTATAATAAGATGCACATGCAATTCACCCTTGCTAATACTGTAAAGGCTCCTCTCCCCACATCTTCTCTAGGGGATGATTGGAAGGTACCAGTTACCAACTGGAAACTAGTGTGGGGGATTGAATGTGCAATAGATTTTTGCCTATGGGGAAATAAATTTCACCCACACTCAAGTTTCAACAGATACAGGATTGGTAAAAATGAAATAGCGTATCCCTATTGGCAACTCACGTGCTGAATGCCAAGGTTGAAAGGGTTAGTTTGTTTTGTTTTTGTTTTTAGGAGCCCATCTGGCGATTGCCTACTTGGGCATAAGTCGCCGTAGTCACTAAAGCAAGACTAGGCTATATTAAAAGACAAATAACAAGTAAATAACAAATAAGAATAAAAAGATCATAGACTAAAAACAAAAAGGCAACAAGAAGGAAGCGCATTCCAGCATTGAGGGTAGGCCCCTCCTGCAGGAGAATCATGCAACCCACAACAAACAGTCAAATAAAGTGGAGGAGGCCAGCCTCCTTCAAAAAGTTGCATAGTCTGCAAGTTGGTGTGCATCCAAGGATGAAAAAATTCCCGTCATGGTGTAGGCACCAACGATGGATGCTAAGGTTGCTAATATGGGACTCCCAGCACTAGAACATAACCACCAGACATCCTAAAAGAGCCCTCCGCCCACCTTTAATAAACCAATCAGAGAAATCACTACACAGAACACACTGAATAATCTTACCTCAACTCAGGTCAGGCCTCTACACCTACAAACATACAATAAACATTGCCCTGGGCACCCACATTCACTGGATACAACCAAAGCCTGGACATCGAACACCTAGTCTTAGACGGCCAAAAACCTTACACAAGCGCACACTACACACTTTCCTCTCTTAGGGACCTGTGGACACACCCAGGGAGCATCCACCTTGCAGAAGAAAGGTAGGGGGTGGGCGAGTAATTAATTTGGTATCTCTCATCAGCATATGCACCATCAAGATTGGGTGCAGATGAGAGGAGAGCCATTGGCAACTGGTTGAGATGCTGAACCCTGGAGGACAAGTGTTTGAATCTCCCCTGCATCAACAAGGTTATGGGTAGGGGATGTGCAGAAGGCCCTAGTCAACAGCCTGAGAATGGCATGATGGATCAAATCCATCATTCCCCAGATATAGAAGAGTAAATTCAGCAAGTTTTTTCTTTACTTTAAAAGTCTATGTGGCAACCAACTTCAAGGGCACAAGTGAGAATTAAATTTACCATATAACAAAAAAAACAACAAAAACACTCTTGCTCTGGTAGTTGTTTTGAATAGAACAAACATACAAATACAAGTAGGGTAGCCCTAGCAGCACCCCATGTGCTGAATGCCACAAAACAAAATGTAGAATGCCCATCACATGGGTACAAGACACCCTAAAGCTGTGAATATGTGCCTGACAGGTGAGGGATCCATCAAATATAAGACCAAGGAACATCTGTGTGTTGCCCATGCCCAGACAAGACCCATTTAGCAACAGATTTGGGTATGAGATACAGTAGTAATAAGTTATACCATCCATCCCTAGCATATTGAATGAGATCCCTAGACTGGATAATAAAATGTATATAAAGATCAGAATGCAAATTGTTGGTAAGCCTGAAGGAAGATGCTGGGTATTATTGTGTTTTGATACCAACCAGTGATCATAGAACCCATAGTGGTTCGGTGTCAGTGTAGTAGTAGGTTTATTATTTTTTTGTTTTTTTCACCTCCTCACCTGTGCCCAATCTAATGCCCACCTTTTATTTCAGGTTTCGGTGGAGGATGGAGGACAAAGCTGCCTGGAAGCAGTGTCGGGCCCCCATCTTCCACACAAGATTAATATACAGGTTAAAAGGAATATATAAATATATATATAAAGTGTAGATCAGGAGATTTTTTTTTTAGTGCAAGTAAACAAATGGAGCTGGATGTAAGCCAGGTGTGTATTGGTGGGAATATTGTGTGTGGGGGGAAGGGGAAGGTTATATATTTATATAAGGGAGGGGGGATATATAACCAGGGCTGTGGAATCAGAGACATTTGTGGTAGAGTCAAGGTCACAGTCGGTTAAAAACATCCAACTCAGACTCCTGTTTTTATCTTATAAAGATAAACAATCCTATACATGTGGATAAAAGGGGCAAGGATGAAGCAATTGGAAGGATAAGAAATCTGGAGGTGCCAGGCCGATGACCACCTGGTTAAGAATTTGCAGAAGCTATATTATTCCTAAAAAATAAGTCAAGATGGCTTGTAGTTGGGCCAAAACCACATTTGAGTGAGAGAGCGAGCTCGCGAGGTCATGTATAGACCTTTGTAAATATTTCCTTAAACTGTCATATGCACTTAATATTAATTTACTAGGTATTATTTGCATTTTTTCTTGTTTATTCTGTATATAATATTTTGTTCAGTAGATATTTTTGTGATTGTTTGGGTGGTGGGGATAAATATATATATTGAAGTCTTTTTTTAATAAAGAAAATTGAGTAATCATGTTTCCTTGAGCCTCCTTCCGATCTAACAGGCATCTCACAAGTGCAGGGTTCTGGAGCAAAGGAGAGAGGGACTATATTGTGCTGTGAAGATAGGAAGAGAAAAATAGCAGGTTGTGGTTGACTATGTGGAGCTACTTACACCCACAGGGTTATGAAAGTTAGGGAGCGAGTTCTAGAAGAGATGATTAGGGAAAGAATAAGCTTTGACGACACAGAGTTTGGGTTCATGCTTGGAAAAGGAACCACGTAGGCTATATTTATAGTTAGACAGCTCCAGAAGTACATTGCTAGGAAAAGAGCATTGTATTATATTTTTGTTGACCTGGAAAGAGAGATGTGGTGAGGTGAGTAATGAGAAAATTAGGGATTGACGAATGGTGGTTAGGGTGGTCATGCTATGTATGAAGATTTGACAAATCAGATAAATGTAAGTTGATTAAGGAATCTCAACCCAGCTTTACTAGAAGCAAATCATTTGATTAATTGTAATATTATAGAAAGGTGTACAATGCTGCCCATAGAAATAAGAATTAAAATATTGTTTGGATTTTAGTATAGCTTTTTTTTAACAAGGCGTCACACCTACCACTTTTGAAATAAAGTTAATGGGATCAATGCAAGGACTTTTAGATGGATTTAGTCATGGTTTTGTGACAAGCACCAAAGGGTTAGTATAGATGGGATGAAATCTGAGTGGGGGAATGTTACCATAGGAGTTCCTCAAGGGTTGTGTTTGGACTGCTGTGGCAAATTTGCTGATAACACTAAGTTGAGAGGATTATAAGGTCCAACTCCGATCCTGAAGTATTGAAAGATGAATTGACCAAACTATTCCAATGGACAGAGAAATGAAAAATGGAATTTAACCTAAGTGTAATGTACTTAGCATGGATAGGCGTAATATGCTGAATAATTGTAAATTGAATGGGAGAGTTTTAGGTAGGTCAGAATGTGAGTGACTTAGGTTTTATGGTAAGTTCCAACCTCTGGCCTAGAAAGCAGTCTTAAATGTTTGGAGTAGAACTAATAAGGTATTAGAGTTCATTGGGAAGAGTGAGAGAAATAGGATTGATTGGTTAAAAGGTGCCATTGCGCACACTTCACAATGATCGTGCTGCATAAGAAATAGATGTCATTCTAAAGTGTACCAAGCATTAGTTAGGCCTCATCTTGATTATGCAGTGCAATTTTGGTCATCATATTATAGGAGGGATATCAGTTTGCTTGATTTTTTTTTTTAAGGGGCTATCTGGCGACTGCCCACTTGGGCATAAGTTGCCCTAATCAAACAGCCTAGATCTAGGCTACTTTAAAATAAAAATTTGAAAACAATACAATGATAAAATTGAAAAATGACAACAATTAGGAAGCAAGCTCCGGCGTAGGGGGAAGGTCCCCCTCCACGCATCGCAGGAGCATGTGACCTACAGAGATAACAATAAAAAAAAACAACAAAACCTAATTAAATAAAAAGGAGAAGGCCAGCCTCCCCCCAAAATCAACAAGTCCACCGGTCAATGTGCACACACTCATCCCGAGTACAAGGGACAGGCGGTAGCAACCCCGCCCATCCCAATACCGGGACGGGTAACATGCGTGAAGATCACCCAGACTGGAACATTCAACAAGAATGTGCCGAGCAGTCTGGGGGACGACGCAGTCGTCACAATAGGGCGCAGGCAAGCGCTCCATCACACGATTGTGTCCGATTCGGAGACGACAGAAAGCAACCTGAAGCCGTTGCAGCATTGGGAGATAGGTCCATGGGAACATTCGCGGCGCAATGGCACGTAACTTTAAGTTCCTTTCGACCGTTTCTAATCTTCTTTGCAAAGCAGTCCGAAGAGATGCCCGTATTCCTGCCATGTAGTCGGTGTGAGGAAGAGCGAAACGCTGGTCCGGTCGCAGAGTCCTTGCGGACTCTTTGGCGCGCTCATTCCCCGCAATTCCTACATGTCCAGGAAGCCAGCAGAAGATAATCTCGACATCTGCCCGGCTCGCCAAAACTGTTGCGTCATGGATATCGCGAACCAGGGGATGCGGAGATTCCAATGCCCCGAGAGCACTCAGGGCGCTTTGTGAGTCACTATAGATCACAACCCGGTCTCCGAACCGGGCACGTCGCGTAATCTCCCGTACCGAGTGGTGTATTGCCACCAGCTCGGTCGTGTAGACAGACGCAGCACCCGGCAGAGCCCCGCTGACTTCAAATAGAGGGAATACGACGTGGAAGCCGACCCCCTCTTCGGACTTGGAGCCATCCGTATACACTGGCACGGTTCCAGCGTGACACGATGTGTGCTCCAAAAAGGTCGAACGCAATACACCCGAAGCTGTACAAGCTTGGGAAGCAGAGGCATGGCGACAAATAGCCAAATGTGGTACCCTCCAGGGTGGCGTCCTGGGCAGAACCAGGGGCGCCACCGGCGCGAGAGATATACCTGCCTCTCGAAGGAGTTTCCTGACCCTAAACCCAAAGGGCTTAGGGCATGACTGGCGTCTCTCGGCGGAATAGGCACCGTCGAGATCAGCTGCGGATGCAGTGAGAGCTGTTGGCGACTGAGGGAGGCACCGGGCTCACACGTACAGGCGAGTGATGCACTGCACGCGGCGTAAAGCGAGTGGCATCTCCCCAGCATCGACCAACAGGCTCTCAATGGGGAAAGTGCGGAAGGCACCGGTCGCAAGGCGAAGGCCGGTGTGGTGGATCGAATCCACCTTCCGCAATATACGCTCAGCTGGGGATGCATAAAACTCGCATTCGTAGTCGAGCTTCGAACAAACAAAGGATCGATACAATGTAAGGCAGGTACAAGAGACCCTAAGGCTGCGAATGTGAGCCTGCCAGGTGAGGCGTCGGTCGAATACAAGACCGAGGAAACGGTGCGATTCCACCACATCCAGGCGCACCCCATTAAGAAACAAATCTGGGTCAGGGTGGAGCCGTGGATGGCGGCAGAAGTGCACCACCTTAGTCTTGGCCAAAGAAAACCGAAACCTGTGCACTTCGGCATAGCGAAAGACGCGGTTCAATGCCTGTTGGAGTCGACGCTCCAGAGTTGGCATGTGGGCCACGCCAGAAGAGATCGAAAGGTCGTCCACGTAGAGCGAAGCGAGAACATCTTTCGGTAGCACCGAGGTGATGCCGTTGATGCTCAGGGCGAAGAGTGTGACTCTGAGGACACTTCCCTGCGGGACACCCTCTTCCTGCTCCTTTGGGCCGGAGGGCGCTGCCCACACCCGTACGGGGAATCGACGATCTAGCAAAAATTCAGATATAAACATTGGGAAGCGTTCCCTCGCACCCATCGGGTGGAGAGTCTCCATGATACCGTATCGCCATGCGGTATCATAGGCCTTGTCCAGATCGAAAAACACCGTGGCGTAGTGCTGTCTACGAAGGAAAGCCTCGCAGACGGCCTTTTCCAGTCGGAGCAGAGCATCCGACGTGGAGTGGAACTTGCGGAAGCCAAACTGTGCAGAAGACAGATGGCCTCCGCTGTCCAGGAAAAAGGCTAGTCTAACATTTACCAATTTCTCCATCAACTTTCACACGCAAGAGGTTAGAGATTGGGCGGAAACCGGTCGGAGTAGAGTGATCTCTCCCCGGCTTGCGAAAGGCGAGCATAGTAGCGATTCGCCCGGAATCTGGGAGAAGACCCTCTACCCAGATCCTGTTGAACAAATCTAACAGAAAGGCCATGCCTCGCTCACCAAGGTGTCGAAGCATGGCATACGGGACATCATCCGGCGGTGTCCGCGCACGAAGCAAGAGCGGAGAGCAACTCACTCACAGTAAACCTGTCGTTGAAGGGTTCTCCGCCTCTGGAGGTAAAGTCCAGCCGGCGGCCTTCCGCGACATCACGACGTGCATTGAATGCTAGCGGAGCAGCATCACGGCTAGAGAATGCGGAAAAAGCGGTCGCTAAGGATTCCGCTGTGGTGGGGCGAATGTGAGTGTGTGTAAAAGGGCCATTCTCCCACCCCTTTTCTCAGTACCCTCTCCCTCCCTCTGTAAGAATGTGTGTGAATGGGAATGGGTTTGTTTTATTTTTTGTTTAATTCATGTATAAAATGATTACCATGTTTTTCTTTCTTTCCAGGCGTTATTCTGGAAAGATAATAGCTAATAATAAGATATTACTTTGCATTAAGTAAATTTAACGAAGCGTTATTCTGGAAAGATAATAGCTAATAATAAGATATTACTAAGATATTAAGAAAATTTAACGAAGCGTTATTCTGGAAAGAGAGAGAGTGGAAGTGTGGACTGGAAGCAAGAGGGGTTCTGTAGAAGAGTGCTCCACCCAGCCCTGAGAGGAGGGCTTTCGTGTCTCTATCCACCTGAACCGCCATACCTGCCTTCGTTGACAATACTGCCTCCTTCTAGTTAACCAACTACCACCCACCTCCAGCAAGACATAGCGCGTGTCCCCTTTTCGTTTGATTGTGGTTGTGTTTTTTTGTTTTGTCTAGAATTTACGTAAATTGTTGTTTCCGCCCGTTATAAGATTCTCGTTTGATATCATTATTTTTATTTGGGAATTTAGCCTCATTTTGGAGTGTGCACACTTCTCTAGTAAAATATAAAATTTTTGTAAATATAACCTGTAACTATCATTGTTTTTTTTGTAAGTAAAGGGACTGTATATACAATCCGTTTTATTCTCCCTCGATTTCTCACGTCCGGACAGTGTAGGAAGCGGGTTGGATCGATTATCGATTGGGATTAGAGATCTATTTTCGGCCCGCTACATTTGGCGCCCGAATAGGGACGTGAGACTTCAAAACTGGGAGCGTGACTGGATTGGATTGCAGTCCATACCCAATTAGTGTGACAAGTAGTTTGATTGATTTTTCCCTTCTATCTTTTTTACTAACTTGGGAACAATGGCTGTAGCGGAAACGTTGAATGAAGAAGTAGTGCGATTGAGACTGGAGTTGAGAAAGAAAGAAGAGGAGTGTGAAATGTTACGGGGAATGATGGAGGGAATGGAGAATAAAATAAAAGGGATGAATGAAAAGACTGATAGGATGAAGAAGGAAATGGGAGACCGACAGGATCAGACGGACCGACGGATGCAGGACCTGTATGACATGATGAAGGGGTCAGGACCGGCCCTAGGACCCTCGACCTTGACCCCTGCTCCGACTGAAGGGGATAAGACTAATGGGATCAATGGGAGTGTGTGCGAGTCTAGAGAGGATAGGGTGATTATGAGTGATAGGAAGGACGGAGAATGGAAGAGTGTTGAATGCAAGAGAAGGAAGAGTGGTGCAAAGGGGAAGGATAGGAAGGTAAGAGGCAAGAGTGTGGACTCATTGTACTCGGATGAAGGAGAGAGTGATGGTATGATTGATATGAGTCTTTTCCTCCCTCTTCCTCAAAACCTTAGGCGGGCGTTGCGGCTTCGGAGGCGGGGGGGGCTCTTTTCGAGGAACAACCATCTCCGAGCAACTCAGCACACAACTAGGTGTGGGCTAAGGAGCCAAAGCTCCTTTATTGCTGTCCTCCTTTCGGGGGACAGCTTTAGGAACCTCGGAAGATGGACTGGCAACCAACTTCAGGGGTGTTGCCTCCTGTGAGTCTAACGACTCGGTGGAAGCGTGTGGCCATTTCACCTTACGGGAAACGGTCATGCTGGGGGAAGGGGGGCAGCCCTGGTTGAGTAGAACGTGCAGAAGGGCTCTGAATGGGCGCGGAAACAACCGTGCTCGTTAGCCTGGATGGGCCAGGAGCAGAGGGTGCCTTTCTAACTATTGAGGCATATGATGTCCCAAGCAGAGCCAGGCGCGCCAGGACCAAGTCATTAGTCTTGTGGAATGAGAGTCGATCCTGGGCCTGAACGGAAAGGATTTCTTTCTCAAGGAAATATGCACCGCATTGCTTTGACAAAGCAGGGTGCGGTGGAAAATTGACACACTTGGCCACACATGATTTAGACTTACCGTGTGCGGCCTTGGAACAATTTACACAGACTTCGGGTGCCCCCCAACTTTGCACATCTACATGAACGCTTCATATGGCTGAAGCGGTGACAGTAATAGCACCGCCGCAGCAGTGGCACGAATGCCTTCACGCGGTAGCGGTACCAACCGGCATGCACCGACTCAGGGAGCCTGTCACAGTCGAACATGACGAAGAGTGTAGGGGTGGGTCTCGAGGCTCTCCCTGTTTTCTTATCACACGTTCGACCTTGACCGCCCCATGGTCGGCCAGCTCTAAGGTAATGTCCTCTATGGAGTAGTCAATGAGTTCCCTCGCATAAACTACTCCTTTCACAAAGTTCATAGTAGAGTGTGGTGTCACACTCACTGGGGTGCCATGAAGTGTCCGAAGAGCACTTATCTTGGCCGCCCTGGAGGAATCCGTCGCATTCACCAGAAGGCTCCCGTCCGAGAAACGGGTCACCTTCGGCTCTACCAATTACCCTAGCTAATGCCCTCCTCTGATGGATCATGTTGCCCTTGGCCAACATGCTGACATCAGTGGAGCGAATAACGAGGAAGCGTTTAAAGCCAGCAGGCTAAAAAATGCCAGGTAGTCTCTGAATGAGGGGCCCCGATCTTATCGAGGCTGCGCCCTTCACTCTTTTTGTCTTAGTCGGGGGCTCCGCACCCGGGGGGGCAGAGGGGGCGGATGTGCCAATCTTGGCTTGGTCGTTACTAAAGTGTCAGCAGAACCATCCATCCCCGCAGCCCCTGCGTATGGAGAGGAGCCCCGAGTCTTTTTAGTCTTATTCCTTTTCTTTTTAGGAGAGGAGGGCGGGGAATGAACCCGCTTCTCCACTCCGCCGGCAGGAGCCCCCAGGCCAGATGGCCTGGCCTCAGCCAGGTCCTTCTCAGAAATGGAGAAGGTCATTGCAGTTGTAGGGGCACCTGTCGGAGGAGATCCCTCCCCTCCCCTTGCATAGGGGCAGATTTGGGTTCGGTGCTTGGCACTGATCCCAGATTCCCCCCCATGGAAGGCCCTACTGTCTGAGGCTGGGTTGCCTCAAGGACCATGTCTATCTCAGGGGGGGGCCTCCAGTTGGCCATCCGCCCCCCCCCCATGACATCACAGGTCCCATTGGCATCATTGTCAATTGTCAGGTTGAGTGAGGAGGCACAGGCCTTGATCCATGCAAGGTTCAATATTCTTGCCAGCAGGTCTGTTGAGGGAAGCGACCCAAGGGGCCTGCTTCACTCTCCCCCCTAAGGGGGTTTGCCCTACCGAGCCGCTTCACTGAGAAGGGGTCGGCTATGGGCTGCCTGCTTGCTTTCTTCGCAGTCCTTTTGGAAAGAAAAGGGGGGACTGCCGCTGGCAAAAGGGAGGTGCCTGAAAGCACCTCCAGAGAAGGGGGTGAAGGGGAGTGCCCTACACCCGTAGGTGAAGGAGAGGAGTAAGCCTCCTCTCTGGTTAGTGAAATATGGAGGGTCCCCTGCGCAGGTACAGGGGGGGGGGGTGACTTTCATTTTTCCTGTGGAAATTAAGGGGAGATTTTTTCTTCTTCATCATTGGGCATGGTGACCCTCTTTTAATTACGGGATGCAACAGCTCATCACCCCTTGCAGTAGCCCGCACTGCAAGGGGTGCGTACGGGCCTGGCAGAGCCAGGTGCCACCATTCAGGACCACCCCTCCCGCCTGGTGACCTAGCAGTCCATCGGCATGGCAGCTCCACCTTGGACACGGCGTAAAATTGATAGAGTGTGAAGAGGAAAGGAAAAGGGATATGAGGAAGGTATGGGTGGGGATGAAGCAGGTTGTTCAAAACCAACCACCCCAGACCGGAGCTTGGGGGTTAGGGAACATTGTCCCCTCCCCCCTCAGCCCCGATCTAGGGCGGTTGGCTGAGTAGAAGGTCAGCATCTACCCTGTGAAATTAGAGGCTGACCAGAGAAAGTTGTGGGAGAGGTTGTATGAAAAGCAATGAAGTAGGGCAGAAATACAGGCTATATGAAGGAAGGAAGAGAGACTAAGTTGGGGCTGGACGCAGCACTGGATCCCGTCAGAACGGCGGCCAGGATAGCAAATCGCTGCGCCTCTTACGGGGACAGTTTGCTTGAATCTATGTAAAGAAGGATGACTAAGAGTTTACCTAATAGTGCGATTTACTTAGACAATATCTAAATTTCCTAGAAAAGAGAAGAGTTCAAGGGAAGGCAACTTGGTGATGGGAATTGGAGCTGCCTTGTATAGGCTATTGATTAGCCTTTTGCAAACTATTTCTTTTTTTATGCTCTTAATACCACTGCATTTGGCCTCCTGTCTTACTAGCATAGCATATCCAATCTATCCCCTGTCCCAAGACCTGCTGAGACGGTACCTATATTCACATACCCCTGAAGAATGGCTGCCCCTGCATGTGAGGAAGGGTTTTACAATCACTAGTGAATATAAAAAATGCAATGCATACTCAAAGATGACAGCAGATACAAACACTCACCCTATATAGTAGGCGCGGTTGTAAGGATTTTGCCCGCTTTAACTAAACTTGGTACAATAAAAGGCTCAAGGAACAAAGAACACACTTTTTCTTTTTTTTCTAGTACTTTAGTGGATATCCTTTGGCATTTCTAACCAGTTTCAGTAAGTTTGGAAGAGTCTACTACAGTCTGGAAGTATGTTTGAGGCATGGAGTCCCACAGATACTGGATGGTATCCTTGAGCTTCGGTACTGAGGAGATATCATAGTTCTACATCCCAGACTCGATCTTTCCCCAAAGGTTTTCTATGGGGTTGAGGCCAGGGATTGAAGTAGTGAATACCTCGCCAAAGTCAAGAGCATCAATTACTAGTAACAAGGAAAGGAAGTACCCTCGGAGACCTTACGGTCCATTCAAAGAGGGTACCTTTGGACTAGCAATCGAGCGGGCACATGGCTGTTCAATTGTTATGCGTCCCTGAATGGCCACTTTTCAAGACTTTGTCTAGTCTTGACTTGAACTGGTCAACAAATTCACTGTTGACAACATCCACTGGAAGTGCGTTCCACTTACCGCAGATACTGTAAGTGAAAAAATTTCCACACAGATTGCGGTTGTAACGCTTCAGTTCAAGTTTGAAGCCGTGATTGCGCGTTCTGTTCTCACTCAGTGTGAAAATATCCTGGTAGTCAACGTTGTCAAACCCTCGAAGTATTTTGAAAACTTCGATGAGCTGACCACGCAGTCTACGGGTTTCCAGCGAGAACAGATCTAATTCCCTTAGTCTATCGTCATAACTTTTATGTCGGATAGAGGGAATCAGCTTGGTTGCCCTGGCTTGTACGCGTTCCAATCTCGCGATGTCCTTCCGAAATGAAGGACTCCAAAATTGTACAGCATACTCCAGGTGCGCCCGAACGAGGGAGTTGTACAGACAAAGTATTATCTCCTTGTTACGGTATCCAAACTGGCACTTTATGTAGCCTAACATCCTTTGGGCTTTCTTCTCTGCTTCGATACACTGTTTCGAGAACTTGAGGTCACTAGTGATTGTTACACCCAAGTCCTTCTCAGTGTCAGTGGATTCAATAGCAGTGCCCTTAAGGATATACTGAGATTGGGGTTTTCTGTGGCCGATATGCATCACTTTGCATTTGTTCATGTCAAAAGGCATTTGCCACGTGTCCGATCACTCTCCAATCTTCCCAAGATCTTCCTGCAGGCGGGCAGTATTTCCATCCTTTGCAACGTTCATACCAAGCTTGGTATCGTCGGCAAATTTGGAAATCTTGGCAACCATGTCACTGTCCATGTCGTTGACGTAGATGATGAATAGTAGTGGTCCCAGGACAGAACCTTGAGGCACCCCGCTAGTAACGGGCACCCACTCAGAAGCCTGTCCATTCACCACCACCCGTTGCCATCTGCCACTTAGCCAGTTCTCAATCCAGCCGGCTACTTTTCCATCTATGCCCAACGCTTGCACTTTCCGGAGAAGGCGGTAGTGTGATACCTTATCAAAGGCTTTCTGAAAGTCTAAGTACACCACATCCACCGCTTGTCCCGATCGTGCTCACTGAACACGAAGTGGAAGAATTCCACAAGGTTCGTCATCAGGCATGACCATTGCCTTCGGAAGCTATGCTGGGAACTCCTCAGTAGCAGGTTTGACTCTAAATACAACGTCATTTTGTCCACCATCATGCTCTCCATGAGTTTACAGACTATCAAAGTGAGACTGATAGGTCGGTAGTTTGACGGTTGGCTTCAGTCTCCTTTCTTGAAGATAGGAGTCACCTCGCTTCACGCCAGTCTCTAGGAATGCATTCGGTCCGGATTGACATGTTGAAGATTGCGCTCAGGTGTCATGACACTTGATCGCGCACTTCTTTCAACACTTTAGGTAGAAACCCATCTGGGCCAGGTGACTTATTCGTCATTAGGTCACTGATCTTCTTTTTTATTTCCCTTTCCGTGAAGTCCATACCCTCCAGCTTTTCCCCCCCGAGTAGGAATCCATTGGTTGGGGGATGGGACCACACTCTTCAGTAAACACTGAAGAGAAGTAGTCGTTGAGGAGGTTAGCATTTTCTGCATCTAAGTGCTTTAATGCCCCCTCCTCATTTCTCAAAGGGCCAATCGTTCGATGGATTAGTTTACGGCTGTTCACATATCCAAAAAACTCCTTGGGATTCTCTTTACAGAGTCTCGCCACTCAGAGTTCCTCAGACCGCTTAGCCGCCCTTATGCTGGACTTCACTCTCCTGGCTAGCCTCCGGTATTCGTCAAAGTCACCCGAGATCTTTGATTGCCGGTACACAGTTCTCTTCTTCCTAAGCAGTTGGCCGATTTCTCAATTAAACCACTTTGGTTGAACAGAAGACCGACGGGGACATTTCAGAGGGATGAAACGTGATTGAAGACTCATGAATGTGGTTTTGAAACTGTTCCACGAGTTTTCAACAACATCGCACACTTCTAGCCTCCCATCAGTCAGTCCAGCACGAAGACCTGCAAAGTCTGCTCTTTTCAAATCGAGTTTCCTCGATTTACTAGTTGCAGGCCCTGCCTTCGGGACTTTGACTACAAATCTAATTAGTCGGTGGTCACTGCCACTGAGCTCTTTGCAGGTTGCCCCATCCTGCATAAAAAAATCTGCCTGGCAGGCTTCCATGGAAGAGTTAAGATAGACTAACGGCCCCAGGCCATGATAAGAGAAGCAACCCCAAACCATGACTGAATCGGGCTGCTCAATGGTGTGGCATATATACCGCAGGTCCAGAGGGTCACTGCTGCATTTATGATACACCTAATTCCAGTCTAATTTCCTCTCATCACTTTAGAGTACTTTCCTCCACTCCTAAGTCCAATGATAGTACTGGCAAGCAAAGTTGCTCCTTGCCTGTTGATGGCGCTTTGTTAACCAGGGTTTGGGAATAGCACAACATATGCGGTAATTGAACTGTTTGTGTAAGTAATCTTGAAGTGTGTGTATTGCCACATCACCGAGTATCTTTGGGTTTTTCTGCTTTAATTCTCTTGCTGTAAGGGTCAGGTTGAACTCCACATGCCTTTTGATGACATTCAGGGTCTTGTTAGAAAGCAGCATTTTCTTCTCAGGCCTTTTCTTATGGGTCGGGAGGGGACCAGGTAGCACATCACATTTTTTTAGCCCATAACTGAGCTTTTTGGAATGAAATTCCAATATTCTCAGCGATAGACCAATTAGACTTTCCCTCCGTGTAGAGGTTATTTATGGCTTCTATCTGAACCTTTGTGAGCTGTTTTTCTTTGGCATGGTTAGCAGCAGAGCGCTTGGAGGCAAGCGTGCCTCACAAAAAAGGTGGTGGAAGAAAGAACCGTAGAGTGGCAAAACCCATTCTTTACCAAGAAAAACCACAGTGAGCACATTCTGGTGAGTGGAGAAAAGACATCACTGAGTTGGAAAGTAAAATAGTTGCCAGATCACTCAAGAATGAACGCAATGGTAGGTGCATTTTATTAAGCACAGTTTTTATATACATTCAGCCTGCCATGCATATATCAACTGCGCCTCCTACTGTAACAGTCCAGTATGTTTGACCCATCTAGCAAATACTCCCAGAATCATTGATACAGATCATAATTCTATTAACAAAGATTTTGGAATTATAAAATGATATTTGGTTTAATAATGGAGTGTACTACCCAGAACCTCCCCCCATGAATAACGGGGCTCTAGTGCCTTTAGGCCTAGCATCAGTTGTCACTTTGATCTCTATGCAAATTTCATTATCTAGTTGTGGGATCTCATTGACAAGAGGAAGGATGATGCAATTTACTACTATAAAAATCAATTAAGTTTACAATGATAATTTACCATTCTAGGGAAATAAGACCCACTCCTCCAAAGTCAAGTCCATCCATATGGAAGGATATTTGATGAATAATCACTAATATCATCCAAGAAGGATACAAAGGTACCAGAGAAATTGCTTAGATGTTACAAATTCTTAGTTTTGGGTTGTTGAAAATGGCCAAATTTCCTGAAAGAAGGGTTTGGCAGGTAAGACTGTTCTCCTAATCAAAATAGACAAACATAGAAAGGGTTAATGCAAATAAACAAATTTAAGGGGGTTGCTCAAAATCCCCCATGAAATTAAATCTATTATATCAGTAAGTCCTTTCATAAAAAAGTAAAATAACTTACTTGATATCAGTAAACTCTCTTAATCCAAAAGAACCACCAAGACATAGTAACACAAATGGGATACCAAATCTTGCAGACTTTGATAATGAAAACTGTTTTAACATTATTTCTAAGTTTGAATATAATCAATAGACTATTTTTTAGACAAATTTCAGGTACTTTTCTATATCTATGTCTATACAAGTAGGTCTCAAAGCTAGCAAGACATAGGAACTGGAACACAGTTGTGAAATGTGAACAAGATAATTTTCTAAGTTTGAAGTAAATATTAAGTATACATAGAAAACATATCTTGATCATAATAGAAAAAACTTTTACATGATCACTGTAATTGATTGTCATAAAAGACAAGAGCAGAGTGAAAAAATAAAACTAAATATTTGCATACTTTATTATATAAGAAATATTTTGTGCAATATTATATAAATTAACAAATCCAATTTAAAAATAAAGGCATGCATTTAATAAATTTTATTAGAATTTCATGATACAATCATATCTTTAAGAAATTATATTGAATAAAAAATTTTGAGATGTGCAAAATAAGACAACGATCATTCAGAGAATTGCTTATCAAGCAAATACACTTGAAACAAAGCAGGATTTGACAACGTTGAAACATAAAACACTTAATATGAGGTATTGAAGCCTTTGATTTCTATTACTTCAATGCAATGATGACCACAGGACCTCGCCAGTTACCAGCAAAATTCTGGTGTCATTTTGTTTCATTGATGCTCAATTTTTGTCCATAAATCTGTCAAAGTTTAAGGCTGCTGGTCTTGAACTTAGTCTCCAATGATCTTCTAGAGGTTTTCAATTAAGTTCAGGTCCAGATTCTGAGTAGGCTACTTCATTAGTCCAATATCTTCTTATTTGAAATAGTATTTTACTCACTTTTCAAAAGTCATGGCATGTTGTCCTGCATAAATAGTGTTGACTGGTTCAGAGATGCTCAGAGCAAAGGTATAACATGTGGCTGCATGAGGTTTTGGTACAATTTCGTATTTACCATTCCAATTATTCACATTAGCAGACCAACTCCTTCAGACAAAAACACAACACCCCTCCACACCATGATGCTGCCTGCCTCCTCTACATATGTGGCAAAGTTTTTAAGACATTTAGGGTCAAGTCTGTCACCTGAAGTGCATCTAACACTGAAGTGCATCTAACAAAGTGTCTGCCATCAGATCCCACAAAACTAAATTTACTTTTGGCACTGAAACGAAATCTCTCCCAATCTTCCTTCATCGAAAAAATATGAGCTTCAGCATATGCAAGTTTACCCTTCTGGTTCTTGTTATTGATGAATGGTTGATTTGCTGGCGAATGAGCTATTAAGCCTAGATGTATTTATGCAATGGAACACTATGAAATAGCTCACTTCTTTGCCACTATTGGGTCTTAATTTTTTGAAAAATTCCTGCTGCAGTGTTGAAGCAATCTTTCATAAAGTGGTGCCTAAAATCTGTCATCTCAGACAGTGGTTATGTAGGGTTGACTGACTTTTGAAGGAGATTTATATGTTTTTTTTTCATTGTATATCTTCAGAATGAACAAAATCACACTCTTGGACCTTCTTACCTCTCTTGAAATTCCAGAAAGAGTCATTTCTGAAATCTTCAAGCGAAACCAATTCTCTGGTGTAGTTCAGGGGTCACTTTCACATGTGGTGGCATCTCTAGAGTGAGTATGCCTACTGAGCCAGATGATTTTAAGAAATTTCTAGAATGTTCCTGAAAGAATCACTCTTATTTTGCATGTCAATATTTTATTTTGTTAGTTTATTTAGTATAATTTCTGGAATATACAATTGTATCATATGAAATCTTAATAAAATATATTAAATGGATGCTTTTATATACTTAGGAAATTTCATTTTCGATAAATGAAATTCAACATCATTCAAATAGGAAACTGTAAACTCCTTAAGTAATATAACTCCATTTGGAAAACAGGTACTTTTATCAACCATTAGAAAATCTCTCTTTAGTCCCATCCTCAAACAACTTAAAATTCCCCCCGAAAAGAAATTATATGCTTTTCCTGGAGTTGAAGAGCTGACATCATGCAGTGAATTCTGAAATTCATTTAAATTGAAAGGGTGATTGTACAGATGGCTTTCTTGGATTGCAAAATCAGGTGTGCTGTGGGGGAGCGGTGTGTGTGTGTGTCTGTAGGGCCATTCTCCCACCCCCCCTTTACATATATCTTTCCCTACCCCTGTGTGAGTGTGTGGGTATAATTTGCCTTCCGATTTTTTATTATGAATACAAATAATAACTGATTGTACTCTCTTTTCAGAGATATAATTTTCTAAACATAAATATAGGAGTAAATATTTAGAGTTAAGTTAAATTTATTTGTCCAGCACATTGGGATATTACCTTAGGTAAGATTTTTTTTTTAAATACTAATAGGTTCAACATTAATTTTAACAACGAGGGATAGCAAAGTTCATCCTCAGATTTTTCTTTGGAAATGCTATACCAAAATTTCTCTGGCTCTTTTTAGTATCGCGTCCGGAGTCTTCAAAGAGTGAAGCTTCAGCGGACTGTGAGAGAAATCCTCGAGGCGAGTGCTCCGGCCAGCCCAGCCCTAAAATGGAGCGTGTTACCTGCATTGGCTGACGAGCCTGTGCCCCTTCTTATTGGACAAATACTACTACAATAATCACCCCAGCCTTCAAGTGATAGTCTGTGCCCCTTCTTGTTCGGGTGTTATTTTGATTGATTTGTTGTGTGGACCTTATTTGGGTTGTTGAAATTTGTTCTCTGCGCCTGTCATATTTTATTTTTGTTTTTGGTTGGGAAAATTGCAATTTGTATAGAATATTTATTTTGAATGTGCACCGGTGTTTATTTATTTATTTATTTGTAAATATAAACTGTAATTACAACTGTATTTTTTTGTAAAGTAAAGGACTGTATATCAAATCGTATCAATTCTTCCTCAGGGTTCTCAAGGTCCATAAATCCTAGGATAAGGTTGGAATGCGGGTTTAGTGTTGCTTTCGGCCCACTACAGTGCGTAATACTTCTTTCACCATATGGAAGACAAAAGGTTGAGCAGTTTCCTATACTATTGGTAGCTAAGAAATAGAGTGCTTCTTTGTGCTGTTCTAAGATTACAGCCACCCCTTAGTATTTAGAAAGATGAAGCTATGTGGCCTTTGTTTGAGAAAGGGTTTCACTGTGTTCCAAACAAAGCATAAGGATCTGTGGGAAGAGAGTGTAGAGATGAATTTCGTTCATGAAACTTTTTTCGGTTTTCTTAATGCAGTAATGAACTTTGGCTCATTTTTTTTTTTAAGAGCTCATCTGGTGACTGCCTACTTGGGCATTAGTCGCTATATTCAACATTGCCTAAAAATACGCATCTTTAAAAGAGGATGGTAAAAAAACAAATAAAGCAACCATAAATAAAATAAAACAAAGAAAAAGGTAATAAGAAGCAAGCAAGCTCATTGCATCAGGGAAAGGTCCACCTCCCCCCGGAGCAGGCACATGCGACCTACTAAAATAAGAAAAAACAACAATAAAAAACTTTAAATAAGGAAGGGGAAAGACTGGGCTCCTCCAAAAAGTGTAAAAGTCCACAGGTCAGGGTGCACGAACTCATCCCAAGAACAAGGGACAGGCAGTAGCAACCTCGTCCATCTCGGTACCAGGACAGGTAACGTGCACAGAGATCGCCCAGAATGGGACATTCAACAGGAATATGCCAAACAGTCTGGGGGACAACACAATCTTCACCATAGGGAGCAGGTGAACGCTCCATCAAATGGCGGTGCGTCCCGTGAGTGTGTCCAATTCGGAGACAATAGAAAGCAACCTGAAGCCTCCGCAGCATTTGGGTGGAGGGCCATGGGAACAGTCACGGCGCAATGGCATGCAACTTTACGTTCCCTTTGACTGTCTCCCATCTTCTTTGCCAAGCAGCCCGAAGAGCTGCCCATATTACTGCCATGTAGTTGGTGTGAGGAAGAATGAAACGCTAATCCAGTAACAGAGACCTTGCAGACTCTTTGGCACACGCTCATTCTCCACAATTCCTACATGTCCAGGAACCCAGCAGAAGATAATCTCGACATCCTCCCAGCTTGCCAAAACTGTGGCGTCACGGATATCGAGAACCAGGAGATGCGAAGATTCCAATGCCTCAAGAGCACTCAGGGTGCTTTGTGAGTTGCTATAGATCAAAATCTGGTCTCCAAACCGGGCATGTTGCATAATCTCCCGTACCGAGTGGTGTATTGCCACCAGCTTGGCCGTGAAGACAGAACCAAGTGTGCCAGCCGCCCAAAGAGCTATACCTAGCTCTCAAAGGAGTTTCCTGGCCATAAACCCAAAGGGGTTAAGGTATAAATGGTGTCTTTTGGCAGCATCGGCACCATCAAAATCAGCTGCGGATGCAGTGAGAGCTGTTGGCGAATGAGGGAGGCCCCAGGCTCGCGGGTAAAGGCTAATAATGCACTGTACACAGCGTAGAGTGAGTGGCATCTTCCCAGCATCGACTAGTAGGCTCTCAATGTGGGAAGTGCAGAAGGCACCGGTCGCCAGACCAAGGTCAGTATTGTGGATTAAGTCCACCTTCCGCAATACATGCTCGGCTGCAGATGCATAAAACTCGCATCCGTAGTCGAGCTTCGAACGAACAAAGGATTGATAAAAAAGTAAGGCAGTAGCCCTATCAGAGACCCAAGCGCTGAACATCAGGGAATGGAGAATATCCATGGCGCAGGTACAAGAGACCCTAAGGCTGAGAATATGAACCTCACAGGTGAGGCATTGGTCAAATAAAGGATTAAGGAAACGGTGCGATTCAACCACTTCCAGGCGTACCCCATTAAGAAAAAAGTCTGGGTGAAGCTGGAGCCGTGGAGGGCGGCAGAAGTGCACCACCTTAGTCTTGGACAAGGAAAACCTAAACCTATGCACTTTTGCATAGCGGAAGACGCAGTTCAATGCCCATTGGAGTCGACGCTCCAGAGTAGGCATCTGGGTCGCGACAAAAGAGATTGATAGGTCGTTGAGATAGAGCGTACATAGAACATCTTCCGGCAACACCAAGGTAATGCTGTTGATGCTCAGGGAAAGAGTGGGACACTGAGGACACTTCCCTGCGGGACATCCTCTCCTTGCTCTATTGGGCCGGAGAGGGCTCCCCACACACGTACGCGGAATTGACAATCTTGCAGAAATTCAAATATAAAAATTGGGAGGTGTCCCCTCTCCCGCATCGTGTGGAGAGTCTCCATCATACCGTATTGCCATGAGGTATCATAGGCCTTCTCCAGATCGAAAAACACTGTGGCCTAGTGCTGTCTATGAGGAAAGGCCTTGCAGATGGCATTTTCCAGTCGGAGCAGAGCATTCGACGTGGAGTGGAACTTGCGGAAGCCGCACTGTGCAGAAGACAGATGGCCTCCGCTGTCCAGGAAAAAGGCTAATCTAACATTTAACAATTTCTCCATCAACTTGCACATGCAAGAGGTTAGATGATTGGGCGGAAACCAGCCACAGTCGAATGATCTCTCCCCGGTTTGTGAAAGGTGAGCACAGAAGCGATTCACCAGGAATCTGGGAGGAGACCCTCCACCCATATCATGAACATATGGGACATCATCCAGAACATGGGCGGTGTCCGCAAGCGAAGCAAGAGCGAAACGCAACTCACTCATAGTAAACCTGTCATTGAAGGCTTCTCTGCCTCTGGAGGTAAAGTCCAGTCGGCGGCCTTCCGTGACATCACAACGTGCATTGAATGCTGGCGGAGCAGCATCTCGAGTAGAGAATGCGAAGAAAGCAGTCTTGAAGGATTCCGCCACGGATGCGGGGTTCAAGATTGCGGTCCCATTCTCCTGGAGAATGGGAGGGTGGTCCTGCGAGAACTTGCCCCGAATCCTTTTGACTCGCTTCCACAGCTCTGCTAGAGGGGTCTTCCCGTTAAGTGAAGACACATATGACCTCCAAGAAGAGCGGCAGGCGTGCTTCGAAATATACCGGAACCTAACCCGACGAAATTCACCGACAGTGAAATCGTTCAGGCAGCGATTATAGCGCATGTAGGCATAACGCTTGTTTGAGGGCTATCTCACACTCAGCCGACTACCACGGGAGTGGTCGTCGTGAAAAACGGCCAGATGTTCTGGGAATAGTAGTCAGACTCGTGGCAATGAGGTTGCCGGAGAAGAACTCAACAGCCTCATCTACCAACCTAAACTCCTTGACTGAGATAGAGAATTCAGTCATTTCCTGAAATGCAGGCCACCACACCTGTACCAAGCACCACTGAGGTGGGCTCTCAGGCGGCAGCGGCCCAGAAAATGATATTTGAATGGGAAAGTGATCAGTACCATGGACATCATCGACCACCCCCAAATCAAAATCAGGCTGTGCATCCGGAGAGCATAGAGATAGATCAAGACAAGAAAATGAAGCGATTCTCAGGCAGTGATGCGTAAAGTCATCCACATTTAGGACACCTATCTCAAGCTCTTTGATCAGATCACTAAGGAATTGTCCCCTGGGATTTATTGAGTAGTCTCCCATCAGATTTCCAAGCAAGAGACAGGGCCTCGGCAACCATGCCACAATGCAGCGGAAGTCCCCAGCATCAAATTCAGCTGACTGTGGAATGTATGCAGAAATAACGGTATACCTCCCATCCAGGTGAAGTTGCACAGCCACTGACTAAAAGGAGGTATCTAAAGTGAAAAGAAGAATAGAGACATCATACCATGTGTAAACTGGAGCAATTTACACAGACTTCGTGTGGCCCCAACCTTGCACGTCTACATGAGCGATTTGTATAGCCGAAGCAGTGGCAGTGGCATGAATGCCTTCATGCAGTAGCAATGCCTTTATGCGGTAGCGATACCAATGTGCATGCAACAACTCAGGGAGCTTGTCACAGTCAACTGTGACAAAGAGTGTAGGAGTGGGTCTCGAGGCCCCTCCCTGTTTTCTCATCAGATGTTTGACCTTGACCCCCCCATGGTCGGTCAGCTCTAAGGTGATGTCCTCTATGGAGTAGTCCACAAGTTCCCTCGCATAAATTACTCCTTTCACGAAGTTCATGCTAGAGTGCAGCATCACACTTACAGGCGTGCCATCAAGTATCTGAAGGGCAATAATCATGGCCGCCTCAGAGGGATTTGACGCATTCACCAAAAGGCTCCCATCTGAGAAATGGGTCACCTTCGGCTCTCTACCAATCACACTAGCTAAAGCTCTCATCTGATGGATCATGGTGCCATCAGTGGAGCGAAGAAGCCAGCGGGCTCAAAAAGGCCGGGTAATCTCTGAATGAGAGGCCCCGATGTAATCGAGATTCCGCTCTGCGCACTAACACTTTTGGTCTTAGTCAGGTGATCCGCATCCGGGGGGGTTAGAGGGGCTGGATATGCCGATCTTGGCTTAGTCGCTTGCCAAAGTGGCAGCAGACCCATCTGTCCCCGCAACCCCCCACGAATGGAGAGGAACCCAGAGTCTTTTTAGTCTTTTTTTTTTTTAGGAGAGGAGGGTGGGGAATGAACCCGCTTCATCCCTCTGCAGCCTCTGCAGCCATCTGGCTGCATTATAAAAAATATGCCTTTAAGGGCATAAGTAACTGTAATTTAAAATTTCAGCCTAGCACTAGGCTACTTTAAAATGATCAAAATCAAATTAAGCAAAGTAAAAAAACAAAAGAATGAAGCATGTTCCATCATCGGGAGAAGACTTGCCTCACAATGTAGAGCAAAGCAAGGGCATCTTCCAAAAACACTGTGGTGATACTGTGATACTCAGGGCAAAGAGTGTGACATTGAGGACACTTCCCTGCCCAATTGGGTCAGAGAGGGCTCCACCCACCCATACATGGAATTGATGATCTAGCCAAAACTTAAATATAGATTGGGGGGCATCCCCTTGCCTTCATCATTTGGAAAGTCTCCATAATACTTTATCGCCATACAGTATCATAGGCCTTCTCCAGATCACAAACACTATGGCATAGTGTTATATTTGAAGAAAGGCCTCGCTGATGACATTTTCCAGTGAGAACAGAAATCTAACCTGAAGTGGAACTTGTGTAAGCAACATTGTGCTCAAGAAAGGTGGTATCCACTGTCTAGGAAAAAATCTAGTCTGACATTTATCAATTTTAAACCAGCATAAGATTCAAATATGGGAAGAGAGTGATGTTATTAACTTTATGGTTCATATTGTAGTTATTGGAGGTATGTTGACCTCCACATTTGAGGCAGATTTAATTAACATGGTAAATCTTTGAACTATAGCCAAATTTTTTATATTTCTAGGATCATAGAGGGGGAGCTATATAGTTTTACAGGGTAGCTAATATAATCAAGTAGAAGCTTTTGAGGAAGATTTTTCCCTCCAAACGTTAATTTCATTACTTTTTTTGTTTTCTGCATGCCAAGAAATTTTGGTTAAACACGGCCTCAACTATTTCCTCATTAGTACAAGTAAGAATTTATGGAGAATAAAATGATCCTTGTGACTTGTCAAAGTTAACAGCAAGGACACTGTTAATTGAAATGGAATTTCTATAATGTAGTCATTATGGTATGATATATATATTATGTATGTATGTGTAATTATCTGCTATTATGTGCATATACTGTTATTGCTAAAAATACTAGAGGACTTACCAGTCAGAGGTTTTGTAGCCAGAGTGATGGCAACATTCTCACAGTTCCATCTGCACTTGCATCAGACCTGGTTGGGTGTACCATCAGCTGCTAAGTGTTGTGTCTGGCAAGTACTTCCTATTCCTACCAAACCCAACCAGGTCTGATGCAAGTGCAGATGGAACTGTGAGAATGTTGCCATCACTCTGGCTACAAAACCTCTGACTGGTAAGACCTCTAGTATTTTTAGCAATAAGAGTATATGCACATAATAGCAGATAATTACACATACATACATAATATATATATCATACCATAATGACTACATTATAGAAATTCCATTTCAATTAACAGTGTCCTTGCTGTTATGGTATGATATATATATTATGTATGTATGTGTAATTATCTGCTATTATGTGCATATACTGTTATTGCTAAAAATACTAGAGGACTTACCAGTCAGAGGTTTTGTAGCCAGAGTGATGGCAACATTCTCACAGTTCCATCTGCACTTGCATCAGACCTGGTTGGGTGTACCATCAGCTGCTAAGTGTTGTGTCTGGCAAGTACTTCCTATTCCTACCAAACTTCATTATTCCTTCTATACTTAACCCATCCTTACTTTAACATTTCCCTAATTCATACAAGGTGAGTTGTCATCATCTTTGGATTGTGTCCATTTGCTAATTGTTGTAACTATTGTATATACTTCTTGTGCTACACTTGGCTTATTATTATACCAGTTTGCAAAACTTGGCATGCACTGTTTTCTGATCAGATACTTTATTGGTGATGAGGTTATTTTACTTTTTTTTGCTGGTTGTTGCGTGCAGCAGTATTTGTAGTCTTCTCTCAGTGGTGGATGGGGTTGACATTTTGTGCTGATGCTCTAGCTTGTGTGGTAGTATCTGGATTCAATCGGTACTAATTATATTGTGTTTAGTGTTCTACGCGTGTATACCTTGCACTAATAGTGTACCATTCTAGATTTATGCTTTTGTGCAATTGATCACTTCAATGAGAAATTAGAAGATTTTGATACCTATGTCAAGCATGTAGAACTTTATTTCAGTGCCAATGATATTACGATAGCAAAGAGTGTTTAGTCTTTTTTTATGTTAGCTGGTCATACAGTTTACAACTTAGTTAAAAGCTTGTTGTCACTGACTAAGCCAGCAGATTCTAACTATGATGACATCATTAGGGTGTTAAAGGAGCATTTTAAGCCAAAAGTCATTGTCATCTATGAGTGGTATCGTTTCTATTCTCAAAACCAGAAACCCGGTGAAAGCATTGCAGAGTTTGTAGCCGGAATAAAGGCATTAGCACATACATGTGACTTCGGTGACACATTAAACAATAAGTTGAGCGATTGATTTGTGACTGACTTAATCAATGAAAATATTCACCATACTTTGTTGGTGGAATCAGACCTAATGTTCAAACATGCTGTAGATATCGCAACTGCCCATGAGGCTGCTCAAAGGGATTCACAAGCCATGAGTCATGGTGCTATTCACAAAGTCAATAAGGTGACTGATTTTTCCTTCCAATGTGTCCTCAAAAAAACATGAGGAAACCTAATTCTAGCAAATGCAAAAGTGATTCTAAATCTAAACCAAAAACAAACTGCACTGGCTCTGGCCAGTTACATTGGAAGTAAGATTGTCCATTCAGAGGCTGAATGTTTTGGGTGCAAGAAGAAGGGACATATTAGGAAAATGTGCTTTAAGAACAAGTTTAAGTCTAACTTTAATGTGAATGCTTTACTTGCTTCTTCTACTAATTCTCATGTGCATAGTATTCCATCTAGTTCATCCAATGGTGATTATTATGACTATGTTTTTAATGTGTCCTCTCCTAAGGTAAACCCTATCACCATAACAGTACTAGTGAACAGCATGCCTTTAGAGATGGAAGTAGATACAGGAGCAGCCAGATCATTGATTTCTAAGCAAACCTTTGAGGGACTGTGACCTAACGAATCTGGCCATCCCCTACTGCTCAATTCTTTAGTAAACCTTAGGGTGTGCAGTGGTTCACCATTAAGTGTGGCAGGTGAAGTAGAAGTATGTCAAGAGTGTGCCTCTTGATGGTTTATCTCATGTGTGTCAAACTAGACTTGTTGTAACTAATGATTGTGATCCTGCACTTCTAAGTAGGGACTTGATACATGCCTTAAATCTTAATGAGCTAAAACTCTCAGTAAACAAGGTTTCTGCTTCACAGAATGAGTTGCTTCAGAAATACCCTGAGCTCTTTTTTCCTGGTTTGGGGTGCTTAAAGGACATTTGGGTATCCAGCATAGCGAGTAAATGGATGAACAACTGGAGACAAAGCTTGTCTCGTCTATCACTGAGAGATGATAACCCGCTCTCCACTGGTGAGGTGTGAAATACCCCAGTTGCCAGACAGATACCCTGATGGTGGATGGTATCTAGCATCTTGAGAGACGTTGCTGTTGCTGACGAATAAATATGGCATCCATAATCGAGTTAGGACAGCACCATGGATCGATAAATCTGCAAAAGTGTCACTGTGTCTGCACACCATGAGAGAGGTCTAGGCTTTTTATGCATCTGGTTCGCAGAGACTAGAGGTGAGGTAGCCACGTAAGTTTCAAGTCAAATGGCATTCCTAGGAATTTCATTTCTGGAATGTGCAGAATTTGGGTGGACCCATCCATTACCAGGGTTAAGCTGGGAAATGTGCCTCAGATACATGTAAAGTGCATCGCTACAGTCTTCAATGGCAAAAAGGTGAAGCCGTGTGTAGTTAGTTGCCCACTGAACTGCTTTGTTGACTCTCTATTTTAAACTGGGAAGAGGTATTTCTTCGACTGACCTTCGAACAGGTAGCACGTGTTTCATAGAGCTCTCAGTCTGTTGATCTATTTTTCAGATTTTTCTATAGTTTGTTTGTTTTTTTCTCACCACAATCAGCGAAAGCTAAGTTGCTCTTCTTTTTTTTCTTATTGCTACTTAAGTTCTTTCTTTGTTTGAATAAGTGATGGAGTTTGGGGATGAAAGTGAGCATGAGTGTCGGAATGTATGCATTGGTTGTGGTGTATTAGGTGAGGGGTATACATGTGTTGTATGTGGGCTGCGTGAATGCATTGTAGATTTAGAGGGGATGAGAAGGCAGGATTTAGACAGGATATGTAGGCTGGAGGGGTTAGTTGCTGAGCTCAGGAGGGAACTTAGTGTTAGGCCTAGATTTGGGAATAGGTTAGGTGGTGAGGTAGGCCAGTTAGATGTTTCAGGTGAAGGTAGAGGGCCGGTGGAGGAGGTAGGATATGATAGTTCTAGTGATAGTGAAGTTAGCCCCCTTAGATTAGTTAGAAATAGGCCTAGTGAGGATGGGGGACAGTGGAGAGTGGTTAGGAAACGTGAAGCTAGGGAGGCTTCTCCTGTTCTTTGTGAGAATAGGGTTGCCTCTGTTGAGGTTGTTAGCCAGGGGGAGAATAGGTGTGTGAGTCAGAGGGACACAGAACCTATTAGCTTGACTAATAGATTCAGTGCCCTAAGAGAGGAAGTAACTGGAAGTGATATGACTGATGGGGGTGGGGGTGGAGTTCGAGTGACTGGTAGTTTGAATGAGAATAGGAGTAGGGATGGAGTTAGGTCTGTGGGGGTTAGGAATAGGAGTCTGACTGAAGTGCTTGTGATGGGTGATTCACGAGTTAGATATTTAGATAGGAAGTTGAATGCAAGTAGATTGAATGGTTTGAGGGTGTGTTTGCCGGGTGCTGGAGTGAGAGATCTGTCTGATAGGTATGAGGAGCTGGTGTCTGGCTGTGCAAGGGATGCGGTTGTGATTACACATGTAGGAGTGAATGATGTGAAGAAAGTGGGTGCATGTGAGTTACGTGAGAGGTACAAGAGGTTGATTGAAAAGGTGAAAGAAAGTAGAATGAAAGGTGTTGTGACAGGTGTGCTTCCAAGAATGGATGTTGGGGTAGAATGGATGTCTCGTGCAATTGGGCTGAATGATTATGTGAGGAGGATGTGTGAGATGGAAGGTGTCAAGTTTGTGGATGTGTGGGATAGGTTTGTGGGAATGAAAGAAATGTATGCGATGGATGGACTGCATTTGAGTAGGAGGGGGGTAGATGTGTTGTGGGAGGAGTATGATCGTGTTATTAGGTCTTTGCGGGCGGGAAACTAGATACTAATAGTGGTCAGGGAATTATGAGAGGACATTATAGTACTGAAAGTAGAATGGACTTGGCAGATAACAGAAATAGGTTCCAAGGCGATAGAGGTGAGGTCATTCAAGTTTCAAGAGGTGCTTCAGGGATAGGGGGGTTAAATTGTTTCTATACAAATGCTCGTAGTCTTAGAAACAAGAAGGATGAGCTATTTAGTTATATTAGCAATGAGGATATAGATATATTATGCGTTACTGAATCATGGGTTAATGAAATAGAATTTAGTGACACTATAAGTGAATTTGATTTACAGGGCCATAATATGTACATTAGTCAAAGGACAGGTAGGATTGGTGGAGGAATAATTATCTATATAAAAAACAACATTGTTTCAAGTTTAAATACTTCAATAAAGCAGGATGGAGTTGAGTCACTTTGGATAGATATTAGGTTCAGTAAAAATAGAATGGTGCATTTGGGAGCTTTTTACAGGCCACCTGGGCAGACTGATGATATGGATGAACTAATGATAAGGGAAATAAGTAAGGGATGTGAAACAGATGCAGTTATTATTGGGGACTTCAACTTAAACTCTGTGGACTGGGAAAATATGATAGGTAGGGATAGAACAAGTGGCAGGTTCATAGAATGCTTTGAGGATTATTTTTTGAATCAATTTGTTAATAAGCCAACGAGGGGGGACAATATATTAGATTTAGTACTTTCTAACAGTGATCCTTTAGTTCAAGAATTGACTGTTGGGGAAGCATTGGGAAATAGTGACCATCAGATAGTTCGTTTTAACTTGGGAATTGAGAAGGGTAAAATAACTGAGAATGCTGAAAAAGTTCCAAATTTTCATAAGGGAGATTATGTAAAACTTCAAAGCTTGCTAAATTTGGTAGACTGGGATATAGAATTCAGAGGTAAAAATGCTTATGGGATGTGGGATACTTTCAAGCATATAATAAATGTAGTCCAAGAACAATGTATCCCAATGAAGGCCATTAGGAACAAAAGTAGGAAACCATTATGGTGGAATCAGGAGATAGCTAGAAAAATTTCAGAGAAGAAAAGGGCATACAAAAAATTACAGGTAGAAAAAAATATTCAAAATTTAAGTGATTATAGAATGGCTAGGAATGAGTTAAATAAGATTATAAAGAAGAACAAAAGGGTGTCAGAAATTAAATTAGCTCAGGATAGCAACAAAGATCCTAGAAAGTTCTTTAGTTACTATAAAACTAATAACAAGTCTGGCAGAGTTAAAATAGGACCTATCAAATATGAAGGGTTTGTGAGAGAAACTGATGAGGAAATAGTTGAGGTACTAAATGGTCATTTTGCATCAGTATTTACAAAAGAGAAACTAAATAGTCCTATGTATAGTACTCATAGGTCAGGAAAAGAGGTGTTTACTAACATTTGTGTAGATCGGATGATGATAAAAGGACTAATAGGTGATTTAGATACTACCAAGGCCTCCGGCCCTGATAATATTCATTCTAGGATACTTAAAGGGGTAGAAAGTATCTCAATAGCTCTGGACAAGTTATAAGAACATAAGAAAAGAAGGAGACTGCAAAAGACCATTCATGGCCTACACTTGGCAGCTCCTGTTCCATTCAACACACAAAAGATTTCTTACCAGAGAAAAGTCATCAACATTGTCACCCTTTACAGGAGTTCGTCAGATCTAATCTACAATATACATAAAATGCATCCAGAGGATTATGTCCATTCATGCAACCGCAAAATATAATCTTCCCACTCCTTAGAAAAATATATACATATGTACATAAAAAAAAGTCAGTCCCATCTAGCAGCTTCATCCATATATTTATCTAATCTATTCTTAAAACTACCCAGAGAGGAGGCTTCTATCACATGCCTAGTGAGCCTATTCCATTCATCTACCACACGATTTGTAAACCATTGGAATATGGAGAAATACCCGATGATTGGAAGAGAGCGAATGTAGTCCCCATTTTCAAGAAGGGTAGTAAAGAGGATCCAAATAACTTTAGACCGGTTAGCCTAACTCCTGTAGTCTGTAAAATTCTTGAGAAAATAGTTAAAAAAGGGGTTTTTTTTTTTTTAGCTCATCTGGCGACTGCCTACTTGGGCATTAGTCGCCGTATTAAAACTGGCCTAGTTCTAGGCTACTTTAAAATAAATTAAAGAGAAAAAAAAAACAAACAAAAAAAACAAAACAAACAATACCCCAAAAGGGGGAAAGGAAGCAAGCTGGTGCGTCGGGGAGAGGTCCCCCCGGCGCAGGAGCGTGCAACTAAAGGAAAAAAACAAACAAAAAACAAAAAAAAACAACAACAAACAAACCTTGCTTAAATAATAGGGAGAAGGCCGGCCTCTCCCAAGAAGTCAATAAGTCCACAAGTCAATGTGCACGAATCTGTCCCGAGCACAAGGGACAGGCGGTAGCGACCCCGCCCATCCCGGTACTGGGACAGGTATCGTGCGCGAAGATCACCCAGACTGGGACATTCGACAAGAATGTGCCGAACAGTCTGGGGGACGACGCAGTCGTTGCAATAGGGCGCAGGCGAGCGCTCCATCAGATAGCGATGCGTCACACGAGTGTGTCCGATTCGGAGACGACAGAAAGCAACCTGAAGCCGCCGCGGCATTGGGGGATAGGTCCATGGGAACAGTCGCGGCGCAATGGCACGCAACTTTAGGTTCCCTTCGACCGTCTCCCATCTTCTTTGCCAAGCAGTCCGAAGAGCTGCCCGTATTCCTGCCATGTAGTCGGTGTGAAGTTAAAAAAGGGATTTGCCAACATCTAGAGAGGGAGGGGTTAATCAGCGATGCTCAGCATGGGGTTAGATCAGGTAGATCATGTTTGACTAACTTACTAGACTTTCTGGAGTTTGTAAGAAGGATGAGCTATTTAGTTATATTAGCAATGAGGATATAGATATATTATGCGTTACTGAATCATGGGTTAATGAAATAGAATTTAGTGACACTATAAGTGAATTTGATTTTCAGGGCTATAATATGTACATTAGTCAAAGGACTGGTAGGATTGGTGGAGGAATAATTATCTATATAAAAAACAACATTGTTTCAAGTTTAAATACTTCAATAAAGCAGGATGGAGTTGAGTCACTTTGGATAGATATTAGGTTCAGTAAAAATAGAATGGTGCATTTGGGAGCTTTTTACAGGCCACCTGGGCAGACTGATGATATAGATGAACTAATGATAAGGGAAATAAGTAAGGGATGTGAAACAGATGCAGTTATTATTGGGGACTTCAACTTAAACTCTGTGGACTGGGAAAATATGATAGGTAGGGATAGAACAAGTGGCAGGTTCATAGAATGCTTTGAGGATAATTTTTTGAATCAATTTGTTAACGATTCAACGAGGGGGGACAATATATTAGATTTAGTACTTTCTAACAGTGATCATTTAGTTCAAGAATTGACTGTTGGGGAAGCATTGGGAAATAGTGACCATCAGATAGTTCGTTTTAACTTGGGAATTGAGAAGGGTAAAATAACTGAGAATGCTGAAAAAGTTCCAAATTTTCATAAGGGAGATTATGTAAAACTTCGAAGCTTGCTAAATTTGGTAGACTGGGATATAGAATTCAGAGGTAAAAATGCTTATGGGATGTGGGATACTTTCAAGCATATAATAAATGTAGTCCAAGAACAATGTATCCCAATGAAGGCCATTAGGAACAAAAGTAGGAAACCATTATGGTGGAATCAGGAGATAGCTAGAAAAATTTCAGAGAAGAAAAGGGCATATAAAAAATTACAGGTACAAAATAATATTCAAAATTTAAGTGATTATAGAATGGCTAGGAATGAGTTAAATAAGATTATAAAGAAGAACAAAAGGGTGTCAGAAATTAAATTAGCTCAGGATAGCAACAAAGATCCTAGAAAGTTCTTTAGTTACTATAAAATTAATAACAAGTGTGGCAGAGTTAAAATAGGACCTATCAAATATGAAGGGTTTGTGAGAGAAACTGATGAGGAAATAGTTGAGGTACTAAATGGTCATTTTGCATCAGTATTTACAAAAGAGAAACTAAATAGTCCTATGTATAGTACTCATAGGTCAGGAAAAGAGGTGTTTACTAACATTTGTGTGGATCGGAGGATGATAAAAGGACTAATAGGTGATTTAGATACTACCAAGGCCTCCGGCCCTGATAATATTCATTCTAGGATACTTAAAGAAGGGGTAGAAAGTATCTCAATAGCTCTGGACAAGTTATATACTAGGTCATTGGAATATGGAGAAATACCCGATGATTGGAAGAGAGCGAATGTAGTCCCCATTTTCAAGAAGGGTAGTAAAGAGGATCCAAATAACTTTAGACCGGTTAGCCTAACTCCTGTAGTCTGTAAAATTCTTGAGAAAATAGTTAAAAAAGGGATTTGCCAACATCTAGAGAGGGAGGGGTTAATCAGCGATGCTCAGCATGGGTTTAGATCAGGTAGATCATGTTTGACTAACTTACTAGACTTTCTGGAGTTTGTAACAGATCAAGTAGATAAGGGAGAGAATGTAGATATAATTTACTTAGATTTTAGTAAAGCATTTGATAAGGTACCACACAGGAGACTAGTTCATAAATTAAAAATGATTGGGATATGTGGGGGTGTTTCAAATTGGATAGCTGAGTGGCTGAAAGACAGGAAGCAAAGGGTAGTGCTAAATGGTGTAAAGTCAGAGTGGAGGGATGTTATCAGTGGGGTTCCTCAGGGATCAGTTCTCGGTCCATTATTATTTGTCATCTATATAAATGATCTTGGGGAGGCAGTTAATAATAAAGTGTCAATTTTTGCGGATGATACCAAATTAGCAGCTGTAGTTAAAGATATTGATGATAATTTTAAAGTGCAGGGGGACTTAAATAAATTGTTATCCTGGGCACATAAGTGGCAAATGACTTTCAACCTTGATAAGTGCAAAGTTATTAACATGGGAAAAGATAATAGAGAATTTAACTATGAAATGGATGGGCATTGGCTGAGCTCAGTAGAGGATGAGAAAGATCTAGGAGTAGTAATAGATAAGTCATTAAGGTTTTCTAAGCAGTGTATTGAAGCAAGAAATAGGGCAAATAGAGTGCTGGGTTTTATTAAGAGAAATGTCAGTTACAAAAGTAAGGAGGTTATTCTTAAACTCTATAACTCTTATGTTAGGCCACATCTAGAGTACTGTATACAGGCATGGTCCCCACATTTTAGACACGATATTAACCTTCTTGAGTCAGTGCAACGGAGGGCAACAAAGATTATTCCTTCCCTGAGGCACCTTGAATATGAAGATAGACTGAGGGTATTAAATATGTTCTCGTTCGAAAGGAGGTGTGTGAGAGGGGATATGATTGAGCTTTTTAAAATTTTTTCCGGGATAGATAAATTGGATGTTAGCAAGTTTTTTGAGTTAGATGATGGAAATCGGACTAGAGGTCACCACTTGAAAATTAAAAAGCAAGGGTGTAGGTTGGATTTAAGAAAATATTTTTTTTTCACCAATAGAGTGGTAGACTTCTGGAACAAATTGCCGCAGAGGGTAGTAGGTAGTCCAAATCTAAATGTATTTAAGAGTAGGTTGGATGAGTTTATGGGAAGGGAAGGTTGTGATGGTTCCTAAGTTTTGTATATATTAATATTGTTTGTATATATCTATAGCTGCATGATTTAGTTCTTGACAAGCCTTGATTGGTGATACCCTTGTTTCTGGATGCAATCCTCTGGATGTAGTTTTCCTGGGAGTTTGGGTGCCTTGAAAAAGAGGCCGCTTGACTCGGATGACCTATGATGAGCCCTTGTGGCTTTTGTCATCCGTTATATTATATTGTGGGGGACTTTGATTTTGTCTTCCCCTGGTGATGGTGCTTTTTGTGGGTGGGTTTTGACGGAGGCGGATGACCTTTGATAGGCCCTTGTGGCTTTTGTCATCCGTGTAATTATGTTATGTTATGTTATGTTTTTAACAGATCAAGTAGATAAGGGAGAGAATGTAGATATAATTTACTTAGATTTCAGTAAAGCATTTGATAAGGTACCACACAGGAGACTAGTTCATAAATTAAAAATGATTGGGATATGTGGGGGTGTTTCAAATTGGATAGCTGAGTGGCTGAAAGACAGGAAGCAAAGGGTAGTGCTAAATGGTGTAAAGTCAGAGTGGAGGGATGTTATCAGTGGGGTTCCTCAGGGATCAGTTCTCGGTCCATTATTATTTGTCATCTATATAAACGATCTTGGGGAGGCAGTTAATAATAAAGTGTCAATTTTTGCGGATGATACCAAATTAGCAGCTGTAGTTAAAGATATTGATGATAATTTTAAAGTGCAGGGGGACTTAAATAAATTGTTATCCTGGGCACATAAGTGGCAAATGACTTTCAACCTTGATAAGTGCAAAGTTATTAACATGGGAAAAGATAATAGAGAATTTAACTATGAAATGGATGGGCATTGGCTGAGCTCAGTAGAGGATGAGAAAGATCTAGGAGTAGTAATAGATAAGTCATTAAGGTTTTCTAAGCAGTGTATTGAAGCAAGAAATAGGGCAAATAGAGTGCTGGGTTTTATTAAGAGAAATGTCAGTTACAAAAGTAAGGAGGTTATTATTAAACTCTATAACTCTTATGTTAGGCCACATCTAGAGTACTGTATACAGGCATGGTCCCCACATTTTAGACACGATATTAACCTTCTTGAGTCAGTGCAACAGAGGGCAACAAAGATTATTCCTTCCCTGAGGCACCTTGAATATGAAGATAGACTGAGGGTATTAAATATGTTCTCATTCGAAAGGAGGTGTGTGAGAGGGGATATGATTGAGCTCTTTAAAAAATTTTCCGGGATAGATAAATTGGATGTTAGCAAGTTTTTTGAGTTAGATGATGGAAATCGGACTAGAGGTCACCACTTGAAAATTAAAAAGCAAGGGTGTAGGTTGGATTTAAGAAAATATTTTTTTTTCACCAATAGAGTGGTAGACTTCTGGAACAAATTGCCGCAGAGGGTAGTAGGTAGTCCAAATCTAAATGTATTTAAGAGTAGGTTGGATGAGTTTATGGGAAGGGAAGGTTGTGATGGTTCCTAAGTTTTGTATATATTAATATTGTTTGTATATATCTATAGCTGCATGATTTAGTTCTTGACAAGCCTTGATTGGTGATACCCTTGTTTCTGGATGCAATCCTCTGGGAGTTTGGGTGCCTTGAAAAAGAGGCCGCTTGACTCGGATGACCTATGATGAGCCCTTGTGGCTTTTGTCATCCGTTATATTATATTGTGGGGGACTTTGATTTTGTCTTCCCCTGGTGATGGTGCTTTTTGTGGGTGGGTTTTGACGGAGGCGGATGACCTTTGATAGGCCCTTGTGGCTTTTGTCATCCGTGTAATTATGTTATGTTATGTTATGTTTTAAGGATATTGATTTGCTTGAGTCTGTGCAGAGAAGGATGACAAAGATGATTGGTGGGCTAAGGAACTTACCTTATGGTGAAAGGCTCAGAAAACTAAATCTACATACATTGGAAAGGAGAAGAGTCAGAGGGGGATTGATTGAAGTCTCCAAATGGGTAAAAGGATATAATAAAGAGGATCTGGGTAAGGTTCTTATACTTAGTGAACATGACAGGAGACGTAGCAATGGGTTTAAGCTTGATGAGTATAGGTTTAGGAAAGAGATTGGGAGGAATTGGTTTACAAATCGTGTGGTAGATGAATGGAATAGGCTCACTAGACATGTGATAGAAGCCTCCTCTCTGGGTAGTTTTAAGAATAGATTAGATAAATATATGGATGAAGCTGCTAGATGGGACTGACTTTTTCTATGTACATATGTATATATTTTTCTAAGGAGTGGGGAGATTATATTTTGCGGTTGCATGAATGGACATAATCCTCTGGATGCATTTTATGTATATTGTAGATTAGATCTGACGAACTTCTGTTAAGGGTGACAATGTTGATGACTTTTCTCTGGTAAGAAATCTTTTGTGTGTTGACTGGAACAGGAGCTGCCAAGTGTATGCCATGAATGGTCTCTTGCAGTCTCCTTCTTTTCTTATGTTCACGCGCACTTTGCAAATGTTATCAAACAAGGTAGCTACACTACTGAACTGATCAAAATGCTGATTCACAACGGGCTCAAGCCAATGTGGTTTCCTGATAATCCTGCGTCAGGAGGATTGCGAGGAAAGGCATCAAATTCCAGGAAATTCAAGGTTGGAAGAGTCTTAACCTGGCTGTGAAGATCAAGATGACCTATGACGACGTTGTGGTGGCAGTCAGTTATCAATCACCTAGATGCTCATATTTGCCAGTTCCCAATTTCATCCGCCTACATAGAAACGCTCAACAATTTTAATCGGAGACTTCAATGCCCGCTGCAGAGAGGTAGGATATACTACGGCTTTTAATGGAGCGGGGAACTCACTGAACCTTCTAATTAGGGTAAATATGTAGACGAGGGGCCCGGCCGATAAAACGTACTATTTTCGTCCGTGTTCCAAAATGTTTCACGTTTTTAGTGTACATTTAAGGGGACGGCTCGTGTGGGGGTAAACACAACGGGGGACCACACTATGAATATCCTGAGTTTCATTAAATTCGGGGGGGCCGGGGGGCACATCCCCTCAGTATATAATCTTAATTGTTATAATGTTCTGACGTTTACAGAGGTGAATGCTTTAACTACATCATGTCAGCGTCTTTAATCGTTTTGCGAATTATAATAGGGTGGGGGTGGTATGACGTCAGAAATGCTTGATTTCAATTTTTGTTCACACTTAATAGCTTTTTATTATCCTCATTCAGAGTCATTTTTATTTGTCAATATATTTGTCCCCATTCTACTATTTTTATTACCTTCTTTTATACATTTAAATGTAATTAGCTAGATCATTTCAAGGAACTACTTGTTTTTTAGCAGTTTGGGTGTCAAACATTCCCCATTTTACGCAGTTTGAAAATGATCAATCAGACGTGAAAACAGTATCGAATTGTGAACTTTGTCCGTCGTCTATTGCGGAATTATTAACTCTAGTTTCTGATAAAGATAAGTTAAACACCTTTTTGGATGTTCATAATTTAGTGCGAATTAAAAGCGAATGTGACATTTGTGGCCGAGCATTAGATGTGAACCCTAACTTTGAATTTAGATGCTTGAAAATAAAACGTGATTCAAGTCAGCTAGATTTCGAATATGACGCAGACGCGCAAAATAAATAGGCTTTCCTCTTCGCTATTTCGGAAGTATAACCACTGCAATTAGTACGGAAACAGCGTGTTTCGGGTTTTTTTCATGCAATTTTGTTTTAAAAAATGGCCTACGTAAACAACGTTTTCGGTTTGTTTACTTTCGGGCATTTTTTTAATACAAAAAATGGCGGCAGCTATCATTCGAAGAAAACTCAAACACGCGTGAACGATAATATTTGCACAAATTTTTTTTTTCCGGCCGAGCCGCTCGTCTACATGTTTACCCTCATTAGTAGGAACATAGTGCAGAGAGTAGGTCCAGATTTCGCCACATTCTTAACAGGAATATCTTCGACAACACCTGAGGTTGTATTGACTAACACCAACTTTGCTCTCAATCAAGTGACAGTGCTGGGCACTTACATACCATCGGACCATATCAGCATGGTGACTACATTGTCAACCTCACCAATACAGGTCCAAATGCCCAAACGGAGATGCCTGAACAGGGCTGATTGGGAAGCTTATAAAGACCACTTGAGCACCATACAGGTAAATAGACTGAAAGAAATTGGAAATTTTGAGCTCTTCAAGTTATGATAACGTTTCCTCAACATCACGTTCAAGTTTGGGGATGGCTTTCTTTAAAAGTTCTATTTGCCGTTCTATAAGATGGCGACGGAAAGCTATAGTTATAGGTTCATTTTTCGATGCTAGGACATGGGTTCTAATATTCGTGTAGTTGTGTAGCAGTTTTTCTTGAATGCAAATTTTGTTGAAGACCATTGTGTATTTTGCCTTAATTAATTTCCTTTGGCAACTTTCTCGGCTCATACATCCGCCGAGCTTATAAATGCTGCTCTACGTGGGAACTTTTTCACCATGATATTGCACGAGTAAAACAAATACTCGTGAATAATGGTTTCTCAAACAGCATGATTGACAAACAACTCCAATCATTTTAAAAAACCATTACAAACATGCGGATAAAACTGAAAGTAATCATGGAGAAGTCGACAACATCAAAGTGTATTACAGAAAACAGATGTCCACGGCCTATAAAATAGATGAAAAAGATACAAGAAGATTATTAACCGTAACATCAAGGTTAAAAATAAAACGGATAAAATCCAACTCATCATCAATTATAAAACAACAAAAGCCAGCAATCTTCTGATGAAAAACAACATCTGCCTAAACTCCTCGAATCTCAAGTCAACCAACATAGTTTACGAGTTCATCTGCCTCGATAAAGACTGCTAGCTTTATAAAAACTCAAAATATAATGAGATGACAATCACTATACTTTGGAGACGTTTAACTATGCATATACAAAGCAGAGGGCCTAAGAATCATATAGAGAGTATCCATAGTATTAACCCAACGAGAGATACTAGGGGTGGTCAATAAGTTTTGTGTGTTGACTGGAACAGGAGCTGCCAAGTGTAGGCCATGAATGGTCTTTTGCAGTCTCCTTCTTTTCTTATGTTCTTATGAATCGGTACGGCAAAACAGAGGAAGGGGGATGGCTGTTTGTGGGGGTGTTAGGGCAAGTTAATTATAAGTCACGACCTGCAGCCGCACGCTCCTGCTCGTCTATTTAAGAAGCAGTAGCTGATCGCAGATCGTCAGTCATAAATTTTTCAACAATGGACAAGGTTGAGCACCGCGCAGTGATCAATTTTTTTACCAAGGAAGGCAAAAATGCAAAGGAGATCCATGAACGCATAGTTGCAGTGTACACCGACACCGCCCCTTCCTATGCAACCATTGCTCGCTGGAATAGGGAGTTCCGCCATGGTCGTGAGTCCCTTGAAGATGATCCCCGTCCAGGACTCCCATCAGACGTGACCAACGAGGACAATGTGGCCCCTGTGGAGAGAATGATCCTCGAAAATCGACGGGTGAAGGTCGAAGAATTCGAGCCAGAACTTGGAATATAACATGTAAGTGTTATCAACATCATCTACGACAATTTGGCCATGACCAAGGTCTCTGCCCGTTTGGTACGTAGAAACCTCACGCCCCATGATCGACTTCAACGTCGTCAAAGTCAACAAGGCCAGAGTGGCACAAGGTGCCCTGCGCGAGTGCAGATTCGAGGAGCTCAACTATCTCCCCTACAGTCCAGATCTGGCCCCCAGCGACTACTTTTTATTCCGCCAGCTCAACGCTTCCCTGCGTGGACGCCAGTTTGGGGGCGATGGAGATGTCCAGCTCACTGTCCAGGACTGGATTGAACATGAACAGCAGTAGGGAGATTTCTGGTTGTCGGGAATTCGAAGCCTCAGGGACAAGTGGCGCAAGTGCATTGAAGTCGAGGGTAGTTATATTAAAAAATAATAAAGCACTTTTCCTCATATCTCGTTTCCTTATATCTGAATTGCAAAACATATTGACCGCCCCTCGTATGCTCGTTGATAACACCATTATTAAAAGAAAAGAGTTTAATAAAGCGAGGCTTAACATCTTAGAAGCCATATTAATAAATGAAGATTAGCCAGGCATCAACAGTCAAGCGACAAGCTGGAATCGCACATTAAAACTATTTTAAAATTCCACTCACAGGAGTAGCCCATTTCCTTTAACGTTATGTTTGACCAAGGCGGAATAAATACTCCTTAAAAATCGTTTTCTTTCACAATGCTAGATTCTCACTCTACTCATTACATCGGTAAAGGAGGCAAGAACATTTCAAAACGGTCCGAGGATGATCGAATAAGATCGAAAGCTTAGCACCTTAGTTTGTTTTTTACCAAACACATTCATTTAAAAATGAGATGAATACTGGACAAGTAATCCACCATCTACAAGATGGAATAGAAAAGATAGTTAGAAGAAGAGAAAGTTGCCAAAAGAAATTAATTAAGGCAAAATACACAATGGTCTTCAACAAAATTTCAATTCAAGAAAAACTGCTACCCAACTAAACGAATATATATATATATATATATATATATATATATATATATATATATATATATATATATATATATATATATATATATATATATATATATATATATATATATATATTAGCCCCCTTTGATACATACATACAAACTTACACGCTGAACACACACACGGGCACACCAGTCCCCTTCCCTCCACCATGACTCACGTGATATTCTTATACCCCTGATAGACGTTGGTGATGAGAAAGATGATTAGCTTATCAAGGACGCGCCAAAACCCCAAAATGATTCATTCTGTTCTACAAAATTTGTCCGAAACCTTCCCGAAAATATGTTAATTTATTTACCTAATTTTTCCCCTAACTTTCTCACAATAATTAAACCTCGCTACCTTAAAACTTTAATGCAATTTTCATTAGTTATCCGACTCCTATGTATATATCTCTTAAGACTCAATCTAGTCAAATCTAGTCAATCTAATCAAGGTGGAGTATCTAAAATAATATGTACTTTCCGCGCCAAACTGAAACAATATATGACGACTACAATGCCTACAAACATCATTTGGGCCTTTCAGAAAAAAAACACCGAAGGCAGTAGTAGAAGAAGAAGAAGAATTGAACCAAATAAGGGTATTCCTATGTAATTTGGTAAGCTGAATAACATTTCTTCCATAACTTTTATTGATTAAAAGGCTCTAAAACCCCGAGAGTGACGACGCAATCGTCGTCTTAAATTACCGTATTTTCTTTAATCTTCACCATCATCATCATCAATAACTATAATTTAAGAAGGGGATTTTTTTGAGTATTTGAATAATAATTTCATCTTAGTTTGGTTATGACTTATGTTTTTTTATCAAAGTTATTTCTAATAATTCTTTCATAATATCGAAAAACAAAATGGTGAAGTTCAGAAATAAATATAAGTATCGAAATTTTGTGCATTTTTTTAAAACCCACAAAATTAAAAATGGTGAAGTTCAGAAAAATTATTTTTATATATCTTCTTCTATAACTATATTTTAGCGAAGTGATATTTTGAAAGGGGGAATATTTAGTTTAGAGTTACTTTTTAAAATTATTCTAATTGGCGAAGTTCAGAAAGTTTATAAAAATTTAACCATGGCTGCTTTTCTTTAGATTTTAATCTTAGTAGTGAAGCGCAAGCTTCCCCTGTAGGGGGAAGTGGTGAAGCCATTGCCTGGTATTAATATAAAATTTCCATATTACATTTGAATTCAGAAAAAAAACTTCAATAATGATGCGATTGCAATTAAGAATGTAGCCGTGTACTAAATATTGACCCCCTAATTGCGGCTATATTTGTATTATATAGAAATATACCGTGTGAATAGACTTTGTAACCCCATAAATTGATTAAATCTTCAACAAATCGCACTTCACAAAATTGATTTGAAATCTGTGCAACTTCAATCGTGCATTGTTGAGGCTGGTGCTTAATGTGTTCTTCGTTTTTAGCTTACTTGACTGGACAAAGACTACGGGAGTCAACCCCTAGTGCAAAGTCTGCTGTTGCGACCCGCACTAGGCGAGCATTATTAGACACCGACGACTCGGCAGTCTCCTGCAACACTCCACCATTGCTGGTCGTCTTGGACCACCTTGCCACCAGCCCAACTATGGAGTCCCAAGATAGTGGGCTGGGGGAATGCACACCCACTTCCCACTCTAAGCATCTATTGTGCAAGGTTCTCTCTATGCCCAACTTATTTTTTTTAAGGGCATGAAGTGACGTCATCGCCGAAATTGGAGGACAACTAACTACTACTACTATTACAGCTAATCATAGGTCATGGGATAGGTAACTCTGGTATCCTTTTTTAACTAAAATGATAAGTATAGCATAGACAGAATTAATGAAAAGAAACTTTTATTCGGTTGTCAGATTTTGAATTATTTTTCGCTCTACGCTCTCAATAGTTTGATGATAATCAGAAAGGTCTACAGGCGATGCAGGGTTGTGCGTAATCATTTGATATAGATGGGAAGGAGGAACAGTGAGAGTTTTCTCAATCCTGACATAGTTTCTATCATTAGTTGGCATGTCGAAATGATTATAATGGCTGAATGGTCGGCTGAGGAGGCTGAACTGCCTTTCTCATGCGAAAGAATCGAAAGATGGGATCATTATAAGTATTTATGAGGTGAATAAGAGGAACTTAAAAAAATAATAGCTAAGAAAGTAAAAAAGTTAAAGCTAAAGATTATTTGATAGATAAAACTTTACGATGCCTTTGTAAATTTAGGCAACTAAGTATTTTCCTTTATTTCGTTGCCTCTATTAAAACTTGCTCAGATACGAGTTGATCAGAGAACAAGCAGCTCCACATTCTTTTTTATTCCCCATTTTCGCCTTGGCCCAAAGTGACTCTATTTGGTTTGTGTGGGCACCTCTTTCTGTATCTTTAAAGTTCTCCAAGTGGTTAAGAGTCAAATGTATATACCGCATCTCTGGCAAGGGTTAATTATAGATAATAATAATGTTTCTACCGATCTATCAGGAACTGCATACATGAAACACTCGCACGTTTCCCTGTAAATCCCTCTGAAAACCCACTGCAATAGTCAAACTCGCTGGACATTGTTCTTTCTTTTGCAAGTTCGTGCGTTATAATTTTTTAAGGGTGAAAACAATGCTTGTGCTTCTAAAAAAAAAAGGATATCGCAACACTAAAGATGACTCGAGTAACCGGCCGTTCAGCCATCTGGCTGAAGAGAGGAAATTATTATTAATTATTATTATTACCACCGGAGTTCCAGTCAAGTAACGTTGGCGACCATGGATCGCCATCTCCCCCTGTCGCCCGCCAGTCTGATCAGGTCCACAGTTCTTCGTCCATCACCAAGGTGTTGAAGTATCGTGTCCATAAGCTTTGATCTTTGTCTTCCTCTCGCTCGCCTCCCCTCTATTCTTCCCAGTGTTTCTCAAAGTCATCCCCTTTGGGATATGTCCAACAAATCCAAGTTGCCTTCTTCTAACGTTCCTCAAAAGACATCTCTCTGTGCCGGCCCTTCTTAATACTTCCTCGTTTGTAACTCTATCTGTCCACGTGATTCTCATCATTTTTCGCGGGAACCACATTTCTACTACCGCCAGTCTGTTTACCATATTCTTCTTAAGTGATTATGCTTCAAAGCCATATGCCAATGTTGACCATACATAACATCTTAATATTCTTAATCTTAAGTTCATGCTTGTAGAGATGTTCGTCAAAATTGTCCTCATTTTTCCAAAGTTCGTTTTTGCAATGGCAATTCTTGTTTTTATATCCTTCTCACAGTCAACGTTTTCGGAAATAATGCTTCCCAGATATTTAAATTCCTTCACTTGTTGGATAATCCTGTCTCTCTTGCCTTTTAGTTATTCCCATGACCTATGTCTTCTTGATCTTTATCCCCAGTCCTTTTCTTTCACATGAGTCCACCAGCTTGTCACCCAATCTTGGTAATTTCTCTTCAGAGTTCGCTATTAAAACGGTTTCATTTGCATATTGCAAGTTGTTCACATTTCTTCCTCGTATTCTGATACCATCTTCATTCTCCAGTTATTCAATGCATTTTTGTCCATATAATAAAACAGATCAGGTGATAGTATGCATCCTTGTCTGACACCTCTGTGTATTTTTAGCCAATCATTTTTATCATTATCAATCTTTACTGCTTCCTTTTCGTTCCAACACAGGTTTCGTAATAGTCTTAGGTCCTTGCCATCCATTCCAATATTAATGAGCCTCCTCATCCATGGTTCGTACCAAATCGTATCAAATGCCTTTTCGAAATCGATAAAGCACCGAAAACATCCCCCTACATCTCAACCGCTCTCTCCATGAACATTTTCAGGGCGAATATCGCGTTAATCGTTCCCTTAGCCTTCCTAAACCCATACCGTTCTTCCTGCACACAACAGTTATCTTTCTTTTGCTTTATTCTGCTGTTAATCACTTTTAGTATTATCTTCACGAGTTGACTCGTGATAATAGTCATCCGGTGTCTCTCACATCCCAAGGTACCTTCCTTCTTTGGTATAGGTATGGAAGGTAACTCCCTCATCCTTTGTGGCTTATAACATGTATTGTAACTCATATTAGTAACCTGGTCACTTTCTCTACTCCAAATTCTCCAGTTACCTCAACCATTTCCACAGAAATTTCATCCTCTCCAACACCTTTGCCCCTTTTCATACATTTGATGGCATTTTTCACCTCTTCTTTATAAATTATATGTGTATTCATCCCATCCTCCAGGTGTTGTTGGTTAATTCTAATATCATTGTGCACTACTGCCATATATTTTTTCATCTCATTAAAACTTATTCTTTGTCAATTAAGACGTTTTCTCGGTTAACCTTTATGACTGTGCATTTTGTTTGTTGTCTATTCGAGAGCAATCGAATTAAGCCCAAAGAAGGTCTCTCCTGAAAGAAACCTGAATGTAAAGAATATTCTGTGATGTACAGCTATTTTATTTTGAAGCTTACTTTATTGCGTCTGATGAATTGAGCAGCTCCTTGTTGTCCGAAGTTCTTCTTCAAAAATAACAACTCGTAGAAGGAACATCTCTACAAAAGAAAGAATCAAGAGGAACCGAGTTTTTCAGAAGATTGATGTTCATAATAGCCGGCGGGCTAAACCAAGTGAGAGGATGGTATTTACACGGCGCCATCAAGCTAGGCGGAAGCGCTGCCTCTAACAGCCAACGTCTAGCCGTCGAGCGGAGATCAGAGATTGATCCAACGGCCAGTGCATGGGAGTAAACCTTCCAAATCAGAAGTGGAGCCCCGAAGGCGGAGCAGTACGGTGTGCTCACTGACACCGGAAGCCAACCTGGTGCCAAACGTAAAGCTCTGCATTCCTTTGGATGGCACCGGCGAGGCCGAGAAGGGTACCTTGACGACTGGGCAACCCAGGATTTCCATACACATCGCCTAGACCTGTGTCCTGGAGAGGTCATTCCAGTGCCGCAGTCCCAGCGACAAAAAAAATAAGGGAGGCTGACTTCCATGACACAATCTCCATTGTCTTCTGAGACAGAAGGATGCCAACAAATAATTAATATATATATATATATATATATATATATATATATATATATATATAGTAAATGTACTACTAACATTTATAGAGCAATTTTTTATATAAATGCGCAATATTCTCATAAGGCAATCGAATTCCCTAATGACATGACATCACGTGATATAAATTCCAGCCAATCAGAGCGCAAGATTGATTTGCTCTGGAAAACGCCGGGGAGTCTTTCCCTTTATACCAACCTATTGTGCCCCCAGCTATCGTACTAACAAGCTTATAAAAATATAGCTATGTGAATCGGTAAGTATTATTCGTTTCTGCCAAATGTAAGTGATAGATTAATCTTATTTTCTCTTATTCTAGTACCCATTTGTATTACCAAATATATGATCATGTTTTAGTTACATCCTAATCATTACTGCTTACATTATCACTTTATAAATTTTCCGTGAACATCTCCTTTTTTCACGTGACTGCATATATATATATATATATATATATATATATATATATATATATATATATATATATATATATATATATATATATATATATATATATATATATATATATGAATCCATTAAACCACATTGAAAGAGAAAACGGAATAATTTTTCCTTGCAGTAATATTTTTATTACCTTTTTTCGAAAAAATCCGTGCAGGGAAGCGATTCGAACCAGGCACACTGAGGCAGCGAGCACCGTTTGATCACAGTTAAAAGTATGCCTTTAGTACACTACGCTACGCAATGTGGTTTAATGGATTCATTTTCATCATTCTCTCGTGCTACTTTGAGAGATGTATATATATATATATATATATATATATATATATATATATATATATATATATATATATATATATATATATATATATATATATATATATATATATATATATATATATATATATATATATATATACATATATATATATATATATATATATATATATATATACATATATATATATATATATATATATATATATATATATATATATATATATATATATATATATATAGCTCTGTTTTGTACTTTGTATTTTTCCCCCTTTTGCTCATCGTGTCTTATAATCTCCCTCGTTAGGCTATCTCCATTTCTTTGAATCTGTTACCCTTTCCTTCGACTTAGTTTGACCTTACTACCTGCTTCTTGTAATCCTTAATGTGTTTTTTTACCTCTTCCCTTCCTTCTTCCTCATTGGTGATTTCTTGTTTTTGAGGCGGTCTTTCATATTTTTCTTTCGTATATATACCTCTAATATAATACTATTTCTTGTAGTTATCCTTGATAAGGAACTTAATATAGTTTCAAAGTACTTGGAAACACCTTTCCATTTTTTCATGCGGGATATTGCATTCATTTGCCACCCTCACGTGATACTTTGTGAGTTTTTCATTTTATATATATATATATATATATATATATATATATATATATATATATATATATATATTATATATATATATATATATATATATATATATATATATATATATATATATATATATATATATATATATATATATATATATATATATATATAATCTTACAATTATATATATGCATAAAGCGTCCGCGTAATAATCTATCTGCCTTAAATAATAAATATTCTACTACTATAAATTCCCATCGCATGTCGTGATATTTTTTCCTCCAAACCTAACTTAGTGTCTCATTCTTAATATACGTAATTTTGCTGCCAGACGATAGCTGTATTAGAATTATTTCATTAGCCCATTTATATAGTATTTCCCAAATTGATAAGTATTTAATAGACAAAATTTTATTCCATCTAGTAAAACATATATCCAAGAGTCATTCTTATTTTATCTCTTGTGTTTAAAATAAATAGTTCTATTCTTTTTATCTTGTCCCACCTCATTTCATCTAACCCATATTCTCGGTCCGTTCGTGCGTTTTCTTATAGAAAATTTCTCTTACCTTCTTTATTCGGTGGGGGAAATTTATGATATCTAAATTAAATTATCGTAATAATATTTATTATAAATATATATGGTCAGATGATCAATTAGTGATTTTTTTTTAATTGAGGAAGCAATGGATGGAGACATTTCGTTTTCAACTATTGCCATTTTGACATCACCATCTATTAATCGTGCATGCTTCAAATCTACGGGAATATTTTGTTGGTATAAGAAATTTGCCCTTAAAATGACATTTGACATCACAAATTTGGATTGTCAAAGAAAAATTCCTTCGTAAACCGAGCGAAACAGTCAATGTTTTTTCTCCAACGGTCCTAATTAATGTACCAAAAGAGCAATTCGTGTTTCCTCTTTGTGTCAGTCACTGTTGGTGGCCGGAACTATGGATATTATGGATTTCATATTGAGGAGAAACCCTTGTTGAGTGGATCATGGATGGACATATATGAATTTAGGAGGGAAACGGAGTGCACATTGTTCACTGTCGTCCCGTTTGGAACCTTTCAGGACTGCATTGACACCCGTGGGACCATCGGTGCGTCTGGTTCCCTAACTGTATAAGGTATCAACAGATGCCATCTTGAAGAGTTCTAAAAGTTTAGCGGTTAGAGGTAAATCGTTCCCTAAACTTGCTTCATCTTTCCTCAAGCTTTGAAATTTTACGGAAAAGTATTGCGATCTCGTCCCTGAAGGAAGCAAGCATTGCCTACGATTTCTTGCAGAGTTATTAGAATTAGGATTTTGCAAAAGAGTAGCAACCGTCATCAGATGCTCCAAATTTGTCTCGGGAATCAAGATTTCCAGCGCCTCCTGTATGTGTGAATGGATGCGCTAAACGAAAGAATCTCGGAGAAAAAGCAAGCTAGCATTATCCACCAAAGTGTCTCGGAGCCTTCACAGGAGATCTGAATGCAAGTAGAAGAGCTATCTTGACCTTGGCAGGAGCATCAACAAAGGCTGGTGGTCAGAGTAAATAGTGAATTCACGCTCTTTGAAATATGGTCGTAAGATGCGGAATGAGAGTGGTAAATCAAAGCAGCTCGCAAGAGAACGTGATGTACTTCTATTCCGAATCTGACAGAGAGTGAGAGAAAAAGACGAGAAGTTGCCAAGAGTCATGTACCTTCTGCTGCAGCAGTGGCGCACTGACATGGATGACGTACGCATCTGAGAAAATACTAATAGGGGCTCCATGACAAGAATGAAATAAGATGGTATTGGATGCAATGCTCCTTTTTGGTTTGAGAACACTGTAGAGAACAGTTTCCTTTAGGTTTCGAATACAGGGTGTTCAAGGGTTACATAATCCTAGCACAATCAAGAATATATGTCGTATAAATTAACAATGCCACAAAAAGTGTGCAGTTGCTTGGGCGAAGGCGGTTGAGGAAAATCCTTAATAGGTGCAACAGCAACCTCGTCGTCAAGAGGACGAGTTTCGTTTAGAGAAACCCGATGACCGAGAAAAGAGAGTTGCAATACACCAAAGAGACAGTTGGTATATTTTAGGAGGATACCAGACTCTTCAAGATGAATAAATATCTGACGAATGTGAGAAAGATGTTCCTCGAGAGACGAAGGCGCTATTAGGAGGTCGTCTATATAACAACAGATGAATTATATAACTCGCAGAACCTGATCCATGAAACATTGGAAGGTCTTACTACTGCTGCGAGGACCATAGGTCATTTGAACCATCTCGAAAGAGCCGAGAGGAGTCGGATAGCCGTCCTTTGGACGTCATCACGATGAACAGGGATCAGGTTTGAATCACGAACTAGATTGGGACGAGAAAAGATTAAATAACCGAAGAGAGAAGAGGCGACGTGTGATAAATACGGTATGGGATATCTAGCAGGGATCGTCCAAGCTTCCAAAGCCCTGTAATCGCCAACTACCAAGAATTATTATTTTTATTTTTTTATTTTAAGAGCTCATCTGGCGACTGCATACCTGGGCATTAGTCGCCGTATAACAAACTGCCTAGTACTAGGTTACTTTAAAATAAGATTAAAAAAACAAAACACCAAAACTAAAAATAGGAAAAAAGGAAAAGGCAACGAGCAGGAAGCAAGCTCCTGCGTCGGGGGAGGTCCCCCCGGCGCAGAAATGTGCGACCTATCTATAAAACAAAAAAAACTAGTTAAATAAAAGGGAGAAGGCCGGCTTCACCCACAAAGTCTACAAGTCCACCAGTCAATGTGCACGCACTCGTCCCGAGTACAAGGGACTGGCGGTAGTGACCCCGCCCATTCCGGTACTGGACAGGTAAGAATGTGCCGAACAGTTTAGGGGACGACGCAGTCGTTACAATAGGGCGCAGGCGAGCCCTCCATTAAATGGTGATGCGTCACACGAGTATGCCCGATTCGGAGACGGCAGAAAGCGACCTGAAGCCGTAGAGGCATTGGGGGATAGATCCATGGGAACAGTCGCGGTGCAACAGCATGCAACTTTAAGTTCCTCTGGACCGTCTCCCATCTTCTTTTCCAAGCAGTCCGAAGAGCTGCCTGTATTCCTGCCATGTAGTCTGTGTGTGGAAGAGTGAAACGCTGGTCCGGTCGCCCGGTCCTCGCGGACTCTGGCGCGCTCATTGCCCGCAATTCCTACTTGTCCAGGAACCCAGCAGAAGATAATCTCGGCATCCACTCGGCTCACTAAAACCGTGGCAACACGGATATCGCGAACCAGAGAGTGCGGAGATTTAAATGGCACGAGAGCACTCAGGGCGCTCTGTGAGACGCTATAAATCACGATCAGGTCTCCGAACCGGGCACGTCGCAAAATCTCCAGTACCGAGTGGTGTATTGCCACCAACTCAACCGTGAAGACAGACCCACCGCCCGGTAGAGCCCCGCTGACTTCAAACAGAGGGAATACGGCGTGGAAGCCGAACCCTTCTTTGGAATTGGAGCCATCTGTATACACTGGCACGGTTCCAGCGAACACGAGATGTACTCCAAAAAGGCTGAACGTAATACTCCCGGCACTGTACAAGCTTTGGGAGCAGAGGCGTGGCGACAAATAGCCAAAGGTGGTAACCTCTAGGGTGGCGTTCTGGACAGAACCAGGGGCGCCACCGGCCCGAGAGCTATACCTAGCTCCCGAAGGAGTTTCCTGGCCCTAAATCCAAAGGGCTTAGGGTATGACTTTCGTCTCTCGGTGGCATAGGCACCGTCGAAATCAGCTGCGGATGCTTTGAGAGCCGTTGGCGAAAAAGGGAGACGCTGCGCTCGTGCGTACAGGAAAGTAATGCACTGTCACGGCACATAGATAATGGCATCTCTCGAGCATCGACAAGCAGGCTCTCAATATAGGAAGTGCGGAAGGCACTGGTCGCCAAGCGAAGGCGGGTGTGGTGGATAGATCCACCGTCTGCAATAGACGCTCGGCTACGGATGCATAAAACTCAGATCCATAGTCGAGCTTTGAACGGACAAAGGATCGATAAAAAAGAGAGGCAGTAGCCCTATCAACAACCCAAGCGCGGAACGTCACGGAACGAAGAATATCCATGGCGCCTGTACAAAAGACCCTAAGGCTGCGAATATGAGCCTCCCAGGTGAGTCGTCCGTCAAATACAAGACCAAGGAAACAGTCCACCACTTCCAGGCGCACCCCATTAAGAAACAAATCTGGGTCGGGGTAGAGCCATGGATGGCAGGAGAAGTGCACCAACTTAGTCTTGGCCAAGGAAAACCGGAACCTGTGCGCTTCGGCATTGCGAGAGACGCGATTTAAGGCCTGTTGGAGTCGACGCTCTTTAGTTGGCATCTGGGCCGTGCCAAAAGAGATCTAAAGGTCGTCCACGTAAAGCGTAGCGAGAACATCTTCTGGCAGCACCGAGGTGATGCCGTTGATGCTCAGGGCAAAGAGTGTGACAGTGAGAACACTTCCCTGCGGGACACCCTCTTCTTGCTACTTTGGGCCGGGAGGGCCCCAACCCCAACCCGTACACGGAATCAACGATCTCACAAAAATTCAGATATAAACATTGGAAGGCGTCCGCTCGCCCCCATCGTGAGGAGACTCCCTATGATAACGTATCGCCATGCGGTATCATAGTCCTTCTCCAGATCGAAAAACACAGTAGCGTAGTGCTGTCTGCGAAGGAAGGCCTCACAGACGGCATTTTGCAGTCGGAGAAGAGCATCCGACGTGGAGTGGAACTAGCGGAAGCCGCACTGTGAAGAAGACAGATGGCCTCCTCTGTCAAGGAAAAAGGCTAATCTAACATTTACCAATTTCTCCATCAACTTGCACACGCAAGAAGTTAGAGAAATTAGGCGGAAACCGGCCGGAGCAGAGTGATCTCTCCCCGGGTTGCGAAAGGCGAAAACAGTAGCGATTCGCCAGGAATCTCTGAGGAGACCCTCCACCCAGATCCTGTTGAACAAATCTAACAGAAAGGCCATGCCTCGCTGACCCAGGGGTTGAAGAATGGCGTACGGAACATCGTCCGGACCATGGGCTATGTCCGCGTACGAAGCAAGAGCGGAACGCAAATTACTCAGAGTAAACCTGTCGCTGAAAGGTTCTCCGCCTCTGGAGGTAAATTCCAGTCGGCGGCCTTCGCGGCATTGAATGCTGGCGGAGCAGCATCCCGGCTAGAGAATGCGGAGAAATCAGTCGCGAAGGATTCCGTCACGGACGCAGGGTCATAGATTGCGGTCCCATTCTCCTGGAGAACGGGAGGTTCGGGGGAGGGGCCTTGCGGAAACTTGCCCCGAATCCTTTTGACTCGCTTAAATACCTCTGCTAGAGGGGTCTTCCCGTTAAGTGAAGACATGTATGCTCGGCCAAGAAAAGCAGCGGGCGTGCTTCGAAATATACCCAAACCTAGCCCTAGCCCGAAGAAATTTTCCGACAGTGAAATCGTTCGGGCGGCGCTTATAATGCATGTACGCATAACGTTTCTGTTTGAGGTCCGTCTCACACTCAGCAGACCACCACGGGAGTGGTCGGCGGCGTGCAAAGCGGCAAGATGTTCTTGGAATACTAGTCAGGCCTGCGGTGATGAGCTTACCGGAGAAGAACTCAACGACCTCATCTACCGACCTAAGCTCCTTGACTGAGATAAAGAATTCAATCATTTCCTGAAATGCAGGCTACCGTGCCCGCGCCCGCGCCAAGCACCACCGAGATGGGCTCTAAGGTGGCAGTTGCCCTGAAAATGATATTTGAATGGGAAAGTGATCACTACCATGGACGTGATCGACCACCCTAATGAAAATCAGGTGTGCATCCGGAGAGCACATATATAGATCAAGGCAAGAAAATGAAGCGGTTCTCGGGCAGTAATGCGTAAACTCATCTACATTTAGGACACCCATCTTAAGCTATCGATCAGATCGACAAGGATTTGTCCCCTGGGATTTATTGAGTAGTCTTCCCAGAGAGGATGTCTGCCATTTAGATCTCTAAGCAAGAGAAAGGGCCTCGGCAACCGTGCCACGGCGCGGCGGAAGTCCCCCGCGTCAAAGTCAGCTTACTGTAGAATGTACGCCGAAATAACGGTATAACTTCTATCCAGGTGAAGCTGCACATCACATTCTGAAAGGAGGTATCTAAAGTGAAAAGAAAAAAGGAGACATCGTGCCGGGTTTAAATCGCGCATCCTCAGCCTGGCCCTCATCTCGTGGTGGTGGGGTCGCAAAACCCTTATACCCCGGGAGGGCGGGCAGGGGGCACGCGCCTAGCATGGTCTGCATAAAAATAGCTAACTGGGACCGGGACGAGACGAGCCTCCGCAGCTCCTCCCAGTTAGCCTGGAGTCCACGGCAATTCCATTGAAGGAATATGCCCACTAGGCCTAGCTCGGAGTAGACGCGGGGGCCCTATTCGAACAGAAGACCCTCATGGGAATTGCCGTACGCTTCCCGGAGGCAAAACCCCGGGCGCTGTTGGCCGGATAATGCGCTGAAGACGCTGTCGCATTCGAAGACTTATTGGGGGAGGTTGGGCTCGCCATGCAAGTCTTTTCCTCCTTCCGCCTCGAAATCTTAGGCGGGCGTTGCGGCTTCGGAGACGGGGCGCCCTCTTTTCGAGGATCCAGCGTCTCCGAGGTACCCAGCCCACCACTAGGTGTAGGTGAAGGAGCCGAAGCTCCTTTGTTGCTGTCCTCCTTTCCGGGGGAAGCTTTAGGAACCCCGGAAGATGGCCTGGCGACCAATTTCAAGGGTGTTGCCTCCTGTGATTCTGGGGGAAAAGGGGTGGAGCCCTGGTTTTAGCCGGGGCTGGGTGTGAACCCTTTGTGCCGCCAGCTTTACCACGGGTGCGCATGGTTTTAGTAGATCCCGCAGAAGGGCTCCGGATGGGCACAGAAACAACCGTGTTCTTTGGCCTGGATGGGGCAGGAGCAGATGGTGTCTTTCTAAGCATTGAGGCGTAAGACGTCCCAAGCAGAGCCGGGCGCCCCAGGACCAAGTCCTTAGCCTCTCGGAATGAGAGTCGATCCTGGGCCTGAACGACCAGGATTCCTTTCTCAAGGAGATATGCACCACATTGCTTCGAAGAAGCGGGGTGCGGCTCTCCGCAATTGACACACTTGGCCACACACGATTTGGACTTATCGTGTGTGGCCTTGGAGCAATTTACACAGACTTCGGGTCACCCCGACTTTGCACGTCTACATCTGCGATTCATATGGCCGAAGCGGTGACAGTAATAGCACCTCCGCAGCAGTGGCACGAATGTCTTCACGCGGTACTGGTACCAGCTGGCACCCACCGACTCAGGGAGCTTGTCACAGTCGAACGTGACGAAGAGTGTAGGGGTGGGTCTCGAGGCCCTTCCCTGTTTTCTCATCACACGTTCGACCTTGACCGCCCCATGGTCGGTCAGCTCTAAGGTGATGTCCTCAATGGAGTAGTCAACGAGTTCCCTAACATAAACTACTCCTTTCACAAAGTTCATGGTAGCGTGCGGAGTCACACTAACAGGCGTGCCATTATCTGTCCGAAGGGCACTAATCATGGCCGCCTCGGAGGGATTCTACGCATTTGCCAAAAGCCTCCCGTCCGAGAAATGGCTTACCTTCGGCTCTCTACCAATCACACTAGCTAAAGCTCTCCTCTGCTGGATCATGTTACCCTTAGCCAACATGGTGCCATCAGCGGAGCCAATAACGAGGAAGCGTTCGAAGTCAGCGGGCGCGAAAAACGCCGGGTAATCTCTAAATGAGGGGCCCCAATGTTATCGAGACTCTGCCCTGCGCACTTTTGGATTAGACGGGGGCTCAGCACCCGGGGAGGGGGGCAGACGGGCTGGATGTGCCGATATTGGCTTGATCGCTTACCGAAGTGGCAGCAGGCCCATCCGTCCCCGCAGCTGCGGGGAGTGGAGCCCCGAGTCTTTTTAGTCTTTTTCTGTTTTTTTTTCTTTTTAGGAGAGGATTGCGGGGAATCAATCCTCTTCTCCTCTCCGCCGGCAGGCGCCCCCAGGCCAGATGGACCGGCATCAGCAAAGTCCTTCTCTGAGATGGAGAAGCTCCTGGCAGTCGTAGGGGAACCGGTCAGAGGAGGGTATCCCTTCCCTCCTTGTACTGCCTTGGAAACCCTAGCCGTTTGAAGAGGACCTTGCATAGGAGCGGACCTGAGTTCGGTGCTTTACGCCGAGCCCGTATTCGCTCCCATGAAAGGCCCTACAGCCTGAGGCTGGGTTACCTAAAGGACCATCTCTATCTCGGATGGGGCCTCCATTGTCCACCCCCACCCCTTCGGACATCATAGGTCCTATTGGCAGCAGTGTCTTTAGTTTCGTCTTGGGAAGCACAGGCCTTGCCCCCAGCTAGGCTTAGTATCTTAGCCAGCAGGTCGTTTGAGGGAAGCGTCCGAAAAGGCCTGGCTTCTCTTTTTTCCCTAAGGGGGTTTGCCCTATGAGCCGCTTTGATGGGGATCGGTCGGCTATTGGCTGCCTGCTGGCTTTCTTGGCATTCCCCCTGGAAAGTAAAGAAGCCACTGCCGCTGGAAAGGGGGAGGTGCCCGAAGACATCTCCAGACAAGGGGGTGAGGTGGAGTCGCCTACACCCGTAGGCAAAGGAGAGGAGAAAGCCTCTTCTCTGTTTAGAGGAATTTGCAGGGTCCCCTACCCAAGAAAAGGGGGGGGGGACCTCCATTTTTTCCGTGGAGCTCCTCTAAGGCGGCTCCGTTTATTTTTATGGGAAAATGGGAAGTTTTTTTATATTTGCATCATTGAGCATGGTTACCCTAATTTTCTCACGGGATGTACACGCTCATCACCCCTCTCAGTAGCCCGCCCTGCAAGGGGTGCGTACAGGCCTGGCAGAGCCAGGTGCCGCTCTATAAGACCACCCCTCCCACCTGGTGGCCTGGCAGTCCCTCAGCATGGCGCTTCCACCTTAGACACTGCGTAAAATTGATAAAGGGTGAAGGAAGAAGGAAAAGGGATGTGAGGAAGGTATGGGTGGGGATGAAGTAGGTTGTTAAAAAAAACACCTTCCCGAACCAGAGCTCAGGGGATAGGGAACATTGCCTACCCCCCTCAGCCCCGATCTGGGATAGTTGGTTGAGAAGCCGATCAGAGGAAGTTGTGGGAGAGGTTGTAGGGGACGTGAGAAAGTAGGGGAGAAATACAGACTGTCTGAAAGAAGGAGAAGAGGCTAAGCTGGGGACAGACGTGGGGCTGAGTCCCGTCAGCACGGCGGCCAGGAATGCAAATCGCCGCGTCCCTCATGGGGCCAACTACCATGAACTACAGTAACTAGTAGATTTCGGTACGATATGAACTGGAGAGGCCCAATGAGACATAGACGGACGGTCTATGCCAGCATTAAGCATAAACTCAAACACATTTTTTATTACATACAGAGAATCTCCCTGGGTCTAGAGTTTTAGGAAGGACAGAATGCGAACGAAACTTAAGTGTCCTGGTAATTTCAAACCTCTGCAATAGAAAGCAGAGCATAAGTGCTAGGAATAGAGCTAATAGGTTAATATGGTTTAGTGGGAAGAGTTTATAAGGATGTTGCCCTGATGTGAGTGGATTGTTTACCAAGGGTGCTTTGTCACCGATATTTGGTACCAGACTTGGGTAGCCAGATATGTTTCTCGTTTCGGCTTGGTTGTTACCGGATCGATTCTTCTGGGAGAGCCTTTTACGTGAGGCACTAAAACCAAAAGGCAGAGTTATCTTCTTTCTTGCTTGAAGGCCGTATTTCTTGATCTTAGGCTTGGAAAAAGTGATCAAAGATTTCTTTAAGGGTAAAAAAAAATCTTCGGCGATTGTTTCATTATTCTTTTTGGGCGGGAAGTTGCAAAGTCTTCAGATAATAAATTCTCTTAATATGTAAATCACTTCATATGTGTTATTCTCCCTAGATATTAGTTTTCATAATGAGGCAATTTCCAATTTTCCTTTTTGGGAACCGTTCGGATCAACGACGGTATTTAATAAAATACAAATGTAATTAATTTTTATACATTCGATGAGTTCAAATACCATTAATTTGTACATTATACTTATTTTAACTTATTTTACAATGTTTTACATTATTATAGAATCTTAAAATTGTATTTTAATTATGCACAAGTAATTTCTAAGATATTTTGCTTTAATACTTTTTTCGATAAAATAAGTTCATATTTAGGGGGTTCGATTAACAAAAGATAATTAATATTTATAGCGTTTAATACATTAAAATAGAAGTTTCGGGAGTTCAGATTACTGTATATGTCTTGCTTTGAATTAAAATATATTAATTCTTACAAAAGTAAAACAAAGCCATTATATTAATTGTTTTTTTTTTATAAGATTAAAGACATTTAAGTGATACGCCTAAATATTTAATTAGAGGATATGGTGGTGTCTGGAAACATCCCTTCAATAATTTCCACTAGCCAATCTCTTTTTTCTATGTTGTAAACCCAAATTTCTCTCTTTACTCATCGACTAACTTTTATTTATATTAAATATATTGAAGAAATGGGATTGTAACTATTACATACAGTCTCTTACACCGATTTTTGTAATTTTTCAGCCAAGATTATTATATTCCTAGCCTTTGCTCCTTTTTAAAACGGTAATAAAGTTGCTCAAATTAACTGGATAACTGGAAAAAAAATATTATTTAGTTAGTAATACAAATACAAAATTACTCATGAAAATGACAGTAATCTGAACAAAATTTGACTAAACTGTTTATTCTTTTAACATTATGATATATATATATATATATATATATATATATATATATATATATATATATATATATATATATATACCGGCACTAAGAAGATTTGATGTCGTGCTAACCCCCCCTCCTCCCACTACGGAGTCGCGAAGCTGAAATGAACTGATCTGCCACTCATCTAGTCTCGCCACAACTATGTCGGTCCACTTTGATAGACATAATTGGGGACGTAAAGGAAAGCAGGTTTGAGGATTAGCCCACTGTGGAACTCTACGGAAGAGACCGCCCGGTTACGAGGCGATGCTGAAAGCTTTGGGGAAGAGTTCGCTCTAATCTCTAAGGGTAACTTCCGGCCAAGACCACAGGGGGACATACAACCGTCCCTGTGTAAGTTGGAAACAGCATCGATATCCAAACCCCAGATGGGGCGGCACCCCCGGGGGGTGGTAGTTGATTCTATCACCACCCATCATCAAGTCCGCCACTCATCACCCATCTGAGGGGCCTCGCCCGGGTCCACCTTCCATCATTCACCCCCCCCCCCCCATTTGGTAGTTCAGTTCACGTAAGCTTAGTGATGAAGTAGCGGGAGTCACCAACTACCCCAATTAACAATCCAAGAAGAGAAGGAGCACCAATCTCAAGAAACACCAATCACCCACATTGAGAGCAAACGAAGACAAGCTATTAACTGGACTGAAGGGCCACTCTTGTGAAGAGATGGCCCAGGACCACACGACCAGGATTCCTCTGCGGGTTGTCGACGGACAACCCAAACCCAGCAGAGAATCCACTTTTGAGGCCATGTATGGAGCACTGGGCATAGCTATGGTTAGGCTGCTGGATATCCCCTCAGGTTATATCGCCATTTGCGAGAGGGAAAAAGATATCGAGGAGATAACCAAAGAAAAGGCAGTAGAGGCGCTGCGAGCCATTGGACTACAGCCAGCAGTACCCCCCCAGATTCTGGCCCATAGGAGCGTGGTGTGTCGTCGAATCGACCCATGGATTGGGCAGCACACCGCGGAGGAGATCCGAGAGGAGATTGAGCTTCGGCAAGCCTGGGCCAAGGTTGCCGAGGTTATTAAGTTTCTTAATAGAAGGGACGGCGGCGAATACACGCATGTGTTCAAGGTGGTCTTCACGGAGACTACCATGGCACATAAGGCAAAGGAACAGGGACTACTAATGTTCAATGCCAAGATCAGCGGAGAACAGGTGGAAAAGGGGGAATACACCCCAGTACAGTTCTGCTTCAAGTGCTTCCAGATGGAGTCTCACCCCACCAAAGACTGTAAGGAGCCCCAAGAATCCTGTTCCAAATGCAGTCAGAAGGGCCACAATTGGCGCAACTGTGACAGTAACACGGTGAAGTGTATAAGCTGTGGGCAAGGTCATAGGACTATGGCCATGTCATGCCCCGCCAAAAAAGAAATTATGAGAAAAAAGCAGGAAGCCAAGAAGAACGAGGAGACGCGTAGAGCGAACACGTCCTACGCCCAGGCGGCTAAGGCGGCTAAGGCGGCCATCTCCGAGGTGGACGCCAAAAAGACGTATCTGAAAATAGAAAACGAGGGCTCCACCAAAATCATGACATGCATTCTCCATGCACACGTCATGAACTTGGCCCGCCCGGGTACATTTGCAACAGTCCTAAACCAAATGTTGGCAAAGAACGGTATGGAACAAATGTGGTTCCCGGACAACCCACCCTCGGGGGACGTGCTGCATCTGCAGATGGCCCCGAAGGAACAGAATACTGCAACCACGACTCTTACGGACACAACCAAGAAATCTAATAATAAAGCACGGAAAGTAGCAGTCGAGGCGACAACTCCTGCTCCCACCCATGGTAAACAAAAATCGGCAAAAAATATCAACTCAGATAATAGCAGTTCTTCGGAATCCTCCGATTCCTCAGACACTGATACACCCAAACCTCAGGATAAGAAAGAACAGAAGAAGAGAGTGAAGAAGATAAGGGCAAACTACATCAACCTTAGGATATACGCCTGTGAGCAATTCCCCTTCCCGGAGGAGATGGAAACCAGGAGCATATTCCAGGGCATAAGGTCTAAGATCTACAAATGGGAATATGACTCAGAAGTAGATCCCGAGACTGTGGAGGAGGCCCTGCTCGCGCAAAATGTGATTCTACATCACAGCACATGCGAGCAGATCTCAAACGCTGAGTTTAGGAAGAAGAGAAACGGGAGGAAAAAGAACATCACCCAGAAGCACTAAGTGACAAATAGATGGAGAGAGTAAGCAACAGAATGAGGATTCTGACACTCAACGTGAATGGATGGGAGGAGAAAGCCACGGCATATGGTAACATATTCCGTGTGCACGACCCTGACATCATTCTCATCACGGAGCACGGTATCGACACTACAGCTGGTCGCATTAAAATACCGGGCTACAGAGTGATCATGAAGAACCATTCCCAGGAAAGGTTTGATGGTGCTGCAATAGCTGTCAAGAGGAACATCTCCTTTAAACAACTGCCAGAACTCGATGAGTCCTTTGTGGCAATCGAGGTACACACCCTGGTCGGAGACCTCGTGATAGCTGCGGCATATCAACCCCCTCGACGAGCATATCTCCCGTTATGCAACTTCTACACACTGTTCGGGCACCGCAGAATGGCATTCTTAGGGGGAGACCTCAATGCCAGATGCCGTGCGGCAGGCTATGGTAACACCAACGATAGAGGCCGAAACTTGGAATTGATTATGGGAAGAAAGAACATTCAAAGGATAGGGCCGGATTTTCCGACCTATATCACTTCCCGGTCAGCAACTAAGCCTGACATAATCTTAACAAGTGAAGGCTTTCCTTTCAACTACCATAGTGAGCCAGGCCCGATAGTCCCTAGTGATCACATAGCGATTCTCACCACAATATCTCTCGCACCAATCCAGCTCCCAGCCCCTCTCCGGAAAAATTACGCCATGGCCAACTGGGATCGTTACAAGCAACGACTCAGTGACTATGCGCCAGCTGACCTCAGCACGGCGTCGTTAGAGGAGATCGACAGGGAGTTGGAGAGGATAACAACGTCCATAGTAAACGCGGACCGCGAGAGCATACCCGTTACAGGGTATAAAACACCTCCTCAGCCCAGATGGACAGAGGAGATGAGAGATATCGCTCGCGTTCACAGGGAAGTGTTCGAAGAAGTACGACGGGAGGGTCCCAGCCGGGAAAGGAGCTTGCTGCTCCGACGCCTAAGCTCAGAGCTTAGAGAGGCTATCAACCTCCAACAGGGGGAAATATGGAACAACTTGATAGCCAAAGTCGACAGCGAACTTAGCCCGGCCAAGTTCTGGCGCCAAGTCAGGAACTTAAAGGGACTTACACCAAGACTCAAGACTCGGATAATGGAGAACGGAGACCACATTGAGAACCCGGTGGTTCTCGAGGATATGTTCAGGAACTTCTGGAAAAACGTTTTCAGGATTACACCCGAAGAAAACGTTGAGTTCGACCCGGAATTCGAAGGCCAACTGATTGAACAACTTAATCAGGAAACGCATCGCACACACCCACTACAGCAAGTCAACGAAGGCAGGGAGATGGCGGGTCACGGACGTCCCATAACATCAGAGGACGTCAAGGCCACTGTAAAAGCCTTTCGACAAAAGGCACCAGGCTGGACGGGTATTACCAGAAACAACTTGGTTAACGCCCCACAGCAGATCATTCAGGGAATCGTTAATATCTTCAACGCTTCCCTGAACACGGGCTACTTCCCGGAAGGTCTCAAGATTGCGAAGATGATCTTCATACCCAAGGGAGGTAAACCCCCTGATCAACTGGTAAACTACAGGCCAATCGCCCTGCTGGAGTTCATTGCAAAAGTCTACGAGAGACTCCTAGCTGACAGGCTTCAACAACAACTAGCCGAGCTGGGAGCCCACAACCCTCAGCAGCACGGGTTCCGCAAGGGACGAGGGACGGAAACAGCCCTCGCCCTTCTTGCGGAGAAACTCGCTTGCAGTAAAGCTGAGAGGCGGTACGTAGACGTGGTGCTGCGTGATGTTAAGAAGGCCTTCGATAAGGTTTGGCTGAGAGGATTACAATACAAGATCCTCAACCTCCAGCTTAACCCACTCCTGGAAAGGATCCTTTGTAATTACATCTCCGATAGGAGAGCCCAAATTTCAATCGAGGGCTGCAAAGGACCCGAATTCGAACTAGAAGCGGGAGTTCCACAAGGCAGCTGTCTCAGCCCTCTGCTGTACCTCGTGTACACAATAGACCTGCCTGCTCCAGTGAGGTACGATTCGATGTATCTGCAATACGCAGACGACATCACACAAATCGTCCTGAGTCCATTCAGGAACGCTGGAAGCCAGGCGAGGGCGACAGCTGTCGAAATAGAAAATATCAATAGATATGAAAGAAAGTGGAAAATAAAAACCAACCGCCAGAAGTTCACGATCGTTCCAATGAACCGCCGAAAAACTGATGACGTTGTCGTCAATAATGAACACTATCCGTACTCCAATGAGGGTAATGTCCTGGGCTTACGACTCTTTAAATCTGGATATAAGACCCACATAAATACCAGAGTCTCCCTAGCCAAACGAGAGCTGAAGAAACTTTACCGCTTCAGAGGCCTCAGCGTGCCTAACAGCAAGAAACTGTATATGGCCCTGGTACGCCCAGTCCTGGTGTACCCGGCCGTGATCACGCAGATGGCAAGCTGTACCTCTCTCAGAATGATGCAGAGAGTGCAGAATAAAGCCACGCTGCTGATTACAGGCACGCGAAGGATCGACCGTATTCGGCAATCGACTCTTCACCAGAGAATCGGTCTAAAGCCGATCAATACGGAGATCCAAAGGCTAGGGAGAAAGACATGGGACAAGATAGATCTAACTATACTCCCGAATTTAAACCTAAACATACGTGCGAACCGAAGACGCGCTATAGGTAGAACTGCCTTGTTCCCAAGCAGTAGAACCTGCGCGAGAGAAGTGGTACTACCCATATTTTCGTAGTATTAGTCCACTTCTCTAAATTATGAGAATCCAATATACCAAGACTATAAAGATTGAAGTTAAACAACCAAGTTGACAAATTTTAAGTAAAATATTGAAAAAAGAGGCGTAGTGCCCACGTTAAAAGCCCCCCCCCCCCCTAAATATAAATAAATATAGCAAAAAATCAATAAAATTAAAACTAAATTTAAATATAAAAGAGGCGAAGTGCCCAAACCTAACAAAAACCCAAAAGTCAAGAATAAAAAGAGGCGAAGTGCCCAACTCCCAATACCCAAGTAAACTAAAAGTCAACAATATTAAAAACTGAGAAAAGAGGCTAAAATGCCCACATTAAGAATACTTCAAATCAACCAAAATTGAGAAACATTCAGCATGAAAGTCACCTTGAAAGGCTTGAATGCTTCGAAGGCGAAAATACCTATGAAGAAACTTATATAATTATGACGGAGGAAACTGGCTGTCAATGACAGCCAGCTACTTTTTGACGGAGGAATATAAATCTTTTAAATAAAACAAGAAGAATGCTAGTGATGCCCTAACACCAGGGCAAACTAGAAAACTTATTCACACCTTTATATACCTACCACACAATTTCACCACTTTAACCTAATTTGTAATTTGTAATTTGTATATATATAAATGAGATTGACAGGGAGTTGGAGAGGATAACAACGTCCATACTAAACGCGGACCGTGAGAGCATACCCGTAACAGGGTATAAAACACCTCCTCAGCCCAGATGGACAGAGGAGATGAGAGGTATCGCTCGCGTTCACAAGGAAGTGTACGAAGAAGTACGACGGGAGGGTCCCAGCCGGGAAAGGAGCTTGCTACTTCGACGCCTAAGCTCAGAGCTTAGAGAGGCAATCAACCTCCAACAGGAGGAAATATGAAACAACTTGATAGCCAAAGTCGACAGCGAACTTAGCCCGGCTAAGTTCTGGCGCCAAGTCAGGAACTTAAAGGGACTTACACCAAGACCCAAGGCTCGGATAAAGTAGAACGGAGACTACATAGAGAACCCGGTGGTTCTCGAGGATATGTTCAGGAACTTCTGGAAAAACGTTTTCAGGATTACCCCCGAGAAAAACGATGAGTTCGACCAGGAATTCGAAGGCCAACTGATTGAAGAACTAAATCAGGAAATGCATCGCACGCACCCACTACAGCAAGTCAACGAAGGCAGGGAGATGGCGGGCCATGGACGTCCCATAACATCAGAGGACGTCATGGCCATTGTAAAAGCCTTTCGACAAAAGGCACCAGGCTGGATGGGTATCACCAGAAATAACTTGGTTAACGCCCCACAGCAGATCATTCAGGGAATCGTTAACATCTAAAACGCTTCCCTGAACACGGGCTACTTCCCGGAAGGTTTCAAGATTGCGAAGGTGATCTTCATACCCAAGGGAGGTAAACCCCCTGATCAACTGGTAAACTACAGGCTAATCGCCCTGCTGGAGTTCGTTGAAAAAGTCTACGAGACACTCCTAGCTGAGAGGCTTCAAGAACAACTTGCCGAGCTGGGAGCCCACAACCCTCAGCCGCACGGGTTCCGCAAGGGGCGAGGAACGGAAACAGCCCTCGCCCTCCTTTTGGAGAAACTCGCTTGCAGTAAAGCTGAGAGGCGGTACGTAGACGTGGTGCTGCTTTATGTAAAGAAGGCCTTTGATAAGGTTTGGCTGAGAGGATTACAGTACAAGATCCTCAACCTCCAGCTTAACTCACTCCTGGAAAGGATCCTTTGCAACTACATCTCCGATAGGAGAGCGTGAATTTCAATCGAGGTCTGCAAAGGACCCGAATTCGAACTCGAGGCGGGAGTTCCACAAGGCAGCTGTCTCAGCCCTCTGCTGTACCTCGTGTACACTATTGACCTGCCTGCTCCAGTGAGGTACGATTCGATGTATCTGCAATACGCAGACGACATCACCCAAATCGTCCTGAGTCCATTCAGGAACTCTGGAAGTCAGGCGAGGGCGACAGCTGTCGAAATAGAGAATATCAATAGATATGAGAAGAAGTGGAAAATTAAGACCAACCGCCAGAAGTTCACTATCATTCCTATGAACCGCCGGAAAGTAGACGACGTCGTCGTCAATAACGCGATTTATCCGTACTCCAACGAGGGTAAAGTCCTGGGCTTACGACTCTTCAAAAGTGGATACAAGACGCACATAAATACCAGAGTCTCCCTAGCCAAAAGATAGCTGAGGAAACTTTACCGTTTCCGAGGCCTCAGCGTGCCTAACATCAAAAAGCTGTACATGGCCTTGGTACGCTCAGTCCTGGTGTACCCGGCCGTGATCGCGCAGATGGCGAGCTGTACCTCTCTCAGAATGATGCATAGAGTACAGAATAAAGCCACGCTGCTGATTACTGGCACGCGAAGGATCGACCGTACTCGGCAATCGATTCTTCACCAAAGAATCGGACTAAAGCCGATCAACACGGAGATCCAAAGGCTAGGTAGAAAGACTTGGGACAAGGTAGACCAAGAAATACTCCCAAACATGAATCTAGACATCAACATACGTGCAAACCGTAGGCGCGCTATAGGTAGAACTGCTCTGTTCCCTAGTTGTAGAACCTGCGCGAGAGAAGTGGTACTACCTATGTTTACGTAGTAATAGTCCACTTCTCTAAAGCACTTTGATCGTAAAACTTAAAAATTGACAACTAGCTTAACCAAATAAACAACTATAAATAACAGTTGAAAAAAGAGGCGAAGTGCCCACATTAAAGTCCCCCCCCCCTCCCTCCCCCCCCCTAATATAAACAAAGTCGAAATTAAAAAATTAAAACAAAATTTAAGTATAAAAGAGGCGGAGTGCCCAATCCAAAACATCAAAATCAACAAAGTTTCTGAATTTAAAGAGGCGAAGTGCCCAATTCCCAATGCCCTTAAAATAAGAAGATATTGTCAACCAAAATCAAACGATAAAAAGAGGCGAAGTGCCCAAACTGATCAGTTCACCGAAAACTCAACAACTTGAGAGATTTATTCAGCATTTAAGCATCCTTGAAAGGCTTGAATGCTTCGAAGGAGGTACAGAAACAACCAAATCCATAAATATATATATATATATATATATATATATATATATATATATATATATATATATATATATATATATATATATATATATATATATATATATATAACGGAGGAAACTGGCTGTCAAAGACAGTCAGCTACTTTTTGACGGAGGAATTTTATATTTTTAAAAATAATTAAGAAGAATGCTAGTGATGCCCTAACACCAGGGCAAACTAAAAATCATATTCACACCTTTATATACCTACCACACAATTTCACCACTTTAACCTAAATTGTAAATTGTATATACAGGGTGTCCCAAAAGTCGCGATACATTGCTAATAATTTAAACAAGAGAGACAACAGTTTTATGCGGAGGGAGGATTTTTTTATGTTCCCAATGTATGTTCTAAGATATCATAGATCTATGGCCACCTAACTTTTATGTGTAGAGATTAATTACAGACAAAGGGGTGGGTCTAAAGTATTTTCTATGTATGGTGAGTTTTGGGACACCCTATATATATATATATATATATATATATATATATATATATATATATATATATATATATATATATTTATATATATATATTAATGTTGAACGTATTTACTATTATATAATTGACTAATTACTTTTGGGGGCGACCGTTGAAATTCAGGAAAATGATGCTTTTTAGTTTCAGAGCTTTCACTCCTAAGCACCCAGCATAAGTTCTCTTCGTTTCTTTAAGGGGTTTGGCAGTAACCTTTCGGCGCCCGTTATTATTTTTGTAGTTCTGTATAATTGACTGTAGTATTGCATGGCTTGCACAGATCTCACCAGCTTAGCGAACAAAAGAAAAAACCTGATCATTTGACCACTGTCTTTTCGAACGTTTCCCAAAGGAGAAGTATTTACAATATGGGAACATTCTCCCATTAGAGCACTTATTCATTCGAATTCCCTCTCATCAAATGTTATTTTAGTTCGACGTGAACCTATTATAAGATTTCATACAAACCTCAAAGTGCTCATTTCTGGAATTTTCTTTGAGTTCCTACAACACTCCATTTCAAATTAACAGAGTTTACTACAGATTATTGTCTGTATTTTTATTTTAATATTTCCCACATAAATATATATATATATATATATATATATATATATATATATATATATATATATATATATATATATATATATATATATATATATACGAGTATATATATCACAGAAGTCGTTTTCCATTAGTAGGTTGCTGACTTGATACTAATGAAAAACAACCTCCGTGAAAAAGAATCCATCCTAAAAGCTAAATGTGGTATATAAATTTGAATGCTCCCATGAGGACTGCAAGCCTCATTCAAACAACCATTATATAGGTATGACCATCACTACCCACTGCCGACGCCTAACAATAAACTTGCAAGAAGGAGGAATCAAAACACACTCTAATGAACAATTAGAGGAAAGATCCTTGATGAAAACACTACCATACTCACAAAATACTGGGATTTCCGCCGCCTGAAGATTCTGGAGGCTCTTCTCATCAAAGAGATGGGCACGAACCTGAACACAAAGCGAACCAGCTCGAAGCAAGTATTGCACTCTTTCTGCTAACAGAAAAGTGAACCTATAAAAGGCATCAAAGAACAAAAACGAAATTCATTCTTTGGTCACCACCAAACAATTACCTCGCCGCTAAAGGAAGCAAAGATAATGGAAACTTTCCATCAATGCAGGCTCAATAATAACCAAGACTTTGGTCTGAAGATGCCTGAAAAAAAAGGCAAACCTGTGTCGTCCAGCAGTTATCGCTATCAGAACCACGACGCTCATCGACTAAGCTAATCATCCTCAATCCCAGGAAAGGGTGATTCAAGAGGCCTTTTGAATAAAAAAGTGTAGTTTTTTTCCATTGAGAGACAAGTGTTTTTTATAGTAGGAGGGGGCACTGTTTTTTTAAATTTTATGATAAGTGAAAATCACATGACACATAATATACACTGGATATAGTTAACAGCAACCCTCCCCCCCAAAAAAAAAGAAAAAGTGGTGTCACAACATGGAAAAACGCTGGGTAATATATATAACAGGGTAGGACACGCAGCAATGCGTTTAAGTCTAACATTTTTAGGTTTAGGAAAAAGATTGGTAGAAATTAGTTTACAAATCGAGTGGTAGATGAATGTAATAAACTCACTAGTCATTTGATATAAACGTTCTCCCTGCAGATTTTTGTGAATAGATTTGATAGATTTGTGAATGAGGACTCTAGATGGGATTAAACTGGGTAATTAAAACAGGAGCTGTCTCGTATACGTATTGATTAGCATTTTGCAAACATTTTTTTATGTTCTTATATACCAAAACTGAACCTATGCCTCATCATTCTATTCCTCATCAATATCACCACTTTTTCTGATTACTCTATACATAAGTATATTAAACATCAATGTTGTTACGCTAAGTAATATATTTTAATTATGTAGTGTAGAAAAAACGATTGTATTTCATGAAATCTTATTTTAATAGACACTTTTGTTTGCGTAAATAATTTGTAGACACCACATTCCAATATGCTATAAAAGACGCAAAGAAACCTTAAAAATGAGCACTATGAAATTGTTTATTAAATTTTGTAATGGGTTCACATTGAAGCAAAATAACATTTGATGTAAGGGAATCCGAATGGATGAGTACTCTGAAAAGAGCACTGTTCAGGTATTGTAATAACTGTTTTAGGAAAGTGCGAATGGACAGTAGTCAAAGGACCGTGTTTTTGTTTTTTGTTCCCTAAGCGATGTCATCTGTGCAAGCGATGCAAATTATAATTAATAATATACAAAACTACAAAATAATAATGATCGCATAAAGATACTGCAAGACCACGTAATGAAATGAAGAGATCACGTACTGAGTACATAGGAGCAATAAACTCAAACTAAAATCACCGCCTTCCTGAAGTTCAACGTTCGGCCCAAAATGCAATTGGTAAATTTTATAAGAGTAAATATCGTCAACATTAAAAATTATATATCTCTTAAAGTAAAAAGAATAAAAACCTTAATCTTATCTGTTTCTTATCTGTACCACCAAATATTTTTTTCTTTTCGTTAACTCGAGGAACTTTATTACCGTTTTAAAAAGAAAGAAAAGAGAAAAATGATAATTTGGGTGGAATGATTATAAAAATCTGACAAAGACTAAGTAATAATTACAATTCATTAGCTTCTATATATTTAATTTAAATCTAATTAATCGAGGATTTATAGTTTGGTAGGCTGTGTAAGCTCTCTGGGAGTGGCATAATTACCAAGGAGGATTTTGCACCGAGTTTGAGTTTTGGTACCACTCTTGGGGCAGCCAAATGGGTTGTTTTTTCTTTTTATTCGGCTTAGCGGCCACCCGTTTAGTTCTGCTAGGAGTGCCTGGTATTCACAAGACAATGACTCCCAGAGGGTAGAAAGCGCTATTCATGCTTGAGTGTAGGCTGGGTAAAGGTGTCGTGTTGCTGGATTTAGTATTCTTTACTCGGCGGGAACTTGCGTTCAAAGGTCTTCAGATGTCTTTTCTTGATACGAGAATTAATCCTTAAGTGCCTTCCAGCTCCCTGTTTACATATAAGGCCCGCATAATGCGGGATTTTTACATTTCGGTTGGAATTAATTTCATTAGATTTAATTAATATTAAATGCAATCACTCTACTTACGCTAATTTATTTTACAAATTCTTACAATTGCTATTCAATAATATAATTGTAATTAATACGACATTTTCCTTTAATATTGAGACGAAAGAATGACTTACTTTTTAGGTTCTTCAAATAAAAAACTGAGTTCATATTACACTGTTAGATACATTAAATATGAATTTAACATAATAATATATTTTCTCACTTTACTTAATTTAATTAATTTACAATGTTTTGAATATTTATCGAATTTTATGATTATTGAATTACTAAACATAAGCAATTTAATAAGATTCTGTAAATTCCTTTAGAGGTGGGCTAAATAGAGATCGTTTTAAAATATTAAAAGAGAAGTTTTGGAGATTAATTTATAGTAAATTTTGTTATTTTAATCACAGATATCTTAATCTTACAAAAGCCAAACAAATCCATTATATTAATTGTTTTCTTATAGACCTAAAGTTACACTTTGCATGGTTGCTAAATGTGACCATTTCTCTTATATCAGCGCTCTAAGAAAAGTACCCCTTTTTATCGCCAATTAAACCCGATTTGTATTAAATATATAGAAGAAATAAGATTATAATTATATCAATTTTATATTTACTAAACCAAAATTATTAATTTCTTGTCTTTCGTCTCTTTTTTAAGATCGTTTAAAGTTTATATAAATAACCGACTAAATTATTTAGTTACTCGTAGAAATGAAAATTTATTAAGGAAAATGAGAGACATTTGAAGTATTTAAACTGAACCGTTTAAGTTCTGTAACGTTAGGAGATATTTAGATTTTGCGTTGACGGTATTTGCTCTTTTAATTCTTATTAATTCCCTTTTAGACAAGTCGTTAAAATTCACGAAGTAGTAGGAGTTGAGTTAACCAACGAAATTGCCCAGAGAGAAGGAGGGAGATCACACAGATTATTCCTAAGTTTCCCAAGGATAGATGAGGGAGGAGAAGAAGACCAAGAAGAAATCTACACATAGAGAAAGAGATTAATACCCGACGACGACTAAGAGTAATTAATTACCAAAGCAAACCAGAGAATAGCATATAGTCAATTATAAATAGGATAGGAATAGGAAAAAATAGATAGAAACCTACACCAGTTTTTAGTAAGAATATTTACTAAAAACGGCTTTAATACCTCATAAATACCAATACCACTTTCTAACTTCATCACGCTAGCTATATTACCTAAAATGGACAGAGGTAAGCCTGACCTCCAGGCAATTAGCATTTCTTTGCAAACCTCTCACTTCCTTCAACCTTCTCCATCTATTCGTTTTTTACTATCATATTCGCACACGGGACTCACAGTGATACGTGGGACAGGGGTCACGATAAATTTTTATAGCTAGAGACAAGCGACATATCGTGGTTCGGATTCCACGTTAAGCTGTAGGTCCCATGACTAACTAAGTCCACTTTTGTCTCCTACTATTTTCTTCGCTGTCCTATCCTAAAACCTTCTTCTTCCTCTCCCTCTCACTCCTAACCGCCGTACTCACAGTGCTTGGAGCCTGCTTCGGATCTAGTTAGTGTGACTATGGGGGTCTATTAAGGAGTACCGGGACTCCCTCCTTCCTCCTTGGCCGCTCCATGAGCGCCAAGGGAAGAGGGGGGAGGGGCTGAAGAGCTATTCTTTGTCTCCCACCTCTCTTTTCATTTCATTTCATTTCACAAATCTCCCTGGCCCTTTCGCTTCCTCAGATCATGTTAGTATCATAACCCACATCTCCACCTACTCGATGCAGGTGAAAATCGCAAAACGCAGATGCCTGGCAAGAACCAACTGGTAGGCATACCGTGAGCATCTGCAGCACGTGCATGTTGAACAATTGGATGGTGCCTCGCTAGAAGAAATTGATGCAAAACTTGACCATCTCACATCAAAGATCTTAGAGACTGACCAGTTGACACAAAATACTGCCCGCTCCTTGATGGGACCACAACATTCAGGAGAAGATGGATCAATTAAAGGCAGCCATCTATTTCGTAAACTTATTCGGGATCACGGCGCATCGACACCAAGAAATAAGAGATTTGAGGAACGACATCAAACATCTCATAATGGAAAAGTCAAGAGAGCAGTGGGATGATTCAATCGCTAACATTGATGCTGAAGGTGACCCTAAAAAGTTATAGAGCCAAATGAATAGAGTGCGAGGCTCTCCACCCAAGAATCGTATAAAAATCCAAGCGAATGGCATGGAATACACGGAAGACCAGGACATCGAACGCGAATTTAGACATTATTGGCAAAACCGTTTTCGCATTAGTGAAGAATAGAGTGAATTCTTCGATGATCGACATTAAGATCATGTTCTCAAAAATCTTCGAGAACTTGGGGCTGACCTCACACCCCATCATTTTGTTAATAGGCCACGACTCGCAAGGAAAGAAGGTAAACCTTTCTCAAACGAAGAATTTGAAATAGCCCTGAAGAGTTTTAAACAAAAAGCCCCAGGGATAACTGGCATCACAAAAATGCATTTATTTACCCTCCCCTTAGCAACTTCAATCAGGCCCTTCTCGGGGGTATTTAACGCCTGCCTCAACGTTGGCTACTTTCCGGACCACTTGAAAAGAGCCCGGATGATATATATATTAAAGCCTGGCAAGCCGAAGAAAGAGATCAGCAGTTACAGACCAATCTCTTTGCTAGAATTCATGGGCAAACTTCTGGAAAAGCTTCTAAACAACAGACTTAGGACTTTTCTGGAACTCAACAACCTATATAATACCCAACAATACTGCTTCCGGAGGAAACTTGGCACAGAATGGGCTCTGGCTCTGATCACGGTAAAGATAGCTATCGGAAAGGCCAGAAATGGCAACGTCGACGTGGTACTTCGAGACGTGGCTTCAGCCTTCGACAAAGTGTGGCTACCGGGGCTAAAAAAGAAAATAAGTGAACTGGGTATGGGCAAAACATAACGAAGATACTCTGTGATTACATGGAAGATCGGGAGGCAGTCGTGAGAAGTAATGACATCCAAGGGGAGCTTTTCAACCTCTAGAGTCAGGAGTGCCATAAGGGGTTGCCACAGCCCTACTCTATACGGGGTATATACCGGAGACCTGCTTCACCCTGACCAAGATCTCACTCAATATGACCAGCTGGCGGATGACATATCACACGTTATTACCAGCTTGTACAAAAACCCTGCGGACATCGCGAACAAAACAAGCTGGAAGATCGGAATTATTAACAATTTCGAAAAATTGAACAAGATTAGAACTAATGTTCAAAAATTTAAAATAATACCTATAGGCCGTCGGAAAACAGCGAACGTGTTAGTGCAGGACGAGCCTTACGATTGTTCGAGAGAAGGTCGGGTACTTGGATTGAAATTGACCTCAAATGGTTACATCGCCCATTACGAAGATACGGTTACCGATGCCACAAAGAAATTACGGTCCCTCTATCGCTTCAAATGACTCTCAATAAAGAACAAGAAGAAACTGGACTTGTTGTTAATAAGACCAAACCTCCTGTATCCTACCATCTCCATCCATACTCTGAGCAAGTCCGTCACCAGAAAAGCACAAGTGGTACAGAATAAGGCAATTCGCTTTATAACAAATGTAACCCTGTGGGACCGCTTCCCTTCAGAAGTCCTGCACGAAATGATGAATATTTAACCTATCAACGTCACCCTTAATAGGCGAGCAAAAAACCTATGGTAGAAGATCTATCAAGTTATCTCTGCTGAAGTAATAAAGCCTATCAGAATACCAAATAAGGAACTACCTAACGACCTTTAAACGATCCTTCAAATGTAGTCAACTGCTGGCATTGCATGAGGCTGACCCGACTTATGTATAAACTTAACAGATTAAACAATATATAATAAACTAAAAGACAAGCTAAAAACGAAAGATCCGAAGTGGACACAATCTACCGAAAAGAATAACTTAAAAGTCTAAAAAGATCCGAAATGGACAACTTTAGTAAAATAATATAAACAATCTATTAACTAAAAGATCCGAAGTGGACAAAAATAAAAATAAATAAAAAAGATCCGAAGTGGACAAACTTATATTGAAAGTTAACAATAAGAGTAAAGATAAACAAGTAATAAATTCTAGTAAATATGAAAATAACAACCGATCTAAATGAAGAAAGAAGACTGGAAAACAACAAGACGGAAGTGTAACAACAAGTCTAAGACCTATTACGAGTGATCATAAACCTTATGACAAAGGCTTGAATGCTAAATAACCAAAGGACAGCAATTGTATTACAGCAAAAGAACATTTACTGAGGTAGCCAGACAACCTGGCACACATACCCTACTACTAAAACAAAACACTTTTTTTTCTATTTCCTACGTTCTATCCACACACCTTTTATCTTTTACGATCGTTGATCGTTTTTGAAATTCACGAAGCGAAGATTTTAACATCCCCTAAAATTGTGCAGACGCTCTCCTCGAGTCATTAAGCGATATGGGCTGTAGACTTTTAAGCGTTTGTTTTTTGAGCTGTAGTCTTGTAGACCCAACTAGCATGTTTGCTCACTTGCCCTGATCCCACCAACTTAGGAACCCCCCAAATGTGGTCTTTCGACCAAACGTCCATGAGACTTTAAAAAAGGAGGGGTAATAATACATTAAGGGACCAGCACTCATTCAGATTCCCTTCTGTCATTTTTGGGGGGTCGTGGGGGGTGGGGGGTCAAAGTGTGAACCCATTATAAAATTTCATAAAACTTCCAAGTACTCATTTTTTAGGTATCTTTGACTGTCATATTCCACCCTACTATGTGATTCTAACACTACATATTAAAAAAAAATGTGCTCTGAGCTATAAAATGATAAATATTTTGGCATTGAAGAGATCGTTTCCATACGTCACCATCTATGCTAATGACTTTGAAGAGATGGTTTCCAGACGTTACCATCTATGCTAATGACTTTAATCTTATAAAAAAACAATTGAAATAATGGCTTTGTTTTATTTGTTAAAATTAATGTCTTTAATTAAAAACAAACCATATACAATAAACTAAACATCACAAAACTTCATTTTGAATCTATTAAAGTATCAACCCATTTAAGCAAAGAAATATTAAAGAAAACTATCTTATTAATTAATTTTGTATAATTAAATAACAATTGTAAGATTCTATAATCTAGAAATTTACTCCTATTTGGAGCACATATATAATGTACAAAAATTTAGTTCATATGTATCTGCTATTTACTGCTGTATATGCATACCGTTTACATAAAAGGGAAATTGGAAAGTGACTCATGAAGAATAGACATACAAAAGAAGAGACATCTGAAAACTTTCCAAGTTCCCGCCGTATACAGAATACTGAATCTAGCAACGAAGATTTCATTACCCTTAAAGAAATTCCTGCTCACCTTTACCCAGCCTGCAATCAAGAAAGAAGACGACTCTGCCTTTTGGTTTCAGTGCCTCGCGTAAAAGGCACTCCCAGAAGAATCGATGCGGTAGCCACTAAGCCAAGCCGAGAAATATATCTGGCTACCCAAGACTAGTAGTGAAACTCGGTGATAAGGCACCCTTGGTAACCGGCCCGCTCACATTGGGGCAACACCACTATACACTCTTCCCAATAAACACTATTACCGTATTAGCTCTCTTCCTAACACCTGTGCACTGCTATCAGGAAACCTAAGTTTCTTTCGCATTCTCTCCTTTTTAAAACTCTACTATTCAATTTATAATTATTCTGTAGATTACACATACCTATTCTAAGTACACTACAGTTGCTATGTTACTATATCTCTTACTATAGCATGATCAATTCATTTTGTAATACTTCAGCATCAGAGTCAGACCCTATAATCCTACCTAACTTAGTATCATCGGCAAACTTGCTCAGGTCGCTACTTATTCGTAAGTCTAAGTCATTAATATAAATCAAGAATAACAACGTAGCCAACACTAACCCTAAGGAACCCTACTGGTAACCAGAGGTGGGCAGTATTTAAATACTATATCATTTATGTATTTAAAATTTTGTTTGTAAATACATTTGAAATCATGTATTTAAATACTTTTTTCAAATACTTTACTGATAATCATCATCATCACTAACTATAATTTAAGAAGGGGATTTTTTTTTAGTATTTGAATAATAATTTCATCTTAATTTGGTTATGACTTATGATTTTTTTATCAAAGTTATTTCTAATAATTCTTTTATAATATCAAAAAACAAAATGTTGAAGTTCAGAAATAAAAAGAAGTATCGAAATTTGGGGATTTTTTTTTTTATAAAACCCAAGAATTGCAAATGGTGAAGTTCAGAAATTTATTTTTATATATCTTCTTCTATAACTATATTTTAGCAACGTGATATTTTGAAAGGGGCAAAATTTAGTTTAGAGTTCCTTTTTAAAATTATTCTAATTGGCGAAGTTCAGAAAATTTATAAAAATTTAACCATGGCTGCTTTTTTTTAGATTTTAAATTTTAATCTTAGTAGCGAAGCGCAAGAGAAAGTGGCGAAGCCATTACCAAGTAGGTTTATATAGCCGTTAAGAACGTGTAATGCATGTTTTAGCTTGTCGCAACTTGTATAACACAAACGGTTGAGTGCGTGTGCCGGTGAGGGAAGAATGCTTGCATCAGTTCAAATTCAGTTAACAGATAGTCACAGTTGTGCTCGGTTGTATAGTGAGAGCGCTCAGCATTATTTCAACTGCTGCATGGCAACTTCAGCTTCTTCGGAAGAGTGTGAAATTGAGAGAAAGGAAAATAATAAAGACGAGGAAGATAAAGAATCATGTAATTATAGTCATCCTTTACTAGATCGTAATTTCTTTAGAGTGAAATCTCCCGACGTAAAAAAAGTGAAGTGTGTATGTACATCATGCAATGGTGAAATATCTGAGGCGAGCAATGCTACTTCCAATCTACGCATTCATTTGAAGGTAAGAATTTATTAAGCCTAATTATATGATATTTAATTGAATTGACAAGTTTCATTATTTCTTATTTAAAAAAAATGTCAAAATTGCTAGTAGCTAACGATAATGCTAAGTAGCTTAGGTTTACCATGCACGAACCTACCTTCTTCGTTTTGTAACACCTTTATTTATAGTATATGCTGATTGAATTTAACGTAAATTATGGCAACGTGAAACAAATGTCCTTCAATTATTTGATCATGTATATTTATCAACAGAGAAAGCATCCTACTTTGGTGCAAAAAGCAGATAACTACGTGACAGCTCAAAGAAAAGATTCAAAAAGAAAATGTTCAGTATTAGACGATGGTCCTTCATGCAGCGGTGTTAAAGTAAAGGCATTACCGGAGTGTTTTGCGGTGAATACTAAGAAGTTCAAACAATCTGTTGTTGATAAGCTGATTGCAGATTTTATCATACAAGGTGTGCATCCCCTATCAACCATGGAACAATCAGCTTTTGTGAGATAAATTAAAGGTGAGTTCTGAGTTAAAAATGTTGTTTACAATTATAGTATTAGTAGAACAGGTTAAGCTCTTATTATAACGACCGTATACTGAAACGTTCGGATAATTGGTTACTACGTAGGCTATATGACGAATTTAAATAAAGGAAGACATATACAAACAACAGAGGTTAAGGGGACCGTTTCAGGCAATTTTCACAAAATTTCGTAATGTCAGTGTTTTCAGCTGATCACATTTTCTGAAGCAGCAATGTTTCCTCTATATATAGTTAAACTCTCATAAGTGGTTGCCAATTATTCATTAACTTATTTTTACAACAAAATTCGTTGAACTTTGTGTGCGATTTTTTATCAAAAAGAGTCATAATGATTTAAACGAATGTTTAAATTTACCTACAGCGTTCATTTCTCAAAGATCAGTTCATAAACAGGGGACTTATTATGTTCATGAAATGCCTGAAAATTTGAGGTGTTTCCTCCCCAACCGATTTAGAATTGGGGGTGGGGGAGTGTCATATAATTTAAAAATTAAATAGATAGTCTTGGTAAAGTTATAACAAATAGAATATCCAACTCTTAAAAAAATTGATACGCACAGGAGTAAGCCTGAAACGGTCCCCTTAATATATTGCAATAATTTCATGAGAACCCACATACATATGTTCTTAAAGCGCGTTATCATTTACTTGAAGATATTATTGAATAAATTTTTTTCAGGAATAATTAGTACAATTATTGATCGATTACGTTTAGTTATTAGATAAATTCCTATAACGATGTATTTCGTTATAGCAGCAATACCTGTATATAATTATGTCAAAACTAGTATGCTCACCGTCAAAAATGTAGGAAATAAAGCTTAATAATGTATATATTCTTAACAATACTGAAAGTCAATATTTTACTATGTAATTCTGGCCTTCAGGACCGTAGTCTCTGAAGGCTCGAAGGTCAAGAGCGAACAGGCTTTTTGATTTTATGTAATTTAAATGATGAACACCCATCCCATTTGCTATGCCACAACTGGAAAATATATTTTCTTATAGGAAAGAAATCTCGAAAAGGCAGAGCAATGTTCTCAGGCAACACAGAATAGGCTGAGCGGGTCAGCTGATCAGCCCTCTCGTTGCCCAGGACCCCTCCCTCCATGCCCGGTGACCCAACAAAATAGAATTTTATATCGGGAGGCATTCTGGACGAGCCAGTTGCAGATTTCTGTGACTAAGGGATGAGAAGCATTAAAAAAATGAATTGACTGTAAAACACTTCTTGAGTCTGAGAAAATGATGAAATCGTTAAAAAGTGAAATTTCGATGAGTCTACAAGCTAAAAGAATGGCTGAAAGTTCAACAGTAAAAATAGAAGCTGCCAACGGCAAAGATAAAGTTAGAAACTCTCCTGAGTAGGTGGCTGCGGCACCCACGCCATTGTCTGACTTGGAACCATCCATATATATCGGGCAGTATTGTATGTTTGAGGTCGCATGTTCTAGGAACAGGCTCTTAAGGATGCAAAAGTCCATGGGCGACTTGTCCAGGCTCCGCATGCTGGTACAGACTGTGGGAGGTGGAGCATGCCAAGTAGGGATCAGCGACGACTGAAGGGCAAGCACTCTTACACACCTACGAGGGGCGGTCAATAAGTTTTGCGAATCGGTAGGGCAAAACAGAGGAAGGGGGATGGCTGTTTGTAGGGGTGTTAGGACAAGTTAATTATAAGTCACGACCTGCAGCCGCACGCTCCTGCCTCGTCTATTTAAGAAGCAGTAGCTAATCGCAGATCTTTAGTCACAAATCTTTCAACAATGGAGAAAGTAGAGCATCGCGCAGTGATCAAATTTTTTACCAAGGAAGGCAAGAATGCAAAAGAGATCCATGAACGCATGGTTGCAGTGTACACCGACACCACCCCTTCCTATGCAACCATTGCTAGCTGGAATAGGGAGTTCCGCCATGGTCGTGACTCCCTTGAATATGACCTCCGTCCAGGACGCCCGTCAGATGTGACCAACGAGGACAACGTGGCCCGTGTAGAGAGGATCATCCTCGAAAATCGACGGGTGAAGGTCGAAGAAATCGATCGAGAACTTGGAATATCACATGGAAGTGTTATCAACATCATCCACGAAAATTTGGCCATGACCATGACCCGTTGGGTCCTTAGAAACCTCACGCCCCATGATCGACTTCAACGTCGTCAAAGTCCACAAGGCCAGAGTTGCACAAGGTGCCCTGCGCGAGTGCGGATTCGAGGAGCTCAACCATTCCCCCATCAGTCCAGATCTGGCCCCTAGCGACTACTTTTTATTCCGCCAGTTTAAGGCTGCACTGCGTGGACGCAGCATACTCTGCAGCATACAGGCATCTGTAGATCTCTCATACAGGGGCCTGCTGTACACGACAGAGACATCACATACATATCTGTAGTCGATGATAGGGCAAGGAGAGCATCTCAATCTCACGGTATTGGCTGTTGACGGGAGAAGTGCGGAAGGCTCCACTAGAGAGACGAACTCCGAAGTTGCGAATTGGGTTCATCATTGGCTGAGGGGGAATCCGAAAAGTAAATTCGATATATATAGTCCAATTTAGATTGGACGAGTGTAGTGTATAAATTTAACAGTGTTTGACGATCATGCCCCACGGAGTATGGGAGAGGACTTTCAAAATGTCTAGAGCCCGCAGACAGAGCGTTCGAAGAAGGCGTAGGTGTGGTAACTAGGATAACTTGATATCAAGAGTTACGCCTAGAAACCGAGGCTCAGAAACGAACTCTATCTCTACACCTTGTAGGGAGATAGGTGGCGGAACAAGAGCCCCTATACCCCGGTGAAAATGCATTGCCTTAGTTTTGCTCGTGAAAAAAGCGGAGTCCCTTAAGTTATGCGCTTTTTAAGACCGCATCGACTGCTAGATGCAGCCGACGCGCTGCTGATGTAAGGCGGGGGGAGGAACAGTATAGTGACAAGTCATCGAAGAACAAGGTCTCCGATACACCTTCTGGGAGAGAGGAAATGATATCAGTAATCGCAATTACAAGATATATAACACTTAAAATACTGCCCTGAGGAACTCCCTCCTATTGATGTTGCAGGTCAGTTAGAGTAGGCGTCTCCAACACTCACCATAAAGAATCGAGATGCTAAAAAACTTTGAATAGAAGACGGTAAAAGACCTCTCATACCCCAAATGTATAGCTGCTTTAAGACGCCGTATCTCCATGTTGTATCGTAGGCTTTCTCAATGTCTAAAAATATGGCTAAGACTCGGGGCTTTAATGAGAAAGATTTCCTGACCGAACCCTCGAAACGTAATAGGTCAACAGTACTATGGCCCTTACGAAAACCACATTGAAATGGAAACAGTAAGTGGTTGCTTTCTAAGAACCAGTTCAAGCGAACGAACACCATATTCTCCCTCAACCTTGTCAAACTGCTGGTGAGAGCTATAGGGCAGTAGTGGTCTGAGTCCAACCCATCCCTGTCTGCTTTGGCAAAGAGAAGGCCAATCCCAACACGCCATGATGATGCATAAAAGCCCTTCACCAATATGAGGTTGTACAAAACAATTAAAAAGAATGATAGAGTGTGGGTGGAGGTGCCAAATCATATCAAAATGGATATCGTTAAGGCCAGGAGAATTAGATCTATATTGGGACAATGCCCTGCGTAACTCGTCGATGTTGAATATAGCATTATACGGAAAGATAGATTTTGTTGTAAAATTGAGAGGATGGGATTCTTCGTTTGATTTATAGGCTAGAAAATCCTTATTATAACGACTGACACTGCTGACGGTGTGGAAATGGTCGGCCAAAGCATTGCTGACCACTAGGCTGTCATTCTCTAAGGATCCCTGTAAGTTGAGCGTTGAGGTATTATGGCTAGCATAGCAGCTCCTGATCTTGTTAATCCTCTTCCAGATCTTTGCTGTAGGAGTCATAGAGGAAATTGCTGAAAAGTAGCGGCGCCATGAAATTCGACGAGCCTGACGAAGGATTCTTTGGCGAAGCTCCCGAGCTCGGTTTCGGTCAACCTTGTTACACAAGGTTGGGTTCCGCCGGAATCGGGCATGAGCTAACTTGTAGTTTTTAACAGCTGTCACACACTCCGAGGTCCACCGGGACACGGTTGAGCGACTTGTTACGGGTCACCTCCGTGGAATGGTCTGTATGGCCGCGTTGTAGATGATTATAGATGTGAAGTACGCTACTGCCGCATCTACACCATTGAAGGTCTACAAGGAGGCACTTGTGAAAGACGCCTCTCGGAAACATTCACAATCCGCATGGCCTAAGTCCCATTTGAGAGGCATGGTTGTATGAGGGCTAAGATGAACGGCAGACAAGACAATAGGGAAGTGGTCACTCCCATGGAGGTCATCAAGGGTTAACCATCGAAAATCAATGAGGCAATCCGGGGAACAGAGAGACGGGTCAACACAACTAAAAGAATCCGTCTGGACATGATAAGAGGTCAAATCGCCGGTGTGTAAAACGCAAAGAAAGTCAGATAAAAAAAAAGACTCTAAAACACTGCCTTTGGCATTCCGAGTGATATCAACCCAATATTAATAATAATGGGGAAGGCAATTGATCTATAAGTTCTAAAAGGTCGGGCCTTAACAATGGTAAAAAAGAAGGGGTTTAAAGAAAGCAAACAGTTAAAAGCCTTGTAAGAAAAACCCTCATGGGAACAGCTTGGACGGTAGTATGTAGGGGGATGGGAGATACATGGTGGGATTAGTAAACCATAACTGCCCCCCCCCTCCGCACATGAGACAAGCCCCCGACAGGAGCAATAGAGTTAAAAATAAGAAACCGGGTACTGTCGGGAGGGGCTGTGTACCTAGTTTGTTCTCCTGAAGACAATTAACAGCGGAGTGGAGAGTCATCAGAAGAACGCCTTGGGAAGAACGCCTTGACAATTCCATTGTAAAATGAAGGATAGTATGTGCAACGGTTGGATACCACATTAAATATATTTTTCTCTTTTGTGGCTGGGGTTAAGTTTGAAGTGTGTCCCAAGGAGTTTGGGGGCCGGAGAGCAGATTTTGAACCGCTTGCTATAGCAGGAGTAGAGATCCTGGAAGGATCAGTGACAGGGGGTATGTTCGATGGTTTCAAAGAATCGGCCGAGGCTCTTGCCTGTAATTCGGGCTCACAGCCAGGCGAAAATGGAAGGTCAAGATGAGATTTTCGGTCAGTAGATGCGGAGTCATGGTTCGAGGGGACTTTTGAGGTCTGAGGGGTTGATTCAACAACCGAGACTGGTGATGATTCCATCAGATCATGAGTAGGAGGGTGAGTTGTAGGAGTAGGCGATCAGGGCAAAGTACGAAGAATTGGGTGTATTTCTGCCACCATTTGGACCGGGAGGGGGCCTAAGTCCTGTGGAGGGCGGGACGGACTTGAGGGCAGAGAATAGTCAGCAACAGGAGAAGAGTCCATTGAAGATTCTCGAGACCTGGTCGATGACCCAGGTGAGGAGTCCCTTTTGCCACGGGGCTTTGGGTCCAGGGCCCGGGTGGAAGAACCTTCATTGGTCGATATAGAAGATTCTTTCAGATAACGTTGATGTCTTCGAGTATCTCACCCTGAGCGTCGGTACCGGCTAGAGCTGCCGGAGAGAGAGGGGAGCAACATTAGTTACTTCTGTGTGAGAGCGATGGACGATGAGATGCTTCAGGCGTGTCGGAACTCGAACGTGCTGGTCGGTTTCGTCCAGCGTTACGCAAAACGTCTGAGAAGAGACGGCCAAGAGGTGAGGTTTGTGCTCGGGTACGTTGGCGGGCCTGTCTCATCTCCAGATGTAGAGAGTCGAGCAAAGCGAGGATCTCCTTTTCATATAAGAATATTGGGTAGATTTTTGACGCAGCACTGTGGGCACCACTGCAGTTGGCACATCACAGTGTTTTGGTGCACTCAGGGCCATGGTAATCAGAACTACAATTCACGGAGGAACTGGAATGTCGACAGGCATGCCCAAAATATCCAAATTGATTACAATTGAAGCAACGTATGGGTAGTTCGATGGTGGGACATACCGGGACACGAAGGTACCCAGCTTTACTGCACTGCGTCAGTTCCTGTCGTTCGAACGTTAAAATCAGTGTGGCGGTTGGGACGCCTCTCTCTCTCTCTCAATGATCGCACTTCTTGCCTTCGCTGTATTTCTCCATTGTTTGCCGTAGCTTAAATATTCCACCAATCGTGTCTAAACCTTTCAAAAATCCCAGCTGCTGCTTTCCTATGCCAACTTCTCTTCTCAATCTCCTATCTATAATCCGTTAGAGTAGTTTGAGTGTGTGGGACATGAGTTTGATGCCCCTATAATTTTCGCAACTCTGTACATCCGCCTTTTCCTTAAATATTGGTATCAGAAGACTTTCTCGCCCTTCGTCAGGTATTTCTTCACAATCCATGATCCTTCTCATAAAGTTCCACAATATATCGATGCCTTCCTCTCCAAGTGCTTTCCACGCTTCAATAAGTACTTCGTCTGGTCCCGACGCTTTTCCATACATCCTCTTCAGAGCATTCACCACTTACTCTTTTATTAGTTCAGTCACATCTCCATAGTTAGGATCTCCATCTCGTCTTAAGAACTTTTCATTTTTCTCGTTTAGTGGCCCTTCAAAATACTGTTTCCATCTCTTGATGATATCCGCTTCTTCCTTCATCAGATTTCCATTCTCATTTCTTATCTGTCTGATATCCCTTATATCTTTTGTACTTATAATGCTACTATTACAACTCGCATGGCGACATAATCCCATTAGTGATTAAGAAATTATTCTTTTTCTGCACGTGAATAATCACCGCTCCTTAAATGATAATTAAAGCTATTTTATATTTACTTTTTCCTGAGTCGTAACAGAATTTCTTTGGGATTAAAATTTCATTTACTAGAATATTTATTGTATAAAAAATGATTTATAAAAAGGGTTCTAAACGTTCAAATTCCTTGAAATATGAGGCATCCCATGCCAATAATATCTACAATAGACCAATAAAGTCAATAAATAACTTAAATTATAAATTTTATAAACAGTAGCTCCCCAAAGGATAAAAGTCATTGATTTGGTTTGAACAATTATTATAAAAGTTTAAAACTAAACGAGTGATAATATATATATTTTATGACATCAGTAAGTCGTCTTTATTATTATTTTATTTTTTAAATACAAAACAAAAAAATAAAAATAAGACTTCTTAAATTAAGGGCTTCATTATTGACTAGAATTCTTTTTTTTAAATGTGTATAAAAAACAGAAGTACTCTGAATAATCGCCAAAGACCCGCTTGAGCCAGACATCGGAAGGAAGCACACGTGTTATCTTGAATTTTCTTAATCCCTGCGAGACCTAAAGTTAACACTCCATTTCTTTAAGTGATCTTTGAAACCTCTGAAATCGCCCTGGTTCAAAAGATATTTCATAATTCTGATCTCACCAAGAGAAAAGGTAACAAAATATTCTTCTTTTTTTTAAATACATGGCTAATTCTCGTTCATTATACGTTTTCCACTTCTAGTTTTCGATTTGTCTGAACTGAGTTATCAAAAGCAGTTCTAGTTTGATGTATAAACAAGTTCTCTTTGCCCCCAACTGAACGATTAACAAACATTATGCAACAAAAATAACAACTCTCTTTATCACCAATGATCAAGATAAATAAATATAATGATAATTCTATGCGATCATAGCACTATTTAGTTTTCTTATCGCTCCTCATCTATGAAAAGTAACTATTTGATAGCCTTTGATGGGTGAGAGGAAGATGGAGACCATCCTCAAGGCAGTGTTTAATAGAATAAACAATGCTAGAGTAAACACAACAGGGCCGCAGCGATCGACAATCCTAATATGGATTTGATAAGGCAATTTGAGTGGTTAAATGTATACGATTTTTTTTATGAAGAGATCTTCCTTCCCAATAGTGGGAAGGTCTATCGGGTCAAGTTTGGGAACGAAAGTTACCCAGTATTATGACCATGGACTCCCATGCTTGTGTACTACAAAGCCACTCAAGGTGTGTTAGGGGGTACTGTGAAAGCAATGCGTTTACACGACGTTTTCATATTCTTGCAAAATAGATTCTTGAGTGATGCGGTTTTGATGATGTTAAAGCCAACCTCTCCTCCAAAGGTTGAAGGTTTCCACCATTTGGGACTACAAATGGGGTTACTAATGAGCCCCTTAACACTCCAAGGACCTCCGATGTTTACCATGGTCAGTCCAGTTAAGGAGAGAGTAGGAGACTCGGCGAAGAGTCCTGAAGAAGAAAGAAACCCTTATGATCCATTGTTAAAACGAACTCAAATATACAGAATACACAAATGTGTAAATTTAAAAAGAAGCGGGTAAACGGATAAAGCAAAGGAAGAGAAACAATGAAAGTTCCTGTGAAAAATTGGAATATAGCCTGCAGTTAGACAAATGGCAACAAGAACTAATGAATGTAATCTGGAAAACTTCACATATGTGTTAGTTCATACGATACTCAAACACATCGATGCCAAGTTTCCCTGCCCTAGATGGAGAAACAGAATAGGAAAGAAGCGAAAGACACAATTGAAGTGGATAGAACAGGCCGCCGTAAGGTAGTTCTTTACCGGAGAATAAACAATACTCACCGACGTAATATTCAACAGCGTCAATATCGCCATAAATATCTTCCAGCTCCTTCGATAAGGTATCTTCTCCAGTGAGTTCACGGAAACTCTTGTAGGGTGCAAGGTCGAATCTTTTGCGGAATTGATTAAAAGACGGAAATCTCATCTTTCGCTGATTGTCAATTGCCTTTGTGAACACTGGCTCTACAACAGCAGGGTGATTTTGGGTAACCATCTGCAACCGCAAAGATAATAAAATGGTTACTTCTGCGGCCTGCCACAGGGTGAAACTTTGGAACTCAAAGTAGCAAAATAAAAAATAAGATGAGACTTTTTTTAATATTTTATAAATAACAGTCAAAGGGTTGCCCACACGCAACATAATCGACCTTGAACTCACAAGAATATTGAATTTCTTGGTTGCACGAGATAAAAAAAGGGTAGCCGTAAAATAAGACTAGAAATACATGACGGTCTTAAATACTTACCGCCCCTGCCCTGTTGTTGACCAAAGCGTCCACGAAGTTATCAAGGCCATGCTTGAACACAGCAGCGTTGGAGTAGGCCATATCCATGATAGTGTAGTGCGTGTTGTTGACCTAACGGGACAAAAAAACACCGAAATTGAGTCAATTCAAAAGATGGCGGTCGAACCCTTTTGTTTATTCATCACCAACTTCATAAACTTCTCACCTGAATGCCATCTGGAACTAATGGATGCCAATGATAAAGGTGGTCAAATTCAGCGTGAATTCTATTGTGGAATTGAAACTCAGTGCCGTGAATCACTTCGGGATCAAAAGTCAGTTTGACGTTGTACTGACTAAGGTGTTGAACGTAGTCTTCTATCGTTATTTTGATCACTTCACCTGTGGCAGGAAAAAGTGTGGTTGAAGGTAAAATTGACCCCATTTAGGAGGACAACTACTTTGTATTTGGTCGTCGTTCTCGAAACTACAACCATTATTAGGAGTTTGTGCCTGATATAGCCTAAAGGGGGTGGGCACTGATGCACACTGACCCTGCTATTGTGAAAAGGCGGTTAAAGTTGAAATTATTATTATACCTCCACACCTACCACTTTCCCACAAAGTTGTATCGGCGCGCATCAACGCACATGAAAATACCATACCGCCCTATTCTACCCTAACAATCACACAAAAATATGGTGGGGAAAAGGGATTAAGAATAGCACCAGTGTGTCGTTACGTCTTTAGGAAGACTAAAGCCTTGACCCTGCCCTTTAAACTCGTGAGTTAAATGACCTTCGCTTGAATCGGGAGACTCGGCGGTCTTGATCTGTCCTTAGGTTGCCAATTCTACCCATCCATTTCCATCTTATCGCCAACGGCTCCGACAAACACACACAGTTCCAACCATCAGAAGCACCCGGGTCCGGCCCACCGCTGGGGCAGGATTCTTACGAGACGCGTGTTGGCCTTAATACCAGCAGGTGTGCGTGTGTGTATGTATATGTATATATATATATATATATATATATATATATATATATATATATATATATATATATATATATATATATATATATATATATGTGTGTGTGTGTGTGTGTGTGTGTCATTTTTTAGGAAGATGGTGTAGGGCGGCTGAAAGGCCGATAAGAGGATGGAGACAGTGAATGCAGTGCCGTGTCATAAAAGCGTGGATGCCTGGGAGGGTGACGCCCACGTTCATACCCGAGAATAGAATTGGGATAAGGGTTATGGGTATGTGGGTTCTATTTGCCCAATAAATCCGGCTGAAAACCAACGAGGGAAGTTGGTTTGGGGAATCCAGACGGGCAAAGGAAGTAAGCCAACGTGCATGGTGGAACGACGTTGAAGAGACCATTCCCTCATCCTGGTGACAGCAACTAGGAGAGACCCATTATCAGAGGCACTGGTCGATCCGAGCAACAAGACACGCGGGGTAATAGGACGGAGGGGCTCATACCTAAGACGATGAGTCTGGCTGTGTGGTAAAGCTTCTCGTCGTCCCAGTGTGGGTTCTCTTTCTTGAGGATGTCACAGACGCGGTTGTGCTCCCGCACCCAAATGGTCGAATACACCTGGAAGGGAAAAAATGACAACGGTTTTACCACCAATCTCATTGGATAGGGGGTTTACTACACATTTGCCCTCATTTTGGTATTTTTTACCACCGATCTGTACTTATGCGGTAGGGGGCTTTATCAGCGGTCTACGCCCATTTAGGAAGGGTTTGCCACCAATTTCATTTGATATGGGCTTTACCACACATTTGTCCCTGCATTTTTGTATATACTTTTTACCACCGGTCTGCACCCATTTGACAGGAAGTTTGCCATATATTTCATTTGAAGGGGCTTTACCACACATTTGCCCCGATTTGGTATATTTTTTACCACCGATCTGCACTCAATTAAGATGCTTAATTCTGTGTTGTCCTACTGATTAACGTGGGCTCCGAACCACGGGTATCTACATCATATGACAACCGCCGTGAAAACGAACGGGTCGTTTTCTGCTAATCCGGGGACTAATCACACCGGATGTGGCTTAACTTTGCTGTAATCGGAAGCGGTGTTTCCACTCTGCCAAACCGCAAACCCACACCAGAGTGGCTCTCATAACCGCCCTCATGGCCGATAATTTAAGGCCGGGGGGTCTGCTTGTGAAAGACACGTTGACATTTATGCGACTTACGAAGAGTCCTGGGAGTAAGGCGAAGAAGGGGTGTCCGAGGGCGAACTTGGCTTCCTCGGGGATCGGGACTGTGGGCGGGTAGTCCATGGTGATCCCCTTGACTTGTTTCACCAGGGGGGGAAATTCTTCCCCGTTGATGACCTATAAAAAAAAGGCCACATGACCAATTCGCATAAACTATTGACCATCTCCTGGGGAATGCTATCCTATTCGAGTCCTTGGACACATTTGTACGAACTCGTTCCCGGACATTTACAGACTCGTTCCTCCAGATGTACGGACTCGTTCCCAGAGATGTACGGAATCGTTCCCAGAGACGTACGGACTCGTTCCCGGAGATGTACGGACTCGTTCCCGGATATTTCCTTCCGGGCTCAATCCTTCTCATCGGGTCTTGTCAACTTTTGGTTCTGTCTGTCCTTCGCTTCAACCAAAAGCGGCCTTCAGATATCGCTAATGGAGTCTTCTTCCCCTTTTGACCATTGAGAGGCTTGATGGGGGGGAGATGTCTCTTCCCTGGATATGGCAGAGAAAGTGTATGACCTTGGAAACCGGTCTCGAATATGTTGGATTGGGTCGGGTAATACCCGATCTAACCTATCTTTAGCGTGCCTAATCTATATTATTTCCATTGTGTCGGGGGATTACCCAGTCTATATTAATTCCAATGGCTTCTGGATTTCTAAGAATGCGCAAAGTTATCCGGATTGGGTCAGGGGAATAACCGACCCCATCTTTAGGAGGCTTATTCTATTACATTTTTTTAGCCATTAATTTGACGATGGTAATGAGGGATTGGGTGAGCTTTAGTGGGCCTTGCCCATCTTACGTCAGGACACTCCCCCTACTTGCAGGCATAGACAGAACCCCCACATTCTCCATTCGGCTCGAATAACTCCTAAAACACTTCCCCATCCTTTCTTTCCCCCAACCCCAAAGCCTCTTTCCATTAGGGACCCTTTGACATTTGCCTCGGGGCGTGGCGCGCGATCTTAGTGCTGTCGCGCTCGTTTCAAGAGATTCTGAAGGCTACAAAGTAAAAGTAAAGCAGCAAACCAAGACTACATGGTCTTGATTCAATTCGATTCGCTATTTTATTTAAATTAGATTTTTAGCCTCGATTTTTATAGTCTGATCTCCTGTTTAACCAGAACCCCTGTTGTAAAATACCACCCACAACAAAGTCGACCCAAATCGATAAGCCCATTCGGCGACTAACGAAATGGAATGTGGCTTAGTGTCGCGCATACTAAGGAGAGGTGTTCTCACTCAGCGAGGAAAATAAATAGGAGCATTCCGAGCTTTTGTCGCTGAGATTGTCTTATTGACTAAAAATCCGTCCTGTTAAAGAATCTGGAAATTGCGTCGGAATTTTGTGTTATATACATGTTTTAGATTAAAGGGAATACTAGTTGCAATCGTGATCTAAATAATCCAAGATTCAGAAGGAAAGGAATACTAGTTGCAATCGTGACCTAAATAATCCAAGATTTAGAAGGAAAGGAATACTAGTTGCAATCGTGACCTAAATAATCCAAGATTTAGAAGGAAAGGAATACTAGTGTCAATCGTGACCTAAATAATCCATGTTTTATTTAATTATGGTGTCTTACGTGCCTTGCTAAATGATTAAGGCAATTTCCCCTTGTGCACACAAGTAGAAAACGGAGGCTATCTTAGTTAACCTTGCTTTGTCATTTGTGAGCTGTATATTATTTAAAATATCAGTCATCCTCATACCGAAGCTTGTATCTTGTCTTAAGGCAGCCCCTCTTGCCCACCCAACTGGAAAACAGAGACGGTGTTCGGTCAATGGCTTACCTGTGTCAAGAGTTTCCCATCCTTCTTCGAGCGAAGCGCTTGACGAACGTCCTCCGTAAGACCGTAAATATTGGAAACGTCGACCTTAAAAAAAGTGATTATGATCAGTTTTTTGCCACTAAAATTGATCAACGACTGACCAGTCTAAATCAAAAGTTGGGCAGTTGCTCTACCGCCTTGACTCAAGGACAACTTAGATAACGAATAAGGGTAGGCCTTCAAGGTGGAGATAGAAAGGAACTCCGAAGGTAAACAGTATGTGGTTGATGTAACAACTCCATTCGGAACTGGAGAAAACAGTAGCGGCTCGATGCCACTGTATTGAATGTAGCTTTTCAGTTTTCCGAAGGATTTTAGATTAATCCCTAAATTCCTCAAGAGAGAGAAAAGTAAAAAGAGGAGGAAGAAAAGGAACTCCAACTCACCCCAGTTCTGCCTTTGGTCATCTTTCCCCCGGTGGAATAATCGGTGCGGAAGAACTGGTGGGTGAAGTGCTGGGCATAGTACTGGAAGAGGAGGTTGGATCCGTGAGGTTCGGGTTTGAACTGGCGCCGTTTGAACACCCGCTCAAACAACTCCGTGGACGAGATCAGCGTTTTGGGACCTGCAACGGGAACGGAAGGGTTCGGTTCCTCCTGAGATCACGGAGAGAGGGATGGGGCAAACCTCAAGAGCGGGATACCCCCCTCCCTCCCAAGATCTACAGGGAGATGATTTGAAACGTCGATGAACAAAATAGTGGTCGCAGCGCCAAAGAAACTTGGCCGGTCGACCGCATCACTTTGGGAAGTGGCCCTTACCTTTAACACCCATGGGAGTGGGGCACTCTAGTGGGACCGGGGGCATGGTGCGGGCGAAGTAGGTCTCGTTGTAGTAGGCGTCGAGGGTGATGTAGGAGTGGTCGCTCTCGAACCGCGGCGGGGAATCGATCATGGCACCTCGCGCTGGAACCAACCAATCGAACAATTAGTAAAGTTGCGCCAGGGTGGGGGGCGACGCTCGCCACCTTTAGAACCCACGTTCTGCAGAACTGGGAGCCCCTAAGAGGGTTCTATCCAGCTTAAGAACCGTTTCCCTCTGCAAAACCCCTTTTGTCGATGCCTCGACACATGTACACAAGTAACCGCGGGAAGTACACACAAGTAATCTGGGAGTACAGACAAGGAATCGGGAGGTACACATAAGTACTCACACATATAAATGTACTTCATGAGGAGCCTCTGGAGGGGCGGGATCCTATTGGGAAGCACCCACAGGAGAGGGTACTCAGTCAGGAGGCGATGGGTGAATTCGGGCGACGGCTTCAACGCCTTCATCAGGGCGGTCGACCAAGAGGCTGCGGGGAGAAGAGACTCCGATAAGACCAAGGAACGTAAATAAAATGGTGAAGTTAGGGGAAGTGAAAATGCGAGGAAGGTATTAAGCCCGAGCAGTCTAAAGAGGAGACTACTTAGGGTTGTTCTGGACCGATAGGGCGCGCAACTACCTCTATTACAGTGGCGCAGATTCTCCCTTAAGTGCGTTGGGGCCAGAAGGGAAAGCCAATCCTCCAGACGTCAAGAGCAACAGGGTATCCTATGCGACACCAACGGGTGGGGTAGTGGAGGGGTTGAAGGGAAGAGGGGGAGGGGGATTGAGAGTTTGGAGTACTGGACTCTTGGGGGGGGGGCTAAGTGGAGAGACTCCCCCTCAAAGGAAGGGGGCAATTCAAGTCATATTTATGCATATGTACGTTTGTGTACATTGTGTGTATAAACGAATAACACAGTTTTGTATACATTTGTACGTACCGTGTATACAGATACGTCGCGGTGTGTGCGTGTGTAGGCGGGATCCCTCCCCCTCCCCTATTTCCTAATTAGACCCCAATACTTTACGCCTCCCTTGCCCCACCATGACCTCAAAATGTTCAGGTGACGATGAACACATCGTCCTGGGGTAACGGCGACGCTGCCTCCCCTCTCTCTCACCAGGGGGGGATCAAGCAAGTGGAGGGAGTATATGTAGGTGTGCGAAGTTCTGAACGGAGTAAAAAAAAGAAGAGTAAATTAGAACCCCCGTAAGGAAAGAAGTAAATTGGTGAAAATGCTTCATTTAAACCTCTGTACACTGCGCACTGGTAGACGGGTTAGGGTGAGGGTTCTTAACCGATACGAGGTGTTCGAACCCTCCGATGGGAGAAGAACCTCGATTCATCAAAGGCCCACAGCGCCTAAATTTGGACAGGATTCCGGGAATCGGCCGTCTGGCGACGCTCTGCGCGCGCGTGTTGTTTGCATGTTGAGTGATTTCTAGGGTGAGATGTCTGGTAGAAGAAAAAGAAGGGCGTATTTTGCGCCGTTTTGTCCGAGGGGGGAACCGAGTCGAGGTGGATGGGGTCGAAGACACCATGCTACAACACTCACGCTCAGTTTTTCAGTTGGAAGTACTGGAGCACTTTACTGTTTGGGTGCGAAAATAAGGAATAGGGCGGAAAAAGAAAAGATAGAGTGAGAGCAGCGCGATGGATGATATGAGAGGGAAGATGAGGATGACCGGGGTGGATTAGACGAGGAAAGAAGGGTGTGGTGCAAATGAGGTTGTAATCGAAAATGTTCTGGAAGTAAGAGTATGTGGCAAGGGTTAGAAAACGAGTGTAAAAGGTGGGCATGTAAGAGAGAGAAGGGGTACTAAAAGAGGAAAAGGTGAGAGATATTGTGTAGGGTAGCGTGGAGGGTCATGCTTGAGGTCTCTTGTGGTTGGATGTGCACCCTGGTTGGACGAGAGGCGAGCCCGGATAGCACCCCATCGCCCTCAAGGGACAATGTGGGGTCGAAAATAATGAATGGCTTCGTGCTTCAATAGGCCATAAATGGAGTGGAAAAGAGCTGGTAATTACTGATGCGGTGAATCCCCCGCCCCCCAATGATTAACGATCATCATTTTTATTATTAGGAGGTGGCAGAATGCAATGGAAGTGAATATCCACTCATGGTTCTCTCTTGTTTTGAAATGGTTTCCTACATTTGTTCTTCAAATAAGAGTGGAAGAGTTTTGAGCGACTCACTACATTTCTTTTCCATACTCAGGCATAGTGGATGAGAAAAGGCAGTTTCAGGCTATACAAACACACGCGGAGGATTTGTACCACGCTGCGAGAGCGAATGAGGTGGAATAGAGAGCCAGAAGAGCTCGGGGCGGAGTGGGGGAAGGTTCGAACCCGCCTTCTAAGTCTACCGGAATACCGGTCATGGCCGCACCGGCTCACAGACGCACAGGTTGGTCCTAAAAAGGTTATTTATTTACTTACGTATGTGGCAGTTAAGCCCAGAGTGCCCTGTTCCGGTGCAGTCGCAGTAGTAGGTGTTGTTGGGCAAGGCCATGCAGATGCCAGAGTTTTCGCAGGGGAATTCGCAGCAAGGGTTGTAGTCTGAAAGAGGCAATTAGCGGATATAGCGACTCTTCGACATAATACCCCCACCCTAAAGCCATAGTATTGTTCGTAAAAGACAGCAAAGACACTCGCCAAAAGTACGAACGAGTGAAGCGGCAGACAAGCGAGCCTTGGCATTCTTACCTCGTGGTTTGGAGATCTCGACATGACCACGGACGCCGGAGTCACTGCTCAGCTTGGGGCCTAATATAGCAACTAAGATCGCGATGGCTAAACTCGTAACTACCTTCGAACCTGCAAAGATGAAAGATGCCCCTTATTTCTCAGTGGCGGCTTGGAATCATACTGATTAACGTGGGCTCCGAACCACGGGGATCCTAGCGTATGGTGGTGGCCGTGAAGTCGACCCGAATAGGCCATCCATCCTGCGACTAAACACTCCCGATGGGCTTAATTAACTTCGCTTAAATCGAAAGCCGTGTTTTTCTTGGCTTAACAGTGGACATAGATGTTATATCCCCCCCCCCCTCAAGAGGAAAAACATATAATAACTTTACAGTAATTTGAACAAAACGGAGCAGGTAAAGGAAATCGTTCCCAAAGTATCCAAGTACAGGTGAGCGTCCACCAAACCTTCAAGGTTAGGAAAAGCATCCTCATAAAATCCAAGTTAAGATACGCGTCCCCAAAGTCAGTTAGGTTAGGTTAGTTACTGAAATACTTAATCTACTTACAGAACATTTTATAATGTCCGTCTCAAATCTTAATCTCATTATAATCTCTCGGTTTGAGTTTATTCTTAATGTATCAACACTAAGCTTCTTCCAATTTTATCAAGATAAAGATTAGCGTCCCCTAAATCTTCAAAGTAAAGAAAAGCATCCCCCAAAGTCGTTGGGGACGTTTATCTTTACCTGCTCCAACAAAAGAAGAACATAGTTCCGGAGTCAAGTAGCCAGCGGAGCGTGATAAGGTATAATACTGCCGATCTTATTTAAGGATCGATATAAAATAGATGGGGACAATAGATACAAGAATATGGAAGGGCTTGTGAGGAGGGGGGGGGGGTCTCATTTAAGGATTGATATAAAATAGGTGGGGACTCGTAGGTACAAGAGATACAAGAATATGGAAGGGCTTGTGAGGGGGGTGGGGGCATACACTTTTGTAAAAAGGGGGGTTGATTATGTTGACCTCGAGTGAGCAGGACGACTTAGTCAATAGGAGAAAGCCGGTTTTCACATCTCTCCAACTTTTTCCAGCAACTAAACCATTCGCCCGCTCCCTTTATTTGGAGACTCACTTCAAAGCAGGCTATGGTGTGGCAGAATGAAAACACAGTTTTCGATTATAAATAAGTTAAACCACGTGGGTGTAGCAAATTGCCGGATGGAGTCCCGTTGCGAGACTTTTGAAAGTGCAGATTCAGTCAAATTGTTTATTGCCACTGTAAGCCAGATGTCACGTAGGTCCTTTAGTATTTTCATTCTCATTTACGGCCTTGAAATTAGGTGCCAGATGGGCTCCATAAAAAAAAAAAAATCGTATCCACCCTTCACGCCCCCCCTCCTCCTTCGGTATCCTTACACGCCAAAAGGCCACGTAAAGCCAACAAAGAGACCAACAGGAAAAAACCTCAATGGAACTCAGGAGTATTAACGAACCCCTCAGGATACTCAACGGCGCGATATGTCTGCCGGACGCAGTCCTTTTGTTTGAGAAGCGGCTCTTCCTACGACAACCATGCTCCTCCCCCAAAGGAAACTCTGAGCCCAAAGACCTCAAAAGTGCTTCTCATCTTGCGCCAAGCGCAACGATTCGACCTGGAGTTTAGACACGTCCTGATCTACACTTCTTTGTTTTGAAATTTAGGCGTTCCATACATCTTGCCCGGTCGGTGTAAAGAAAAAATAAAGCCCCGGTGGCTAGTACATTTTAGTTAGGCATTGGAAATCAAGAAGTGCATAGCCACTGCAATACCCTGTTTAATCCCTTAATCTTTATCTAGTCAAGTACACAAACATCTACCCATAATATAAATAAAATGTTCACCCCAAAAGTAAGAAAACGAACATTAATTAATCAATCATGATTAAAGTCGCTTGAAGGAGGGCGGCAGGCCTTGCTCTAAGACTCGAAGGTCCACCGTCAGCTAAAAATAGCTCTTGTGTCCAAGTTAAGTTCATATATGGCGCAATAGGTCTGCTTCCTTCAAGAAGTCTATGACACCACAAAATGAACGAAGAAAGGATATAAAAACTAGTTTCGCACTCTAATATAAGCGTCTAAATGTGAGTGGTCACTGCAAAAGATAAATGTTTGGAGTGTAAAAATAGTTCTATTGAATTATGCAAATATTTCCTAATTTAAAAAGGCACTTCTCAAATGGGCTTTTAGGGTCGGGGAGGGAGATATCTCATGCCATAAATTACTACTAAAGCTACCATTATTTTTTACACTTAGAGCCTTCAGCAGCCGAGCCTGCTGCTTATGGTGTTTCGAACCACGGGAAATAGAACATATGAACATACGTCTTTACCGTCGATTCAGACGCCCATTCAGCGCTAACCTGATAAAAGATAAAGAATAAAACTCGTTTGAGTAAACACTACAGTGGCGCAAGAAGCAAGAGGACATGATCACCAATGCCAATCACGTTCTCGGAGGTCCACTACGACGCAACGAGGCTGAAAATCAACAGAAACATAACCTAGACCACGAAGATTCGGAGATGAAGCAAAATTGCTGCATATATGATAATAATTATTTATTAGAACAATAAAATACCTAAGTGGTGATGATGTGGGTGTAGTTGAAGAGGGGGTAGTAAAATATAACCCAAACAAGAGGATTCAGCTGAGTTTGGGAAGTGGATAAATGAGACCTACTGGGGCGAATCCGTGGTAAAAGGGCGCATATTGATTCTTTTGAAATGATCAATAAAAATTGGCGTCCTCAATTCTACATCAGGAGGAGAAAAGAAGGGTGTTGTTGGGACTCGTCTGTTCACCAAATAGATGTTTGAATACAAGCTTTTAATAACTAACTACAAATTTTATCTCACCCTACAAATGCCTGTCATGTGATGTTAGTTAACATAGGACGCCATTCTTCTCTATCTTCTGCCTTCCTGATTAGATCTGTCACAGTCCAACTTCTGCTCGTGTTTTCCATTAGCGTCTCCATCAACTTCTTCTTCTCAGCAGGCAATCTCTTTCTATTCCTCTTGCTCTCAGGATATGTCCCCAAAACGGCAGCTGCCTTCTCCGGATACTTCTCATTAAGCCCCTCTCCAGTCGTGCACGTCCTAATACTTCCCCATTTGTTGTTTTTGCTGTCCATGGGATTCTTTACATCCTTCTCAAAAAAACCCCATTTCTGTTGCTTATAATTTCTTTTCTTTTCCATACGGATGCGAGCCATGGACGATTGTCCATGGCTCGCATCCAAATGTTAAAACTGACCAAACATAACATTTTAACAACCTAATTCTTATTGTCATTCCCAAGCTCAGATTCGTTAATAAGTTTCTCATTTTCATAAGAGCACTTTTAGCCAATATTATTCTTCTCCTTATATCTTTCTCACAGTCTACCTCTTCTGACACAGTACTTCCTAGGTAATTGAATTCCCTGACTTGTTTAATTTGTCTCCCTCCAATATATACTCTCACTCTTAACCTCTGTCTTCGTTTTATTACACCCAAGTTCTCCGTTTTCTTAATATTTATCCTCAAACCCCTCTCTTCACAAGCGTCTCTCAGTTTATCCACAATTCTTTGTAACTTCTCTTCTGAGCCTGCCAAAAGAACCGTATCATCAGAGTAGCGTATGTTGTTCACATTTCGTTCTCCAATATTTAGTCCTTGCAAGTCTTCCAGATTCTACATGCATTTTTGTCCAATTCTAAATATCCTTTTATTTCCCATCTAATAACTTCACTCAATTCAGTTATTTATTCCTTCTCATGTTATTTCCGCATCCAATGATTTCTCAGGTCTCCAAAGGGGTAGCCCATCTCTCGAATGCAGTTGCCTCTTGTGGATGCAACAGTATGTTAAATAGGCAATAAAATCTTGATATAACCTTGGAATAGTCGAAGGCAAGGTGAGTACGAAGACCCATATGCAGCCCGGTGTTTTATTACTTTTCAGGCTAGTTTCGGAGATGATCGAACTAAATTCCATTTTAGCAAATTATTGCTACCAAGACATTTAATTTGTATTATAAGCTTAGATTGTGGGTTATAGGCATTTCGTATGAAGTGCTATCTATAATGGTTTCAATTTTCGTGAAATAATAAGATGTAGAAGTTTAATTTGTGCTTTCATTCGTGGTTGGTAAAAATTAACCAAGCCATAGCTTATTGCTGTGTATGGAGGGAGTCATTTTCGAAACAACTCATCTATGTAGATTTTAAAAATAGCCAGGCCATTTCGATGTTCATTACCACATGGCGCACAAACGCGACTTCAAAATCTAAACCAAATATCACAAGGCCCGAGACTCGGCACTACAGATGAGTGTTTCGGCCTTGCAGCACCGAGAGTTAATTATGGCCTATCCCGATCCCCACTCAATAAAGATATGAAAATACCCCCTCCCAAGCTTTTGAAAGGAAGCGAACACACAAAACGGTTGGTTGGCTGGTCGTTGGGAGCACTAAACTTAAAAATTTAGGATCACATCATCCACAAAAACTTCTCATGCGACTCACTATTTATCCTCGAGTTTTGTTTATTTTTTTCTTATTTTACGTGTGTTTACTTCGGGGATTGGGCCGCGTGACGTCATAGACTAGGATCGAAATAAGGGGGTAGACTTGGCTTGGCCTCAAGAAAAGCAAAATCGACGTTTAAGAATTCTGATACAGCCCTTGCACAGGTACTCCTGATGGGAGTTTAACTCTGTTATCCAGCATTAACAGATTAGGAATATTTTATTGCAGTTCTTTACATCCTACATTTTTATGATTCTACTCCTTTTATTTGTATTATCATGTCAGTCCTCCGTTCGTTTTGTGGGAATAACACTTAGGACGTAGTATAAGGATCTGGCTCATCCGTATAGCTGCTCGGGTAAGCATCATGGTGCGCTCTACCAAACACTACAATGATCAGGAAAATCTCGATTAACTATGTTTGAAGGTACTTAAAAATAATAACTATCTTCTAAATCAGGCATTGACAACACTTTTTTTTACTACTTGGCTTTAATACCTACACAAATTTCTCTTCAAACTTCACCGCTTAATTTACGGACTTTTCTACCCAAGTTTTCTGGCGGACCTGCCTTAGATTTAACTATTACTACTAAAGTAGGGAGCCGAACAATTCCCCCATCCCCTATCCAGCGACTGCCCCGAAGGGGATAAGTCACCTTAATTTTAATCTTCAGGCTTAATACTTGGCTATTTTCAAATACAAAACACAAAAAGAAATACAGCAAGAAGAACGTTCCATCGTTTGGCTGAGTCCTGCCCGCCTCACCCTAACGGAGGAGTATGTGACCAACACCAAAGAGTCAAATAAAATGAAGGAGGCCAACCTTCTCAAAGAAGTCAGATAGTTTACAAGGCTGTGTGCACCAACTGCGAGTACAAGGGGCAAACGATCACAACCCGCGCGCAAGATCCCACAGACTGGGACATTCAACAAGAATGTGCCGAACAGTCATCGTAGTAAGGAGGTTCTGGCGAGCGTTCCATCAAATGGCGGTGCGTCCTGCGAGTGTGTCCGATTCGGAGACGACAAAAAGCAACCTGAAGCCTTCGCGGCATTGGGGGTAAGTTCATGGGAACAGCCACGGCGCAATGGCATGCAACAAGTTCCCCTCGGCCGTCTTCCATCTTCTTTGCCAAGCCGCCCGTATTCCTCTATGCAATGGGTGTGAAGAAGAGCCAAACGCTGGTCTGGTCGTCCGTCCAGTCTTCGCGGACTCTTTGGCGCCCGCAATTCCCACATGTCTAGGAACCCAGCAGAAGATAACCGGAGCGTCGTAAGAGGCAAACACTACTACCACTTTGGTGTAGGGTGAAGGGACCCTGGCACCCTTAAGGGTGTTGACGTGTGCTCAAAGCGTTACTGACAGCAATTATGATATAAATTTGTGTATAGTGTACTCTACAAATGCATGTCTATGCATTTACATACAGGTGTTCTAGCCAAAGGGTTGTGAAGACAGGACCTAGAGCTGAACGTGGGATCCTAATCACGGGGACGCTACATCCTACGGCAGCCGTAGTAAAATCAACCCAAATCAGGACCCCATACAACGACTGAACATATTCAATGAAGCTTAACTTGGTGAGAAACGAGGTTTCAATTCGGCTACGGTCGTACCGTACAAAGGCCTAAAGGTGTCGAGATCCAAAATTCTCCCCAATCACATTTTGGAGTCGATAAAGCTCTACGTTTCTCGGTGGCTCATACGGGATGGTATACATTTGTGTTGTTTGAATAAAAGGTGCTTGTAATCATGACGTTTCTGCAGGGCTGTAAGGAGATATTTGTACAGAAAGTAAAGATGGAAGAAGTAAAAAGGTGTGGAAGATATATAGCGGCAGATCCTTCTGAAGACAATGAAGACGTGAAGGCAGACGTTCATCCAGATGTCATCCGCAGCAATACTGCCCTTGCTTAACTACACATGGCTATACAATCCTATACGAGTATAACTACAATAAACAACACGTAAAAGGACGAAGATGCCCTTGTTGGTGCCTACCAGGACGCAAAATAATAATAGTAAATCCTTACGGAGACAATTGAACAAAACGCGGCCGGTCCAACGGTTAACACAATCTCGGTTTCTGCAGATAATGACCATAAAAAGAAAACAATTGTCTTCATTTAACCCCCTCCCCCCCAAAAAAAAAGATTAAACAACAGATATAAATAGGAGGGATTAAGGAAGTGTTGTCCAACAACAGTTCACTTGTTACCCGTTGACTCCGTTTTAGACTTATGAAAAAAAACCCTGAAGATTCTCGAGATGAGCGTGATCTGGGCCACCCTCTAGACGAGGGTACATGAAGGTGTTTTTAGCTTTCGTCCAATGCGTCAGGGGTAAACAAAAATAAAAACAAACGAAAAAGAAGCGCAACCAACCAAGAATGGATGCAATTTTAATTCGTTCCGAAACAGGAAATCAACCCGTTTAAGGACCAAGCCTAAAAGGCTACTGTGAGAACTAGGTCTCGTATACAAGGTTGTCCATTAAATTAGGGACACGAAAGAAAGAACAATAATTCGTGAAGATTCAAATCGACAGACTATTAATATTGTCCTTACAAAGATTGTAGTTAATTATACATTGCTTTTTTATAAATTATAAATTTTTACAGGAGCGTAAGATCGGAGCATTTTTTGAACGGGGCGGGCAATTTAGCTCCGAAATCTTTACTCATGTCGTAGCATAAATAAAAATAAATAAATCAAATAAAACTTAAAATTTCTTACTTTCTTCTAATGATAAATGTATTTGTAAAGTTCAATCTTTACAAATGAATAGTCTTTTTGGACATTGGACATATATAAGTGAGGAATATAGTAATAGTGTTTGGTAGGAGAAAAATATTGGGGAAAATTTGGGAAAAAAATAGGAAAGTGAAATGAAAATAGAATGAAAGTACAGATCCCTGGTGAAAAGGTACCTCTGGCTTTCTTTGCGGTTTTTTATTGTATTAAGTATATACAATATAAATATAAATATACGAAAGGCATTCAAGCCTTTATAGCAGAGGCGTTTTTGGCCCCTACGGCTGGAGAAGAATTTTTAATTGGGGTTTTTAGGTCCTGATTTTGCGTTTATTTTGTTGTCGTTTTATTTTGGGGGAATTTAAGTTTTACTAATTCAAGGGAAATAAAAAACAAAAAGGGTTTTAAAATGTTGATTCTCTTCCAGTTCCAATATTTAATAGAGACTACACACACACACTGTCGCCATGTTTAAAACGGGAAACCGTTAAACTTAGAGGAAAAAGTAATTGTGTCCAGAGTTAAGATGTAAATAAGAAAGTTCTTTCTGACTTTCACCTCTATCAGTGACGGAAGTGATGAATGAGATTTATCACCCTGATTTAAGCAGGAACGAACAGTTCTACCTTCGAGCACTGTCCTTCCACTTGCGCCACCTCAAGGAGGACGTTAATTTGACCTTCTTTTGGGGTGACCCTAATGGCAATCTAGTAGCATTCATTCCACCGTATAATCAATTATTTTGGTTTGCGGATAATTTGTTTACGCTGAGGCAGAACCCGCACAGGATGTTCAGGTGTGTAATCGAGTATCCGATACTATTTTCTTTCTTACTCTTCTGTATGTTATTCCCATAATTCTTTCAGTAATCGCAAACAAGCAGCATATTCTTGGCCAGAGACATCTGGCAACTGATTTCCTTGGAGAGCCCAGAAGTCTCCACAGTTAATCTTATCCTGACCCTTTTAACTAGGGGCGAAAATGCGTCAGGTGTAAACGACTCCTTGAGGCTGCAAGCACCTTAAACTGTAGAATGAATCACACGGAAAGGCGCTGAGGAGAATCCAAAATATAAATTGGCCCCTTCAAAGAGGTCAGCACCGGTGAGTTCCCCAACCCTATTCAAGGAGGTTTACACCTTCACAGGAAACTCAGTTTGATTGTGTAAGCGCATGTCTGCTGCAGTGTAACTTGTTGTCTCATCTAATTACCATGCACGAGTGACCGGTTATTATTGTGGTTTTAAATTAGGATATTGCTATTGTCACATGATTTTTTTTTATCTCTTCTGGCAGCAGACAATAAAGGGGGGAGGGAAGCCCCAATATATTGTCCAATGAAGCAGTGAATTTGCAAAATCTTTTTGAAGAAAAACTGGAAAATTAATTTCCTAAAAAATAGGATTTTTTAAGATACAAAAATGACAATTTATTCAGGAAACGCAGGATGTAAATAAAAACCGAAATGTCGATAATTAAAAAAAAAGTAGCGCTTTGCTGCCACCGCACCTGTTTTTTGCCGGCAACAACGCATAGGAAAGTTGGTGTGAAAACCTGTTCCGCCTCAGAGAGGCAGAGTTCTCTCATGCGAAAATCTAGTGGAAATGTCCACTCTATGAATAGAAATCCCAAAATATGGGACCAACAAGACCCCCCCCCCCCATCATTTTAAACAGCACAAAAAAAGCTCCCCGAACAAATCTCATAGATTTACAAGTACAAATTTCTATTCCGGTGGAGCCGAAATCACCAAATTAGCCCCCCAGACAGCTCACACCAACGTGGACACGTCACGAGAGAATAATGGACGACAGTAATAAATGAAGAGAAAGGGATAATAAGGTCACAGAACAACCTTCGTCACTTGTTAAATCTATCTTCTAAACTCGACTGCTTCCGCCTTTGTTTGAAATGACCTAGACAAAATATAAACTGCATCGTAATTTCCGTCATTTTTTTTTTAAAAAGAACAAAACTTTGATTGAAATGTCACTAATATCTGTTTTCCGACGGCGTTTACGGCCAATAATCCCCTCAAATAACCTTCAAACGGAAGAATTATTCGATATTAATGCTATTGTTTTCAGATTTATTGCAAGATTGTGATACAGAAAATAGCGATGAAAACTGTATGGTACCTGTGATTTTTTAACACTTTTTATGGGGATGTTTTTTGGGGGGGTTAACTAAAAAAAATATTTAGATCCTACTCAATAACTATTTAGTATGGCCCAAAATTCTGACTTGTTTGGGGATTTCATTTTAATTAGCGTCTATGAGATTGGTCTCGTCATTGCACAATAGAAAAAATAATACTAAATAAATTACGCTTCATCCGGCCTCTTCTAACCTTTAATCACTGTTATCTTTCGGAAAAAATAACGATTTCCTGAAGTTGGTCAAGCCTAATGTTGCTTACAAGTCTGTCGTCATTTGTTTTACTATGCGCTTTTCTTCTTTTTTTTAATACATCCTCGAATTGGCGTCCATTAAGTCCCAGGGATTTTGAGGCTCTCTATTCGCGCCTGCGCACAATGATGAATCAATCGTTTGTGTTTTGTTTTGTTTTTAATTGAAGAGCAGAGTGGCAAAGTTTTTCACTGCTAAAATTATAAGACCAAATAGTAAATCCAATATTAATTTTGTGGGAGTACGAAATGATGAATTAAAGTTTATAGTTGCACATGTGATCACACTGAGCAACCTTATGCAAAAATGCCCCAAACATTAATTAACCGGATACATTTATATCTAGAAAAAGGGCCATAACAATTTACGTTCCCACGTACAAAAACAATCTAAAATATCTTATAAATTTCAGTAATCATACAACAAATTACTCCAAAAGTTCGTTTTGCTAATAGGCTTCACAGACGGAATTTTGCTTTGGTATGCAAGGACTGTTCTAACTCCGAGGTGGGCAAACTATGGCCCGCGTTTCATTTTAGAATTCGACAAAATACTGGAAATGAATTATTGAATATCTTCGGTCATTATTTAAGTTTGGCAATATTACTTTAATAATTAATTGAAATTGTGGTTCGGATTCCACGTTAAGCTGAAAGTCCCTACTCTGATGATACAAGTCAGGCAACAGTTTAAAAGGTGTGGCAAAACTATACACAAAAATTACCCTTAGTTATTAATGTGTAGCTCTATTTATGATTATGTAGTATATGCAAAAAATGCACAAATGTAATTGCAATTATTCAATATTTGCAACTAACTGTTGAAGTGCTGCCCGCAAAGCTTTTCATACGCTTCAATATGGCCCGCTGCTTAAAATTATTATTGCCCATCCCTGGTTCAACGGTACACTTGTTGAAACAATTACTCACACTTTACGCTGAATTTCGTTCAGAGCGAGAATTTAATATATTATTTGCTGATATACAGGGTGTTTGGGGCATATTTAGTTGTAAATATAATAGATATGAGATTTACCAATAAAATAAATAATTTAGTGAAATTGTGGCATTTTAAGCATTAAGGTCGGAATTTGGGGAAATGATTTTGTTTCAAAACGTGACAAATTTCACGAAATCGTGACTTTACCCAGGTTTGCTTTATATATTTATTCCATTTTTAATAATCGATACCAAAAAAACGTTCGCACTAACAATTAGCTATTTTTAATAGCTTAATTTAATTTTCGAATCTACCGTGTGAGGCAAAATGTTATTACGTGGCAACACCGCACAGCAAAGCCGAGCGTCAAACATGGAGAGCTATTCGAGGATTTTCAAAGCAAGTAATTATATCGTAGTTAGAATACTTTGGTCCGACACCTTTTGAAAATTGTGACATGACCAATTTGGACAACTGTAAATAATACGTAGTCATTACGTGTAAGTGGATGCGAGTAATTTCAAATATTGCGTAGTAAATAAGAAGCAAAAACATTAATTTGAATGCGTTTATCAAGATAAGAGTAAACGCTCACACCCACAGAATGAAGTTGGTTGGCCACCTGAAATTTCAAGGTGAGTGGAAGAATACAAATTCTTTCATCACATCTTGTTTTTCCAGGAGGGAAGGTGGTACATTTGGACACGCACAAGTAGTTTTGAGAGGTGATGAGTCCTTCGAAAGTAGTTTTGTCCTGTGGGGGTCGTAAATGACTATTGGAGTTTACATTATAATATATATATATATATATATATATATATATATATATATATATATATATATATATATATATATATATATATATATATATATATATATATATTTAGGCTTTGCTTTTTTGTGTTGCCAAGTAATAATATTAATCATAACACAGATTTGAAAATTACTTATATGATTAAGAATCAAATGATACATAAAATTAATAAAGGTGGAAAAGGAAAAAATAGGGGGGGGGGGAGGGAATGGCAGCAGGGTTTAAAACAAAACAGTTTCAAAATTATTCGACCGACAATACTGCTTAAAATACCGCAATAAACGTAAAATATTTCACCAAGTCTAATTTATTTTATTGATTAATGTCATATCTAGTTAATTTATAACTAAATATGTCCCGAACACTGTATCTCTCATCAAATAATAATAATATATTAAATTGCCACTCATTCAGCGTAAATGTGACGACTAATTGGAGCAACTGTACCTTCCACACATTCTCAATTAGAGCCATCCTTTTCTGTAACTCTAGAAACTTCCTTCTTTTCGCTAATAAGAATAAAAAAAAATAAGAGGAAGAAGAATTAGGAACCAGAAACGACTGAAATCCACTCGAGGCTAGTTCAAGAGCGAAGGGATGAAGGACAGGTAAAATGAAGCGAGGGTAAAGTTATTAATAGCGATTCTGTTCTTAAAACATATTTACTGTTGCAGAAAAATAATTAAAAATGGAATAGACAGTCACATTGGCATCACATTGTAGTATATATCAATTTGAAGGATTTTTTCAGAATTAAATTATGTTATTGAAATTGTATATTACTCAACATTAAAAATATATATATGACCAAGCAATGGCTTCGCCACCGGGGGGAGCTTGCGCTTCGCTCTAAGATTAAAATTTAAAATCTAAACAAAGCAGCCATCGTTAAATTTTTATAAATTTTCTGAACTTCACCAATTGTAATTCATTTTCTTTTAAAACATTATAAAGCATTGGATAATCCTATATATTTTTTCTGAACTTAACCATTTTGTATTTTCAAACTCTAAGAAATTCTTAGAAATTACCTTGATAAAAATTTAAAATATACTTGCATAAGTCATAACCAAACTAAGATGAAATTATTATTCAAATACTCAAAAAATCCCCTTCTTAAATTATAGAGTTAGTGAAGTGATGATGATGATTAATTTAATTAATATTCGGGGCGGTGTTTATATAATGTCTGGAGTCAAGAATTAGGCCTAACGACGTTTCGCAACCGCCTTTGAATTCGAACCTAATGCTAAACTTTTCGAATTGTGTATACTACGAGTTGATTACAAATACGGGGAGATGTTGGGCTGCACCTTAAGGGTGGTATGGGAGGGGGTCGAATTCAGAGGCGGTTGCCAGACGTCACTATGCGCTCCAATGTTCTTTTTACAATGGGGGGACTTTAAGGCAGGTGAGTGTGTATTTTATTATGACTATTTCTAACTCCTTTCCAAATGGTCGGAGCTAGAATTGGAGTCATTAAAATTCTTTGAAGTGGGTGACTGGGTATTTCAAATTTGCCGAAAAACAAATTTGTAATTATTTTATTACCGTTCTTTTCTTTTTCTGAGAGAAGAAAAAGAAAAGGAAAAAAGAAAAACAAGAAAAAAAGGGGAATAAAGGAAGAAAAATAATAAGAAAAAAGAAGAAAGAAGACGACGAAGAAGAAAGAATCACAGATGTACTTAGAGTAGGCTACGCGAAACCTCTCGACCATATTTGCGAAACGCTACGAATGGAACCAACGAGGGCATATTCATAATGGTTGTATAGATGAAGGTAAAAGATGATTAAATAATAGTGAAAAAGTGGTGACAAAGATTAATGGTAAAATTGAACCCAAAATACAGGGACCAGTAACAGTTGGTAGAGAAAGGGGTAATACTTCAGTTTCGGGGCGCACAGTCGATGGGGCTGTCAGTCGGCTACAATTTTGGGCTACAGCATATCTCTTATTACGTCAGACAGTAGCGTCAGATGCGACCAATCACGGCGTTATATTTTTTGGTGGTTTTGAGGATTTGTAACTTTTAGTCTATTTTTTACTAAATATCTGCGCTCTGCTCGTTTATAGTTTTTTCTAAGTTAGGTAAGGTTTCTTGATGTCTTTTATTGTTTTTTGTTTTTTTTCGTATTTTTTGTTTACTGCGAACGATAACAGCTTCTTACTGGCAAGATCGTAGCTTATAAATAGGACCCGTTTTGCAAATGTTTTTCTTTCGTTATTGTGTTTTCGTTCTCTCCATGTGCTTCTTTGTTATTCGAATTCGGCTTTACTTTGTATAATCGCAAAAAACTTTTAGATTATTTAGAGGCGCATAAACTAATCAAGAAACCTATAAAAGTAAGAATTGTTTGTTATTAGGTTAGGTTTTTCTGCCAGTAAAAAGCTGTTGGGGAGAAAAAACCCCCCAGTAAATTCAAGGGGACTGCTCGTGGGGGAGATATCACTGCAGGGGACCACCCTGCGATGATCCTGAGTTTCAATCAATTGTGAGGGGGCGGGGGGGCGCAGCCCCCCAGTATATACTCATATACAAAAAATATAACGCCTTGATTGTTCACATCTGACGTCATAAGATATATTGTAGCCGACTAACAGCGCCATCTACCGTGTGCCCCGAATCTGAAGTGTTACCCAGAAAGGGAGGGTATTGATTGTTACCATCGACTTGCACTCATTTAAGATGCCTTTTATTTCTGTCAGTGGGCCTACTGATTTACGTAGGCTCCGAATCGTGGGTATCAACAGGGTATGGCAGCAGTCTTGAAGTCTACCCGAGTCGAGACTCCATCAAACGACTAACAACACTTGATGTGGCTTAACTTGAAGCGGTGTTTCCACTCAACTCATCCCACAGTCCGGTATAAAGTACACATTCACTCATAAGTACGAACTTACCCCAGCCGCTACGTGGGACGGGGAGTGGGGATTGCAGCTTTAGGGTATTGCGGGATTGTATTATACTGACGGTAAGTCCCCCCGATCCCGCAAATCCTGCTTTCATCATCAAAATCAGATGCGGTTGCTTGCTGGATGGAGTCCAGATATTCCTTTAGCCATTAGGGCGCCTGTGAAGAGCTACTAGTCGACCATATAACCAGGAACTCGTGTGGTGTTATTTATTAGCGCGATAATAGGCCAGATTCTCCCATACACGGAGTGATTTTCGTAAGTAATTTCTATTTATACAATTCCGACAGCATGCAACAGCCTCCCTTCATCCTAAACTGGTCTCCCGGAACAATCTCCCTTAAAGCGTGGCCCCACTTAATGGTGGGGACGTTAGTGGAGTTCTACAGCGCAGACTGTAGAATTGAAGCTTTTTTCCTTTAATCTACCTAATCTAACCTACCGAGCGGTGGGAGGGAACATAGATGACAGCTACTCCCGGGGAGCTACAAACATCAATCGACCACTGGCAACCATGGATTGATTATGGAAACAGCAACATAATATTTAATGTTATTGCGTAGAGTTTGAAACCCGAACAGGGGCCACGGACTCCAAAGTTTGAGAAACGATGTCTTTCCAACATGTTTTGTTGTCTTCAGGGTATAAACATTGATGAGCCTATAGGAGACTGTACATCCACCTAAAGATAAATTCCTAAACTGGTTATTAATAACTCGGCTAAATGAAATTTTACATAAGTCATACGGGTGATTCCCTCGTTTACATCCTCTTTACTTTCTATTCTAACCCCCCCCCCCCACGCACACCTCTACATTATCTATAGCTTCATCCCCGACTTGCAATAGCAACTTACCATTAAATTGTTCCATGCCGATTAACGTATCAAGCACTGCTAAATTAATTAGAACGTTTTGGGGATAAGAATTTTTCCCTGCGGATACGTAAGCACTGTAAGATTATCACAATTAAGTAGACAAACTTGACAACAAAAATGGACAACTAACGCTTGAAATGTTTCGCTGGTTTAAGACTGGGTGCTTTTCGTTCAAGCCGTCTATTTATATAAATCGTTTTCCTGATGCACAAAATGAACGAATTGGCAACTCCATTGTGTACATTTGAGTTTCGTGAGAGGGAAATCTTACCCGAATTTCTAGGATTTTTATTGGTCATCGTTTTGTTATCAGTTTTATCACGTAGTAATGAAAAATAAGATGTGGGGAAATTAAATACAAGCAAAGTTGACATCCAATATGAATAGTTTAGCAATCAACCTCAACTAACCAACTTTTTAATGAAAGTTGCCTATCAATTATAAAATGGCTCTCCATCGCAGGCACTATCTTTTTTTTTTCACTTTTGCTAGCTATTCTGGCGGAAATCCCCCATCATCCCGTAGCTCCCCGATTTTCCAGGAAACGTTAGGATTTGAGGGTTCGTGGAATATGCAAAAAGATTTCCATTTCACACACACACACACACACACACACACACACAAGATACAATTTCGTCTCTTAGTGAGGAGAACCCTTCAAGATTTCAAGGCAGCCAATGACGTCAGGCGGCTCTCTCCTTTGGTTTCTATTTTCTGCACTTTCCCTTGCTGGTGGGTGTCGTGAGCATTTTGCAAATGGTTTCTCCTTGCGGCCGGGTTGTCATCCTTTCTGTGGCATTTGCCTCCTTCAACCGCATTCTTACATGCAAAAAAACAATTGCACAATAATACCCACCGTTACAGCTCGAACGCATCCGTGGTACGATTGGGTTCGGCTGGTTTTGAAGAGCATTCCAGACCCTACCCAGGTCTATTTAGTTCAATAAATCCTAATAATATTTTATTTTCTTCGTAAAAATACTTAAAAGAATTAAAGCTGCGGGAGAATGTTTGCTTTACCCCACCCCCTAGAAATCCTCCTAAAATTATGCATTGAATAAAATCACTCATTTCAATTTGGCTTAATTTAAATTATAGGAAATATAAGTTATAGTAAAATTTGTAAGTATTACTCTGAAGACTTTCTCCTAATTAAATGAAACTGTTCGCAATAATGAAGTTTTTAACGGTGAGTACAAATGTATATTTATACTTAAGAAATAAATTTAATTATAGTGAATATTTGTAATAAATAGTACGATAGGCTACGCATTGAAGGTTTCGACGAAGTGAATATTTGTAATAAATAGTACGATAGGCTACGCATTGAAGGTTTCGACGAATAAAATAAATAGGCCTACGCGGAATGACGAGTAAGTAAGTAATGGTTCGCCAGCCTGCCTTTATCCAGGAGGATCCCCGATAAGATAATGTAATAAGCATAAAGGTCAGTATGACAATCACTGGTGAGCCCGAGGGCACCATGGGCCGATCCTCCTTGGAAAAAGTTCCAGGAAGTATGTTTTGACACCCAACAGCGTTCAGGTGGAACCTTCGTCGCTCCGGGGCAGAGGGGGGGGGGACCTGTTCTGCGTCAGAGGTATGTGGATATCGATACCCATCAGCAGGATTCCTTGGAACAGAGTGTGTGTGTGTGTGTGTGTGTGTGTGTTGTTCTGTGAAGGCGGGAGAGGAAAGAGAGCAGTGTTATAATTGACTCTATGCGTGATGGGATGTGTAAGATCTACCCAACACGACGTCGTGGTAGGGGGAGTTCCCTCATCAGGAGGAAAGGATCTCCCTAACGGGTAATGAAACCAACATGAAGATCAGCATGACGAATGCTGGTCTTGCTACGGGAGGAGAAGTGTCAAGAAGTATTTTTTATTTTTGTTTTGACTCCAAACAGGAATCGGGCAAGAACCGTGGTCAGCTTAGGCAGACGGAAGGGTTTGGGGTATGAGGGCACAACTACCCATCCGCAGGATTCCTTGGAACAAACTGTGTGCGTTGTGAAGACCGGAGAGGAAAGATAGCGGTGTTGTGATTGTCTGTGAGTGTGATGACCCGTGTAAGATGTACCACCCCGCGGGGATTAGAAGGCTACCAAGAGCTATTTTTACTACTACTACTACTACTACTACTACTACTACTGATAATAATAATAATAGATTTAGCGACAAGACTAAATGGGTTCTTTGAAAGCCTCTTTGTACCCCCAAACGCCAAAGAAAATGGTAAATGAAGAGGAAGTGAAAATGTGGGGAAGAGATAGTCACAGATTTTCCCTGCCGGCATTGCGCCCGGGAGGGCACCCCTGAGACCCCTCGCAGGTGCGCAGAAGGATAGACAAGGGGGGGGGGGGAAGTGTGCAGACATGTTAAACCCAACCGGGGCCAAGAGAAAGGAGTGACCCCTCCCGGCCCCGACCAGGGATAAATGGACGAAAGCCGGTCGGCGACTAGCCTACAAAATTTGCCGCTGCCTAAGAGAAGTGGCAAAAATTAGGGTGAATATGGAAATGTCTAGGTATAAGCTCAGGTAGTCTCAATCTAGTTTGAGACTGCCGGGAGGGGGCCCAGTTGGAACATTCTACAAGGGGTACCCCATTGCGGAGGAGATAATGGAATATTAAAAGGGGGGACTATTTGGGGCTTGGAGGGCAAAGAGCCCTCCCAATTCTGCCCCCCTCCCTATTACACGGCCCCTTGCTGGGATGGGGGCGAGGGTTCTAGTGTTTTGTTACTTTTTACCACAAATGCCTCCGTTAGATTACTCAAATTTCCCTCCATTATGTGGAGTAGCAACAACCAGGAAAATGTATGGCAGAAATTAGTGTTCAACAGGTGTTCCCTAATGTTTGCCCGCAGGAAAAAGAAACACTAAGATTGCAAGCGCTTAATCTTTATGTAGAATCATTTTTGTTTGCCCGCGGGCAATTTTCCCTCTTTATTCTGACTCCATGTTGTTTCGCGGAAAGCTCTCTTTTAAAGTCATTTTGGTACCGCTGCCCTCGTTGGTTTTTGCACATGTCATTAACAAAAGGTGGCATGTTCTGCAGGCTGGGTAAATTCTCGGGTGTTCCCACTCAGTCTCTGTTTCAAGTACCACTTAACACTCATTAAAATTGGTGTTCCCCGAGGCCCCTTCCTGGATCGTAGTTGATTCGCATCAACTCTCCTTTGGATTTTAATGAAGCGTCTCTTTCTCTGCGTGGTGCTCTGACGTCATCAGTCATTGCTTATTCGAAGGTCGAAAGGGCCAAAACGAGATGACAGGTAGGCCCACCGTAAGAATGGCTTCGAACGGGGTCATAGGATTACTTCCGCAAGGAAAACCCGGCGACAAAAAAAAAACAACAAGAAACTGAACATAAGAAGAACGCATAGCGTAGAGGAAAAATTTGACTGTTTCTCTCTCGAATTGAGAGTGCATGGCCGTATCACATAGAAAGTAAAGAGATCTGTAAAAAAAATAAGTAGTGAATGTGGATGAAATGAAAATAGTGGAAGATATATAGAAGCAAGCCTTCCTTGAACCATTGGTACCTCGAGGGCGCACAACACAACTGCGGGGGACTATGTATGCCCTGATGTTTTAAGACTATATTAAATCAGTGGTGGTGGTACGGTGTCTCATTGATCCTATCACAAATGGAGTACCGAGAATTTTTATAGCGCAATTATAATTTTATTTCCCATAACTTTATTTTTTTTTTAGGCGTCTCCGTACCTATCTTACAAGGATATCGTTATCGGAAAGGTTGGTAGCTTGCAAGCTTTGTCCACCCTGATTTCAGGCAATCTGAGAGCAATTGCGTTTAGAACTATTAATAAAAATCGTTCCAGCATGATTCTCTCGTATACTTTTATTTGCCCAACCACTGTTATTGATTTATAATATGCGGAAAATAAAGTTTGTGGGGAATATGTAACCTCTCATATAGGCCTATTTCATTTCTTTGTTTCGATTTTTAAGAATCGAAAGGTCTTTGTATCTCGATCTCATTGTTTAATCCTCGTCTTCATATTGTTGAATTTATTTGTTTGCTTATTCTTGTATCTATATACATATATATCTAATTATGTATGTTTGTATTGTCACCCATGAGACTTAGAACATTTTTGTGCGTTTTGTTTGTTTCAAGTTTTGTCTGGAAAGGAAGACAAGCGCCGTTTCGGATGTCTGCATCCGTGGGAACACATTGGCTGCTGCTGTTTGTAACGCAATACTGTGAGTCTATAACGTCATTGATACGTTAAGATTGCATGACTTCTCGTCTCTTCTCGAAGGGGATTCCCGACGTCGGAGCACTGCAACCCTTTTTACCTTTCACGTGCATCATTCATTCTTTGGTCCTAATTTTCTTTAATGAGTGTATCCGAATCTTTGAATGCACACATGATTTTCCTAAATTTACCTCCCGACGTCAATACTGATGCTTCACATTATTTGTTACTTAATGAACGGGAAATAGACGACATACTTTTGATAATCTCCCAAAATAAGTGTAGAAATTGGGTATATTTTCATGTTTAACCGAATGATATGACAAACTAAATACGGTGCCGAATGAGGTGTGCTTGGGAAAATTGATCGTGATCCTTCTGAAAAAAATCTTAACGTTTTCCTTCAGATCAAATAATCAAAAACTTCCCGTTATTGTACGCATTTCGCCGTTTTGAGCCCACGGGTCAGTTTAGCTGTCAAGGAGTTAAAATTAGAGATTTTGTGACGTCATAGTGGAATCATGACTGAATTGCCGCGAAAAAAGGAAAAACTTAGGCGTTTAATTCTACCATAGAGATAGATTTTTCTTTCTGAACGCACTCATTTTTATTCAGGATGTCCGTTTTCTCACGGTAATGTGGATGTCTATATTGGGAAGTATAGTTTGCGCATTGAATGGAGACTTAGTCGGTTGGGTTGTTTTGAATGCTATGATTTCCCGGAATATGGAATTAGTCAAGATTTCATTAGTTTTGGGGGGAATTAGAAGGGTTTACAAAGGTTAATAGTAAAAATGAAGTATGGCCAAGTATATTAATACCCATTGGATATTTTTTTTAAATAGAATAGTAATAATGTAAAAATAAGTATAACAGTGGAATGAGGAGACAACAAATTACCTTAGGGCACAGTAGATGAGTCATGTGAATGAGCAGAGCCGTTAATCCGACTCCACCTTTGTGATTCACCTTCACCTAAGGAATTTGGTCCTTCATCCCATTTTCAAAATGAAAAAAAGCCCATCATTGCTTCATTCATACGTTCACAAGACATCCCTGCCCCCATATATATATATATATATATATATATATATATATATATATATATATACCAGGCAATGGCTTCGCCACTCTCCCCCCTTACGGGGGAGCAGCCATTGTTAAATTTTTATAAATTTTCTGAACTTCGCCAGTTATAATAATTTTAAAAGGGAATTCTAAACTAAATATTCCCCTTTTCAAAGTATCACGTTGCTAAAATATAGTTATAAGAAGAAGATATATAAAAATAAATTTCTGAACTTCTCCATTTGTAATTCTTTGGGTTTTAAAAATTTCACAAAATTTCGATACTTATATTTATTTCTGAACTTCATTTTGTTTTTTTTTCACTTTATAATTTAAGAAGGGGATTTTTTTTAGTATTTGAATAATAATTTAATCTTAGTTTGGTTATGACTTACGTTTTATTTATCAAAGTTATTTCTAATAATTCTTTTATAATATCAAAAAACAAAATGGTGAAGTTCAGAAATAAATATCTTCTTCTATAACTCTATATTTTAGCAACATGATTTTTTTGAAAGGGGGGAAATAGTTTAGAGTTCCTTTTTAAAATGATTATAATTGGCGAAGTTTATAAAATCTATTAAAATTTAACCATGGCTGCTTTTTTTTAGATTTTAACTTTTAATCGTATTAACGAAGCGTAAGCTCCCGGGGGAGTGGCGAAGCCATTGCCTGGTATCTCTACAGTGGACCTCTCATTTCTTACAGCCTCATTGACTTGCTTTGAGCCTATCCATTGACGATAATTGTCCCGTCCTAAAAGAACTTTAATGGCTCTATTACTTGTTTAATTTCTCACTGTACCATTGACAGACTCATTAAAACAGAGAGATTTGTAGACTATACGACTTTTTGGAGGAGGCTGGCCTCCTCCCATTTATTTGATTGGGTTTTGGTTTTTGTTTCTTTGTAGGTCGCATTTCCCTGCGCCGAGGGGAGGCGGGCCTACCCCCGACGCCGGAGTGCGCTTCCTTCTTTCCTTTTTGCTTTGTTCTCTTGTTATTTTTTTAGCCTCTGTCCTTTTTATCGTTGTTATTAGTTATTTACATATTATTTGTTTTTGTTTTTTTTAATATAGCCTGGTAATAGGCTGTGTTGTGTACGGCGACTTATGCCCAAGTAGGCAGTCGCCAGATGGGCTAAAAAAAAAAATCATTAAAACAGACTTTGGTATCAATCCGAACGTAAATTTCTCTCTCGAACCGAGACAAATCGACGATCATTAAACACGCACATACAAATTCACACATGCACGAACACCTCAATATCACGGACACGCCTCCTGTTCCACAAGTTACCTCTATGACTCCGCCCACAATAAACCTAAATGCTGATCTATGCACAAGGTAACTCTATCTTTCCCTGTAACTAAAATGGAGGTTGCTGGCATCCCAATTTGGCGCTGATATAAAACAAGGAAATTTGTCATTTAATTATTGATTGCTCATTCATTCACTATTGCTGTCATTTCTCTTCATCCCCTTTGCCCTGTGAAGTTCCCTGACCCTAGTGACTTCATCTCTCTCTTCACCACCATTCCTCTCTTCAACTCGATCACCATAGCAACTCTGATTTGAGTCCCAATGTGTGTATCTTCAATTGGAGAAGAAGATAGTTGATGTAATTAAAGATCTATAATAATAACGAAGTCTTTAACTTGCAAACAAGATAGGAGGAATTCACTGTTCGGAGACGAAGAAAATCCACGTCACGGTACCCTTAATAAATGACGCCAGATGTGACATTGGCCGATAATTTTCGGTTATGTATTTTGACTCGTTTTGGTAGATTCGTAATAACATTGGCTTCGTTCATTATACAAGAAGGATTCTTTCATTATGGACTAGAGATGCAACGATTAATCGGTTGATAATTATTAATCAGTAATCGGCCACTTTGCCGATTATTCCGTTTTCAAAATTGTTCATTCGATTTTATTATGTCACCGACATTATGAGACTATCGCCTTCGAGGTAGATGAAATCATGTCACTTAAGTAATCTTGGAGCGATTTTTTTTCTTTTTGTCATTTTTACTTTTGGTCGCTTTCATCCCACACAGCCACCGTCTACAGAAAGGTACGTTCCCGGGGGAAAGGGGGGGGGGGTTATTTATCACTATTCTAAATTTTTTGTCTCTTATCTCAAATTTTGAGCTCAACATGACCGTAAACATTACTGCAAAATTAGGTCACTTCTGTTATGCTATAGCGAAAAGGCGCGAAGAAATTACCTCTCTCATAGTCGCAACTTAATCGTAGATGTTACGGTAATTTAATTTTTTTGAAAAGTCGTCTCAGTAATGCCGTAATAATGTTAAACGCAGATGGTTAATTCGAGAGGTACTTAGTCATAATTTACCAAAGATTTTGCCTATTTTTCTAATTATTTCGAGGACGAAAATGCGAAATATTAATAAAATAGCCACTACCATATTAAAATTTTTCGAGTGTAGTTAGGGAAACTCGATATAAATTATCGACCGAGCATTCGGTAATAAATCAGTAAATTTCGGCCAATCAACCATCGGTACCTTAATACAAACATCCCAAAAGAAGATAGACCACTGTCCAACTACGCTCCGTTCCAGAAGATCGAATAACTCAGTCGAGTTATGGGCCGCTGCTTCACTCAAGTACCACTAAATACCACATCATTTAAGCGTTAAAACAACCATTTGCACCTTTGACCTATTCTGATAGAATCATATTTGTGACACTGTCCGTCGAAGGAGTTGGTGCTGGTCCGCGACCACTGACAGGGCAACAGATCGCGAACGTGAGTAGTAATTTTTTTTGTGGCCATCTGGTGACTGTCTACGAGGGATCAAGTCGCTTAAATTATCTTACAGCCAAATGTTAGGGTAGGTTAAAACATAAACAATAAACAGAAACAACAAACAAAACAAAAGGAAAGACAAATAAACAACAACTAAACGAAGCAAAAAAGCAAGGAGAAGAAGGAAGCATGCTCCGCGTCGGACGGAGGGGATGGGGGCGTAGGAGCATGCAACCAACATCAAAGCGAGTCAAAATAAAATTGAAGAGGCCGACCTCAAAAAGTCAAATAATCTGCAAGTCTGTGGTACGGAAGGTATCAAAAGAACAGGGCTATTTATCTTACTATAATTATCGCGACACTGGACATGAACCAGCCTACTGGCACGTTCCACGAGACATTAATGGGGCTACGGTTGCCATAACATCATCCCCGGTCAGATCGTCCTGTTTATTATGGCAAGTTCAGTTCCGACCTCGGAACCTACGGCGACCGGCGAACAGATGGATTGTCGACTCAGTGGGGAGTCTGTAAGATTTTAGGTTGTTGTCGCCCTAGTTCGAGAGTAAGATACGATAAATATTCCAACCAACTAAACCAAACCAAAGGGTAATCCTGTCCTCAATTTGAATAGATGTCGCAAAGTTCGGTTGAGTTCTCGAACCTTGAACCTTCTCTGCCATGGAAGTCCCCTACCAAAGAGGTGGTGGAACATGGCAGAATGAATTGTGAGTAAAATTAATAGGAGCGTCTTCCAATGAATTACCTCTAAACACTACAATTCCACTGCCATTTCTAACTAATTCCTGTTTCTTGCTTAATTTAAACTCCCATTATTACCTGATGTATGTGTGTACTGCTTCCAGTCATTCCCACCGGAACCTGTTATTTACACTCAGTAACCACCAGACCGGAACGTTGCGACACGTCAGAACGTGAGGTAAACCACGCAGCAAAATAACGTGCCAAAATTCACGCGGCAAAATAACAATAGGGAGAGGAGAGGTTTCGTCCACATCTATGGACCCCTCCTGTTGCTATGGAACGATTTTGGTGCTATGGAACCCTTCTGGTGCTATGGAACTCTTCTAGTGCTATGAAACCATTCTGGTGCTATGAAACCCTTATTGTACTATGAACCCCATCTAGTGTTAGGCCCCCTTGGGTGCTATGGAACACTTATTGTGCTATGGAACCCTTCTAGTGCTATGAAACCCTTCTGGGGGCATGAACCCTCCTGGTACTACGGACCCCTTCTGGTGCTATCGAACACTGCTGCTATGGAATCCATCTTGTAATATGGAAACCTTGTGGTATTGAACCCTTATGACGCTGTTGACCCCTTCTAGTGATATGAAACCCTTCTGGTGCTATGGTACCCTTCTGGTGTTATATAACACTTTTGGTGCTATGGAATCTTCCTGGGGCTATGCAACCCTTCTAGTGTAATGGAATCCTTTTGATGCTATGGAATCCTTCTGGCGCTATGGATACCTTTTGTGCTATGGAACACTTCTGGTGCTACGGGACCCTTCTGGTGTTATGGAACTCTTCTGGTGCTATGGAACCATTTTGGTGCTATGGAACCCTTTTGGTGCTATGAAACCCTTCTGGCGCTATAGACCCTTTCTGGTGTTATGGACTCCTTCTAGTGCTATGGAATCCTTCTGATGGTATGGAACCTTGCGGGTGCTATGGAACCCTTCTGGTGCTACGAAACTCTTCTAGTGCTTTTAATGACAAGAAATTTCGTTTCATGAATTATTTTTTTTCCACGATACAAATATTCGGTGCTTTCAACCCCATATTTGGTTATGTGAGATCAAATATAAGGCAACTCTCTCTCTCTCTCTCTCTATATATATATATCTCTCTCTCTCTCTCTCTCTCTCTCTCTCTCTCTCTCTCTCTCTCTCTCTCTCTCTCTCTCTCTCTAACACACACGCTTTTGCATTGAAAGCCCAAGATTGTATCGACGCGGAGATCTGTCTATCCAGCAGATGGAGGTGCGATCCTCGCTTTTCACGTTATTTTTTGATAAAAAAGAAGGCAGGAGTCAACTGGATTTCCTTTCTCTGTTATAGAGCTGTTATCTCTCCGTCACCATTAATTGCCTCATTTCAACGGCCGAGCTCGACCTCAAGCTCGTTCCTATCCTATATAACTAAGGTCTCCACTTACACTTGGCCACACGAAGGACGATATTCGCACGATCACAATTTTTTAGCAATTACAATATCGATAAAGTAAAATTCGATAAAACAAAATTCAACGATCTGCGTGTTTAGCAAAGGACCTAGAGCCCCGCCCTCAACCACGCAGAGCACAACCTGTATTTAATCTCCCAAATGAAAAGAGAATATTAATTTTTAAAAGAGAAAAGAGAGTGAACAATGAGAGCTTCACTCCCCATCCTTCCCGTCCAGGAACCCTTGAGTGGAGTAAACTGCCACTCACAAGCACTCCCTTTCAAGGTAGTGGCAATTCGGGCAGTTGCCAGGGGTGCGCCATGTGATTGGGGGCGCCATCAAGCATCTTCCAAAAAAAGAAAAACAATATTATCGTTCATTGTTTGTTAAAAAAACAACCCAGGTAATAAATTCATTTCTATAATTCTATATTTTTAGTTTTTTCCTTGTGAAAATTTGTAAAATTATACTTAAAAATGGCGCCGAACATCTGTTTGCGCGGGGCCCTAGCAACCATAGGGCCCGCCTTGCTCACAAGCTTCGTTCTAACTATGCCGCGCATTTGACAAGGGCAAAATTAAAGTCCCTGCAGGAATCTGTTTTGGGGATAAGCCCACAGCGAAATCTTGGGTCAGAAGCATTTTTGTTATGGGACTGGGTTACAACCCTTGGGAGCGGGGACCGAACTCAGCTCCTAAGGGACTGGGTTACAACCCTTGGGAGCGGAGACCAAACTCTGCTCCTAAGGGCCAGGCCAGGGCCACAGATGGGCATCTAACCGTCTATGTACATATATGCTGGACGCAACTTCGATAACCAAGCCCGTGAAGGGGTGGCATCCTGACAGAGGTAATTGGTTCTACCATTGCCCATCATAAAGTACACCATAATTCACCCCTCTAGATGAGCTCAACCGGATTCACCCATCCATCCATCATCATCCTTCATCCCGGCAGAACTCGAGCAAGAGAACAAGAGGGGGATGAGCGGGAGCTCCCAATAATTATAAAGTTAACCTCCCCTACACTAAAAAATATATATTTATTTATCCACACATATCGCACTAAAAAAAAATAACTACATAATTCTTTTCAGTACAGGAAGAACTAAGACCGAAAAGAGCAAGGAGCAGGATAACAGAACTTCACCATGACTACGTCAAAACATGGAAACCCTAACTAAGAGAGTTCCCCCGAGGAGCCTCTTCGAGGTGCTATTCTCAGAATTAAAAGTACCACTCAGAAAACTGATCGAAGTCCAGGACAGATTCATCGTTCGACGCGCCGAGGCTAACGATGTGGACAAACAAATTCCTGTATACAGAGGGAGCTAACCTCTTAAGATGCAATGGGCTCGAGGCACCCCTCTCCCTCCCCAAGTGGCAGCCAACCAAAATTAAATCTGCCCCAAGGTGGAAAGCTGGGTAGGGGAGCACATCGCCGAAGAGTTCTAAGAAGAAGTGGAAATACAACACACGTGGTTATTGGTCAAGGAAGTAATGAAATTATGAGAGTACACCCATGTTTTCAGGATTACATTCAATTCGACTGAGAAGCCAAGAAAGGCGGCAACTAAGAGCATTCTCACCTTCAGCATGAGCATAGAAGCAGAAAATATAAAGCAAGAAAAAGATCATAGCATATCAATGTGCTTTGTACACTACAAAATGGAAAATCACACTTCTCTAAATTGCTCGAAGAAAGCTAAACTTTGGTGCGGCGAATGTGTAAAAGGGGGGCAAAGGTACCAGAATTGCCAGAGCACAACAAAATGGTGCCTCACTTACAAATGAGAACACAGAGCTATAGCAGTGAACTGTCTTCAAAGAAAATACATAATAAAAAAAGAATAAGAGAACAGAAAAGCTAAGCAAGTAAGCTACGCAAGCATTACACGAAGAAGCGAGGAGATGCAACCAACCAGTGTATCTCTCGCAACCATCACGAGCTACTTAAATACGCGCATCCGCCCATGCATTATCCATGCTAATGTGGCGAACGCCGTTCAACCTCTTTGTTATAACAGGGTTCTCAACGACTTGCTTAAAGAAACTGGAGTCTCAGCGGTGTAAAGTTTCTAGACAATCCCGGATGTTCTCACGTATTTAAAGAAGCATTGCAAGGGATCAAAGAGATCGACGTCCGAAGAAAAGTTAACCGAGGAAGCAACTGAAAAAGAACCTTCGCAGAAAAACGCAAGAAAAACGTTAATTAGGCCAAGCACAAAAAGACTAAGAAAAGACACCGGGAGTTAACGCACCATCATACAAAGAAGCGCACTCAGGATATTACAAATAAATACAAAAGGTTAGAAGACAAAACGAACTCTTTACGGAAACATATTCAGAGAAATTGATACAGATGTCATTTTGGTTTCAGAATACGGAGTTTTAATACACATAATGAACAAAAAAAAGATAATATAATTATGACGTGTTAATCACAAATTACTCGCAAGAACGCTACGACGGTGCCGCTATTGCGATAAAGAAAGAGGTAAAGTATAAACAACTTAAGCAATTTAGAAGAATCCATCTTGCGATAGAGGTCGAGCTCGACTTCGGTTATAGTAACCGGATACCAACCGTCAAGAAGAGATATTTTACCTATAGTCTCTCACGGGCCTATTTGAAAAGGACCCCAACAGTCCTAATGAGGAAACTCAACTCCAGATACTAGGAATCAGACTCTACAACAACTAACAGAATAGAAAAGAGCTTTGACATCTTGCTGGACAGGAACATCGTCCCGTGCATCAGCCTCGACTTTCACACCTTCGTCAGAGTAAGAGGTACCACTAAACCAGATATTTGTGTGGCCAATCGTCAAGTACCGTTTAACTACTGCATGGAACCAATCCAGATACCATGTAGTGATCATATATGGATCTTTCTTACAATAAACATGTACCATATACAAGTCCCATTTGTAGAAAGAAAGAACTACACAGGGGCAGACTGGGCAGGGTACAATGAATTCCTCCGAATTTACCAGCCACGATATTGAATGAGGTACTCGTAATTCTCGAAGAAATTGACGAGCCACTCAACGACCTAAATAACCAACTAATCGACGCAGATAGATATAATTTATCTCGAAATCCAAGTATAAGTCGATCATCTTCTAACAGATAGACCGAATACATGAAGTATTTATATCGTGAACTGAAAATATTATATCAGATAAACATCAGAAGAGGATCAATACTACAAAAAAGTAAAGAGATAAAAGAAAAATTAAATCAACTGATCCTGGAACAGCTGCTGAGAAGATGGGCCGATGCGATCGGAAGCATCGATCAAAATGCATCTACCAAAGAATTTTGACACACAATAAGAAGACTTAAGGAGCATCACACGAAACGAAGAAAATGGAAATCAAAGCAGAAAATGGACACATGAAAACAGAGGAAGAAGAGATAGAGGAAATATTCCGTGAATATCGGCAAAATATATTCAATGTAACGGACAATGAAAATGAGAAGTAGGAATAGAGTTCCAACACAAATAGAAGAGCTAAATATATACATACATAGGACGTACACACATCACCAGGTGGACATATAAAGTAATGGAAGCGCCGAGATAACAGAATGAGTGGGGTACTCATTCTGTCAGAGAGTCCCAGGAGAATTGGGGCTGACAAAATTAAATTATGAAAAGGTGCATCTTATATAATAAAAGGAATTAAACAAATATTTAACGCTTGTCTTAATACATGATACTTTCCTGATGCTTTCAAGACGGCTAAAATGATTTTCATACCAAAGCGGAGGAAGCCACCAGCGAGAGAGAAGAGTTACCGCGCCATTTCACTATTGGATATTGGCGGGAAGCGCTTCGAAAAAAATATAAATCGACGAATAATCACCCACGTGGAAGAGAACTTTTTATACAACTCATATCAGTTCTGCTTCATAAATAAATGAAGCACGGAGATGGTAATCAATATAATCGCAGAGAAGATTGCCCAAGCAAAAGGGGAAGGGATTTAGGTGGACATATTATGTCGGGATGTATCAAAAGCATTCGATAAAGTGTGGCAAAGAAAAATGCTGTAAGGGATCCTACAGCTGGGATTAAGTGAAAACTTAGGAAAAAATCTTCGGTGACGATGTTATGGAAAGAACGGCGTACATCAGTATATGGAAGGTGGACGGAGGAAAGTTAGACCTAAGAGGAGCCCTACCCCATATGGCTGCAGCAAAAATAGAAAGACTAAACAACTACGAGGCCAAATGAAAAATAAGAACAAACTAAGAGAAATTCAACGTGGTCCCGATCAGAAAGACCATATTATCAGTTCTCAGGAAGGAAGATAAACGTTAGCCCTACACCACAGAGTGCAAAGTACTCTGGATGAAAATTGCTTCTTATGGGTATAGGAAGAAGGTATCAGATGGAATTTCAAAGACCATTGCGCCAGTCAGAACTCTTTCTACATTCTGAAACTTCAGATATAAACAAGAAGAAAATCTTCACGGCTTTGATAAGATCCACGCTCTTGTACTCCTCCTCCACGCTCTTCTGTCTCGAAAATACAGAAGACAAAACTACAGATAATGCAGAATAAATGTGGACCTAATTACAGGTACACGCGGAAGAAAAAGAATAAGACTAGAAGAACTGCAGAGGATGGCGGGGTTGAAACCCCTAAATAAAGTTATGGAAGAACAGACAAAGTATATGGAAGAAAAAAAAATATTACAAGAAATAAATGAAGAAATCAACGACAACAGAAGAGCAAAAGCCATGCAAGATCCCCGAGCTCTGCAAATCTTATGGAGAACGGAGAAGAAGCGCCCTTTTATGCATGAAAAAGGGTGAAAAAATACCGAATGAGAAGTAGGAACACCGATGAAGACAGCACCAGACATTGGAAACCCAACAAAGATTGAGACGAAAACCAGATCATGAGAAACAAACCCGATAATGACCAATAAATCTCTCATTTAAGACAACCGAACAAGGAAAAAAGAAGAAACATAAAACCAACACACAAACCTATAATAAACACAAAGAAACTAAGCCTAGAAAATATCACAAACAAAAACAAATGCAAACATAGCACCAAGGAAATTAAAAAATAAATATATGTAGGCTTGAACGCCATCTTAACCCCCAAACAACCGAACAATACCAACAAACAGAAAAAACAAGTCTGATACCCAAGGATCTCGCATCCCTTTTCAACCCTTCTACTATTTTTTTATTTTCATCACTATTTTTCTTTCTATCTACCCCACATATGTTTTATCCCCACCCACAATCATTGAATTGAAATGAATTGGCCCCGCTACGTTATCGATCGCGAAAAAAGAAAAAAAATCTTCAAAATAACGAAAATACAGAAATGATTAATTAGATGGAGCAAAAAAAGAGCGAAATGAAAACAACGAGAGGATAAGTAGCTAAAAGATACAACAAAGGTAATAAGAAACGCAAATAAAAGAAACTATAATAGTCTGGAGAGTATGTCAGAAGATGTTACCTATACCAACGCAACAACTGTTTGTATTTATCCATATAATGAGTTTCAACCATTAAGGTCAATTAGGCAAAACCTTGTTTAACGTTTGGACCAAACTACAGCAGACTACATACTACATTATATGCCCCCCCTCACACACATACAAAGCCACTCCGATTCATAATTTCACCAAGCAACTATTCACACACGATGTATCTTAGTATAATTCCCTTTCCCACTCCAAGCAGGAGTTGTGCTTCAATGGAAAGAGTTGCCTTAACCTCTCCCAACGCCATTAGGTTGGAGAAATGGACTGTATACCTCGCGGAGCATTTTCAGAACATGTAGCTGCTGCGTTGGGAAGTTTAATAACGTCACCTCACCCAAGTCACTCCGGGTTCGGGTGTCGAACCTGTAACCATTTGGACAATTGCACCACGCTTCCTTTGCGATTTTAGAATACAACCTCGAAAGTTCCTTCTTTGAGGAACAACTTGAAATACGCGGATCGTAAGATTCCTGTTATTTAGTTCCAATAATCCCTAAATGGACACGTAAACCACACTGAAGCGACTTCTTGCGCCTGCCATGCTGAGTTCGAGGTGATGACAACTGGAGTTCTTCTAGCACATTGTAGAGAAATGGCTACATAAAGCATCCCGGAGGGCCAGGCGGACATATACCTTAAAGCCTTCCCCCATCCTTGTGGAGAAAGCCGGAGAATCGAGCCCCATGAGGAGACTCGTGGGAACGGTAGCCGGCGAATAACAGTAACTGCCTACTCTGTTTGATCTCCCCACTGCTTAGGTAGTTGGATCCAATTACCTATGAGATCCATAAACCCGTGGTTATGTCACAAAAAAAGCGGTGCTAGTCAAAAGGCACGCCAAGGAGTGTGGTGGTTGAGGGTCTCTCTAATTAACAAGCCGACTTATGCACCTCAGTGCCAACCTATGCACTTCTCTCTCTCACCAGATGCGAACTCACCATTCGCGCTCCCCTCTGTAGTCTCGCCCCTCTTCCCTTAGATGGGGAGGTGGTCCGCCTATAAATAAGCCCAGGAAAGAAAGAGAATGATTAGAATTCGGTAAGAAAGGTGAAGGTTCAGTTCGTGAAGATCGATCCTTCAGCCAGACAAGACGATTTCCGTGAGAAACGATAGGATCAGATTGAGAAGATCGAATTCCCCTCCCCGGGCCGAATTAACATAAATCCGCAAGTTTGGTATCGGTGCCATACCGAAGAATCCTTTACAGACTTAGAAGAAGTCTGACTGGAGAAAAGTTAACCCGCTCACACTCGAGTGACTCTCACATCTCAAGCTCCATAAGAGTGAGAGGTGAAGAACCCAGCCCGTACGAGGTTCCGTTCTTTAATTACGGCAAAAATCTCACCGAATACCCCAAAATCTAGTTGGACACTACGTTGAAGAATCAGACACCAAGAGGCGTCAAGATCATTCAGAAGACGACTCTTGGAGCGAAGAACACCGTAAGTCTCTCCGTCTTCTTAACTTAACCAGAGGCAAATTTGCAATAAGAAGTTGACTTCGCACTACCTCTCTTCCGCCATCCCACCTCTACGAAATTCAATCATCGGCCACGGCAAACCTCCAAAGCGTGAGATAAGCCCTCCAGCGTCATCCGGCAACCCTGATCCCGTCTGTCATGTGAGTTAACAAGAACATTTATATTCATATTGCGATAGTATGAGGTTAGTACGTTGAACGATTTTATAGAAGTAAAGACAATTCTGCGTGAACCCCGGTCATATTTGTTGGTAAAAGAGAGTACTTTAATTTAATGTTTAACGCCAATCAAAAAGGGTCACGATAAAAATACTAATCGGCAATTGGTGTGTTTACCGGGAGCCTATTTGTTTATTTTTGTCATTGAAAATATTGTAATAGGCCTAGTTGCCAACCGGGATGGTCGAGTTTAGCTTAGGACGGGGATATAAATGTGATTATTGTTTTTTTTTCATAGTTAAGTGTTAAATTTAAAATATATGTTTATTTTGGGATAATTCCTGTGTGTTTCCTTATATCCTTACGTGTTGAAGCGGCTCTTCCTTACAACATCAAAATTCGCACTCGCAGATCAAAGCCTACTTCATCAAAGAAGTACATCACGACCACAAGGTATACCACGACACACATGATGAATTATATCACTGTGTAACAAATTTTCCCTTTTGTCTTGTCCTTGGGTTAAAAGTGTTATTTAAGAATTGAATTCTCTCATTTATGGTAAATAACATTATTTTGCTGCAAATAGTAAAAATATATAGAACGTTTCAAGGGTTATGTTTTTTTTTAGTTATAGTATAAACATGATATACTGTATTTAAAAGGTTATAGAAACAGTAATACAGTAGTAATAGCTATTATTTTCCTTATATTTTGTGTTTTGCGACCTGGACAGCAATAGCATTTCTCTTACATTCCATATAGATTCGAACTAATTTGGTAAAAAATAAACTGTAGAACTTTTGAGAATTTTTTATATGTTTGAACATTCTGGCAACGTAGATGACTGTATAAATACAAAGAATGTTTACTCAACATATCAGTTCAACTCTAGCCGTCACAGCGCAGACATCGTCACTCGTCATTGATTGAAGCATTCGTCAGACATGGCATCAGGAGGTTGTAAGTATCCGACAGACGCATTTTGCTAAGTCTGCGGCGAATTTATTAATACAAGAGCGAAAAAGTACTCTGTAGAGAGATCTGCTAAAATGTGTGAGGCCTACAAGACATATTTCGTCCTGCCAGTCAGAGATCAAGACAAACCTTAGGCACCTCATTTCACCTGCGAGCTCTGCAAAAGTACTCTGGAAGGTAATATATATATATATATATATAATGTGTTTTGTTTATTTGAATACTGGATTTTATATTTTTCAACATTTCTAATAACACTACGTGAAAAGTATTTGTATATTTATACTTATGTTTTCACTTCTTTTTTTTTCAGGATGGTACAGAGGGAAAAAGAGAGCTTTGAATTTTGCAACCCTACGGAGTTGGATGGATCCAACTGACCACTCAAGCATTTGTTTCTTCTGCATGATGAACCCTTCCAAACGTTGGGCAGGCACAAATACGCCTGTTATCATGTATCCAGACCTTCAATCATCTATTGCGCAAGTGCAACACAGTTCTGAGCTCCCCTTACCCACTCTACTAGATAGAGTGCAGCAGTTTTTAGGAAGGGAAAGCAGTTCAGAAGAGGATGAAGTCATTGATCCAGATTACAGAGGTGCAACTGTGGAGAGAAACCCATACTACCACATCCAAAAAGATCTCAACAACCTTGTCAGAGATCTTGGTCTTACACAGTCCAATGCCGAGCTTTTAACTTCGAGACTCAATCAGTGGGATTTGTTAGATGACAGTGTGCAAATATCAGGTCAAAGAAAGCGTCAACAGTATTTTTCGAGCTTTTTTACACGTCAAGATGAGCTTTGCTGTTGTCACAATATGACCGGTCTATTTGAGGGAATCGGAATTGCCTGTAACCCCAACGAGTGGCGCCTTTTCATTGACAGCTCGTCCAGGAGCCTCAAATCAGTGCTGCTTCATAACGGGAACATGTATCAATTTCTTCCCCTTGCTCACTCGGTCCAGCTCAAAGAGGAATACAGCAGTGTCAAGATCTTGTTAGACTCATTGAAATATGAAGAGTACGGTTGGGAGGTTATCGGAGACATCAAAATGGTGGTCTTCTTGATGGGTCTCCAAGGCGGCTTTACCAAGTTTTTTTGTTATCTGTGCCTTTGGGACAGCAGGGAGACCGTGGCACACAACCATCAACCGGATTGGCCACAACGGACCGAGTTTAGTGTGGGGAGAAACAACGTCAAATGGGAGCCTTTGTTTGACCCCGAAAAAGTACTGTTTCCTCCTCTGCACTTAAAATTAAGCCTTATGAAACAATTCGTCAGGGCTCTAGATAAGGAGTCTGCAGCTTTCAAGTATCTCAAAGATTGCTTTCCTAAGCTATCTGCGGCAAAGGTGGAAACCGGGGTCTTCGTCGGTTCACAAATAAAAAAGATCAAGAAGCTTCCCCAGAAACTCACTAGGACGGAAAAAACAGCGTGGGGCAGCTTTATTGTAGTGGTTCTGGGCTTCCTAGGTAATCACAAAGCAGAAAACTATGTAGAGCTTGTTGAGAACTTGATGAGAAATTACCGCAAGATGGGTTGCCGGATGTCCCTGAAGGTCCAGATTCTTGAGGCTTATCTTGATTAATTTAAGGAGAACATGGGAGCCTACTCCGAGGAGCATGGCGAGCGCTTTCATAGGGATCTACTGAACTTTGAACGCAGCTATCAAGGATCGTATAATGAAAATCTGATGGGAGACTACATATATTTGGGGGCTGATTTGTGAAATTAATTGACAATATAAGCGTAAATCATGGAAAACTAACCATTTCTAATATTTTAATTGTCTCACTTATGTAATTCTAGAATAAATAAATGTTGTTTTTGTATCATGTCGTTTTGTTTCTACTTTATGCAAATGAAAGTTTAAATTCGCTACTTTCTTCCAGAGGGAATAGGTAAATTTCATATAAATATCATTATCCTGGACATAAAAGCAAAGTTTGAAATAAATAAGTGTTTTTTCATGTATTCTAGACACAAGCAAATAGAAAATAACAGTTGCTACCCGAAGACAAAAATCGTGTTACGCAGTGATTTTATCGATAGAGATGTAAAGTTAAGGAAAGACGTTGTTGATAACGATCAAGGTTGCATTCAAGTTCACAATCTTTTTAAGGGGATCCAGGGAAATGGAAGCAAGAAGAAAACCCTGTTACTCTTGAACAATAAGTTATTTTATATAATCTTACAAATTATTAGACAAAACATAATCTATGATCCATATTTTGGATCATGTTAGGAATGATGAACACGATTTTACCATGCCCAGAAAAGCGATCCCAAAAGTTCCCATGCCAAGAAGAGCGACCTCAAATATACATGTAAAAGGGGAAATTAAGAATACCCGATCTTCACTTTAATCAAAATTAAAGGTATACTAATTAATTCAAAGGGGTATTGAGGGAGCGATGGCGATACAGGCATTAATTAACCTTTATTTCTTTCCATCCAGGTGAAATAAAGAACATGGAGGAAATTCGCGTTTGCATCCTCGCATGTTGTTAGTTTTTGCCTTATGTTTTCCCCATCGCAATTACAAATATGTTGTGTAGGAACGCCTGTATGTGGATTAACGAAGTGCAAAGTGTGGTTGGCGGTTCCGTGCAGGTAATTTAGGTTATTGGTCAGATGTATCACTAAGGATAATGATCCATCATCTCGATTAATGGGAAAGTATTTCTTGTTCTATGTGTTCAACCGCTTCCATCTTCGAAAGTGCTGGTGAATGACTAGTATCTACTAGGCGAACACCCAAACTTCACTTCGATGGTGTTTTGGTTAGGTCAACATGGGCTAACCTAAGCTAAACCCAGCGTCTGAGGTTATGAAAACGCCCTTGAGGACGTCCCATGTTAAGAAAAGAGAACCCAATTTCCCTAGGTCAAGAATTCCCCCTCCCCCGTCTCCCAAATCCCTTGCCAACAATAGCGGCTCCTGCAGGTATCGAGTTCCCTATTCTGGACAAGATCCAAAGATAGTTTTAAGTTTATTCACGAGTGTAGCCAACTGAACACGTATAGAGACACATTTTTTTCATTTTTCCAAGCTATTTTGTAATATGATTCATATTTTCAAGAAGGGTGCATTATAAATACCTATTATTATTATATTGTACAAGCAAACCACTTTTTGAGCACAAAAGTTTATTGAACCGGAACTAGTTTCGGTATGAAGTTTTCCATACCATCTTCAGCCGTATGGAAAACTTCCTACCGAAACTAGCTCCGGTTTAATAAACTTTTGTGTTCAAAAAGTAGTTTCATTGTACAATAATTTATTCGCTATTGAGGGAAACAGTGTCTTCATATTATATATATATATATATATATATATATATATATATATATATATATATATATATATATATATATTCATAGTAATTCCATTATATAGTTTAAACGTGTAATTTATAAATTACTTTAAAAAAATCTAATTGTTTTGTGTACGAAATCGAACTCAAATTGTGACGTCACGCCACGTGCTTACACCGACTAATCAGAACGCAACAATCGCACGCTTCTAATTTACGTGTTTGCCTCACTTTTTGATGAGGAAAACTTTTGTGATTTGTAACTCCGCTGGAACAGGTCTGTTTTAACCTCTAACGGTAAATTTGTTTGAATTGTATTTTAGTTTTTAAAAACGTGTCTTAATTTAATTTTCTTTTCTAATTACAGTTTCCCACTTTGTATATAGCATTTATGCGATCCTACTATTACTAACCTTATAATCCTATTATCTCAAATTCAAAAATTACACAATTTCTAATTTAACTTCCCACTGTACCATATTGTATTTTATTTCCAAACTTATTCTCGACTTCTCATTTTAGCTATTTAATATTTACCTTCCCAATTAAATATTTCCATCAATCTCTCCTGTTTAATTTTTTCTTGGATAAATTTATTTTATACGTGACCACGCATATATTAAAGTAAATATTATTTCTTTTATAAATTAAAGTATTTCCCAACCTATTTATATTCTCGTACTTTAAATAAATAAATCATAAGATTATATTTATAATATATTTGTTTTCTATTGTATTAAATAAATAGTTTTTTTTATTCTTTATTATCGTCTCTTTAACCTCACGTTTTCGATCTAGGAATTCGTATATGTGTATCCTGTACAAAAAGTTATCTTCCATTATTCTCATCCAAATCAAATTACCAGAAAAGTTATTGCCCACAGATACTCACAGAGGATCTTCTGGAAGAGGCAATTATGCCTTAGGTGGACTACCTGTTATGGGTACGAGCTCCACCTATCCATCTCCACCGTGATGCCCAGTCACGGGGGTAACTTCCCTAGTAAATAGTGTCAGATTGAAAATAATCCGGACAGAGATTCGAACTACGGACCCAACGATTGCCGGGCAAGCGCTAATCACTATGCTAGCCGGGAAGTGAGAGAGATAATTTAGTTTATTTCAATAACGATAGATAATTTAGTTTATTTCAATAACGATAGATGATTTAATTTATTTCAATAACGCTCCTGTTAAACTAGTACACACTAGGCGTTCAAAGTTGTAATAAAAATGAAGGCCGCCATCACCAATGAGATACCAGATATAGTAGCAAACACTCTTGAAAAAAGGGATGCAGAATTTCCGTGTGAGAACTTTGGAATGTGTGGAAACTAATAAATATTTGATATTAAACTTGTAACTCTACTATTTCGAATGTTTAATTATTTTTTATGAAAGAAATGAAATATTTAGAATATATGGGGTTTTTTCCTTTGAGGTCCATTTTCAGGACCTCAAAGATGGAAGATGCCAGACTTTTTTGTTTCATTGGTACAGTTTGGAGCAGAGGGTTAAATGCACGTCACTGGTGTAGACTTTTTATTTATTTACTCGATTATTATTATTGGATTAATTTATGTGATATAATTAATGTTGTATATTCATTCAAAGGGTGATAGAAAAATCCAAGCTAAAGTGCCTTGGACCTCCCAAATAATTTAATTCAGCAATATTTCAAATTCACAACTTTCAAGGGTTGCCATGGCTTTTTATTAAGTTGTAGCAATCTTCGCTAGAAATTTAGCTCCATTATTCCTTACAGTACAGTCAACATTCGTACATATTCGTTGAGGTTCTTTGGCGGACGATCTTCTTTTAGCTCCTCCCACATATTTTCTATGAAGTTCAGGTCCTGACTTTGTGAATAATATTTCAAAACATGAATTTTCACATCTTCCCACCATCTTTTCAATACAAAAGCCGTATGTTTTACGGTCATTGTACTATCGAAACTAAAACTTCCTATCCAACTGAAGTTTTTTTGTTGAAGGCGGGGTTTCTGCAAAAATAGCCAAATAATCGACCGTGCCAATCATTAAATTGATATTAATAAATAGTCCTCTATCATTAGCAAGTAATCAAGCCCTTAACATTATACTTCTACCACCGTGCTTTACAGGTAGCATAGTGTTTTATGGAAGAAATGCTTCACTAGCTTTTATGGAAATATGTCTTCTGCTATTATAGCTAAATATTTCAATTTGTATTTTGTTTTTATATAATACTTTCTTCCAAAATGTTTTATTATGATTGGCGTGCTTCTTTGCATACGCGAGACTAGCGTCAAAGTGAGTTTTACTAAGATATGGCTTCTTTAAAGATTGTATTCTCTGAAACATTAGCACTCCTATTTTGTGTAATCATGAATATTAATTTTTTTGACGTGTTTACCGTTTGGTGGTGACTTAACGTGGACAAGTGATTTTACAAATATAAAGAAATAGACAAAAAGATAGTTCAGAGAGTCATATGGGTTAGTCTAGTTCCATTTCACTTTTGGGATAGGCGAATACATAAAGAAACAGTGAACGTTACAAACGCTTTTGTCGAACAAAATATAAATTACCCGAGATCGTGAAATATTATTAAACAAAATGGAGTGCATTGAATTGTGTGAAAATCTTTCGACTCCTTTAGGGAAGGGGGGATGCAAAAAAAAAAAATCATCAAATCCAGAAAAATTCAGGGGGATAGATTAATTTCACGTAAACGTTAGTCTCGTTTGTAAGGACATTTAGAAAACATTAGTCTTCAAGAGCGATTCCTAACCATTCGAAATTGCATGACACTTCATGCGTGGTGGACCTATGATCCGTTTCTAGAAGGAAACAACCAGACACTAATTCCCTGGTCATTTGATGGAACACAGATTATGAAAGAAAGAAATGAGTGAAAGTAATGCAAATTTTTTTTTATGCTCACAAACTAAAACTCAGGACGAAAAACACAGCAAATACGTTACGAACTTTAGAAATACGAGGTCACCCCCTCAAAACGGGCACCAACTTTCGATAGGCCTCATTTCTTAATTTTCTGCAAGTATTGAATGAAACTTTGGTGGTAACTAGTTTATTGTGTTAAAAAACATATCAAAACATGAGAGTCTTTGGACTTTTCTTCTTTATTCTAGAGCAAGTGTTCGAGATGACCTCCATTTAGCTCTGTGCATTTCTTGAGGCGCAGCACAAAGTTGTCCATGACGTCCTTACAAACCGACCGACTAATGGCTCTGATCTCTTCCCTGATGGCTTCCTTGAATTCCGTGATGGTACTGGGTCTCTCTGCGTACACTCTGTCTTTAAGGTAGCTACAGAGAAAGAAATATGGGGGCTAAGGTCTGGGCTGTGAGGTGCCCACTCAAAATCAGTCTTGAGACTGATCACACGGCCGCCAAAGTTCTCTTTCAGCCAATCTCGGGACAGGTTTGAGGTGTGAGAGCTTTCTCCATCTTGCTGGAACCATAACTCTTCCATAAACGAGGGGAACAGGGTCTGCAGCTCCCTCTTGAAGGTTTTGAGGACCTCAACATACCGCTCCTTGGTGACTGTCACTGTCGCGCCAGATTCCTCGAAGAAGAATGGTCCGATGATTACTCTGGCTGAGATTGCAGTCCATTATGTGCACTTAGGGGAGTGTAGGGGCTTGGTGACTACCTCATTTGGTCTGGAGGTCCCCTAGAGTTTGCCTTTCCTCCAAGATGGAAGTGAGCTTCATCTGAGGTCCAAAGGAGGTTAAGGAAAGTTGGGGTCTCCTGAATCTTCTCTAGTATCTTGACTGCCATATCCTTTCTCTGCTCCTTGGCTGAGGCTGCAAGGGTCTGCTTCGTCTGTATTCTGTATCCGTAGGCCTTTACATCCATTACTAGCACTCTCCTGCAAGTCTCACGGGATATACCGAGGGACTGACTTCGCTTTGGACTCTGCTGAACTGACTCTCTCACGCTCTCGACCAGTTCAGCTGTACGCTTCCTGGGGCGTCCTGAATGGCTTGGACGGTTGTCACTGGCTGCATTAAAGTTCTCCACTGTCCCATAGTTCTTGAAGTGGTCCACCCAATCCTGAATTCTGCTCTTGGAGGGGGCTTTTACACATTGGAACTGATGCACGAAAGTGTCCTGCACTTTCTTGAACGAGCCGGTCTTGTAATAATGTTTGACGCAGTATATTCTTTGCTGGAGCTCCCATTGAGATCTAGTTGTGTTCACAGTCGTTGCTCCTGTCATGTCCTGCAAAACAAGGGTGATTAGTGAATAAATGAATGAAGGATATATCACAAAAAGTGTGCGCAGGCCCATTTCTGCGGCGGGACCCGTATAAAAGGGCGGCCTCCTAAATATCAGTGCTATACCCCTGGATGAATGCGGCATAAGCGATTTCTTTATCTACTTTTTCATTTTTCTACAATTTGCTGTTCTGCCTTTTCGTTTTCTACTTTTCTGATTTACCTTTTCATTCCCTACCTTTTTATTTTCTACCTTTCGTTTTCTACTTTTTAGTTTCTACTCTTTCTTTTTATACTTTTTCAGGGTTTGCAATTTCGTTTTTTTCTTCTCAGTTTTTCCTGTTCTTTTCTACATTTTAGTTTCTATAATTTTGTGTACACCTTTTCCTTTTCTATTTTTTTCAGAATCTTGCTTTTCATATTCCTTTTCTACTTGTCATACTCTACAATTTCGTGTTCTACTTTTCATTTTCTACCTCTTAGTCTCTACTTTTTCGTTTTCTTCTTTTCAGTTTCCAATTTTTGGTTTTCTATCTTTTCCTCTTCTACAATTAAGTTTTTCTACTTTTTAGTTTTTACTTTTAGTTTCTACTTTCCAGTTACTACCTTTTAATTTTTAACTCCATTTTTCTACCTTTTCGTTTTATACTTTTCTTTTTCTACGTTTTCGGTTTATACTTTTTTTTAGTTTCTAACTTTTATTTTTCCTATTTTTTCACGTTCTACAATTTATTTTTCTACTTTTCGTTTTATTCTTTTCTGTTTCTACTTTTTCCGTGTCTACCTTTTCGTTTTATACTTTTTCGGTTTATATCAGATCGTTTTCTATTTGTTCCTTTTCTACCTTTTCTTATTCTCCTTTTCCAGTTTCTACAATTTCGTTTTATTATTTTCGTTTTTTACTTTCCAGTTTCTACTTTTTCGTCTTCTACTTTTATTTTTCTACTTTACAGTTTCTACTCTTTTGTTTTCTACTTTTCTTTTTAAGTTTTTCGTTTTATACTTAGTCACTTTCTATTCCTTAGTTTTGTATTTTTCTACTCTTCCTTTTTCTATTTGTAGTTTCTACATTTTCAGTCTCTGCTTTATTGTTTTTCTCCCTTTTCAGTTTCTATAATTTTGTTCTCTACTTTTCAGTGTTTACTTTTAGGTAATCCACCTTTTCTGTCTCTGCTTTATTCTTTTTCTCCCTTTTCAGTTTCTATAATTTTGTTCTCTACCCTTCAGTGTCTTCTTTTTCGTAATCTACCTTTTCTGTTTATATGTTTTCGTTTTCTACATTTTCAGTTTTTACCTTTTCTTTTTCTACTTTTCAGTTTCCATAATTTCGTTTTCTGATTTTCAGTTTCTACTTTGTTTTCTACTTTAAGCCTTTCAACCTTTTCAGTTTTTACCTTTTCTTTTTATATATTTTTTCAGTTTCTACAATTTTGTTTTCTACCTTTTCATTTTCTAATTTTCAGTTTTTACTTTTTAGTTATCTACGTTTCAGCTTCTACCTCTTCGTTATCTACACGGTCTCAATTTTTTTGTTTTCTCCCTTTTCCGTTTTTACTTTACAGTTTCTTCTCCTTCGTTTTCTACTGTTCAGCTCTTACCTTTTCTTTTTCTACTTTTTCTGCTTCTGCTTTTTTCTTTTTCTACTTTTTTAGTTTATAAAATTTTGTTTTCTACGTTTCAATCTCTACTTTTTCGTAATCTACCTTTTCAATTTATACCTTTTCGTTTTCAACTTTTTCAGTTTCTATAATTTCGTTTTTTACTTTTTCGTTTTCTACTTTTTAAGTTTCTACTATTTCATTTTGCTCGTTCTTTTTCATCTTTTTCTTTTCTATTTATTCAGAATCTACCTTTTCTTTTGTCTATTTTTTCTATTTCTCAATTTTTCGTTTTCTACATTTCACTTTCTGCTTTTTCTAACTTTTCACTTTCTACAATTTTGTTTTCTACTTTTCGGTTTCTACATTTTCATTTTCTACCTTTTCTTTTTCTATTTTTCAGTTTCCATAATTTCGTTGTCTACCTTTTCGTTTTCTGATTTTCAGTTTCTACTTCTTTGTTTTCTACATTTCTTTTTATGTTTCTACATCTTCTTTTTTGCTTTTTAGTTTTCTACTCTTTCAGATTTTGCTTTATTCTTTTCCACTTTTTTAGTTTTTACAATTTCATATTCTCCATTTCAGTTTCTACTTGCTCGTAATCAACTTTTTTGGTTTCTATATTTTGGATTTCTATATTCTCTACTTTTCAGTTCTACAATTTCGTTTTCTTCTTCATGTTTTCTAATTTTCAGTTTGTACTTTTTCTACTTTTCTGTTTGTACTTTTTAGTATCATTTTTTTTTAGTTTTCAACTTATTGGTTTCTTCTTTTTCGTTTTCTACTAATCACTTACACATTTTATTTTTTTACTCGTGTTCTACTTTTTCATTTTCTACCTTTTCTTTTCTACTATTTAGTTTCTGTTTTTCATTTTCTACGTTTTCAGTTTCTACTTTTTCGTTTTCTACTTTGTTTATTTTGTACTGCTCTACTTTTTATTTTTCTACTTCTCAGTTTCTACTTTTCAGTTTGTTTTTCGTTTTTTACTCTTTTAATTTCTTGTTTTTCGTTTTGTTTTTGCTTTTCATTTTCTATTTTTAGTTGCTACCTTTTAATTTTCTACTTTTAGTTTCTACCTTTTCATTTTCTACTTTTCGTTTTCTACTTCTCAGATTCTATATTTTTTAATAATTTTCCAGTTTCTACCTTTTCATATTCTACTTTAAGTTTTATCCTTATTCATTTTCTACTTTTCCGTTTTCTACTTTCAAGTTTCTACCTTTTGTTTTCTACTGTTGTGCATTTTCTAGCTTTTTCTTCCTTTTCAGTGTCTAAAATTTTGTTTTCTACTTTTCGGAATCTACTTTTTAAGTTTATACCTTTATGTTTTCTCCCTTTTCAGTTTCTACTTTACTTTTTCTACTTTTAGGTTTCTATAACTTCCTTTTTTACTTTTTCGTTTTCTACTTCTCAGCTTCTACTTTTCTGTCTACAATTTCCTTTTCCACCGATTTGGTTTCTACTTTCAGGTTCTATTTTTAAGTTTTCTACTCTCACTTTCTGCCTTTTCTTTTTCTACTTTTTCCGTTTCTACTTTTTCGTGTTCTACTTTGATCTCTACTTTTTATATACTTCTCAGTTTATATAATTTTATTTTAACCTTTTTTGTTTTCTACTGTTGTTTCTACTTTTCGTTTTCTACTTTTAAGTTTCAACTTTTCTTTTTCTATTTTTCAATTACTATATTTTCCTTTTATACCTGTTCACCCTTCTCCTTCTCAGTTTCTACTTTTCCGCTTACTACTTTTTGTTTTCTACCCTCTGTTTCTATTTGTTCGTTTTCTACTTTTTCATCTTCAACTTTTATACTTTCTACTTTTTCTAATTTTTAGTTTTCTACCTTTTCATTATCAGTCTTTTCTTTTTCTACAATTGCATTTTCTACTTTTTAATTTTCTATTTTTCAGTTTCTACTTTTCGTAATCTACTTTTTCATTGCTATTTTTCTGTTTCTACTTTTTATTTTTTATGCATTTTTACTTTATATAATTTCGTTTTAACTTTTCGCTTTCTACTTTTCCCTTTCTATTTTTTCGTGTTTTACTCTTTTAGTTTCTAATTATATTTTTGTACCTTTTCACTTTCTAAACTTTACTTTTTGTTTTCTAATTTTTCAGTTTCTACTTTTCAAGTTTCTACTTTGTCTTTTTGTAACTTTTCAGTTTATACTTTTTCACTGTCAACTTATTTGTTTTCTACTTTTTTAGCTTTAACTTTTCCGTTTCTACTTTTCTACCTTCTCATTTTCTACTTTTATACCCTTTTCCTTTTCTACCTTTTCTCTTTCTAATTTTTCAGTTTCTACTCTTTCTTTCTTTGCCTTTTCAGTTTCTACAATTTTGTCCTACTTTTTTGTGGCTGCCTTTTTTCTACCTTCTCAGTTTCTACTTTTTAATTTTTAATTTTCTACCTTTTCCTTTTCTATTTTTATTTCCCCTTTCCTATTCTACTTTTCAGTTTCTACCTTTTCTGTATTACCTTTTTAGTTTTTACCTTTTCTTTTTTACTTTTTCAGTTTCTACAAATTCGTTTTCTACTTTTCAGTTTTTACTTCATTGTTTTCTACCTTTTCAGTCACTTTTTCTTTTTAGTTTTTCAGTTTCTACAATTTGTTTTTCTACTTTTCATTTTCTACTTTTTCACTTTCTAACTTTTTGTTTCTATATTTTTAGTTTCTAGCCCTTTCAGTTTCTACCTTTTAATTTTCTACTTTTTCAGTTTCTACTTATTCAGTTTCTCCTTATTCAGTTTCTACTTTTCAGTTTTTATTTTTAACTTTCGTACTTTTCAGTTTCTTCTTTGTCCGTTTCTAATTTTCCGCTTTCTACTTTTCGGTTTCTACTTTTTCAGTATTTATTTTTCAGTTTCTACATTTTTGTTTACTTGTTCCATTTCTACCTTTTCACTTTCTATAATTTTCCATTTTCTTCTTGTTCTTATTCTACCTTTCATTTTCTACTTTTCAGTTTCTAATTATTAGTTTCTAACCAATGGATGTTGTAAAGGGTAGATTATGGTCGGGTTTTTTAATGTTTAAATCAGGTTTAGGCGAGGCGAAGTTTGCCTTTGATTTGTTACTTCACTTTAATTTTGGTTATATTAGGTTAGACAAGGTTCTGCTAGGATTGGTAAGGATAAGTAAGCTAGGCGAGATTCGGTTAGATTTGGTAAATTTTTTTAGGTTACGCTAGGAGATATACTGTTCATTTTGGTAAGGTTAGGTTAGGCTTTTAGATTAGGTTTGTTTAGGTATTAAGCAAGTTTAGGCGAGGTTCAATTAGGATCATTCAGGTTAGGCTAGAAGAGGTTCGGTTAGATTTGTTTAGGTTAGGCGAGATTCGGTTATGTTGTTTAGTTTAGGTTAGGCGGAGTTATGTATATGTTTTTTTTACGATAGGTTAGCCGAGGTTGGGTCAGGTTTGTATAATTTAGGTACTTAAAAATATGAAGATGATAAAAGTCAATTGATGCGGTTATTGTGTGACTTTAACTTTGAGCACTGAATTTACATCGTTCATGTCACCGATCACCTTCAATCAACAGACCCAATCCAGGTCTCATGCATGTTCCTCGCTCATCCATCATCTGCCTGTCATAACACTTATCATTTCATCTTCCCTGGCTGATTCACATCTGGTGTCTTCCAAACGGTTTGGGATGGGTCCACTCTTATCTTTTTCACCAGGGAAAATCTCCACCCATGGGGGAAATATGGTCTAAAGTATGGCATACTCCAATTTTTTGAAATCTTGATTTCTCTACAAAGACATTTCTACAGATTGTATATAATCTACAAGGCATCATTTTGCATTGCTAATTATTTGGAAAAGCTGAAATAAATACATATATATATATATATATATATATATATATATATATATATATATATATATATATATATATATATATATATATATATATATATATATATATATAATAAAGTAAACACGTTCACAATCTCTCTTTATTCACTAGATCTATGGTTGGAATTCTTCTTGGTTGCTTCAAGTAAGCGGACTCGCAGCTCGCATGGATCGAGAGCTGTCTTAGAGGTTGATGTGAAAGCTGGCATTTGCAGTGGAGCCATGGTAGGAGGCGAGAAAGAGAGTTTTGTAAATGACAATAATCTGCCTTTCCCGTGAGTGCAAGAATTAATAGACCACGGATGGCATGAGATTGCTAGCGGTCGCAGGCTGCGCTAGTACCTTTGATTCATTATTTGAAGGAGGTAACGGTACCCTAACTTAGGCCGAAAAGGTAGCATGAAGCACAAAAATTTGAGAAACACTGATCTATAACCATTGAGGTCCTACAGTCATCCGCTTAGATGTGCCATAGGGCCCTGTCCTAGGTTCCTTACTCTTCCGTATCTACATACTCCTAGGTATCCTACAATCATGGTCTCTGTTTTTTTATTCATATACTGACATTACCCAACTTTACATCTCATCTCCAATATCAAACTTTGAAGATACTATTAAAGTTATCCTCCACCTCTATTGTATTTCCTGTTTGCCATCACCTACTTGCTTAAGACTCAGTCAGTACAAGAGAGAGGTTTTGGTCGTTGGCTTTCCTCAGTCACTCTTTGTGAATGTTTCTTAATCACCTTCATTCGATGGCGAATTCCATTTTCAAACTCGGCCAAATCCCTCGGCGTTCTATTCAACCTGAGGCCCTCCTCTCATTCTTCTTATCTGTAAAAATCTCGGCCACGTCTTGCTCAATCTCCGCCATGAACGTTCGCACTTTGAGAGACCGAACTTGTGCACGTTTATGACACCTCATACATCGACTGTAATTCCCAATGTGAGATCGCCTCTGCTTCTCCCTAACAACTTCAACTTGCGCAAATTACGCATTTTCTTCATTTTTCAGGCGAAGTAAATTCTCCCATGTTACCCACATCCTCCACTCCATTAACTCCCTCGATATACAAAGCTCAATCACACACTCCTAATTCCTGCTAATAAAAAAAAATGTCCTTCCGAAATTTGTAATAACCTTCGCTCCCTCTACCCACGAATCGTCGACCTTTGTGAGTGTAGACGTTTCGTTATGTATACATATGTGTAGCCAACACATGCATATATGTGGACTTGAGTTACTAAGTCATGAAGGGAATTCTCTCTATCCTTTAGGATTTACTCCTTAACTATTCTTTGCTTTAATTTCGGTTCTGTCTCTAGTAACTTCCATACCTTGGGGTGACTATGAAAACCCTAAGAGAGTGCGACCAATTATGGACAAGGGGAAGAAATTCTTGCTTCTAAAATTACAATCGTTGGAATGATCTCGCGCAAACAGGATTGCTTTAAATTTGTTAATGATGAAGTTGTCTTACGTAGATGACATTAATTCAGGTTATTCATTTTAAATTAAGTGCATATACTCGTATTTAGACGAGGTTTAATTTGTTATCATGTGGGATGGGTTAGGTAATTTTTTATTAGATTATTAGTTAGTTCCAACGAAAACACAAAGGTCAAATATGACTAACCTCATTCACACGAGATATAGTTGGGTTTTAGCAGAAGGAATCAAATAATTTACCGATAATATATAATTATATTCATTTGGCATTTAACTGAGTTCTTAGCACGTTTGGTAATATTGGTTTGTAACTTCATTCTGTCCTTGTATCTAGTTATTTATTCGCCTTTGTGTCGTTTGTGAATTTAAATATGCTGCTCACTGAGCCTAAAAAGATATCTACATATTAAATGTGTGTAACCCACAAAAAGGTCGCCTCGAGACACCCAGGCAACAGTATTCTGATGAAATGTCGTTAATTATAGTCCTTTGTTTCCGTTCTGTTGATTTTGCTTCAAATTCCACGTAGATAAATTCCTCTTGGTGTCATAGGCAACAATATTGGTAAGCAATATTTTATGTGTGACTTTACCAGTTTCTGAAGATCTTATTAATGCGATTTAAAGATGAGGTCTGGGTACACTATCTGGTTGATTGAAAGATGTTGAGGTTTGAGTGAGGTTTGCGGTTGATTGATGCAATTTATAGAAAAATGTTGAGGTCTGGGTACAGTGTCTGATTGATTGATACAGTTTCTCCCGAGATTTTTAGGTTTGGGTGCAGTGTGTTTATTTCATGCAGTTAATAGAAAGAGGCTCTGGTCGGGCAGCTTCTATGTATGGAATTTGTTCGTTTTTAAGTATAAAGTCTATAATATATTTTCCAATTATATATATATATATATATATATATATATATATATATATATATATATATATATATATATATATATATATATATATCTTTTATCCTATAATTACCAGGCAATGGCTTGGCCACTCCCTCTTATGAGGGAAGCTTGCGCTTCGCTACTAAATTAAAATTAAAAATCTATATAAAAAGAGCCATTGTTAAATTTTTATAAATTTTCTGAACTTCGCCAATTCTAATAATTTTAAAAAGGAACTCTAAACTCAATTTCCCCCCTTTCAAAATATCACGTTGCTAAAATATAGTTATAGAAGAAGATCTATAAAAATAAATTTTCTGAACTTCACCATTTGTAAATCTTTGGGTTTTAAAAAATTCACAAAATTTCGATACTTATTTTTATTTCTGAACTTCACCATTTTGTTTTTTGAAATTATAAAAGAATTATTAGAAATAAATTTGATAAAAAAACATAAGTCATAACCAAACTAAGATAAAATTATTATTCAAATAGTCAAAATAATCCCCTTCTTAAATTATAGAGTTAGTGATGATGATGATGATGATGATGATGATGATGATGATGATGATTTGGCAAGGTTCAATTTCCTTAAATTTGTACCCGATTGCTCTATAATTAATTGATGCGGTTTAACCTCCTTTTTTTAAATATGGTCCTGATAGTTCGGGTTTTATCAATCTGAAATGCGGAATTCCTGGAATATGCGGGTAATTTCCGACTCGACGTGACCGGCAGACAATCGGCCACCTCCCGGGTGTGGTCAAGGTCAGAGGCGGGGAATTTCGAGGAGCCGGAGACTGCACTCATACGCATGGCCATAATTTCCGGCCAGGGAATTTGGTCAGGTAATCACAATTATTAATAAAAGAAAATTGAAACGGAACTATTTTAACCAACGGGGGCAATCTTACTCAATGGACCCCACACGGTGATCTTTGCTGCCGAAGAGACGGAGACTCCGGAGAGTTGTGTGCCATATAAACACTTCACCTAACTTTATCACTTTAAACGGACTTTTACAACTGTTTCTGGTTTCGATTTCTTTCGTGGCTTCGCTTTATATTTATTAATAAATACTATGCAAATTCACTCCGTGGAAACAGGGTGTTGCAGACAGATTAATAAAAGAGGCGAAAATAAAAAAAATATAAATAACAAAAAATAGGATTTTTTTTCTTAATTTAAAGCGAAAACTAACGAAGGCATTTCCCGCAGAAAGTGTGTAAGGAAAAGTCTTTAAAAGTAAGTAGTGGAAGGTGTGGGTAGTGAAAGTGTATGAAAGATACATAACCTCAGTTCCTTCTATCTGCATTTGACCCCTGAAGGAAAACAACTTCAAATTGAGACCGGTCGTGCACGCATCTGTTGGTGTTGGGGCAGGAAGGGCACAACATACTCCATATGTCAGCCGTAACATGGTTTCTATGCTACACCTAACATCTCGGGGAAATGAGTAGGGTAAAGGCAGTAAAGGCTGTGAGAGCGACCTGAGGTAAGGAACAGAGCCAAGGTATTGATTTGAATGTGAAAATAAATTCGTCGGTAGTTTAGAATTAGTGGTTGAATTAGAAAATTGAAAGGTTGTTGGAAATTTGTGAAGATGTTTGACGCTGACTTTGACTAACAAAACTAAATTAACAATTAACCTACTCACACAAAGGCGAAAATGTGAAGAAGAAAGTAAGGAGTTTGAAAGTAAAAGAGAAGTCATCGGATTTAGAATGAGAAGAGACGAAGGGAGTAAGGAAGAACGGGATTTTCTCTCCTCTTCTGGACTTCAATAATCATTTTAATTTAAACAGTGAAAAAGCTTCAGCTCAAGATGACACCGTCCAACAGGCACCTGAACCCACGACAGGGGTTGTAAAACTCCCCCAGAAATGCCACGCTGAAAAAAGCTACTGCACTATAGAAACCCTACCGCCACCCCGAGGTAGGGTTTAGCTACGCTAAGGGAATAAACCGCTATTCAAGGGTGAACCCGACAAAAGATCTACTCACAATCCAGGGGCCCATAAGCCCATGGGCAGCTTAGCTGACAAAGTTGGAGAGATAATCCCATAAAACCAAATGAGTTGACAGCGAGAAGAATGGTCGTGATGAAATCTTGAAAACAATGTTAAAATAGAGACGGAGGCCGGTAGATGGACAAAGTACGGAAAATCGATGGATAATTTTAACAGTACAGGTTAAGAGCAAATTCGTATGCGAAATCATATCTGCTCGGAAGTATGACCTCCCCTTGTGGGAAGCTGAGGAATATAAATAATAAGAGCGAATGGTAATAATTAAAAAAAACAACATAATAATAAGACGCTTTAGTCATTATTGACAACCGTTAGTGCTGGGAACGAGATTATGTGGTAGAGACATGCTCCTGGAGTGTCCTGATCATAGTTTACTGGTATTAACAAGGGACTTTGGACTACCAGTCAACCCTAATCGCGCTCCACTTAGTCCATTCCACATGTAATTTTTATGATCTTTATGTTCGTCACACATAGCGCAAGCATCTGTAACCCTACTCTTTTAAACACCTTCATTGATCATAAAAAGGAACTAGAGTCCTTTGTTGACGTTTATTAGGCTCATTAGATTTAGAAGCACCTAATTCCATTCACTTGTCCCCCACCCCACCCAAAAAAGCAAACAAAAGGCGGCATTTTCCTTTATGTTCGTTTCACATAGCGGAAGCATCTGTAATTTGCTTTTTTTAAACACATGCACTGGTCATTATCTACTGATGGAAATCAGGTTCCTTTCGTCACCTCACCCTCTTCGGCTACGTTGAAATACGGACATGGAAACTAGGCAGACTGATAAAGTGCATTATTTCCTAAATCATATAAATAAGGGGAAAAATTACTACACGGAAGCAGAAAAAACAAAAAAATCGGATTCGTAATACTCATGAAATTCCCGATTGAGAATATTTTTCCCTTCTAGTGTGTTTTATCCTTAAGTTTACTCGTGCCCCAACCCCGGCAATGCCCTTGGCGATGTCCACTCAGAGAAGATTTAAATACGCATCAATCAAATTGCCCCCGCCCCCTTCACCAACCCTGAGTGTACAGAATCAACTACGCTGAAGCCTCGTAATAGCGGTGGTTTCCTTCGACGATCCCTCAACTAATCATTAAGACCTGTATAAGATGAACACAGCGAAATATAAGGTTTAACGAGAGACCACAAAATTTAAAGCTAGAGCCTAAAATCTAAATAGTTGGATTTATTTCCTCGCTTCAAACTGGCTACAGACCAAAGCGAACCTGAATTTCCTGTCATTCTTCCCTTTAAGGCAAGTGAATTGGTAAGTAAGGATGGGTATGATAGGAAAATGCGGGAATAATAATAATGAGCTAAAAAAATATATCTTGACGGCTAATTAAGAACGAGTTATGTTTGTGTATTTAAATGAAAAGCTGAAAATGAAATGAAGCTATAATTTCGATTCTAGCAACTTTTTTTCGCTATTTATAGTCATTATAGGTCGAAGATATTAGCAGATTATTAAAATGTTACTACTACTAATAGTAATAATAATAATATCAATGTTACATAATGTATCTCCCTTAAATATACCATTAAATACCACGCAACCTAACCTTTCTCCTCATACTTGCCGTTTTATAGAAATGGGGTGTAATGTGATGCATGATCTCCTCTAGTCATGGAAGAAGGCCCCAAGGACGTCCTCTCACAAACACCTGCCATGTACACCTTTCATACACTCTCTCATATAATCTTCACAAGGCTATTTCCATCCATACATCTGATATGCCCCCACCACCTTATATAAGTCTCTCTTACACTCCATTCGCACCTTTATTCACACCATACATAACTCTAATTCAATCCATCCTCACTTTACCTTTCTCACAGCCGAACATCCCTCTTAAATCGCCCATTTGAGCTACTCCCAAGCTCTATCTTTCCATCTCCTCCCATAATCCTTCTCATACACTAATGAGGTACCACCATACTGTCATATAACCTTCTTGCACACTCTACACACACTTGACATTCACTAATACCGATCGCTACCTTCATCACAACCTGCCTCATCCACACCACAATCATTCATCACACACCAGATGAAAACATTACACTTGTCCAAGGCGCTACACGTTCTTTCATACCCCTTCCCCTCCCACTACCATCACTATATTCTTCTCTGCCTCACTTTTAGACCCCTCCTTACCCGTACCAAGAATCGAATTCTTCTCACTCTCACCCAGTATCACCACCTCCTTCGGTGATGTAACTTCACAATTTGATCAAATTACTCCACTACCGCCAGTCGGAAGGATTGGAGGCTTAGCCCATTTAGCCTTCAGCTCTCCTTGTCTATTGTATGGATGTTGGATGGAGACCTTAAAATACGACACAGTTGGATTACCTACACTACCGTCCCAAACTAGAGAACAAAAATCTAGATTTTCTTGAAAATAATTAATTGAAATTTTCCATGGAAATTTTTCAGAATATTCTCTGAAATTTGCTTTGCGTCCAAAGTTTAGTTTCAGAGAACAATGAATAAAGAAAAGGTTGCGAAGGTGTATTGGAAGAATGGATGAGCTCATTTCATCTTTGATTCAAATGCCTCATTTGTTGCTTTCTTACTCTTTATCACTTGTTCCACCTTCCTCCTTTTCATCTTCTTGTATGCATTCAGCAGCATCACCCTGATTGGATAAGCACTTACAAGTACGCCCTCCTTTTTGCTTTCCGCTGCACGCCATTCGGGCATTCAACATTTTGCTACTTCTTTCCAGTTTGGGTACATTCACACTCAGCCCTTGCACTACCTAAATACTACCACTTCCCCAAATTGTTAAACGTTTGCTATATCTCCACGCTCGCGCTAATTTCATCTCTTCTACTCTTCAGCACTCTCACATCCAATAACTCGAATTCAATAACTTGAATTCAATGTCTCAAATTCAATAACTTTACACTTGTAAATTCACCTTCCTCGCTTCTTCTCATCTATGCACCAAACACAGCACATTCCTGTGATCCGATAGTCTCTTATGTCTTACATCTTCACATCAAACACTTCTTACAACATTCTTTCTTACAAGGTACAACTCAATCATACTATGAGTTCTCACCCTCTCTTTCACGCAACCCATGTGTATTTATGCACACCCTTCTTTTGAAAGAGTTTCTGTGTAAATTTCTTTCAACACAGAACCCCATCACTCCTTCTACATTTTCATTCTCTCCGGGTGTATCAAAATCATCAGTTATCCACTTCCTCATTCTCTCAAACATTCGTCATTCATACATACCTCCTACAACCATCAAACGATACCCATTCACAATTCCAGGCACCACTCTTCCCAAAGTCATTTCAAACCTTTCTTACTCAACTTCACTTCTATCATTACAGAGTCCATACACTTATACACAACCACTCACTTTTACCCTCGCAAATATCAACTTCACCCACATAATTCGTTAACTCGCACATTCGTACCCGTGCATCATGTCACTCGTGACTCAAAAAGACAGTCACACTATCTTTACTCCTACCACCCTGCTATACTCCTGATCGCACTCCATTCCACACATACTCTTCATTCCCTTTCTTGTTTGTCTCACATGAAGCAATCATCGCTGCTTTCCCTCTTTTAAGGACAGTGACTACCATTCCTGCTACATCACGTACACTCCTCTCATACCACCCACCCACTTCAGGTAAAGCATTGACTCTAGTTAGCAAGTATGATTGGACGGGGTCCGCGATTGCCCCGCCCATTATAGCCATTGTTTCGGGGACGCGTCTTCCCAGGCTAGAGGTCAACTATGCGGTTTAGTTGTCTTTTACACCTGCTATTGGGGCGGCACGGGTATTCTCCCTGCTCCACCTACAGGCAGCATCTAAACTTAATTTCTATGGTTTGCACGATTATATTAAGCTGTTCTCGTGGAACCCCGTACCAATCTTACCAGTCAGATGGCGCAAGGTGAAATTCGACCCATGTTGAAATGAAGAACAATGGTTCCTCCATCATCTTTTGATCTTTGGGTGTATAAAATCCTAATGCTCTGAACCCTTTATTCGACTTATCGACAAGGGAAAGCAATCATTTGATCCTTAGGAAACTTTTCAACATTTCACCATTTCCTTAATTAAACCAGCTTTGGCTTCATCTTCAAGATTATTAATTTAGAGAACCCTGTTCATCTATTCTCCCACAACACCAACCATTACCCATTCCCTCTACCTTTCCTCATTACAGAACTTCAGCTTCACATCAACTCAAAACTTCGACGGGATTAAAAATTATTGTTATGTTGATGACATATTTAATAATGACGCTGCTTTTGCGAGGATTCATTATGTATAAGCAATGTCGTGGTGGTGGTGGGGAGGGAGGGGGGTGATACTCTTCGCTAACTCCAATTCTATATTATTGTGATAGGAAATGTCTATATCTTGTTTGGGCTATAATTTTAATTCATAAAAATATATATTTACATGTATCTAATTCTCTATCTATTTATATATCCACTTATGTGAACGTAAATGGAATAATGTGATAGAAGCTTTCGAATCCCACCAAGGACTTCCTACACCCCCTCCCCCGCTCCAAAGATGCGAAGTCACGATGCAATGTTGCAAGACAGACGCAACTCACTTTAGCGCTACATGACTTCCCCCCGCCCTTCGAGCTTTGGATAAGGGATTTCCCCTTCGACCTCATGGTACCCAAAGGCTACTACTCTATCGCACTTTACGTCCTCATAAAGATGTGACAACCCTCCGCCCACCATAACACTCATACATTCGTTTCACAAGTCTCTTTCCCGTGTGTCGGTTAACATGTCACACCACCTCGGAAGATTCTCGTTGGTCACGACTTCATTTACACCATACCTCACACGCTACCGCGGGCCGCATCGGCCAGTCCGAGACGGCACGAGGGCCACATCAATTAAAAAACGCTGAACAACACATATACAGAACCAAAAAATTCAAAGAATTTATTAATGAATCCCTTGGTGACATTTCTCAACACAAAATCTATCAAAGTCAAGGATAATGGAACTATCACTTGGCAAGAGAACGTCGTACAAGTGATCAATTAACCTGAACTAACCTAACCTAACCATAACTTAATTTATTCTAAAACACGCTATTGTGAAAAAAAGATGTTTCAACACATGTTTGGAATGATGGAGGGCTGCACCAATGAGACAGGAAATGAGCTGGCGGGCCGAACGGGATGCTCTTGCGGGCCGCATGTGGCCCGCTAGCCGTGGGTTGGGGACGCCTGCCTTACACCATAAATGCTTCATACACTTTTCACACCCATTTCACTATAAAGACAATTTTCACTGCCTTCACGCACTATCTTTTCTTCTTTCCTAACGTAATCTCGCTCCCATACACCAACATTCTTTCATGCAACTTTCTACCACATTCCGCAATCAGCATTCACTAAAACTGAAACTTTCCTACTATTTATGACTGTGTCATCGTAGTATGAAACTTGCCAACCACTCTTAAGCATGTCATCATTGTCTGAAACTTCCCTACCATCCAGAACAATGCCATCATATTCTGAAACTACCCTATCATTCATAACCATGTCATCTTATTCTGAAACTTCTCTATCATTCATAACCATATCATCTTAGTTTGAAACTTCTCTACCATTCATAACCATGTTATCATAGTCAGTAATACAAGACATCATACGAGTAATTATTATTACTTGTATACCATCCTTATTTTGTTATATCTATTTGCTCTGTCCACGCTTCCGCGTAAGGGGCGCGGCGATTTGCCTTTGTGGCCGCCGTGCTGACGGTACTCAGCGCCCCGTCCGGCCCCAGCTCAGCCTCTTCTTCTGAGCCTAAATAAGGACTGTGCGTAAAAACTATTAAATTAATCCAAAAAATCTGTCCATGCTCCTATAGCAGTATTGGGCGAAGGGATTAAAAGAAGAAGATAAAAATCGTACGTGGACATTTGATGATTGCTCCGGACTGAGAAGGATTCGTATTCTAATGTCTCCCTATTATCTCTTATCCCATTATCCGTTCATTTATTTTCCTTGCTTATGATTTGATCGTGTGGACATTATAAACCCTCATAAAAAGATACAAAAATGTGCCTGGCGACCTCTCGAGGTGAGGAGTGGCAGCAAATTTGCAGCTTATTAACTTCATTTCACAATAATTCCGCTGGATTATAGTGACAAATAGGTTATTCGGTTGCATTGAAAGAGATGAAGTGGTGAAGTTGGCTCTTATCTTTTAGTTTCTTTCTTGTGTACACAAGAGTTGTCCTTCGGGCTGCCTGGTCAAGCTGCACCGAGACCTTGAGGAAGGATATGACCTGTACTTGGATTTCCCAGAGAACCCTCAGGGAGTTATGTATGGTGTGATTGTGTGTAATGCAGTCTTCGATTGTGTGTTTGATTGCGTGAGGTGCGCTGGTTCAGCCTAGTCAGGCATCCTTGATGGTCACAGAGCCTTTTATGGTGGCCAGGTGGACTCTTTCTTCCCAGGGAAGGGTGGATTAAGAGGATGTCTAAGGGCCGTATTTGTAGTAGGGTGTTGTTTGTGAGTGTTTGGCTAGAGTGGTGAGTGAAATGAGTGTGGATATATTTCTGGAGGCTGGTTTGGGCTGTGTGAAGTGGAAGAGATAACAGATTATCTCTAAAATAGTGTATGTTGGGTGGTGTTTTAAACTTTTCCTTTGTGTAAGACAGTGTTCTGCCGGGTAGTGTAGTGGGAGCTCTTGTTTGGCAGAGGCTCTCGTGTCAAAGTATTCCTTGGCCTTGCGGACTTTGGTTTCAGAGTGTAGGTGTAGTAGTTTTGATTGTTTTGCAAATGTGTGCCCCCGTGTCTCTCGCCACACCATTAGGCACACGTCACCTTTTTCAGTTATTTTCTACATTGACTCATCTAGAATTCATCCACCACAACTAGAGCTAAGTGTAGGTGGGTGAGTAAGTTGGGATGTATGAAGGGAGGAGGAGGAAATGTGTATATGTGTAAATTTAGGTGTATAAAATCGGTCAGAGGGCGTTTATAGACTTGTGTGTCTGAGGCGTGTGTGTGTGTAGATGAGTGAGTGTGTGACTGTCTATAAAGTTGGTGGGAGTGGAGGACTGGCTGTCTCAGAGCGCGCATATGGGTGTATAGAGTCGGTCCGAGTGGTATGCGTGCGTGTGTGAGTGATCTATATAAAGTGAGTGTGCGCGTATGTGTGTGTGAAAGAGAGTAAATACCCGCGCTTGAGAAGGGGGTGGGAGTAAATAATGATAGGCTTTCATGAAGCTTGATTTACTCAGCCTCTAGCCAATGTCGATGCATAAGGCTGAAAGTATTTTTAGGTCTCCCTCCCACCTTTTATTTCACCCCACTCTCTCTACAGTCATTTCCTTTCCTCATTATTACCACTGCAACTTTCTAGTCAACTGCGCCCTGGAGGGAAGGGGGTCTGTTTAGTTGGGACAGCGACGGGGTGGAACGATGAAAGGATTAGGAGCAGCCAAAGAAACGGGACCCGCTTTCAACATGCCAAGAAGAGCGACCTCAAATATACATGTAAAAGGGGAAATTAAGAATACCCGATCTTCACTTTAATCAAAATTAAAGGTATACTAATTAATTCAAAGGGGTATTGAGGCAGCGATGGCGATACAGGCATTAATTAACCTTTATTTCTTTCCATCCAGGTGAAATAAAGAACATGGAGGAAATTCGCGTTTGCATCCTCGCATGTTGTTAGTTTTTGCCTTATGTTTTCCCCATCGCAATTACAAATATGTTGTGTAGGAACGCGTGTATGTGGATTAACGAAGTGCAAAGTGTGGTTGGCGGTTCCGTGCAGGTAATTTAGGTTATTGGTCAGATGTAGCACTAAGGATAATGATCCATCATCTCGATTAATGGGAAAGTATTTCTTGTTCTATGTGTTCAACCGCTTCCATCTTCGAAAGTGCTGGTGAATGACTAGTATCTACTAGACAGAACACCCAAACCTGACTTCTATGGTGTTTTGGTTAGGTCAGCATGGGCTAACCTAACCTAAATTCTACGTCTGAGGTTATGAAAACGTCCTTGAGGACGTCCCATGTTAAGAAAAGAGAACGTAATTTCTCTAGGTCAAGAATAGCCCCACTTCCCTTCCAAATCCCTTGCCAAAAATACCAGCAGGTGTCGAGTTCCCTATTCTTGACCCGATCCGAGGATTTTACAGTTCAGAAAATACTGGACCAACCACCGCTACTAGATCTGCTTGATGAAGTCATTTACCCGCGGGTGGTGGCGATCAGGGAAGACGAGCGTATTTAAGAGCCTCCATGAGCAGGCAGGTGGAGCCATGCCATGTTCAATGAAGGTGAATGAATGGACACAACCGTGAAGAAGGTAAGGACTAATTTAAGGAACCATTTTTTTCACGGTTTCATCATTTTAGTCTGCACCTTTTCATTCTCGATCCTTTGGTCTTTCTCGTTCTTCTTCGTTCTCCAGCTCTCTCGCGTTAATCGCAAGAACCCCATCAAACCGCTGGGGCAGGGACCGAGTCTGCAGGTCCTTCAGGGAACCCCAACGGAGCTGTGGGAGGGGGAAGCTGAATTCGTTACTCTGTGAAATAGCGATGAGAAGACAGGAAATGATTCAAAGATAACGACGGTGGGGAAAGGATAAAAGTTATAGGGAGTGTATTGAGGTTTGTTAAGACACATCGGGTGGGGTTAGTCTCAATTCAGGTCGACTTCACGGCGGCTGACATACCCTTTTGATCCCCGTGGTTCGGAACTCACGTTAATCAGTAGGTCCCAAGCCGCCACTGAGAAATATGAGGCTTCTTAAATGACAGGATCAGGTTAAGGTAGGTTAGATAAGGGTTGAATTAGAATAGCTTATGAAAGGGTGAGGTTAGGGTGGAAAAGTGTTAGGCTTGGTTCAGATTAGTTTAAGGAGCAGGTTAGGCATTGCTGGTTAGATGAAGTTAGGTTAGGTAATGGTTAAGGTAGGATATGGTAAGGATAGGCTTGTTAAGTAAGGTTTAGGTTACTATTCTAGATATGAACCCATGACATACGTTAAATTGGAGGTCCATACAAAGAAAGTGGAGGTCCCACTGAAAAAATTGAGGTCCACTGAGAAAATGGAGGTCACAGGGAGAAAGTCGCGCACCCCACAAAGAAATTGGAGTCCGCATTGAGAACGTGAAGTCCCACTGAGAAAATGGAGGTCCCACAGAGAAAGTGGTGGGCCCCACAACGAAAGTGAAAGCCCCATTGAGAAAGTGGAAGTCCCACTGAGAAAATGGAAGTCCCACTGAGAAAGTGGAGGTCTCCACAAAGAAAGTGGAGCTACCCACTGAGAAAATGGAGGTCCCACTGAGAAAATGGAGGTCCCACCTGGAAAGTGGAGGTCCCCACAAAGAAAGTGGTGTCACCCATTGAGAAAGTAGAAGTCCCATTGAGAAAGTAGAAGTCCCATTGAGTAAATAGAGGTCCCACTGAGAAAGTGGAGGTCCCCACAAAGAAAGTGGAAGTCCTACTGAGAAAATGGAGGTCCCACTGAGAAAATGGATGTCCCACTGAGAAAATGGAGGTCCCCACAAAGAAAGTGGAAGTCCCATTGAAAAAATGGAGGTCCCACTGAGAAAATGGAGGTCCCACTGAGGAAATGGAGGTTTCACTGAGAAAGTGGAGGGCCCCACAAAGAATTTGGAAGTCCCCACTCCGAACATAGAGGTCCTGACTGAGAAAGTGAAGGTGCCCACAGATAAAGTGAAAGTCCTCACTGAAAAAGTGAAGGTCCCCATAGAGAAAGTGAAGGTCCTCATAGAGAAAGTGGTGGTCCCCACTGAAAAAATGGAGGTCCTCACAGAGCAAATTCAGGTACCCATTAAGAAAGAGGATGTCCCTAGCCAGAAACTTGGGTCTCAATGACTAATTGTAGTTCGTAAGTGAGAAAATTTAGATCGCCAAGGTGGAAAGTTTATATCTACCGTAAGAAACTGGATATCATCAAGTAATAAATTGTATGTCTCCAGTATGTGTGTTCGTCCTCAGTTAGAAACTGAGTCTCAACTGAGAAACTGCAGGTCCTCTGCTAGAAATCGTATGTCCCCAACTGGTGAGTTGTTTGTCCCCCGTGAGATTACATGTGAGAAATTGTAATTCACTAGGGAGGAATGTTAAAAGGTATAATACAAACATGTGCTTAAAAACTTGTATAAGAAAAACAATTAGAAAAAAAACTATACATTCTTGTAGTAAGAAAACACGTCGCCATGGATCCATGAGTAAGAAATAAGAGTTTTTATCTTAAATATGATCTGCAGAATCATGACACCATTTTCTACAATGTATTTTTAATTTAATCTGATACTACTACTAATAATAATTAATTATCTCTCAAAAAACAGGCAGTCTACTCTATGAGGTCTAATTTATCCGGAATATTTTCCCTTAAAACTAGTTATTCGGACCAACATATTTAACATATTTACAAAGAGTGGTGAGGCGGGTAATTGTTTTTGTTTTTTTAAGATTTTCAGCTCTAAGGTCGTTAATTGAAGTTTATGGTCAAAATATCTGAATGAGGACGTTCAACTGTCGAACGGCTGCAGCTTATAATAGCTATGACCAATGTAACCGATATTTTTCTTGCCTAGGAGTGATCACACTTGGAAGACCTAAGAACTTCTTGTACTAACTATTTCTTTCACCATCACAAACATTTAAGATAATTTTATGAATAGCGAGACCTTAAAACATTTGAATATTAAAAAAACCCCGGACATTTTTAAGGATTTAAAAAAAAAACTCCACGGCTTTATTTTATTTCCGTTTACCATATTATTCAATTTTGGAAAATTCAATTTACTTGAAATAGTCAATTGTTGTTTATACATAACATCGTAGTGGAAAGCTTAGTACAATGGAGTATATTTAACTGACATGGGCACTACACATCTGTCCCGTATGTACGTGTTTGAGCACACCTCGTTTATGTAGAAATTTGAATATCAATATTCCGTGACGGCAGAGACAATCTCTGCAATTGGATTATATGAGACTGTCGGGCGAATCGCAACTTCCGGTAGTGAGGAGCCTGCAGGGAAAATATTAGCAAACAATTAATGCTAAGCTCTACTGCAGTCAATATCGTCGTTTGAAAGCCACTATGCACCAAAAATGACCTTCCTTAGTCAACGGAAGAGGTGTCATCCTCCATCAGGATAATGCCCATCCTCACACATCTCGCTTGAGCAAAGATCGCTTGTAGGAGCTCGATTGGGAAATATTGCTTCATCCTCCCTGACCTTTTTCCTTCTGATTATCACTTGTTTAGGGGCTTACAGAACAAGATGGATAGATGGATGCTCTTAGGTTGGCATCAAGAGGAGAGGTTGAAAACGAGTTGGATTCATATTTTGCATCAAAAGCAAAAGAATTTTACTAGCGTGGCATTTATAAACTGTTTAACAGATGGAATGAAGTTATAGAAAGCGCGGATGAGACTGCGTGGATAATCTCTGGGAGGAATCTATGTAAGGGGGAGGGGAGCCGGGTGAAGTTCTGCAGTCGATGGGGGAGGAGACTGCTGTGTGAATCTTTTCAGTTGCCGGGGTAAGACTGTGGGGGGAATCTATAGAAGTGGCGGGGAGAATCTCTGCAGGCCGCGATGAAAATCTCAACAGGCGGTAGGGCGGAGATAACGTGGAGAAAATCTGCAGTCGGTGAGTAAGAGACTACGGAGCGAATCTCTGCAAATGGGTACCGGCAGTCAAATCGTTAGTTCCTTCCGGGTGATTTCCTATTAATCACCCCGATAAGGGAGAACTCTGATAACGCAGATCTCGATAAGGCTTTTCCTTCTCACATTGCCCGTTCGCGTTCGACCCCAGAAACCGCGAGAAGCTGCGTTCGGAATGCGTCCATGATGCACTATTTTTGTTCTCGCGTCGATATTTACATACGATTGTTCGGTGAGAGAGAGGAGGGGGAGGGTCCGTTCGTTCGTTCGGGCTTCTAGACCCCTTTACACGTTTAAACCACTCCAAGGCGTCAGCTGATCTCGATGTCATTCGTACATACGCACCAAATTACAAGTACATATATATATATATATATATATATATATATATATATATATATATATATATATATATATATATATATATATATATATATATATATATATATACACATGTTCGAGCGTACATCCTCACATTCGGAAGCGCACAAGAACATGGCAGTGCCACACCTATTTTGAACCCTACTCTGATTGCGAGTGGCATCAAAGGATACTCCTCGAGTGCCACGCATTAGTAATCTTAGTCGGGGCAGCATCCGTTGGTCCTTCCCGCCGTCGTTTTTCCCAGAATTGATACTGAGAGTGGGTAGGGGTGGGGGGAGGGGTGGAATGGGGGCGAGAGAGGAGTCGGGGAGCTCTGAAGGCCTCGCTTGCGCCGCCGAAGCCGAGGTGGTGATGTCTTTGATGAGGTGGACGGAGGAATTTGAGATGAAGAACAGAGCGGAGGAGAGGACGGGAGATGAGAGGAAAGGTGAGCAAGAGACAGGAGAGGACTTCAACAAAGAGGAGACAAGAGAAAATGATGGAAGATAGAAAATGAGAGGAAGGGAAAGGAGAGGAGAAAAACGAAGAGGAGACAAGAGAAAATAATGGAATATAAAAAAAATGAGAGGAAGGGAGAGGACAGGAAAAAAAAACGAAGACAAGACAAGAGAAAATGATGGAAGATAGAAATGGGAGGAATGGAGAGAGAAGGAGAACAACGAAGAGGGGGAAAGAATAAATGAAGGAAGATATAAAAGGATAGGAATAGAGAGGAAATGAAAGCAATGAAGAGAAACCCAGAAAAAAATATGGAAGAGAGAAAAGGGGAGGAAAGCAAAGAAAGGAGAGGATTTGATTGAAATGGAGACTAGACAAAAGAAAATGAAGGAAAAGAGAAAATAAGAGTAATGGAAAGGAAAGGAGAACGATGAAGAGAAGCCAAGAGAAAATTAAGAAAAGAGAGAAAATTAGAGAAAAAGAGAGCAGAGAATAAGAAAGGAAAAAGAGAAAAAGGGAAAAGATGGATAGAGAAGAGAAGAGATGAAAAAAGCGATCTATTTTTTTTCTTTCAAACTTTAATCCCTTTGAGATGTATTTGGTGGGATTGAAAACCACCTCATTTTAACATTTGAGCCTCAATGTGGCTCACCGTTGGATCAGATGCCCAGCGGAGGCGAGAATGAAAACAAAGTTGCTCGCTTGTGAGAATGAATCATTTCTAGAAACGAAATAAAGGGGTGGGATTAGGCTCCCGGGGCACATCTAGTTCCACCCTGTCATGGCCCATCGCTCATCCTTAACGCACATAAATACTTATACAGAATGCAATAATTTATACACAGTTGAATATCTATCAGAGTTGGACTAAACTAATCTAAACCAGAGGTAGGCGAACAGGCGTAATTTACCCCAAATGGGGTAAAGATGAAAGTCTCGGGGTGATGAAGACTCAAATAAAATTGCAGAAAATTTTCTAAATTATTTAATAAGCGAGGCGAATTAAGAAAGTTTTATACTTTCCGAACAAATAATTTTTTAAGTTTCTTAATAAGAATAAAATCTAATTTGTGGGGACCATTACTTAAGTTGGCAATAATGTATTAGGTTGAGGAATAAGTTCTTGCGTATTTTTTAATGTTGTGTTGATTTAAGTTTTGTTGACGTGATTTGTGCACATATTAAGAGACAATAATAAATAATGAGAGCACAATTTGCAAGGGTTAGGCTACGTCTCTTAACAGCGTAGACTATTAGGCTTTTGCTTAGGCTACGTCTTGAAGTTGAGTAATAAGTCATTTCGGTTTATTTAAAAGTTGTGTTAATTTCATTTTTGTTCTGTACCCTCAAAATGGAATGTCAAGTTGAAAGAAAGGCGCATTTTCGACACTTGTTGTTATTCATTTTCAATCGAGACGGGAACAATGCAAACGCAGCCAAAGCTCGTCGCGATATTTGTGCTGTGTACGGAGAAAATGCTTTATCAGAAAGGACAGCTCAATGGTGGTTTTCACGTTTCAAAAATGGTCATTTCAATCTTAATGAAGAAGAACGTTCTGGTCGCCCCATTAAGTTGGATGAAGATCGATTGAACGACCTTCTTCATGAAAATCCTCGTCAATCGACTAGAGAATTGGCTGTATAATTGGCGTGTGATCAGAAAACTGTAGTGAATCACCTTCATTCGATGGGGAAAGTTCAAAAACTCAGTGCATGGGTTACGCACGCTTTGAACGAAAGCAACAAACTTCAACGCTCCACGATTGCCGCAGGTTTGCTTGCTCGTCACAAGGCTACTCGTGGATATAAGGGCAGATTTCTTCACCGCATTATCACTGGCGTTGAAAAGTGGTGTGTTTATGTCAACATGAACCATCGAAAACAATGGCTTAACCCCAATAAAATAACACTTCCGCGATTAAAGCAAGGACTCCATCCACGAAAGACGATGTTGTGTGTGTGGTGGGATTGTGAAGTCATCATTCTTTATGAGCTCCTTGCGAACAACGAGATTGTCAATGCAGAACTCTACGTTCAACAAATGTATCGACTCGACCGAAGCTATTCGTGAAAAGCGACCTCATCGACGTTATGGAGTCCTTCTGCAACACAACAATGCTCGTCCTCACATTGCCAATATGACAAAAGACACAATCCGAACGCTTAATTGGGAAAACCTACCGCATCCTCCATATTCGCCAGGCTTGGTTCCATCTGATTTCCATCTGTTCCGATCGCTCTCCAACAATTTGCGCGGCGTTTCGTTCAATACTGCTGTGGAATTAAGAACCTGGTTAGACGAATTCTTGGAGTCAAAATCCAGAGATTTTTATTGCAGAGGCATCGAAAAACTAGTTGAACGTTGAGAAGAAGTCGTAAATAACAACGGAGAATACATTATTGATTAAATTGCATATTGTTATCAATTAAAAATGAGGTTTTTCTAAAATTGTTAATGATAATGAATAAATTTGATAAAACCCCAAGAACTTATTCCTCAACCCAATACAACGGGCAAAAATTGCGTCAAGAGCTTCAAAGTCTTTCAAAATGCATATTTGGAATTTAAATGTTTTTGATCTCAGAGTCTGCGGACCTTCGTGTCTTTGGGGGTAATTTTGATTCGCGCAAATTTGTTTTGGGCTAATATCTCTAAAAATTGCTGACCTCTGACCTAAACCATGCCACTACACCCCTCCAGCTACATTGCTCAGTCAACTTTTAAATCAAGCTAGTGTGGTGCTATTAACCACCGCTGGCGGTAAGTCACATCATGCATTATTAAATTTATTGATAAGAAAATATTTCCTCGAATTACACTGGTTTGCCCCCCCAAAATATTTGGCTCGATGTGAATAAGTGTTTTTTACTCATTTTTTTTGTGGTGAATTTAAATTTATGAACAGTTTTGCTCTATGACCTCTAGTTTTTTGCTTTCACATACCCCATTTTTATTATACTGCATATAAATTAAAAATATAATGTTTTTATTTCATCTGTTACAAAGGTATATTAGAGGAAAAACAGCATAGATACAGAACATTAATGGAAATAAATTACTTGGATAATAAAATACACACAAATCATAGTACAGCAGACAGTTAGAAGCGAGTTATTTTGGACAATCTTGTGTACTTTGCCTCTGGGATGTCACGCAAGAGCATCCAGCAGAAGTCCCCTATAATGTTGGGGTTCCACTTGCCTTGGTAGTTGCTCTCCATCTTATAAATGTCTTAGTGGAACCTTTCTCTATGCTCATCACTAACTGCTCCGAAGTTAGGTGGGAAGAAGTTGAGGTGGGATTGGAGAAAGTGAATTTTGAGTGACATTCGGCATCCCATATCATCATAAGACTGTAACAACTTCTCGATACACTCTTGGTAATCTAGCACCCTTGTATTACCAAGGAAGCCATGGCAGACTGACTTAAATGCTCCCCATGCTCTCAGTTCCTTTAAGGTAAGAAGCTCCTCAAATTCATTATCCTTCAGCAGCTTTCGGATCTGAGGTCCGACGAAGATGCCCTCCTTGAGCTTAGCAAGACTCAGAGCCAGGAATAGAGTACACAAGTGTTGGAAGGCAGCGCCATTTTTGTCCATGGCCTTCACGAAATTATTCATTAGCCCAAGCTTGATAAGAAGAGAAGGAAAAAGCACCTTATTCATGCCCACCAGAGGATGTTCTTGGACACTGTGTTCACCAGGCACGAAATTGCTCCTAGACCCCCAGTCCTTCTGCTTATAGTGCTTGGACACAGCCCGACTGTCCCAGAGACAGAGCAAGTAACAGTGCTTTGTGAAGCTCGCTTGCATACCCATAAGGAGCCCAATAACCTTGAGGTCCCCGCAGAGACTCCACTGGTACTGGTTGTACTTGACAGCTTCCAAAAAGAGCGCCATATTGTTATACGACTCCTTCAGATGGACTGAGTGGAGAATGGGAATGCTGGGGTATTTATTCTCATTGTGCAGGAGCACAGCTTTCAGATTTCGCTTGGAAGAGTCTATGAAAAGACGCCAATCTGAAGGATTGTACGGGAAACCAAGGAAAGTGAACAAGCCAGAGTCATTTTTGCAGTAGCACAACTTGTTTTCCATGTCAAAGAATCAAGTGAAATCCTTGTTCCGTGTCCTAAGACTGGTGATCCTTACATCTGCCTTGACCAGGTTCCATTGCTTAAGCCGGGATGCCAGGAGCTCTGCCTGCTGCTTAGATAAATACAATTTACGGGTAAGGTCATTCAGGTCTTCCTGCGTGACCCAGTGGGGCTCGTTGCTACTTGCTCCTGAATTAACAGAGACATTGTCTTCAGAAGAGATCGACTTGGCAGAATATTATCTTGAAGGCATTTCTTCATCTGATGAAGGAAGAAGATCTTTATTTGCTGGGAATGTAGGAACAGAAAGTTCATCTGAGTGGGGAACCAGTCTCATAGCTGAGGGAAGGTTGAGATATTTGATATTTTTGCTAGAAGAAGCATTGAAACCAGTTATATTTGTCAGACAAAAATTACATTCATCTGCATGTCTTTTTGCTCTCTCCAGATCATCGGAGGTAGCAAAGTTGAAGGCTGTTTTCTTGCCATTAAACCATGCAGCTAATCCATTGTAACAGGGTTTACAACAGATGTATGCGGCCCAGTATTTGTCCTGACCTCCAATTTTACAGTCAAAATAATGAAAGTATGCAGTTCTCAGGAGGGAAGTAATTGTTGGCGCTGTGCAACTGCCGTGAATTCCCCACACACGTAACAGAATGAATTTTCCTTATTGATGCATCCTCGGTGTTTTGAAGTCCCTAAAGCCATTGCAGACATATGTATCAACTCACAAAAATCTGGCAAACAAAATAAACATTAATCATATATATGGTTACAAAATACATATGGTTGCAAAATCATAATATAGACATGTGTCCAACATATAAAATGGTTGTGTAACATGATTGTCGAGCAGCCCTAGCCTCACAATCTAAGAATAGGGCATTTAATTTTTTGAACCCTTTCACTACCAGAATATTTTTTATTCCAAATAATGTTATCAAAGGTTTTAAAACATTAAAGTTTAGTTAGAGGTGGGTTGAAATTTTGGGCAGCCCGTTTGCGTGAATTAAGCCATGTACATATATTATATTGAGTAGAAAGCATAAATATATTTAGTGCAAGATATATATTTTCTAATATATACAATATATATATATTTTATATATATATATATATATATATATATATATATATATATATATATATATATATACCAGAGAACTAATTAAACAATTAGTTCTCCAAAAATTAATAAAACAAATGATAACCTTTCAGCACGTATTAACTTCACTGGTTATCAAAAACAACTGAGGAGTAATAAAGAGTTGCCAGATATTCAATAATATGCTAATACATTAGAACTACCATTGGGATAAAAATATACACTAATTTTAGCTGAATTCTGCCCACAGGTATTTTTTTTAAACTTCTGGGATGTATCATCCCATTGGTAGCGTAAGGGTTTAAAAGAACACAATTCTAAAATTTATAATACATTAGGCTAGAACAACTATTTTTGTGCTTGCCTCAATTTCTCTGTAAACCAGTGTTATTTATACAAATTTGGTCGTTAGTTCTAGCTGTTACCAGAGTGGTTGACAGGCTACCAATGCAGCGGTTGGTTATGCAAACACACTCACAATTTATATTTATTAAGGTCTATGGTTGGAATTCTTCTTAGGTGCTTCAAGTCAAGAGGTTTGTAGCTCGCGTGGATGGAGAGCTTTCTTGGAGGTTGATGGGAAGGCTAGCACTTGGAGTGGAGCGAGCGAGAGGGTGAGTGCATGGCAATACTCTATTTTCCCGTTCGTGCCAGATAAATAGGACACGGATGGGGTGAGGCTGCCAGGTGTCGCCATCACAGGGTTGCCATTGATTCCTGTCCACGCCAATACCAAGGAATAACACAACACCTTTCTCTTTACATAAAATATATTTCAATTGATGTTACCTTTCTTGAAAATATCTTAAATACCCAAATTATGTAGACCTAGAGGTTTCTTAAGGGATAACACCTAAGTGGCGAAGCTTATCTTCTTAGCTAACTCTAGTTATCCAGGATTGAGTGCTGTAGCTCTTTTTCTGGACCCCTTACAACATTTTTCTCTCCTCACAATAAGGTTGAATTTATCCCTAATAAGAACCAAGGACGTCATAGGGTCGTGTTATCCAATTTTTTAGGCAGAATTGGTTGAGTATGGTTGTGTTTAGTCGTTGCGTCCTTCTCTGCTTTAAATCATCCATTGCTACCAATGGGTTTCTATCAGTTATTTAAGGTTGTAAAACACATCCGTGGCCATGCGTGTGTTTCACGCTGTTATCTTGATCGATATAAGTAGTAGGTTTAAAATATATTGGCAATAAGTTCCTTGCATAATATTTCTTTTTCGTTATAATTTAACGATATGACATAGAGACACAATAATGCATATATTTTTAAACACTTTGTCGGGACTTGCGGGGCCACGGAAGAGAATTACAACCTAAAATGGCGGACATTTCTTGGAAACGGCGATCATAATTTGACTATACCACGGCCATAACCAACCATATTCTCGGGAAATATCTCTAAAAATATAGCTCGCTTATTATTAGGAACGCCTCTATACGGTATTCAAGGTGTAACCTGACATAATAATTATTATATCCAAAGAAAAACCTCTTTACTTTTATAAGTGACATTTCTGGTTTTAATCTAAAGCGTCATATTGACCCTATTTATAGCTTCCAAGAATCTTTAAGCGCCCTTTTTTCTTCTGCAGAATCCAAAAAAAAACTTTCCATTTCCTAAAAAAAAGCTTCTATTCTCTTTTAACCGACATACATTAGTTTGTATGTAAAAAAAAAATACCTTCATTTGCTGCTTGGATGCCAAAGTTGCCTCTTTCATAGGAATGACTAGCCTAATATTATCGGCGAACTAGGACATCTGACATTTTATTAACATATATACCGAATAATAGCGGCCCCTAAACAACTCCATGGGGAACACCACTCACTAAATTAAATGCTTAATAATTTACACAAAATGAATCATTTACAAGTGATATTTAATATTCATTAACTAACACGTATGTTTTATGGTTACTGTAGGTTTCAATAATTTAAATGCTACAGCGTTATTACTGTGAAAAAATTAAAACGTGCTTAAAAATAACTTGCCCATCTTACGTCTGGCATGTATGACGTAGGTTACGTAAGATAACATATTCAAAAGTATTCTCAACTAATGCACTTTTATTTATTTTTACTAAATGCCAAAACGCCATGATGTTAAGTAAAAGTATTGAAACAATTATATGATAGGGAATGTTTCAAAGAAAAAGGTTGGGCTGTAAATAGGATTGCTCGAGAATTTTTCGCTAAGACTCGACTCGTGAAAGTGAGATAACTGAGCTCATCAGTGTTTATATGTTAATAAGAAACATAAGAGATGCCGAATCAAGAGAAAGAAAACTAGTTAGTGGCAAATTCAAACCTACTACAACTAAGACTATTAAGTTTCCCATAGAGGAACTGATTCAATCCCTGGAGACTTGGTCGAGAATTCAGCGATCGCAAAGGCAGATTAACATAAAAAACTTAAGAAAAGAAGGAGTCTGCAAAAGGCTAATAAGAAACATAAGAGATGCCGAATCAAGGGATAGAAAACTAGTTAGTGGCAAATTCAAACCTACTACAACTAAGACTATTAAGTTTCCCATAGAGGAACTGATTCAATCCCGGGAGACTTGATCGAGAATTCAGCGATCGCAAAGGCAGATTAACATAAAAACTTAAGAAAAGAAGGAGTCTGCAAAAGGCTAATAAGAAACATAAGAGATGCCGAATCAAGGGATAGAAAACTAGTTAGTGGCAAATTCAAACCTACTACAACTAAGACTATTAAGTTTCCCATAGAGGAACTGATTCAATCCCGGGAGACTTGGTCGAGAATTCAGCGATCGCAAAGGCAGATTAACATAAAAAACTTAAGAAAAGAAGGAGTCTGCAAAAGGCTAATCAATAGTCTATACGAAGCAGCTTCTGTAATACGAGGCAGCTCCTGTATACAAGTCGGCTCGTGTATAAGACCTTGTGTTTGCTGGACTTCTGAACAAGTAATATCCAAGGTTTAGAAGTCAAGGCCCACCAAAGAGAATCCTATATTCTCGGCGTGGCCAGAGTGTAAGACAATTAAAATCCCATGTGAAATGACTAAATGATCGTTGCTCGACTGAAGAGCTTGTGGTTGAAGGAAAAAGGCCATTTATTCCTCGAGGATTTATCGTGAAAGCTCATGATTCAGTGAGAAAGTATTGGATTCGTCACGAATTTCGTGGAAGGGAAGAAAAGAATTCATTTTATTGACACAACAGAGTTCAATTCTGAGAGCTAAATCAGCCTGGTAGATAATAGACTCGCCATCCAACAAAATGCGCTGGCAACAACAATTTCAAACTTCTCGGTAAAATTTATTTTATCTTTTCATAACATAATCGTTTAGAACAAACTTTTTCACAGTGGGCCAGATAACTGAGAATGACGAGCACGGGCCGCATAACCATTTTGGTCAATACAATATAGTGAATACACAAAAAATAAAGACAACCAACATATTTATTTACCAAAAAGTTATCAAAGAAGGCGTCGTTAGCAATAAAATAGTATTATCACCCCCCGTGCGCACATATCCGAGTCTCACAAACTAACCAGCAAAAAAGGTTAGTGAGATCTATGAAACTGGCGTTTAGCTTTTAAGATATCATCAATATTTTGTTTGTATCCAATCAAGAGAATTGCTTTCAAATGTTCATCAGCCAGCCTCGTTCGACGTGCTGACTTCACATAGTTCATTTTTGAAAAAGTTTGCTCACAGACATAGCTTGTTCCAAACATTTATGCCATACTAGCGGCGGGCCGGATATGGCCCGCGGGACGCAGTTTGGAGACCCCTAGGTTAGAAGATGAGGAAATGTTTGCACTTAAACATCAACTGCTGTATGCAGAGTGGTTTACGGTAATGCTGAATTTCATCAATTACTGTTGCTATGAATGCTATTCCAACTATTACTATAATCTAGACAGCATTCGACCAGGTTGATATTGGTTTCCATTGTGCAGTAACTCTGCTTTGAGACTTCGCATAGAGCTGTATATGAACAGTCGCCATTCCACAGGGTCATGATTTTGATGACAAATCTTCTATCTAAATGAAAAGAAGAAATGACTACATTTCGCAACTTCAACTAAAACATGACAAAAATTAATATTACATTCTGCCTAGAAATAATATTTATCTAGAATTTTACGAAAAGCTTTCCTACTTACATTTTCTGGTGGGTGTGGTACTGGTAAATTATCATCATGAAGGACAGGTGCTACATACGATGGTATGTTTAGATCCTGAAGAGCTTGTCTTCAGAAATAGCTGTCATGATGGTGGTTCTTCGGTGTCTCCCTGGGAATAACAAAAGTCATGATGGTGGTTCTTCGGTGTCTCCCTGGGAATAACAAAAGTCATGTGGCTCTTCTTGCATCGTTCAACCATCTTTCTAGAGTAGTGCTACCACTGTTCATGGGCACTCTGTAAATTATCCAAAATTTTGCACATTTCACGATGTTATGTGATATACGCTTGATTTAATAGTAAATTGCGAAATGTTGAAAAGGAGAAGATGGGCTTAGATAATTGACTAATTAACTTCTTGATTGGAAAATGGATTTTGCCTCTTTGTCCAACTATAAATATCCATACACGTAACAAAATGTATGGGGAGAAGTTTTACATCTTCTCGTAGCTACACACAAGAAAGCTAAAATTATATCCTAAGAAACAAACAGAAACAGAAAAACATACATTAAAATGTTGACTATAGAATTACCATCCCAAATTTCGCTTTTATAAAGATCAATGTATTTCTATAAGAGTTAATGATACTGAAAAAATAATAATTCTTTTTGGAATTAGTGTCGAAAATTGATTAATAAACATTAGAAGAACTTTAATAAACAAAGCTTTTGAAAAAAAATGTTAGGCGGAGTAATTTATTACCTTCTTCACATTTCCCTCCTTTCATTCCTTTTAGACACGTGAAACTATCCTCATTGGTTACATCAATTTGCGTTCTCAACCTAGGTTTCCAATCGAAGTCCTGCCTACCATTCAACCACACCACCAATATCTACTACATACAACAGTTGTTCGCACCAAAAAACACACGTACGAACTGAGATGTTTCTAACTACGCTTGTTCGAGGAGACTTCGAAGGAGCCTGCAGAGTTGCCCTCAATGGTTTCCGCCGAGCAGAGACATCCTCCATCGTCACTCCAAGTAAAAAAAAACTATGAGTGATATGATTGACCTGTGTTTCGTTTCTACTATAGCGTACGAGAAGTGCAGGCGAGCGGCTTAAAAGCTTCCTTTGAATGAGTCTTTTTTGGCACTCAGGATGGCAGAGTGGATTCGCCGCTGGCTAACAGGGGTCCAGCGACGCCGGAAGCTGTTCGCAACTCGCCTACGCTATTATTTCTTTCTCTGCCCCTTTTCCTAATCTCCTCTATTTACACTACTTCTTTCTTAACTTAATCTTCTTTTCATCATATCGCAAGTAAACATTCTATTGCAATGCCGCTGTTTACAAAAACGCCATATTTTTTTTCAATTAAAGATAGTATCTCAAGGAGACTGCTTACAAGGTCATGGGCCGCCATAATAAACGGCTAACCTATAAATTAGGCTATGCTAAAAGAAAACAAAACAACAACCAACCTCCAAAACAAGCAAACCAAACAGTAAACTAAAATGAACGAAAAGACACTCCAGCGTCGGACGGAGGCCGGCCTCATCCCGGTGCCCTAGGATGCGCCTAGCTCCAAAAAACTAGGTCAAATATAATTGAGAACAGCCTCTTCCAGAAAGTACATGAGTTTACAGGTCTGTGTGAAGGAACCCATCGCGAATACAAAGGATAAACGGGAGTGATCTCACTCGTCCCGGAACCGGGACAGGTAACACGCAGACGAAGATCCGTCAGACTAGGAGACAACAAGAATGTGCCAAACAGTCTGGAGTACCACAGGGTCGTCGTAGTAAGGTGCAGGGAAATACTCCATCAAATGTCGGTGTCTCCCGCGAGTGTTCCCAATTCGAAGAAGACAGAAATCGACCTGAAGAGACCGAGGCATTGCGGGTTAAGTCCACTGGAACAATCACAGCGCGATGGTGCAAAACTTTATGTTCCCATATTCTTTGTAGGGCATCCCGGTAAGTGATCTGATTTTTGCCATGTAGTCACTGTGAGGAAGAGAAAAACTTTGGTCTGGAAGCCAAATCCTCGCGTACACTTTGGTCCACACATGTCCAGAACCCAGCAGAAGATAGTCTCGACATTCATCCGACTCGCAGCGACCGTGGCGTCAGGGATATAGCGAAACAGGGGGAACGGAGATTAAAATGCCTAGGTACCTCTCAGGGTACTTTATGAGCTGCTTTAGATGACGATCTAGTCTGTAAACCAGCCAGAACCCGCTATCACTCGTACCAAGAGATGCAATCCAAAGAGATTGTCTGGCAAGATATACACAGTGTACAGTAGAGGCTCGCTGTATTTTAAGAATGGAGATGCGGTGTGAAGCCGATCCTCTTTCCTGTCTTGAAGTCATCCGTTTACACTGGCACGTATTTAGCATGACACGAAGTGTGCTCCCAAAAGTTCGAGCGCAATACTAGCGACGCTGTAGTAGCTTTGGAACATGAAGCGTGGGGAGAAATAGTCAAAGGTGGTCCACTACAAGATGGCGTCCTGGTCAGAAGAACCTGAGAATCAATTGCCACTAGAGCTACTTCGACCTCTAGAAGTTTTTCCCAAGCGCTAAATACAAAGTGATTAAGGTTTGACTGGCGTTTCTCGGCAGCATAGGTACCTCCGATATCGGCCGAAGATACAATGGCAGCCGGTAACGAATGAGAGAGATGCCGGGCCCGCGCATACACTCGCAAAATGCATTGTGTACCGCGCAGAACAGGTGACAATCCCTCAGCATCGACAAGCAGACCCTCACTTGGGGATGAGTGGAAAGCATCGGTCGCCAGACGGAGACCGGTTGCAAGATTTGTGCATCCACATAAAAGTCGCATCCATAGTAAAGATTTGAACATACAAAGGAAATACAAAACAACAAAGCGGTAGAACTATTAGCACTCCAAGTATGGAACGTAACAGAACGAAAAATGACAACGGCGCGGGTACAAAACACCCTTAGGCTGTGTATATTGGCATCTCAGGTGAGGCGCCGGTGGCAAACAAAACCAAGAAAACGGTGCAAATCCACCAGCTCCAGCTGAATCTAGTTTTTACGAACAAGTCTGAGTCGAGTGGGATAGCGAATGTCAACAGAAGTGCACGGGGAACGGGAGGAGACGAGCGTTTACAGCTCTTCCAGGTTGGCCCGGAGTCAAGGGTAATCCAGTTGAAGGAATAAGCGTTCCATACCTGGCTCCTTCTTCAAGATCAAGAGTCTATGGGAATGGACGTACGCTTCCCAGAGACATAAATCCGGGGCTGTTGGCAGTACAAGGCGCGGTAGCCTTTGATGACTTACTGGAGGGTGGTTGGGACCTCCATGCAACTTTCTGTCTCTCTCCGCCTCGAAATCTTTGGGAGGGAGTGGCTTCAGAGGCGAGGACCCCTATTTTGGAGGGTTCCGAGTATCCGAGTTGCCCAGTGCAGCTTTGGGTGGGGATTTGGAACCGAAGTTTCCGTGGAGCTGTTTTTATTAGGGCGACAGCCTAAGAATCCGCGGTAGAGGCGCGCGACCGTTTCGTCTTATGAGAAACGGTCTCGCGGGTGTTTGGAGGGGGAGTCCTGATTTTAGCCGAGGAGTGGTGCGAGATCGTGGAGCCGCCAGCTCTACTAGTGGAGCGCATTGGGGGTTAGAATCCGAAGCAAGGTTCCAAATTGGCTCGGAAGCGACCATGTTCGTAAGCCTGGAGCGGCAAAGAGCAGGGGAACAAGGCATGATAAGACCAAGTCTTGGCCTGAATGGCCAAGACCTCCTTCTCCAGGAGATACATCGTACACTACTTCGAGGAAGAAGCGCGTAACTTTCTGCAATGAACACACTCCACCGTACCCCCATACAGTACGGATGCTCTTACACGGTAGAGATACTAAATGTCACGCACCGACTCATGGAGCTTTTCACTATCAAACTTGAAGAATAATGAAGGTGTGAGTCTCGAGCACCCACCCCTTCTGTTTTCTCATTAAACGTTTTACTTGACTGCTTGGTCAGTCAGCTCTTTGACGATGCCACACAAAAAAGATATTGAATGCCCGAAGATCACCAATAATGGCCGCCTGTGAAGCCTACGCCGCATTCGTCAGAAGGCTCCCGTCTGAGAAATGAGTAACCTTCGGCCTTCTGTTGGCACATGTGGCCTTTGGTTAACATGCTACCATCAGTGGAGCAAATAAATAAGAACCGTTTGAAGCCAGTGGCTCATTGATGGCCCCGACGCCATCGAGGCTCTACTCATCACACAAACGTCCTCCACGCTCGAGGACGCCTCGGGACTGGAGGTGGCAATCATCGTCTAGTTAGCTGCCGGAGGTCCGTCCCCGGACCTCCTTCTGAAAAGGAAGAAGCCCATAGTCTGTTTGAACTTGTTTTTATTTCTGTTTTAGGGAAGGAATTCGGGTTGTTAGCCCGCTTCTCTCTACCCCTGGAAGGAGGCCCAAGTTAGGACGAACTAACCTAAGACATTTTGTCGTAGAATAGGCTCCCGACGATATACCATATATAACTATTCGTCAAGGGAATAATTCTATATTTCGAGTGCGTGGTAATCTGATTGACCGAGGTTAGTTCAAAAAGGGGGGGGGGCCTGGAAAGGCTTATTTATCTTAAATATGCTTAAGAAGTGGAACGGAGCACAAGGATAAATAATATGGCTAACATTAATAAAATAGAGTTTTATTAATTAAACTATCAACAACACACACAAAAAAATGTTTACATAAACGGGGATTAAAAATGGGAGAAACACGGGAATGAAAAGGGTCGTGGGAATATCTAACTAATCTGAGGATTAAGATTTGGAGAGATTAAAAGAGCAAACAAACAAAAAAAAGGGGAGAATGGTTCGCTAAACCATTTAAAGCACAGGGTTGCGTTGAAAAAAGGTTAAATGATTAAAGGTAATGTTCAGCTTACGTAATTACAAAGTTGTTGTGCAGAGGAAGACGATGCGAAGGAATCTTCGGTCCAACTTGCGATTTCCAGCAGAAGGGTTTTTCGGGGGGTTGTCCTTAACGAGGGGGGAGGACTGTCTTCGTGGAGTGAGAGCGAAGTGGGGCTCGGAAGTACGAGCTATCCTTGTGACAGCAAATCGGAGATGTTCTAGATGAACAATGGAGGTTATTGTTGAAACCAAGCGTTCTCTTGAAGAACGTTGAAAAGGGGGGAATTAAATTATCCTGACGTGATGTCTTGGGAACGAGAACCGTTTCTTGTCGAACGGGCTTGAAGAACAATGGCTGTTCTAACGTCGTTCTCTTTCTGAACAACAGGGGGGAGGGGGGGGGGAACCGTCTCTTGTCGAACGGGCTCAAAGAACAATGGCTGTTCTAACGTTGTTCTCTTTCTGAACGAAAGGGGGGGCCTTGTTGACTTGGCGTCTTGAAGGCACGAACCTTGGCACTCAAGGGATATTGTCCTCTTCTGGACAATAAGGGGTTTCTCGGCAGAGTTCCTAGGTGCACAAGGAAGACCGGATCGGCGTGATGCCTTGCGAAGATAATCGGGATCTGATCTAATTGGGAAAAGCTATGGTATAAATACCTGGAGCCATCTCCATGGCGTAGGGGATAGTTGAGTGGGGGACTTCGGGAGAATGTCCCGGTGCGCCTGGGAAAATACCTTATCTGTCCATAAGCCTAACTCAATCTGGCGAGATCGACGTATGGAGGCGAAACGAGGGAGTGAACCTCCTTGATTAAACATTTGCTATGGTGGGCGATAACGCGCTCTGCTTCCTCTCGCAGATGCACGTGGGTAGCATGTGTTTCTAACATGTGATAGCGGCTGAATTTAAGCGGCCTCATACCGTTCTATCACAACGATCAACCGCAAATTTAGAATTGTTCAGTTACCTTCAGGATTAAAATAAAACACCTCAAAGTTTAGATAGATATCCAAACATTTAAGGTTATTTATTAAATACAACACCACCCTTCCGTCGTCAGCTCCTGTGGAACGGCTTTTCTCTTTAGGAGGATTGACCTTATCTCCAAAACGGAGTTCTTTATCTGACGAAACATTTCAGCCACTGATATTACTTAAATGTAATGCTGATATAAATAGCTAACTGAAATTTCATTCTATGGATTTTCTATTTTTTCGTAGTACCTAAGTCCAATTGTCATCAAATCCTACATTAGTAATTATAATATACAATTTCACATTAATGGATATTTCTGGTCGTGATACCAATGGTCTTTATTGATTGTCATTATATATCATGCATTTGAAATGTATTTAAAAATGTATCTAAATACATTTAATGTATTTACTATTTAAATACTAAATACATTTTCAAAATTTATTTAGTATTTAGTATCTAAATAATTTTTTCTCATATATTTAATATTTAGTATTTAAATACATTAAATGTATTTAGTGCCCACCTCTGTGGGTGGGTCAACTGACTCCAATGGGACGGGTGAGGACTGAGGCGGCGCGTCCTCTCCCTTGCCGTGTTTTTGGCGGGGCCCTGAAAAAGCAGCCGGACCCGCCAAATGGAGAGTCGCTCGGAGGACCTCCGAACCCGTCAAAATGGAGGGGGAGAAACGTCCTCTGAGCTAGAAGAGTCCTGAAAATGCCACCTGAGAAAGCCTTGGGGAACATCTTCATCTTCGAGGTGGAGCTGCCCAGGGGCGGATCCAAAAATGGCAAAATGGAAACCATTTTGCGGCATTCAGAAGGTTGTGAGGGACCCCCCCCCCCCACTGGTCAGAGTGGTGCTGGGGTTAGATTCCTTGACCACTCTAACACTAAGCTCAGGTGAAGATTTATATAAAGGGACGTAGTCCGAAACGTTGACACCTGTAACAACTTGCCAACAAACCTAAGATTCCTGCACTTGTTACTCATGAAAATAAAAAGAGTGTAGGGGGGGGGGAGGTTATATTACGCGTTCAGCCGCTCCCGCCTATCCGATCTAAGGTTTCCGGACTTTTCAGGGATCCACCCGGGGGACGTTAAATGAGTGGTGTTTGTAACCTGTAAAGCAACTAACAGTGACCAGACGTTACCCAGTAGCCGGCGTTCCCCAAAGGTCAATGTTCCCAGGTGGGTAGCCAGAGAGGCAGGGCGACAGAGGGGATATCCTTAATAGGACGTAGTAATCCTCGACAGGATGGTCAAGATCTGAAAATCTGTTGAGGCAGACCCAGGGAGGGCACCTGAGACTTTTAGTTGTCCTGGCAGCCAACAAGGCAGTAAAGCCCGCCCGCCGCAAGCAGTACAGCCTTATGAACCCGAGAACCACCATAGGGAGTTGGTCAGACCATTACAGACAGGGAAGTGGTTATTGGAGCGAAAACCGATCTTCCCATTAATCGCTTTCACCAACGCTCAGGTCCCATCCAGTCCGGGTCTCTCGACCTGTGATTGTTAATGGGCGTTGTTTATAGAGGTTCGAAAACCTCTCTTCTGACACGATATGAGGTAGCTGGTCAGGTCCTTAAGCCACCAAAGAGGGTTCAGTGATGGTCTTAGAAACAAAGGAATGCCGAGAGGGAAGCACATGTGGGTACACCTTCGTCTCCGAGGTGAAGCTGCCTGGGGGCTTCCCTAACTTACACTCATGCCAAGAGCGCATGCAACTCCTTCAGGTACCAAGTGTAACAGGCTAGACTGGATAGTCCCCTGTGGTGAAGATGAAGATAATGCAAATAGATTAACCACACCAATTTGTCTTGGATTATTTTCCATCCTTTGAAGGTTTTGGGGGGCACATTAGAAGGGTTCCTTGAATCCTATCTTCCAGTTCGAGGACTAGGGCGTCACGCTTGACCTGAACTAGAGTGATCATGTACACAAAAGTTGTGACATTCATATAAACGTTCTTTCTTACACTTAGGCATCACCTAACGACTATGTGATCTTCATTCACCTCCACTTAAAACTTCGTCGACACAAACCCTATAACCAGTATTTATTGGCCCTTGAACTCTAACACCACACTCCCTCTCCTCCCCCTTTCTCTTTCCCATGGTCGCACTCACCTTCTATAAAAAAAAGAGATTATGCTCAGGAATCCAAATCAGCCTTAGAAACAATCGAGGACACTTCTTCATCGTTGTGATCCATTCCACTTCGTTGGATGGATTCATCAAGCTCCAGTCCTCCATTATAAGAACCACAAATTCCGAAATAAAGTTATATTTTCCTAAAGATGTTTATAAAAATCCAGATACGAATTTATTTGGTCGGACATCCACAAGAAGGAACAGATCCCTCTCGGTACAAGTGGTGACACCCGGAGTGACTCGAAAATTCAAAAACTATCATCATCGATCGGAGTGACTCTCATCATCAAACGAAACCATCGCATCAAATTTCTGGCCACCATCGAATTCTTTCAACGCAACTAAGTACAACCATGGACTCCATCCAACCTTTCATCAAGGAGCCACATTCACCTCACTGAAGCATCAACTCGACCCAACGGGATGCTCAACGTCTGTGACGCGCAACTCTCACCGAAGCACAACTCTCCCACCCTCACTCACACCACTCTTCAGTAAGTGACGCAAATTCGACAATTCAACTTAACTCGCAGATATGGCCACAAAACCCCTCTCTAGCTGATTTGCTAGATTGTTGAATTATCTGTGCGCTTCACCTAGTATAATTCATTATAATTTATTCATTCGGACTCACATAATGTTTTTATTGCACTCACATAGTCATATGGCAACGTGCCACCAATTTATTTATCCCACATAGTGCTATGGCAACGCGCCACCAGGTTTATTATTAGCATTCGAATAATGCTAAAGCGACATGCTTCTCATCTGAGAAACAGACTAGCTTAGTAAACTTGCAAGTGCCCAAGCTATGCAACACGTATAGTATTTTACTTCATTTCACTCAAGATTTGCAAGTTTGCTCGACTTTTTCTTTCATCAAATTATTTGTTTAGGTTAACTAATGTTTTTTAAAATTCACCTTATTCACGTTTACTTTCTCATGGTATTATTAAAAGAAAATGTGTACACTCAATCCCCATTTTAGTTCCTTCTATCTACGTTCACAACTGTAATGACACACGCGCGTTTATGTGATCTACAGCTGGACAAAAATTTCCTTTTGACTACCGACTTTCGAAGTTTATCGCTTGAGACTTCAGGGTGTATCATTTGCATGGGCTTTATCGTGTAAATGTCCACTTAATTAATATCATTCACCTTGTACAGATTTGACCTCGATATTCTGTATAAGTATTTTAATCATCATTCTACTTTAATAATGCTTGATGTGTCGAATTGATATTTAGTTCACAAGAACTAATATAATTTATACTTATGTATTATTTTAACCAACGAATTAGTGTTATCATGTAAATACTGACTTAATTATTATTACGCACTATGTATCCATTTGACAGAAATATTCTCTATAAATATTTTAATCATCATTTTACTTTGATGATATTTGATGTATTGAATTAACATTTTGTTCACAAGACCTAAAAGTCGTTTGTACTCATGTATCATTATAACCAGCGAATTATTATACATCTAACTTATATTTTTATTACTCTATTTCCCATCCCACTGAATCTTCATAATTTTATTTTTACCTAAGCGATTAATTCCGATTGAATTATATCATTGTTTTGATTCGAATGCTTTTAATTCTTGCTATTTTCAACTTATTTCATAATTCTATATTTTCAATGTACAACACAAATGTTACCTTAATTTGCTAAATTAGAAGTCTGGGTGTTCTTTGTAGTGATCATGTACACAAAAGTTGTAATATTTATATATATATATTCTTTCTTACACTTAGGCATCGCCTAACGACTATGCGAGTTTCATTCATCTCCACTTAAAACTCCCTCGACACAAGCCCTATAACCAGTATTTATTGGCCCTTAACCCCTAACACCAATAATTCTGTTTTTAATTCCCCTTGAGAGCCTGTGTTAGGTTTACACGACCACACTCCCTCCCCCCCCCCCCGGTCCTCTCTCTTCCCCATGGGCGCACTCACCTTCTATAAAAAAAAGAGAGATTAAGCTCAGGAATCCAAATCAGCCTTAGAAACAATCGAGAACACTTCTTCATCGTTGTGATCCGTTCCACTTCACTTGATGGATTAACCAAGCTCCAGTCCTTCATTATAAGAACCGCAAATTCCGAAATAAAGTTATATTTTCCTAAAGTTGTTTATAAAAATCCAAGTACGATTTATTTGGTCGGACATCCACAAGAAGGAACAGACCCCTCTCGCTACATATATATATATATATATATATATATATATATATATATATATATATATATATATATATATATATATATATCAGAATAATGTCGAAGGGCGACCACGTGCCCTTCTGTACCCACGTGGTCCCAAGATCACCGGAATGAGCTTTGAAAGCACGGCTGAACAAGGGTGAGGGTGCAGCCTACGCCGTTATCACACCCAAGCTGTATTTGCTTAGGGACTGATTTCATCGTCTCCCATGGCCGCATTTCAACCAACATTCATGCCTTTCCGTTATAGATCAAAGTTTGTTGAATATTCTACGCCAACGTTATCACAATTTGTCCCCGAAGGAGTCACCGACCTTTCCCCCAAATCGCACGTGTATGTGGAGGCGGCCGCTAAGCCACCTCGCCCAGCGTTTATATAATTTTTCGACTCAGTTTAGTAAGGAACACTAATAGACTTCCCACCTGCCACAGCGAACGAGCTGAAGGACGCCCCCTCCCTGCGATCGGAGACAACGACGATTTTATTCAAGAACGAAGGCTAGATCGACATCCGTGAACTCTGCCATAGTTAATTGGCGACCCATCCATGGATGGGTCATCCCTAAGTGTTGTCTTCCAGTTCAAGGAGGATAGGGTCACCTGCTGGACCTGAAGCAGAGCAGTTGTCTAATTATGCCATTACCTTAACCGCACCAATTTGTCTTGGATATTTTTCCATATATATATATATATATATATATATATATATATATATATATATATATATATATATATATATATATATATACATATATATATATATATATATATATATATATATATATATATATATATATATATATATATATATATATATATATATACATATATATATATATATACATATATATATATATATATATATATATATATATATATATATATATATATATATATATATATATATATATATATATATATATATATATATCAGGTTGAATCTTTAGAAATTATTGAAGTTTTTTTCGCCAACGATATTTACTGCATACCTTATACCGAATTGCAAACGAAGGTTCGTCCGCTGAAAAACTGCACATATTCTTAGCATGATTACATCTTTAGCTACGGAAATGTGGTTGATTTATTTTTATATATAAAATATGCCGTTATTTATAGGCTATATAGTATCTATGGTTAAAGAAATTAGGTTGTTTTATTTAATATATAAAGCTATACATAGGCTACGTGGTATCTACTGTGTGGCTACCGAAATTATGGAGAATTATTTAAAGCGAAAACCAAGAAAGTGGAAAAGACAGAGGAAGGTTGAGGCCGGTAGGATCCGTAAACTAAAGAAAATACAGTCATTATTGTTTACGGGATCAATGTTTACTAAATATTTGAAGCTATTGATCGCTTGCAGGAAATTTCGTAATGCCACGATTTAGGGAGATTATTATTATGATATCGTTATTAGCTGAGTGATACATAATGTTGGAAACCGGATAAAGTTAGCAGAGAGGATGGCCTCTCAACCAATAGGAAAGAGAAGACTGGTGGTTAACTTGAATACGGAGTCATTTTCAACCTTCTTGAAGAGAGTTCATTACGAGGACATCATCCCAGGAAGTACTTCGGACTTCCAACCATGCCACAGTCACTCGATCCCTCTCCTTTAATTTCGAAGCAGGACAGATCAGCCACGGAGATGAGAGGATCGGCGGCGTCAGAAACGCACATCCAGACTCGAGCTCTGGCAATTCTCTTTATTACTCTAATCCAGGGAGGAAAAACCCTCACCCGCGAGCCTAATTTTCATCGCTCCTGATTGATAGATTTTTCTTCACAAATTTTCAATACTGAAATTTAAATAATATTTGTATGTCCACAACGAAAGAAAAATAAAATTAAATGTAATTTTTTTGCCCAATTATTAGTTATTTCGGAATTTTCATTCAGCTTGTGTTTAATTGTTTTAATTTTCCAATATTAGGGTATATTAAAAAAATGCAATATCTCATAAATAATACTATCCCAATTTCCGTGGTGGAAGTCAATAAAAATGTTGTGTATTAATTTTTTTAGATATTAATGCATGAGTCTATCGCACCTTGTAATAAATTTAAACAACATTTGCAAAGATACAAGAGTCAAATTTTATTTATCGCCCGCCCACTTCTTTCATTAGAAATTTTCGGCCACGGCTAAAAAAAAATCCCCACCCCTGCTCTAAGAGCTTTTGATGTATCTTGAAATTTTTCCTAACCACTGGGGGGCAAGCCAGCCCAATTCAGTACCGGTCTCAAGCTTGGATAAATAGGGAGGATTGGATACAGAAAGTGCATCCGTCCGAAATCTCTGCCAAAACCTTAATGGATGAGTCTTTCACCGAATGAAAGTAACAGGACCCATCAAGAACGGCGATCCCGCGTAGGAAAAGGCCGAAAAGAAGTTATTATCTGTTTGATAGTGAGGCGGATGGTGCATTTACGAAAATTTGATCTAAAATATATATTTTTTTAAAGTGTTACTAAAAATAAATATTTCTGAAACTCTGCAGAGCATTTTTCGGAAGATAACTTTGAGAGAAAATAAGTCGATTTCCTTTCTATATTGGTTTCTTCCAATTTAGTCGTGGATATTTCTTACTTAGTTGCATTTGTAATCTTCAAATCTACGTTTAATTGGATCAAAATTGCAGATTCTCAAATTTTAGCAATATCCTGACGAAAAACCTCTGCTTGTTTTGACTATAGGGCAATAAAAGAGCAGCTGGCAACCCATCGCATAATTATTGCCAGAGACCTCATTTTTTTACCAGTGAGATGGCTGTTCATAAGAAAAGGTTACTTTAAGCCAAGGATTAGGGTGTGTAGATCCTTCGCTATTTATCTTTCTTGCGTAATTTCGGCCGTGGTAATATTACTACAACTAAATTTGTCATAACAATTGAACAGTGATTATTGCATAAGTCTGAGTGACAGAGAGCAAGATTGTACAAAAGAACATTGAATTATTACTGTGATTTTATTTGTACGATCCAAGGTGTCACTTTAAACCCAGAATGGGAGAAATAGCAAAAGCAGAGCCAGATAAAGTAAGGATAAAAAAGTTGCCGAAAAAACTTAATTTGATATCCTCCAGGTCTGGGTTTTTCGATAAGCTGCTCCGGACAGCGAGTGACATGTGGAATGAAGCGTAAGTAATATTTTATTTTTTGTGGTGTGTTTGAAGATCCTCTTCCTGGCGTATCTCCACTGTGACTTTGTCAATCGCATTCGAGCTTAGTTTATGTGATCACATTACGGTTCTCGGCACGATTGAGAAAACAAGGCAACGGCGCTCTTGCCAACCCTGTGATCTCAGTTGATATGCAATCAGGGCTGACGCCACACTATTTTGCCTCTTCGCATATTCGAATAACTATGTGGCAGTGCCAATTTTGATATTCTAAAGCAGATTTTGTATAAAATAATCCACTGCTCAAAACTTGAAACCGCAAAATTTATTTTAAATTCTAAGAATAATGCATTAATCTTTGATTATCTTTCTAAGATGCAAAAATAATTTTGGGGGGGGGCAAAATCACTGAACAAAACAGCACGGTAGATTTACCTCACATATTAGGTACTTTTTATTTAAAGATTATCACGACCAACTCGTCAATATTTTCCTATCAAACACAAAAAAATAGACAATGGGGGTTACAAAAGCAACTTTATTCGGGGTGCCACAGGGGACTGTACTTGGACCAGTGCTTTTCGCCATTTACATTAATGATCTTCCCAGTGCAATAAAGTCAAAGATCAAGATATTAGCAGATGACACTAAGGTATATGATGAAATCAAGGTACCTGAAGACATTGTGAGATTGCAGGAAGATATGAGGAGCATGGAGGAGTGGTCACATCAATGGTTGATATCAACCAATGCAAGAAAGTGTTTTGTTCTGCATATAGGTAGTAATAATGAAGGAGCTGTATATCAAATTAATGGAGCTGAAATTGCTTCTTTTGATGTCGAGAAAGACCTTGGAGTGTTGGTCTCATCAGGATTGAAGTTTGAGAAGCAGATTTCAGAGTGTGTGAAGAAAGCTAATTTTGTATTGAAGCAGGTTAAGCAGAACTTTCACTTCTTGAATGTTGAGTCTGTAGGAATATTATATAAAGCTTATGTTAGACCACAACTTGAGTATGCTATTCAGGCATGGTCTCCTTACCTGCAGAAGGATATAAAAAGAATGGAGGATGTTCAGAGAAGAGCTTCTAAGCTGGTACCAGGATTTGGAGCACTGACCTATGAGGAGAGATGGAGAGACTTGGGTTGACTACCCTTGAGGATAGAAGAAAGAGGGGAGATATGATAGAGATGTTCAAGATCATGGTAGGATATGACTTTGTGTCTGAGCCCCAAGGAGTTTTTCCAGCCTGCCCAAGGGATTACTAGAGGTCATAACAGAAAACTCTTTAAGAAGAGATGCAGCAAAACTCTAAGGCAGAAGTTCTTCACTCAAAGAGTCGTGGACCCATGGAATGATTTGCCAGGCGATGTTGTGAACTCCACCAGTGTAAACTCTTTTAAAATTAAATATGATAAACATATAAGAGAATGAAATAATCACTAGCGAGGCGAGATTTTAAAGCACAGAGTGCATATTTCTTATTCTCGCAGAAATTCAAATGGTGAGTAAAAATTGGTGATAGCGTCAGCTTGTCTGCAATGAAGTTTGATCGGATAGTTTTTTTTATTGCCTAGAGTAGGGTTTCCAAACTGGGGGCCATATGGCCACATAGGAGCAATAGCACATTTGAAGGGGGCCACAAGAAAATGTTAAGATTTAGAGGGGTCACAGGAATCAACTTATTGAAGCCTAAATTATAGTTAATCCAATAATTTTAATTTATGTAAATAGTTGAATACATTTTAAAAATAACATTTTTTTTAGTTATTTTATTATAGAATTTTTTAATTTAGTTGTAAGCAAATATTTTGAATCTTACAAGCTTATTGTTACCAACATACTGAAAATAATACTTATGGGGACCACAGGGAAAAATAAAGTTCATAAGGGGGACCATAAGACAAAAACGTTGAAAACCACTGGTCTATTATGTCTGATTCGTCTGGAATTTCGGTTAGAATCCAATACTTTTTTTTTTTAATTTTCACCTGATAAACCAGTTAAGAAGTTTTACTTGAAATGTTTAATCAGTGAAGGACATCGTTAGACTTGCTTTTTTTTATCTTACCAGGCCTACTTGTTGAACACAATTACGAACAATTGGCAAGTCTGGACTGTATAAAAATTTTCTAAACTGTCTTAACTCTTTTGTTTTTTCGGTAGGTCGCATGATCCTGCGCCGGCGGGAGGTGGACCTTCCCCTGACGCATTGAGCTTGTTTCCTGCTTATTACCTTTTTCTTTGTTTTATTTTATTGATGGTTTCTTTATTTGTTTTTTTACCATCCTCTTTTAAAGATGCCTAATTTTAGGCAATGTTGAATACGACGACTAATGCCCAAGTAGGCAGTCGCCAGATTAGCTCTTAAAAAAAAAAAATCTTCTATGCAAAATCATCAGAATCCCGCTTGCACTTTGCAGATAGGACTTCCTATTGTTCTTTTAAAGTTCTCCATTTATTGTAATTCCCAGTTCAATAAGGTTTCAACTGCTAATTACTGAACCTGATCAGCAAGATTTATATTCATATTTAGTAGTGATGAGTTAAGTGGAATTGGAATCAGAAATATCGGATATTTCGTACAAATCGGAGATTATCTATCAACCTTCCTCCCGTTTCTTGCCATTTTTAATGTGAAACAAGCAAATAATTTAATTCTCATTTTCTTTAGATTAAATGTATGAATGACCTTAATCATATATGATTGATAAGAAGTTATTCATATAGATCTTTGTTCAATTGTAACACCTGGGAGGTACGCAGAATTTTGAAGGTTTTCATCAACCACAGAGGAACTTGGATTGGTACTTGGGCATCGAAGTGACAGATGAACTTCAGCTTTCAAAAATGGGAATTAATGCATATAGGGTAAAGGATATGAATTTGTTATGAAAAGAAAAGTAGGGGGTGGATTCAGGAGTGGTAATAATAACCTTAAAAGTTACAAGAATTATCTGGAAACTGGTAATGAGACCAATAGGATGCTGGTATTATAAAGAAGCATGTACAGCCGCGACCAAAAGTTCTCGGACACCTCGAAAGTTTTAGGAAATTTAATAAATGCTAAATCGTAAAGTTTTTATTTTCATATAAATATAGCAATAAGTTATATTGCCTCAAATAATCAACAAGAATGAACAAAATACAAAATTTTCCCAACACATGTAAAATCAGTATCATATAATAGATAAAGAGATAAAGCTCGGTGAAAATTACAGGAACACTAAACTGTTACACGAAGTTCAGTATCGTGTCGAGAGTCTCTTGGAAATGATAAGAGCATTTATTCTTCGAGGCCTACTCTCTCCACAAGAGTGCGACACCTGAAGGATGTGATACTGGCCACTCCTCGGTGATGACTGCCTTCAGTTGCTCATTGAAGGCTGGTTGGGGACTTCATAGGACCTCTTTCAGGTTTTCCAGTTGATTCCTATCCGGAGACTGACGTGGCCAGTCCATCACCGTGATATTGTTGTCCCGGAACCACAGTGTTGTGGACGCAGACTTATAATAGAGGCCATTAACTTGCTGGAAAAACACATTCTGGACATTTCTGGAGAGATCTCGGACTGAGGGCAACGTGTAATCTCTCAGGACAGCTTGGTACCTCTTTGAATTCATGGTACATCGCAAATGGGGAAACGACCCACGCCTCCACTTTGACTGCAGCCCTATACGATTACTGAGAGACCATTATGCTTTATTGTTGGCACTATGTAATCTCTATCCCATTGCTCTCCTGGCCTTCTGCGGATTCTAACGTTGACTGAGGTAGATAAAAACTGGAACGTGGACTCGTCAGGCCATACGGCACGGCTCCAATGACGCATGGACCAGTTGCGATGAACAAGCCTAATCTACGTCCGAGTCACTTCTCCTGAAGGTTGATCAGTGGATCCTGGCGGGCTTTACATTCCTTCCGAACTTGTACAAGCAGATTGAAGGATATATTCACCTGATCTCCCTCTCTCCATTCATGTTGCAATGAATAGATCATCGACATATGTGGAAACGAACTTCAGGTCACCTAGAGCCTGATTGACGTATCGTTGAAATGTCTTAGAAGAGTTAGGAATACCTTGAGGAAGGACAGAGTATTCATAAAGACCTAGCGGCGTGATCATTGCCATTTTTGTCAATGGATTTCGGCTCCCCTGCTATCTTAAAAGAATGCGACTATAGAGAGCCCCTGATAATTTTGAAAAACCAAAGAGAAATCGGTGAGATAAGGGAGTGGATATTTGTCTTTAATTTTAGCTGAGTTCAAACGACGATAGTCACACGATAACTTTTATCGGATTCTTTAACTAATTGAATGAGAGATGCGTAAGGAAATTTGCCTGGGCGTGTTGTCTATCGAAAGAGTTTGAACACTTACTAATTTAGGGGGTAAACGACGAGGCCGATTAGCAGCGAGCGAGCCTTCTATAATAACATGGTGATGATAAGAGGGAGGAACACTAAGGGAACTTTTCCCACTTTCGCATTCGTTAATGGACAGGTAAAACTCACTCTATTTGAGCTAATGCACCAAAGAGCTATTCGAAATCGAAAAAAAATGAGCGAAGGAAGAATTACACTTTCCCTAATAGCACGTATGGAGAGATTAGTGGTGCCGCCTACTAAAAGAGTGTGATAAACTAAGAGATCAGCATCTTTGATTGTGCATTGAATATTGCACATTAAAAATGCCCCCTTTATCTTTAAGTCTCTCCTCACGCATAGCGAGAAATCGAGTGTGCGTAGACTAAAAAGTTCGAATTAGGGATTCCGTAGCAGTCTGAAGAGGAATATGGATCTTCTTTTGTTGCAGGTCATCCTGTGTGGCAGAAATAATCGTAGTAACTGATCCTGTATCCACCAAGAATCGTCTTCCCTTGATGGGGTAGATGAACTGGAGACAGGGTTTTGGAGGGAAGACGGAAATGAAACCTCTTTAGTGTTGCCTCGCTCAGAAGTTTCCCTGAGTTTCCATTACCCTTGCAGTCGGGCGCACAGCGTTGTAACTGGTCACCGAAGTGCCAGTGGTACCAGCAGACACCTGTCTTCGGAGCGGGTGAGTTGTATGATCCAACGTGAGAGTTGCGCGTACTGGATGTTAAGCGTCCCCTGGTGTGACCTCTTGATCTTTCAAGTGTCGCTACCCTTCGTGAGAAGTTTGCAAGCTCTTTGATGGAAACCATTGTTGCTTTCATTTACTCAGGAAGTCTTTGGAAGGTGTCCTTTGTGACGGATAGCACCCTTGTTTGGGAGTTACTGGCTTAAAACTCGTGCAACATCCGTAGAGAGTTGTTATAGGGGGAGGGGGTCTGGTTCCAGAATCTCGAGCGCTTCCTGAATGTGAGGAGGCAAACGCCGGACGAAACAAAAAAAGCAAAACAGGGACCGACCGACATATTGAGATGTAGAGTCGCCCGCGACTAAAAATATTCTCTAATAGTAAATTTTCAAGAGTAAGACAGGAAAAAAAATAATATATATATATATATATATATATATATATATATATATATATATATATATATATATTAGTCGCGGGCGACTCTACATCTCAATATGTCAGTCGGTCCTTGTTTTGCTTTTTTGTTTTTGTAATAACATTGTAATTATTCGGCAGATTCTAACGAAATCTGAAAGCCTTATGTTGTTTTACATTCTCTTTTGAATGGTATAATTGCCAAAGTCCTCTGAAGGTTAGCCCGGAAAATATTTTATTTGGGCAATAACATCATAACTATTCGGCTGATTCTAACGAAATTTGAAACCCTTATGTTTTATAACATTCTTTCTCGAATGATATAATTATCATGGTCCTCCTAAGGTTAGTCTTTGAATTATTGAAAGTTTTTAATGTCGTAAGGTTATAAATCAGAATAAGTGAGATCATGCAACTTTTTAGTAGTCAGCAACCCTTGTTAGTCACAGTATCTATTGTGTAAAAAAATATGTAATGCAATTTTTGCATTTTTGCATAAAATGGGCAGAAATAAATACTGTTATGTAGGTTATTAAAGGGGTAAAATTTGTTTTCTAGATAAATTTGGGGTTTGATAATCTACATAACTTTTTAGTTTTTTGCTCCCTTTTAGGTATATAAATTAAAAATTGTTTTCCTAAATATTGATTGAGCTTCTTGAAAGTAAAAAGTCCTCTTGAAATATGTATTTAAGATTTGGCACTACTTATCTCTAAAATGACATCTAAATTACATTTTAGGAATGAAAGAGGAAGGTTACTCCCTCGAAAGTTACGGAAGCAAGAGGTAGAAGTTTCGGTAAGGGGTAGGGGGGATTTAGTACAGGACGAGGTTCCTGTTTAGAGAGAATTTGCCAGAAAAAAACACGAAAAAATTAGCTCTAGTGATTAGTGGCATAATAAGCTCAAAGATGTGCTTTGGCCAACAATTTTGTTGAGTGTTATGTTATGGTAAAAATGATGGGAAGTGATACAGCTCAATCAAATTGTTGAGTTATGTAAACCAAAAAAATCCTGATTGTATTTGTCTTCCATAGACAGAAAAATGAATAGAAATCATTCTGTGCGACGAAGCACAAGCAAGATTGAAGAACAAAACTTCGCTGAGAAGCTTGGGTGATGGTGACGATGTGAATAATAAAGACCTCAGTCCTGTTATGGATGTAAACGATGCAGATGAAAGCGATGATATGAAAGATGATGATCCCACTAAACAACATACCCATGGACGAGCAAGTGTCCAATGAGATTCTCTCGGGAGAATGACTTTGAAGCAAAAGTAACATTGATATTTTCTTTCCACCATAGCATGAAAATACCAAGCCAGATTTTTCCAACCCTTTTACTTTTGTTTACACGCGGAATAGTTAGCCACATGGTCCCCCAGAGAAGCTTATACTCAATTCAACAGTTAACCAACAACACCAACACAAGTGTTACTCTATTGGGGATATGTTAATTATCAGCAGTTTATAATTACTGCAGTGTAAAACTGCGCTACTCCCTAGTAACAAATATCACGAGTGATTTCAATGCCTCAAAAGGTACATGCATTTTACTGGTAACAATGGTGGTCAGTAGTGAGGGAAAATTCTAGACCACTATTTGAAATGTTTTGTGAATAGTGCAAAAAGACGGAAAGCAACAAACGCCATAGTACAGACGAAGTATTCATGTCATACAAGGGCGGGAAACTAAGACAATGAGAAGAATAACCTCCACAATTAGGGCTTCAAAATCTTTTGCCGGTCAAGTTCTTGTGGAATGATCTTTTATACCAAGGCATAACTACTTTCTGTAGGGAAAATTTGGATGATACTGGTAAAACACATTTGTTGTCAGACAATGAATTTAAGCAAACAAGGTCAAGGTCATTTTAATTTCATCTCCTTAGATGATATACGAACTTTGACGACGTTGAAGTCGATCATGGGGCGTGAGGTTTCGTGGGGTGTGTAGGGACCCAACAGGCAGAGACCTTGGTCTTGGCCAAATTGTCGTGGATGATGTTGATAACACTTCCATGTGATATTCCAAGTTCTCGCTCGATTTCTTCGACCTTCACCCGTCGATTTTCAAAGATCATCCTCTCCACACGGGCCGCATTGCCCTCGTTGGTCACGTCTGACGGGTGTCATCTTCAAGGGACTCACGACCATGGCGGAACTCCCTATTCAAGCGAGCAATGGTTGCATAGGAAGAAGCGGTGACGGTGTACACTGCAACCATGCGTTCATGGATCTCTTTTGCATTCTTGCCTTCCTTGGTCAAATATTTGATCACTGCGCGGTGCTCAACCTTCTCCATTGTTGAAAAATTTGTGACTGACGATCTGCGATCAACTACTGCTTTTTAAATAGACGAGGCAGGAGTGTGCGGCTGCAGGTCCTGACTTGTCATAACTTGTCCTAACACCCCCACAAACAGCCATCCCCCTTCCTCTGTTTTGCCCTACCGATTCGCAAAACTTATTGACCGCCCCTCATAATTGCAGATAAATGGCATGGAAACAAATATGTAACACAACTAAGTAATTCAATAGGAGTTGAACCTGTAGGCTCTGTCAAAAGGTAATACAGTAAAACTAAAAGTAACGTTAGCATCCCTTGTCACCCTTTGTCTTAGCTTACCTCGAATATATGCCACTATTGAACTCTCATGTGTCTGGTTCTTTGTAAAAGACACCATTCAAGTTACACAGATGGTCTTTCCTACTGTTTGGTCATATTCTAAACAGTTCTGTAACTAACGCTTGGCTCTTGTACTAGCGTGAACACTCACTGCTATATGAATTACCCATGGCGCTGGAATAGCTTGGTAATAGTGAACGGAAATTAAGTGTTGGAAGAGATCTGTCTAAAGGAATCACGCTCCTAAAAGATAATATTAAAAGAGCCCCAACAAACAGAATCCCGTCTCCTGACATTCAGTATGAGTGTATTGGTCATTAATTTAACCCATGGTGTCAGAGGCTCAGTTATGGTAGCGTTGTGCTCGCTGTCACGAGTGAGTATCTGGATTCAAATACACAAAATGTGGTGTTTTTTATTAAAAAACAAATGTGTTTTGTTGAATATCCTAAAAAGAACGAGATTTAAAACATGCCAAACAAAGTATTATTTAATTTGTAATGAATTGTCTCGGGTTAAATGAGTCTTTCAGTATAATGCAGTGTCTGACAACACCACTTAGTAGAAATGAGAAGAGAAACCACTAAAAAACTGGTTTGGGAGTAGTTTTCTCTCCCCCTCCCCCCCGAGTCTCTAAGTATTATTTGTAAGAAATGATTTCAGGATCTTTTTTCATTGTTATACATTTCTATAGTAACAATGCATATATATTTTTGGTATAGTCAATAAATCCTATAATTTTTTGTTAGAATTATAAGGAAAAATGCATTATACAATAATACCACTGCGCTATAAATATATTTGTATGCTAAAAGAAGAAAAATCCATATGGAAAACATTATTATTTGAAGTTTTATTACTTTATCAAAGAAACAATAATATTTAAGTGAAAAGGATTATTTTTTTACACAAAAAAAATGATTCTTCTTAAATTAGGGATGAAAACAAAGGAAAATATTATGAAGGAATTTTTACTATCCCAATTCTAGTCTGTTCTAAAGGGTTAATTAATCCATTCAGTATAACCAAATAAATAATCATTTCAATTACTTAAATATTATCATTATTGCTTATGGCAAAGGTAAACTAGTTTTATATATTTTCCTTATTAATTAAAAAAAAAAATTGCCTTAACATGCTAATATATATTCAAGATTATCAGAATTTTTATTTAATTAAAAAAAGTCAACATTGGGTATTCTCTTATCTAAATATTAGGGCATCACTTAAGTAATGCGGCATTTTTTATGTTTAGCATCATTTTATGCATATAAATCAAACAACATCTTGAAGTTATCTATATTTAAATAAGTATTTTATTTTAATAAGTAATATAATTTCCACCACTTTCTACCACCTCTCAAACTTTCGGGGCACTTTTCAATAACATGTTTGTAAAAGTTGTTTGACTTTGATTTTAAATAAGTTCTTGGTCATTTTCTAACTCCTATTTCGTTGAAATCTTCATTCTCTTCAGGTGATTCGTTAAACTCCTCAAAAAACAATAATCTGAGGGGTTAAGCCGGGTGAATATGGAGAGGATAACTCCTTGGCTCCCACTCAAAATTGAGGTCGCTCGTTGTTTTGATGAAAGAACATTCTTTTTCTATTAATTAATGCTTCTTTTATCTTCGTGTGGCGTCTAAACTGGCCAAGTGAGCGCAGTCAACCTCTTTGGTGGTATTCTAATTTTGGCTAAGAAGCTCAAAATGGATTATGCTATTCCTATCCCACTAAACGCACAGGATAATACGTGGAAGAGTGTCCGATTTTGTTTGGGGTTTTCGTTGAACCAAAGTCATCTATTGTCTAGAGATGGGCAATAATTTTAAGCAGAGAGCCACATTATGTAAACCTTTGCGGGCCTCAAATTTCTAATACATAAAAATTAAGTTTTTGTAATTACCTTTTTGCATTTGTTTGTATATATTATATAGTCATAAATAGAGCTACACATTAATAACCAGTGGGTATTTTTTGGCATAGTTTTGCTACCCCTTTTAAACTGTTTCCAGACTTATATCGGAGTGGGGACCAACAGCTTAACGTGGAATCCGAACCACGTTTTACAATTCTAGATCATGCGATCATAACCCAGGGCCCAGACTTCTCCCATCCAAGTACTAACCATAGTGAACATTAACTTAACTTCCGCGAGCGAAAGAGAGCGTGTAGATAAGGGTAACGAGAAAAGGGATTTATAAAGTATCGTATTTTTTAAGAAAAACATTTTAGCTACGAATGAAATATATTTGAAAATGACTGATTTAAGAATTTAACCCTTACATAAACTATAATGAGATGGAGAGGTACGTTTTGGGGCATTAACGAGTCCATCGAAGTCAGGAGTCGGTTCAGACGTAGAAATTGTTATATTGCACTCAAATGTGGCAGAATTCACATTTTAGCTGAGATTTTGGCAAAATGTTCAATAATTAATTTTCAATATTTTTATTATTGTACATAACAATCTTTTTTCTCGTGTAACACTTCTACGAAAAATGGTTCACTTTTTAGTCGAGAAAGGAGCGATAAACAAATGCTGATATTTTTGTTGATACCTTTAAGTTATGGCTATTTCAGTATAGTTGATGGAACTATTTGACTTTCCTATTCTTAAGCCTTGAGTATTTAAATACATAATTTTAATATACTCAATGTTTTATTCTAAGACTGTACAGGCTTGACCTTGGCATCGATATGGGAACTTTAGTATTTGAAATTGCTTTTATCAATCCATGGCAAATGATATTGCATTCATTTGAGTTTACTACATCTGACGTAATATCTAGCGAAACATAAATTATGTGTCTCATTGTTTTCATACGGTTTTGATGAACCTGTAACTATTTTCCAATAATTTTTGTGGGGTTTGTGTTGTAGTTTCGCAATTTGTATCAAAATAAGCTTAATTTTATTGCTATGTTCTATTTTTGTTATCGTAGAGTTCCTTTAAGATTTTAAATGATTGTGTTATTATAGCATTATCCACAATTGGACAAATTTCAGCAACTTTCTGTTTCATAATTGTAGAGTAAAGGGAGGAGGGGGGGGGGGGTTCTCTGTTCCCTTTGCTTTATTTACAAATTGGATCGTTTTTGTCATGTAGATTATTAGATTCTCCAAATTCAGTCATTGCATTTACCATTTTGGGGTTCCATTGTTGGAATGAGTTCTTGATTTGAGAGATAACTATTAATTTTTTTCGTTGACGGCAAATATCAATTTTCTGTAACTATTCTTCCACGTTAGAGTTAACGGCATCAAGTTTTAGGGTTTTGAAATACCAGATAATTAGGTTAGATATTCCCATCTACTTTATTCTTTTCTAAGACTTTAGGGCTTATGTGATCCTTGGGTCTTTGCTGGTCTGTCACCTTCGGACTCGCCAGTGATTGTCCTTATGTGATATTTATGTTATGTTCATTGTTGGTCTTTAATCGCACTACCAACGTACAACACTTAAAGAATGTGATTAGAGATTTGGTATCGTTGTATAATTATTATTTGCTAGATGAGATTCACTTTTGCTGAAAATGAGGGGAGTGAGATAGACAAGCGTTGAGGAGTGAAGACTTATCAACATCACAAATAATGGACTAAACACGTGTCGAAATGGTACAACCCAGGCCGGTGACGTACCAAACACTGGAAATGATTAATGGTTATTTCGTGCGAGACTAAATTAATTAACCACCTGTTGAGTTTTGGGGGCGAAGCCTCGGTGTATAAAGCGAAGGCGTCCAGGTTTTTTTTGCGAAGACTCAGTGATTGTGTGTGTGTGTGTATGTGCGAAGCCTCGTTGTATAGAGCGAAGTCGTCGAGTCTGGAGGCGAAACTTCGGTTTATAGATCAAAATAGTTTTTTTCTGGGTTGATTTCTTTGCGAAGCTTCGGTGTATAGAGTGAAGTCATCGAAAGGGTTTATGCGAAAGTGTGAAGGCTAAAGGCCGTGTAAATGTGTGGTAGGGCAATGTCTTGAGTTATTTAAAGACAATGATCTTCGGGGTTACGGGGACAATTAGCCGAGATTGACGCGCGCATGGATGCATAAGTCGTGTTATGGTTGGGCGTTGAAGGTCTGGTTTATTTCCCGGGATTCAGAACATTTCAGATACATTTCTTTCCCGGTAATCGGAATTTGATTCCGGGAATTTACCGGGAAAGCCCACGACGAAAACATTACGTTTGTGCGCTGATTGAAAAACACGGCGAATAATAATAATGGAAAAATATCAAACACCGTAAACAATAGTAAACTATGAAAACAAGAGTATACCATGTAAATCCTGTAAACAATGTAAGCAATAGCAAATAATGTAAACAACAGTAAACAATGTAAGCAAGGGTAAATAATACTAAACTATATAAGCAAGAGCAAATGATGTAAACAATATCAAGCCATGTAAACCATGTATACAATACCAAACAATGCAGAGAGGACCAAACAATGTAAACAGGAGTAAACAAATGTAAACAATAACAAACAATAGCAAGTATCCTAGGCATCGTTCGGCTGAGTTGACACCATACTGGCCCGGGAGGGTTTTGCCTTCAAAGTTGAAGGAAGATTCCATCATTAATTTGTAAACAAATATACAGAGGGGTGAAGGTGCGTAATCCAACGAGGAACCTTCATTAAACGTGGAATAAAAGTATTTTTTCTCTCGATTTCCAATCGTGATAGCAACGCGGCCGTATTAATCTGTTTAGAAAGTTGTGAAGGAAGAGGAGGTGAAAGTGTGTAGAAGATACATATATAACGGCAGATACTTCTGTGGGCTTTGGGGCTGAGAGGGAAAAGTGCAGGTATTGGGGCCAGAAGGACACACGAGGTGTTGGGGATTGGAGGGCACACAAACTCCCAGATGTCAACTGACCTCCCCTAGCGAGTTGCAGTGGAGCTGAGGAAAGTCTACGAGTTCGATGTCCAAGGCAATGGATTCCAAGAAGTGGAATAAGTCGAGTTTGATTGTTGAAAAGTGAACGATTCGGACATGTTCAGGACATTATTGATACCCAACAGTGTTTCAATAATATTAAACACGGACTGGTGAAAAAGTTTCCAGCAATCTGAACTTTTCAGTTTTACACCGTTGTGTCGCTTTTTGCCCTTTACCATACGGTACCGTCCAAAAAGATCAGAACGCTTGTATTTCTATTACAACATCTCCCATAACTTTTGCCAGAGAAAATCCAAAGTTCCCAAAATTGGTGTACGACAATCTATAGCTATAAACTACGATGGGTAATGGTTATGAAAATGATCCGAACACTTAGGTTTCTTGAGAGAACCAGCATTGTTTGCATATCAACTACCCTTCAGGTCAATCTCGCCTACGTTGGGTCATTCTCTTGCCAGCTGTCATCAGGATAACATGGCTAGGAAATCTGTCACGCCTCTCTCTCTATCCGCGCCACCTAGATGTTCTTTCAATTGGAGCCATTACAGAGACTGTCAAGCGCTTCCAAAGTGTAGTCCATAATATTCTGTCGACTTATGGCATAAACATGTTTATGTAAAGCTGATAAATCAACCGGGTAGGCCAAGGAAGACAAAAAAGGAAGACTGAACCATTACCGAAATTGCGAAGAGGCACAGTTTCAGGACGACTAAACCAGTTTCCTGATATTTTAGTGAGATTTTTGGCCATGAAAGTCTCCAGGCAGACTGTGTCTCGTTGGCTGGAGAAAGACAATCTTCACACATCTGCGGTTTATGTCATTGATTGATCCGTCTGAGGCTGTTACATGGAAGGATGACCAATGGAGTAAAGTCCACTTTAGTGACGAATCTAAGTTCAATTCGTTCGAATCTAATGGGAGGAGGTTCGTTCGTTACACAGCAGGCAACAGATTTTATGTCAATTGCACACAAAAAGTGAAGTTTGGCGGATGAAGTGCCATGGTCTAGGGAGTGATTTAGGTAGAAGGCTGTGGGCCACTTGTGCGCTTAAAAGTCCCAGTTAATGCAGAAGTGTACAAGGAATTGATGCGACAAAACGCTTTACTCTATATGCGAGCCTCGGAAGCCCAACCTGCAATTTTCATGCAGGATAACGTCTCATAACACACGCCAAAATCGGTGAAGATGTTGCTGAACAAAGAGCACATCACTGATATGAACTGGCCTACACAGAGTCCGCACCTGAATCTCATTAGAAATGTTTGGAAAACACTTGGAGAGAGATCTAAAGCGAGAAATCAGGAAACAGTGCAAGAGCTTTAGTAAATTTAAGATGAATGGATCAAGATTACTGCGCAAAAATATTTAGCAGTTGGTTAGTTCCTGTCAGGACAAGTCAAAGCATCACTGAGAATAAAGGCCTCCGCACTAAATACGAATTACTTATTTTTATGGCTCTGTTCAGAGTTGTAAGCCTCCGTAGAGCGCTTGACTTGTACTGAGATAAGGCTTAGAGCGGAAGAGATGGACCTCAGAGGTGGTCTTGAAGACAACAAGAGGCGTTCACGACTGTTTAGTGGCCGCCTGTTCGTTCTACTTCTTAGGCTTCGGATTGAGAATGCACGGTCATCCATTCACCACGAATTACTATGTGGTAGATGCAACATAGAACCAGAGCACGAACGTAAGAATCTATGGGTCCGGGAGAGGTTTACAGCGAGGCGAGCAGCTGTATTTAAGACCCTATCAGTGAGAAGAAGCTTAAAAGGGGGTAGGGGGTGAGTGCGGTTCAGGAGCAGTAGCATTGCACGAGAAAAACGTGACTTTCCTGGTGAGGAAGGATACGGCCTGTTTAGCTTCGAATAGGTTAAATAGGTAGGAGATGGGAACATGAGGGGGTCCTGCAAGAAGGGAGGAAACAAAAGGTTGTTGGTCTCGAACCCCCCTTTGATCTAAGTAGCGAAGATTTCGGTGGAAGAAGAAAGAAGACTTGCAGACACGATCGACATGAGCTGTGAGGCAAAGTTGTCTCTCGATGGTGACACCAGGATTGCCACACCATTTCGCCTTTTAAAAATATGCGAGTCGTGTATCTTTCTATCTACTCCAATCCATATCTCAGACCTCACACTACAAATTACTGTAGGGAAACTATACACGATAACCAAATTCTGTACAACTTATCCTTTGTGTTTGCAATTGCTACCCTTGGCTTTTAATTATCCCCCAACCCCTCCTTTATGCACTCAGCAATATTATCAATTCTCCACTCATCACTATTATCAATTGCAATCAAATCAAATCTCAGTTCGCCACTTGCCAACGCTCATTATGTCAGACACTTATGCGAGGAATTCCCCAAGGTCGTGCACTGTCTCCTCAATCGTTTTATTCATCCCCGGCTCTTGATTAAGTTCAGAAAACAACCGTTTCTCCTTTCAACCCTGATTCCTGTGGATGGACTTACTAGATGCGTGTTTTAGATAATCTCGGTCGTTGAACGAATAAGTTCTGGTCCCTTTCGAATTTCTTTCATGAATTCGCGAGGAATTGCATGGTTATATCCTAGAACAATAGTATTTGTTCGGTTGTATAGTTTGCGAGTTGTATGCGGGGAAATAATAATAAATAATTGACTGTTTTCTAGAGTTACCGGTTTTTTCACACTATTCAAGACGGTTGAATACCCAAATGCCTTAAAAGTCCTTGCATTTTATATAAAGACAAAGACATAATTTTGTTCTAAATTGAATCTCAAGTTTGTATTTCGACCGTGTTCGCTTTTGTCTCAGTCTCGTTTCATGGAGGTTAAATTTGCTTCCTCCTCTTAAACATTTCCAGTTGCCACCAAAAAGACCAATGCGAGCTCCACGTTGAGACAGTTTTGTGTAAATGGGAAAGAAACATCTTTCCGGTACCGAACCCACAACGAGATTAGAACGGATTTAACGTTCTCGGAAGCTGTTTCCTGGCGTGGATAAGATGACCTTTCTGAGAATGTCTACGTGAAAAGGAATTTCCAAGACAGAATCGGTCCTTAACGGGCCTTGATGCAAAAAAGAGACGGTAACTTCGGGTAGATTTTCCATTTTGGGGCAGGAAGGGAACAATGGGTGAGAATAGACTTGAGAATATTTCCATTTGCGTGTTATGGCATTAAAATAAAGTGAAAAAATGCATAAAATCCCCTTTGAGTGAATAGAATATTTGAAATTGCGTGTTAGGGTGTGAAGATGATTGAAATGATTAACAAAGACGAGGCGATTATGTAAGTGTTCGAGAGGTGGGGATGAGTCAAAGGGCCAAGTGGAGATGGAGGAAGAGGGGCGGGGGAAGCTTGTGGACAGCTATGCTTAGGGTCCCTTCTACCCTAAGATGATCCCTGACAGGACGAAATGCTACACCTTCAATCCCCCACCGTAACTATGAAGGACAAATAATGCGGATACAAAATTACCATTTTTGTGGTAAATATGGCACAAAGGGGGTGGGGTGGTTTATCCTTGAATGGCGTTGATGCGTACCCACCCAACTGTATGTAAATTAATTCTAGACTTGCCGTCTAGAAATGTCGGGACGTACAGCCAGGAACCCCAGTCCCTTTCCTTGTAATTCAATAGATAATTCGATAGATGAGCAAACTTCCGGCAGACCGCTACCAACCAAGGGTGACTGGCCCCTTGACCCATGCCCCAACCCAACCCCTCGTGAGTTAAAAGTAATACGGTGACGTAACTTGGCCTGTACCTTACACTCCGGGTTACAGTGGGAATAAAATCCGCTCAGAAGTGGCGTGGGCGACCCTGCTGCAGCTGGCATTTGATGGCTGCGTGCCCTCCAGGCCCTGACGCCTGCAGGTTACATCACGGACCTAAAGCCTGTAGGAAGATCTGCGTCTATGTATCTTCCACACATTTTCGCTTCCTCCATCTGTCTGCAAGAGGATGAAGTGTGTAGCAGAGGTAATATATCCCTGCTACACCTGAAACCTGGAAAAACGGCGTGCCCTTCCGGCCCTAGTGCCCTAAGAGAAACGTAATCTCTCTCTCTCTGGTTGTCTTTTGTCCCTTTTAAATCTTTCCTTATCTTTTTCGAAGCCTGTATAGACCCAGCAAAGGAAGAAAGATGGCGTTAAACGTTCTAAATAAATTAAATACTCCCTCCATCTTAACTTTTTTTTTTACAAACGCTCTGACGGAGATGCCCTCGTTGGTTTTTGCTTTAAATATAAAAAAATGCTTTCGTTGGTTTTAACTTTAAGATTGAAAGTTTGAAATTCGATTAATCATTACTTGTTAGTATAACGATGAGGGTGATAAGAAGATGAAGAGGAAGAGAGAGAAGAGTAAAAGGAAGAGAAGAAGAAGAAAAAATGCAAAAGGGAAAGAAAAAGGGGAAAGGAAGAAGAGAAATAAAATGAAGAAAGAAGAAAAAGATGAAGAGAGAATAGAAGATAAAGCCAAAAGAAAGAGATTAAGAATAGGCAAAGGAAGAATAGAAAGAAAAAGTACGAAATAGAAGAAGAAAAAGGAGGAAGAGAAAGAAAAGGGGTGAGAGATATAAGAAAAAAAGAATAATTATAAAAAATGAAGAAAGGAAGGAGAAATAAAATGAGGAAGTGGAAATTACGGGAAAATAAATAATGAGGAAGTAGAAGAGAAAGAAAGAGAAAGAAAGGTGAAGAGGGAAAGAAAGGAAAGAAATTGAGAAAGCGATAGTATAGGAAAAATACATAAAATGGAAGAAAATAGAAAGATCAGGAAGAAGAGGAAGAAGATAGAAAGATCAGGAAGAAGAGGAAGAAGATAGAAAGATCAAGAAGAGGAGGAAGAAGATAGAAAGATCAGGAAGAAGAGAAGAAGATAGAAAGATCAGGAAGAATAGAAAGAAGATAGAAAGATCAGGAAGAAGAGGAAGAGAAAGAAGATAGAAAGATCAGGAAGAAGAGAAGAAGATAGAAAGATCAGAAAGAATAGGAAGAAGATATAAAGATCAGGAAGAAGAGAAAGAAGATAAAAAGATCAGGAAGAAGATAAGAAGATAGAAAGATCAGGAAGAAGAGGAAGAAGATCGAAATATCAGGAAGAAGAGGAAGAAGATAGAAAGATCAGGAAGAAGAGAAATAAGATAGACAGATCAGGAAGAAAATAAAAAAGATAGAAAGATCAAGAAGAATGGAAAGAAGATAGAAAGATCAGGAAGAAGAGGAAGAAGATAGAAAGATCAGGAAGAAGAGAAGAAGATATAAATATCAGGAAGAGGAAGAAGATAGAAAGATCAAGAAGACGAGGAAGAAGATAGAAAGATCAGGAAGAAGAGGAAGAAGATATGATCATTAAAAACCGTCCTATTCCAGTAGGAGGGGAAGTGACTCTAGAGAGATCCCGTCTCAAGCATTTCTAAAGAAGAGGCACCGGCTACGAACGACCTCAGTGGGCACCAAGTGGCAGAGTGCCACTGGGAGGGTGCGGCTAGGTAAGATGAGGAGGGCTCGACTCTGTAGGGGAGCCAAGGGGTTGCCTCCAGGACGCCGGGCTCATGGAGAAGATCCCTGGGAAATGGAGGCCAAAATTTGTACACTTGACTACCTGTACTTGGCAATGTTATGGACTTGTGCCCTACCTTTAAACGTGCCCTGCTGGCCCCACACTCAAGGTTGAATTTCATTTATCAGTGGTCCCTCTAGATACGTTGATAAGGGAAGTATGGTGTGTCAACCCCTAGCTTAGGGGGAGGTGCGTCCTGGCGAGATCCCTGTTGTTTTTGTCTTTATTTAACATTTTAGCGGGTCCCCCGTAAACGGGGGTACAGCTACTGATAAAACAATAAATAAAAAAATTAAATTAAACTAAGGTAAAATAAACTACAACAACAACAATTAAGACGGAGCCCCCAGCACGAATGACAAACGGTAACGATCCCCTCGCCACACTAATGGGGGAGGTACCTCTCTCGAACTCCCCAAGACTAAGACATTCAACCAAAATGTGTGTGTGGGGGGATGGGGAGGCTACGGGTACGGAGCAGTCTTCGCCGAAAAGTTCAGGTGAGCGCTTCATTCGATGGTGTGCGTCCCACGAGTGTGTCCGATTCGGAGGCGACAGAAAATTACTCTTGCCATTGAACCATTGGAAGATAGGGCCACGGGACGAGTCGGGGCCGATGATATGCAGCTTTAAATCCCATAGTGACATCTTCCATCTTTTCTATGCAACCCTAAACGCTGATCTAGTCCCTGGCATTTAATCACTATGAGGGAGAGTGAAACGCCCAGCCGAAAAAAATCTCGCACAGGCATGGTGTTACGGATAGTAAGAACAAAGGGGTGGCGGGAATGCCAAAGCCCGAATAACACTTAGTGCCCTGTTTGAGTCGCTATGGATTAGAAAACCGTCTCCAAACCGGACACGACGTGTAATCTCCCGTATCGTGAGATATATTTCAGCCAACTTGGAGGTGAAGACATGCGCTGCGCACGAAAGAGCTCCGCTGGCTTCAAACAAAGTGGAAATAACATTGAAGCTAAATTTTCATTGTGATTTATAGCCATTTGTGTAGACTGGCACGGCTGTGGGTAGATGCTCCAAGAAATGTGAACGCGATGTTCCCGACGCTGTAGAAGCTTTGTGAGCAGAGGCGTGACGACAGACATTCAAAGTTGGCACCTTACGGGGTAGAACCTAGGCATAACAATGGGCGCCACCGGCTCGAGAACTATACCGAACTTTCGAAAGTTGAGGGCTTTATTGGCATCTATCGGCAGCATGAGCCCTATTGAGTTCAGCCCCGGACATAATGAGAACCGTTGGAAAGCAACCGGACTGGTGGGATTATTGGGGCCTGCCAGAGAGAGAGGGAGAGTCAGAAGGAATAGGAGTACTTCAAAAGGCTGTTATTCAGACCCAGGAGGTACTTTTTAGGGAAAGCCCTAACAAATTAGGGCGTAAATCCGGTAGAGATAAAGAGGGCAGGAAATGAGTAAGATGATTCTAACTCCTTTCGTTTTATTAACAAAGGCTATCCTGTGTACTCTCCTCTCGCACCATTTTCTTGCAGAGTCCTACAATGTATCAAGTGGTGTGTCGAGGAATAGGCCGAGGGGTGGTTAGAGTTTTCCCCCTGACTCTTATATATATATATATATATATATATATATATATATATATATATATATATATATATATATATATATATATATATATATATATATATATATATATATATATATATATATATTCTATTGACTCGAATGCGGAGGAGTTGTCGTACTACTCCTTATACTTCGTTCGGCCCGTGTCCTGAATAGGTTTATTGACTCAGAGTGCTTAGAGGTTGGCTACGGAGGGATTAGAATGAACTTTGCCAGCAAGCGACCCAAAGGAAGTTAAATACACAACAATACGAAAATAAAGTTTTAATGAACACTAAACAATATATATATATATATATATATATATATATATATATATATATATATATATATATATATATATATATACAAATAATGTGCTTTGAGAGATAAATTAATAAGTGAATCTCGGATATCTCACTTGGCTTGAAAATTACTATTCACCATACAAATCCCTATACACTTGTAATGCTGGTAAGCTTCGCGGTGAAGTCGGGGAATGTGAAAAGGAACCTGATGTTCGAGTGGCGCTGGTGAGTGAAGGTGGTGAGGTAAGGGGTGGAGACGATGAGGTAGGTTCTCCAGGGACTGACCTGATCCCACAATTCCGTCACGATTCTGCTGGAAGAAGGCGGTGTGATAGAACGAGTTAATTTTAACTCCTATCCCATATTATTAAAAACCACGATGCTGCCCACGTGCATCTTCGATTCGAGGCTTGGAGTCTTATCTCAGCTACCGGATGCCAATGTTTAAACAAGGAGGTTATCGTCCCCTCCCGTTCGCCCCCATACGCCGACCTCGCCAGATCGAGTTAGGCTTATGAACAGATAAGGCATTTTTCTCCGGCCCGGCTGTGCGTTCCCTCCAAGCTTTCACTCCATTTTCCCCCACGCCAAGGAGATGTCCTGGCTATTTATATGGAAACTTTACCACTAAGATCAGATTGGAGATCCAGATTTTCGTCGCGAAACATCACCACGACCCTCTCTCCCTTTGTGCGCCAAGGGACCTCGACCTCGAGATTCACCATCACTTGTCCAGAAGGAGGACAATATTCCTTGAGTGCCCAAGGTTCGAGCCTTTTCCGACGCCAAGTCCCCAAGGCTTCCCCCCCCTGTTGTTCAAGGAGAACAGCATTAGAACAGCCATTGTTCGTTTTGAGCCCTTCGCCAAGAAACGGTTCTTACCCCCCCCCCCTGTTGTTCAAGGAGAACAGCATTAGAACAGCCATTGTTCGTTTTGAGCCCTTCGCCAAGAAACGGTTCTCATCCCCCCCCCTGTTGTTCAAGGAGAACAGCATTAGAACAGCCATTGTTCGTTTTGAGCCCTTGGCCAAGAAACGGTTCTCATCCCCCCCCCCTGTTGTTCAAAGGAGAACAACATTAGAACAGCCATTGTTCTTGAGCCCGTAGACAAGAGACGGTTCTCATTCCCCCTTTGTTCAGAAGAGAACAAAGTAGAACAGCCATTGTTCTTCAAGCCGTTCGTAGAGTAACGGTTCTCCTTTCCAAGACGCCTCGTCAGGATCCTTTTATCTCCCCCCCTTCGGCGGGAACTCGCCATCGGACCGAATATTCCTTCAAGTACCTTCCACTGCACCCTAATGAAAAGTTACGTAAGCCAAACGTCACCTTTTGAGTATTGATCCCTTTTTGTCAATTCTATTCCGTGCTTTAAATTGTTTATCGAACCATCCCATCTCTTTAACTCTATATTGGTTTTACCTTTTTTTTAATCCCTTAAATCCTTGGATTAGCCCGAGTCTCCACGACCCTTTCCATTCTGTTTATGTCAATATTTTCCGTTTTTGTGTATTGTTTATAGTTATTATTAATTAAACTCTATTTTATTAATGATAGCAATATTATTATCCTTGAGCTCAGTTCCACTTCTTAAGCATATCGGAGATACATAATATCGGCCGCCAGACAGTAAACGCACTCTAAAGATAATTAAGGAAGTTCCCTCAACGAATAGTGTAATATATGGTATCGTCGGGAGTCATTCTACGACATATATATATATATACTATTTAAATTTGGTATCAGGTGTGTAAGGTTTAACGCTATATCTTTGCAAACACTGGTCTCAGTCGAGTAAAGCATAGTGTTATTCGTTATAATAATAGAATATAGTAGTTCCCTTTTGTTTTAACGATTGCTATCCCCCTTTTTTTTTAAACTTAAGAAGCTGGAGTAGCTCAAGGAACGGTTATAATAATTTGTTGTGTTTTTTTGTGATTTTAGTCAGTGGTTATTTAGAGTAAGAAACCAAGTACGAATAGGTCAGTGCCCATATTTAGGTAGGCTAATTCTATAGAGGCATAATTCCTGTTGCAAGGAATTTTAGTTGGTTGACTAGTGCGCCCCCAAGTGCAAAGATGACTCAGTTTGAAATCTTTAAAGCGCAAGGAGAGTCCTGTGGACTTTCCGGAAAAGAACTAACTGAGTACATTCAAGAGGAGCAAATGAAAGAAAGAGAAAGAGAGGCATGGATAAGACAAACTGAGCTTCACCATCAGATTGAATTAGCTCGGATTAAAGCAGAATTTCAAAGAAAAAAGGTAGAAAGAGAAAGGGGAAGAGTAATCCGACAAGAGGAACGAGAAAGAGAAATACAACGAGAGGAACGAGAAAGAAAAATACAACGAGAAGAACGAGAAAGAGAAAAACAACGAGAGGAACGAGAAAGAGAAATACAACGAGAAGAACGAGAAAGAAAAATACAACGAGAAGAACGAGAAAGAAAAATACAACGAGAAGAACGAGAAAAAGAAATCCAACGAGAAGAAAGAAGGAAGGATTCGCGCCCCTTCCCAGGAAAGCTGACAAAGTTTCCGGGCCCCGTAAGACCCCAAAACTTCATTCCCCAAAATCAACAACGGGACTCCAAACCTCCCGTTTAGATTTCTTCTCCACCTCTCTTCCCGAAGCGACCAATAATATGCTTCACCTGTGGTGTAGAAAACCACATGAGCTGGAATTGCCCCCAAAATTCTAGGCTTAAAAGCGGACCAGCCCACCAAGTTCACCAGATTTATGCAACCCCGGCTCCCCCGGTGGTGCAGACCCAAGCAGCAACTTCTCCCCCTCCGTCAGGCCACCAGGTAAATTTTATTTTTGATAAAAGTTCACCAGGAACTTTGAAATTTGAGGAGGGCAGCGTGAATGGCTGCCGAGTATCGACTCTCGTCAGGGACACAGGATGTACGTGTTTCATCGTGTCCGACGAACTCCTTCCCCCAGTGGACCCTAACCACGAAAAATTTGCGGTGGTACAGGACTACCTTGGGCGGGCGAACAGATTCCCCGTCGTTAGATGTTACCTGCAGTGTCAATATTATGATGGCTGGGCTGAAGTCATTTCAGCACCCATAAAATTCTGCTCTGTACTTATAGGACAGAGCCCCCAAGTAAGTTCCGACCCTGTGTCCCAGGCCGCCCTTACTCGAGGTCGAGCTAAGAAGGAAGCCCAGGAGTCCGTCCCCCTCAGAACCACGTTACCGTCCGAATTCTCGGAGATCCTTAACCAGGACTTTAGGACGGCACAAAAGGAGTGTGAAGCACTAACACCCTTATGGGATAAGGCCCAAAACCAGGACACGGAGACTGTCCGTGGACCTAAAGTCATCAGGTACCTGGAGGAAGGTGGCTTTCTTTATCGATCCGCCGAGGACAGTAATAACGCTGTTACTACTGTCCTATGCCTTCCACGATCCCATGTCCCTATAGTGCTCAAAGTGGCTCATGACAGCATTTTTTCCGGTCATTTTAGTCACACTAAAACTGGCCAGCGCATTTTTAGATATTTTTATTGGCCGGGTGCTGCAGCTGACATCTCAAAGCATTGTCGATCGTGCGATGTGTGCCAGAAGACGTCCGCTAAAGGGCGGGTCAAACCTGCTCCCTTACAAAGGGGACCAGTCATTACTGAACCCTTCTCCAGAGTGGCCATCGACCTGGTTGGCCCTATCCACCCCCCTTCGAGCGAAGGGCACAGCTACATTTTCACCTTGGTAGACTTTGCTACCCGTTTTCTCGAGGCTGTCCCCCTTCGCCGAATCGACAGTATTTCTTGCGCCGAGGCCCTCATTTCCATCTTTTCGAGGGTAGGCGTCCCCAAGGAAATACTCTCCGATAGAGGCCGACAATTCACCTCTGAGTTGATGGAGTACGTAGGGAAGCTGCTCATGGTAAAGCCCCTTTTTACCACCCCCTTCCGGCCACAGACAAACGGGATGTGCGAAAAATTAAATGGAAATTTAAAATCCATTATTAAGAAGATCTGTGCCGAGCAGCCCCGCGAATGGCACCGATATCTCCCGGTCGCCCTATTCGCCTATCGGGAAATTCCCCACCGTACATTAGGCTTCGCCCCGTTCGAGCTCCTTTATGGACGTAATATACGCGGGCCACTCAGTATTTTAAAAGAGTTGTTAATTAAGCCCCAACTGGATCAAGAACTCCAGTCATCTTACGTCTATGTCTTGGACCTACGCCAGAGGCTCGAGAAATGCACAAACATCGCCTATAAAAATGCCGATGTCAATTTGGAGAAATACAAAACCTATTTTGATGTCCGGTCCGAAGATCGTAAATTTAAGCCCGGTGATGAAGTACTCCTGCTACTTCCCACAGCCAGTAATAAATTACTGAGCCAATGGAAAGGTCCGTACTCGGTCCGCGAGGCACGAGGACCAGTAGATTACCTCATTGGTACCCCAGCAGGCGATAAGCTCTATCACGTCAACTTATTGAAAAAGTACCACCGGCGCGCCCATGGACATACCTTCGTAGCGCTGGACGAAACATCGGCGCTTGAAGAGGATTACCCCGCGGAGTCCCTTAATGTAATCCAGACAGTGTGCATCCAACCTGATGCCGATTACCCTCTTCCTTCCCTACCAGGCGAGCCGTTTGAACCCTCTGACCTGGATATCGACGCGCAGCTGACACCACATCAAAAGGGTCAGCTACAAGATCTATTACGTCAGTTCGACGACGTTATTTCGGAGAAGCCTGGGTGCGCTACTAGTTTCAAGCATGATATCAAATTAACAACCTTAGAACCCGTCCGTTCAAAACTCTATCCCATGCCGATTCATTTACGCCAAGCCTTTAAC